>OU795044.1:6445586-7153125 GCA_917208275.1 Patella pellucida
AGTTAGTAGAGTTAGTAGAGTTAGTAGAGAGTTAGTAGAGAGTTAGTAGAGAGTTAGTAGAGAGTTAGTAGAGTTAGTAGAGTTAGTAGAGTTAGTAGAGTTAGTAGAGAGTTAGTAGAGAGTTAGTAGAGTTAGTAGAGAAATAGTAGAGTTAGTAGAGAGTTAGTAGAGTTAGTAGCGAGAGAGTTAGTAGAGTTAGTAGAGGTAGAGTTAGTAGTGTTAGTAGAGAGTTAGTAGAGAGTTAGTAGAGAGTTAGTAGAGTTAGTAGAGGTAGAGTTAGTAGAGTTAGTAGAGTTAGTAGAGAGTTAGTAGAGAGTTAGTAGAGAGTTAGTAGAGTTAGTAGAGAGTTAGTAGAGTTAGTAGAGAGTTAGTAGAGAGTTAGTAGAGTTAGTAGAGTTAGTAGAGTTAGTAGAGAGTTAGTAGAGAGTTAGTAGAGAGTTAGTAGAGAGTTAGTAGAGAGTTAGTAGAGTTAGTAGAGAGTTAGTAGAGTTAGTAGAGAGTTAGTAGAGTTAGTATAGAGTTAGTAGAGTTAGTAAGTAGAGAGTTAGTAGAGAGTTAGTAAGTAGAGAGTTAGTAGAGAGTTAGTAGAGAGTTAGTAGAGAGTTAGTAGAGAGTTAGTAGAGAGTTAGTAGAGTTAGTAGAGAGTTAGTAGAGAGTTAGTAGAGAGTTAGTAGAGAGTTAGTAGAGAGTTAGTAGAGTTAGTAGAGTTAGTAGAGAGTTAGTAGAGAGTTAGTAGAGTTAGTAGAGAGTTAGTAGAGTTAGTAGAGAGTTAGTAGAGTTAGTAGCGAGAGAGTTAGTATAGTTAGTAGAGAGTTAGTAGAGTTAGTAGAGGTAGTAGAGTTAGTAGAGAGTTAGTAGAGAGTTAGTAGAGAGTTAGTAGAGAGTTAGTACAGAGTTAGTAGAGAGTTAGTAGAGAGTTAGTAGAGAGTTAGTAGAGTTAGTAGAGTTAGTAGAGTTAGTAGAGAGTTAGTAGAGTTAGTAGAGAGTTAGTAGAGTTAGTAGAGAGTTAGTAGAGTTAGTAGAGAGTTAGTAGAGTTAGTAGCGAGAGAGTTAGTAGAGTTAGTAGAGTTAGTAGAGAGAGAGTTAGTAGAGTTAGTAGAGAGAGAGTTAGTAGAGTTAGTAGAGAGTTAGTAGAGAGTTAGTAGAGTTAGTAGAGGTAGAGTTAGTAGAGTTAGAGTTAGTAGAGTTAGTAGAGAGTTAGTAGAGTTAGTAGAGAGTTAGTAGAGAGTTAGTAGAGTTAGTAGAGAGTTAGTAGAGTTAGTAGAGAGTTAGTAGAGTTAGTAGAGAGTTAGTAGAGTTAGTAGAGAGTTAGTAGAGAGTTAGTAGAGAGTTAGTAGAGAGTTAGTAGAGAGTTAGTAGAGAGTTAGTAGAGTTAGTAGAGAGTTAGTAGAGAGTTAGTAGAGTTAGTAGAGAGTTAGTAGAGTTAGTAGAGAGTTAGTAGAGAGTTAGTAGAGTTAGTAGAGAGTTAGTAGAGTTAGTAGAGAGTTAGTAGAGAGTTAGTAGAGAGTTAGTAGAGAGTTAGTAGAGAGTTAGTAAGTAGAGAGTTAGTAGAGAGTTAGTAGAGAGTTAGTAGAGAGTTAGTAGAGAGTTAGTAGAGAGTTAGTAGAGAGTTAGTAGAGTTAGTAGAGAGTTAGTAGAGAGTTAGTAGAGTTAGTAGAGAGTTAGTAGAGAGTTAGTAGAGTTAGTAGAGGTAGAGTTAGTAGAGTTAGTAGAGTTAGTAGAGAGTTAGTAGAGAGTTAGTAGAGTTAGTAGAGAGTTAGTAGAGTTAGTAGAGAGTAAGTAGAGAGTTAGTAGAGTTAGTAGAGAGTTAGTAGAGAGTTAGTAGAGTTAGTAGAGAGTTAGTAGAGTTAGTAGAGAGTTAGTAGAGAGTTAGTAGAGTTAGTAGAGAGTTAGTAGAGTTAGTAGAGAGTTAGTAGAGAGTTAGTAGAGTTAGTAGAGAGTTAGTAGAGTTAGTAGAGAGTTAGTAGAGTTAGTAGCGAGAGAGTTAGTAGAGTTAGTAGAGGTAGAGTTAGTAGAGTTAGTAGAGAGTTAGTAGAGAGTTAGTAGAGAGTTAGTAGAGTTAGTAGAGGTAGAGTTAGTAGAGTTAGTAGAGTTAGTAGAGAGTTAGTAGAGAGTTAGTAGAGAGTTAGTAGAGTTAGTAGAGAGTTAGTAGAGTTAGTAGAGAGTTAGTAGAGAGTTAGTAGAGTTAGTAGAGTTAGTAGAGTTAGTAGAGAGTTAGTAGAGAGTTAGTAGAGAGTTAGTAGAGAGTTAGTAGAGAGTTAGTAGAGAGTTAGTAGAGAGTTAGTAGAGTTAGTAGAGAGTTAGTAGAGTTAGTAGAGTTAGTAGAGAGTTAGTAGAGTTAGTAGAGAGTTAGTAGAGTTAGTAAGTAGAGAGTTAGTAGAGAGTTAGTAGAGAGTTAGTAGAGAGTTAGTAGAGAGTTAGTAGAGTTAGTAGAGTTAGTAGAGAGTTAGTAGAGAGTTAGTGGAGAGTTAGTAGAGAGTTAGTAGAGAGTTAGTAGAGAGTTAGTAGAGTTAGTAGAGTTAGTAGAGAGTTAGTAGAGTTAGTAGAGAGTTAGTAGAGTTAGTAGAGAGTTAGTAGAGTTAGTAGAGAGTTAGTAGAGTTAGTAGCGAGAGAGTTAGTAGAGTTAGTAGAGTTAGTAGAGAGAGAGTTAGTAGAGTTAGTAGAGAGAGAGTTAGTAGAGAGTTAGTAGAGAGTTAGTAGAGTTAGTAGAGTTAGTAGAGAGTTAGTAGAGAGTTAGTAGAGTTAGTAGAGAGTTAGTAGAGTTAGTAGAGAGTTAGTAGAGAGTTAGTAGAGAGTTAGTAGAGAGTTAGTAGAGAGTTAGTAGAGTTAGTAGAGAGTTAGTAGAGAGTTAGTAGAGTTAGTAGAGAGTTAGTAGAGAGTTAGTAGAGTTAGTAGAGTTAGTAGAGTTAGTAGAGAGTTAGTAGAGAGTTAGTAGAGAGTTAGTAGAGAGTTAGTAGAGAGGTAGTAAGTAGAGAGTTAGTAGAGAGTTAGTAGAGAGTTAGTAGAGTTAGTAGAGTTAGTAGAGTTAGTAGAGAGTTAGTAGAGAGTTAGTAGAGAGTTAGTAGAGAGTTAGTAGAGTTAGTAGAGAGTTAGTAGAGTTAGTAGAGTTAGTGAAGAGTTAGTAGAGAGTTAGTAGAGAGTTAGTAGAGGTAGAGTTAGTAGAGTTAGTGGAGTTAGTAGAGTTAGTAGAGTTAGTGGAGAGTTAGTAGAGAGTTAGTAGAGAGTTAGTAGAGTTAGTAGAGAGTTAGTAGAGAGTTAGTAGAGTTAGTAGAGAGTTAGTAGAGAGTTAGTAGAGTTAGTAGAGTTAGTAGAGTTAGTAGAGTTAGTAGAGAGTTAGTAGAGAGTTAGTAGAGGTAGAGTTAGTAGAGTTAGTGGAGTTAGTGAAGAGTTAGTAGAGAGTTAGTAGAGAGTTAGTAGAGAGTTAGTAGAGTTAGTAGAGTTAGTAGAGTTAGTGAAGAGTTAGTAGAGAGTTAGTAGAGAGTTAGTAGAGGTAGAGTTAGTAGAGTTAGTGGAGTTAGTAGAGTTAGTAGAGTTAGTGGAGAGTTAGTAGAGAGTTAGTAGAGAGTTAGTAGAGTTAGTAGAGAGTTAGTAGAGAGTTAGTAGAGTTAGTAGAGTTAGTAGAGTTAGTAGAGTTAGTAGAGAGTTAGTAGAGAGTTAGTAGAGTTAGTAGAGTTAGTAGAGAAATAGTAGAGTTAGTAGAGAGTTAGTAGAGTTAGTAGCGAGAGAGTTAGTAGAGTTAGTAGAGAGTTAGTAGAGAGTTAGTAGAGAGTTAGTAGAGTTAGTAGAGGTAGAGTTAGTAGAGTTAGTAGAGAGTTAGTAGAGAGTTAGTAGAGAGTTAGTAGAGTTAGTAGAGAGTTAGTAGAGTTAGTAGAGAGTTAGTAGAGAGTTAGTAGAGTTAGTAGAGTTAGTAGAGAGTTAGTAGAGAGTTAGTAGAGTTAGTAGAGAGTTAGTAGAGTTAGTAGAGAGTTAGTAGAGTTAGTATAGAGTTAGTAGAGTTAGTATAGAGTTAGTAGAGTTAGTAAGTAGAGAGTTAGTAGAGAGTTAGTAGAGAGTTAGTAGAGAGTTAGTAGAGAGTTAGTAGAGAGTTAGTAGAGAGTTAGTAGAGAGTAAGTAGAGAGTTAGTAGAGTTAGTAGAGAGTTAGTAGAGAGTTAGTAGAGAGTTAGTAGAGAGTTAGTAGAGAGTTAGTAGAGTTAGTAGAGTTAGTAGAGAGTTAGTAGAGTTAGTAGAGAGTTAGTAGAGTTAGTAGAGAGTTAGTAGAGTTAGTAGCGAGAGAGTTAGTAGAGTTAGTAGAGAGTTAGTAGAGAGTTAGTAGAGTTAGTAGAGGTAGTAGAGGTAGAGTTAGTAGAGTTAGTAGAGAGTTAGTAGAGTTAGTAGAGTTAGTAGAGAGTTAGTAGAGAGTTAGTAGAGTTAGTAGAGAGTTAGTAGAGTTAGTAGAGAGTTAGTAGAGTTAGTAGAGTTAGTAGAGAGTTAATAGAGTTAGTAGAGAGTTAGTAGAGTTAGTAGAGAGTTAGTAGAGAGTTAGTAGAGTTAGTAGAGAGTTAGTAGAGAGTTAGTAGAGAGTTAGTAGAGTTAGTAGAGGTAGAGTTAGTAGAGTTAGTAGAGTTAGTAGAGAGTTAGTAGAGAGTTAGTAGAGTTAGTAGAGTTAGTAGAGTTAGTAGAGGTAGAGTTAGTAGAGTTAGTAGAGTTAGTAGAGAGTTAGTAGAGAGTTAGTAGAGAGTTAGTAGAGAGTTAGTAGAGTTAGTAGAGAGTTAGTAGAGTTAGTAGAGAGTTAGTAGAGAGTTAGTAGAGAGTTAGTAGAGTTAGTAGAGTTAGTAGAGTTAGTAGAGTTAGTAGAGTTAGTAGCGAGAGAGTTAGTAGAGTTAGTAGAGTTAGTAGAGAGAGAGTTAGTAGAGTTAGTAGAGAGAGAGTTAGTAGAGTTAGTAGAGAGTTAGTAGAGAGTTAGTAGAGTTAGTAGAGGTAGAGTTAGTAGAGTTAGAGTTAGTAGAGTTAGTAGAGAGTTAGTAGAGTTAGTAGAGAGTTAGTAGAGAGTTAGTAGAGTTAGTAGAGAGTTAGTAGAGTTAGTAGAGAGTTAGTAGAGTTAGTAGAGAGTTAGTAGAGTTAGTAGAGAGTTAGTAGAGAGTTAGTAGAGAGTTAGTAGAGAGTTAGTAGAGAGTTAGTAGAGAGTTAGTAGAGAGTTAGTAGAGAGTTAGTAGAGAGTTAGTAGAGAGTTAGTAGAGTTAGTAGAGAGTTAGTAGAGAGTTAGTAGAGTTAGTAGAGAGTTAGTAGAGTTAGTAGAGAGTTAGTAGAGAGTTAGTAAGTAGAGAGTTAGTAGAGAGTTAGTAGAGTTAGTAGAGTTAGTAGAGTTAGTAGAGAGTTAGTAGAGAGTTAGTAGAGAGTTAGTAGAGTTAGTAGAGAGTTAGTAGAGTTAGTAGAGAGTTAGTAGAGAGTTAGTAGAGAGTTAGTAGAGAGTTAGTAGAGAGTTAGTAGAGAGTTAGTAGAGAGTTAGTAGAGTTAGTAGAGAGTTAGTAGAGTTAGTAGAGAGTTAGTAGAGAGTTAGTAGAGTTAGTAGAGAGTTAGTAGAGAGTTAGTAGAGTTAGTAGAGAGTTAGTAGAGTTAGTAGAGAGTTAGTAGAGAGTTAGTAGAGAGTTAGTAAGTAGAGAGTTAGTAGAGAGTTAGTAGAGAGTTAGTAGAGAGTTAGTAGAGAGTTAGTAGAGTTAGTAGAGAGTTAGTAGAGCTAGTAGAGAGTTAGTAGAGAGTTAGTAGAGTTAGTAGAGAGTTAGTAGAGAGTTAGTAGAGAGTTAGTAGAGTTAGTAGAGAGTTAGTAGAGAGTTAGTAGAGGTAGAGTTAGTAGAGTTAGTAGAGTTAGTAGAGAGTTAGTAGAGAGTTAGTAGAGTTAGTAGAGAGTTAGTAGAGTTAGTAGAGAGTTAGTAGAGAGTTAGTAGAGTTAGTAGAGAGTTAGTAGAGAGTTAGTAGAGTTAGTAGAGAGTTAGTAGAGTTAGTAGAGAGTTAGTAGAGAGTTAGTAGAGAGTTAGTAGAGTTAGTAGAGAGTTAGTAGAGAGTTAGTAGAGAGTTAGTAGAGAGTTAGTAGAGTTAGTAGAGAGTTAGTAGAGTTAGTAGAGAGTTAGTAGAGAGTTAGTAGAGTTAGTAGAGAGTTAGTAGAGAGTTAGTAGAGAGTTAGTAGAGTTAGTAGAGAGTTAGTAGAGTTAGTAGAGAGTTAGTAGAGAGTTAGTAGAGAGTTAGTAAGTAGAGAGTTAGTAGAGAGTTAGTAGAGAGTTAGTAGAGAGTTAGTAGAGAGTTAGTAGAGTTAGTAGAGAGTTAGTAGAGTTAGTAGAGAGTTAGTAGAGAGTTAGTAGAGTTAGTAGAGAGTTAGTAGAGAGTTAGTAGAGAGTTAGTAGAGTTAGTAGAGAGTTAGTAGAGAGTTAGTAGAGAGTTAGTAGAGTTAGTAGAGTTAGTAGAGAGTTAGTAGAGAGTTAGTAGAGTTAGTAGAGAGTTAGTAGAGTTAGTAGAGAGTTAGTAGAGTTAGTAGCGAGAGAGTTAGTATAGTTAGTAGAGAGTTAGTAGAGTTAGTAGAGGTAGTAGAGTTAGTAGAGAGTTAGTAGAGAGTTAGTAGAGAGTTAGTAGAGAGTTAGTAGAGAGTTAGTAGAGAGTTAGTAGAGAGTTAGTAGAGAGTTAGTAGAGTTAGTAGAGTTAGTAGAGAGTTAGTAGAGTTAGTAGAGAGTTAGTAGAGTTAGTAGAGAGTTAGTAGAGTTAGTAGAGAGTTAGTAGAGTTAGTAGCGAGAGAGTTAGTAGAGTTAGTAGAGTTAGTAGAGAGAGAGTTAGTAGAGTTAGTAGAGAGAGAGTTAGTAGAGTTAGTAGAGAGTTAGTAGAGAGTTAGTAGAGTTAGTAGAGGTAGAGTTAGTAGAGTTAGAGTTAGTAGAGTTAGTAGAGAGTTAGTAGAGTTAGTAGAGAGTTAGTAGAGAGTTAGTAGAGTTAGTAGAGAGTTAGTAGAGTTAGTAGAGAGTTAGTAGAGTTAGTAGAGAGTTAGTAGAGTTAGTAGAGAGTTAGTAGAGAGTTAGTAGAGAGTTAGTAGAGAGTTAGTAGAGAGTTAGTAGAGAGTTAGTAGAGTTAGTAGAGAGTTAGTAGAGTTAGTAGAGAGTTAGTAGAGAGTTAGTAGAGTTAGTAGAGAGTTAGTAGAGTTAGTAGAGAGTTAGTAGAGAGTTAGTAGAGAGTTAGTAGAGAGTTAGTAGAGAGTTAGTAAGTAGAGAGTTAGTAGAGAGTTAGTAGAGAGTTAGTAGAGAGTTAGTAGAGAGTTAGTAGAGAGTTAGTAGAGAGTTAGTAGAGTTAGTAGAGAGTTAGTAGAGAGTTAGTAGAGTTAGTAGAGAGTTAGTAGAGAGTTAGTAGAGAGTTAGTAGTTAGTAGAGGTAGAGTTAGTAGAGTTAGTAGAGTTAGTAGAGAGTTAGTAGAGAGTTAGTAGAGTTAGTAGAGAGTTAGTAGAGTTAGTAGAGAGTAAGTAGAGAGTTAGTAGAGTTAGTAGAGAGTTAGTAGAGAGTTAGTAGAGTTAGTAGAGAGTTAGTAGAGTTAGTAGAGAGTTAGTAGAGAGTTAGTAGAGTTAGTAGAGAGTTAGTAGAGTTAGTAGAGAGTTAGTAGAGAGTTAGTAGAGTTAGTAGAGAGTTAGTAGAGTTAGTAGAGAGTTAGTAGAGTTAGTAGCGAGAGAGTTAGTAGAGTTAGTAGAGGTAGAGTTAGTAGAGTTAGTAGAGAGTTAGTAGAGAGTTAGTAGAGAGTTAGTAGAGTTAGTAGAGGTAGAGTTAGTAGAGTTAGTAGAGTTAGTAGAGAGTTAGTAGAGAGTTAGTAGAGAGTTAGTAGAGTTAGTAGAGAGTTAGTAGAGTTAGTAGAGAGTTAGTAGAGAGTTAGTAGAGTTAGTAGAGTTAGTAGAGTTAGTAGAGAGTTAGTAGAGAGTTAGTAGAGAGTTAGTAGAGAGTTAGTAGAGAGTTAGTAGAGAGTTAGTAGAGAGTTAGTAGAGTTAGTAGAGAGTTAGTAGAGTTAGTAGAGAGTTAGTAGAGTTAGTAGAGAGTTAGTAGAGTTAGTAAGTAGAGAGTTAGTAGAGAGTTAGTAGAGAGTTAGTAGAGAGTTAGTAGAGAGTTAGTAGAGTTAGTAGAGTTAGTAGAGAGTTAGTAGAGAGTTAGTGGAGAGTTAGTAGAGAGTTAGTAGAGAGTTAGTAGAGAGTTAGTAGAGTTAGTAGAGAGTTAGTAGAGTTAGTAGCGAGAGAGTTAGTAGAGTTAGTAGAGTTAGTAGAGAGAGAGTTAGTAGAGTTAGTAGAGAGAGAGTTAGTAGAGTTAGTAGAGAGTTAGTAGAGAGTTAGTAGAGTTAGTAGAGGTAGAGTTAGTAGAGTTAGAGTTAGTAGAGTTAGTAGAGAGTTAGTAGAGTTAGTAGAGAGTTAGTAGAGAGTTAGTAGAGTTAGTAGAGAGTTAGTAGAGTTAGTAGAGAGTTAGTAGAGTTAGTAGAGAGTTAGTAGAGTTAGTAGAGAGTTAGTAGAGAGTTAGTAGAGAGTTAGTAGAGAGTTAGTAGAGAGTTAGTAGAGAGTTAGTAGAGTTAGTAGAGAGTTAGTAGAGTTAGTAGAGAGTTAGTAGAGAGTTAGTAGAGTTAGTAGAGAGTTAGTAGAGTTAGTAGAGAGTTAGTAGAGAGTTAGTAGAGAGTTAGTAGAGAGTTAGTAGAGAGTTAGTAAGTAGAGAGTTAGTAGAGAGTTAGTAGAGAGTTAGTAGAGAGTTAGTAGAGAGTTAGTAGAGAGTTAGTAGAGAGTTAGTAGAGAGTTAGTAGAGTTAGTAGAGAGTTAGTAGAGAGTTAGTAGAGTTAGTAGAGAGTTAGTAGAGAGTTAGTAGAGAGTTAGTAGTTAGTAGAGGTAGAGTTAGTAGAGTTAGTAGAGTTAGTAGAGAGTTAGTAGAGAGTTAGTAGAGTTAGTAGAGAGTTAGTAGAGTTAGTAGAGAGTAAGTAGAGAGTTAGTAGAGTTAGTAGAGAGTTAGTAGAGAGTTAGTAGAGTTAGTAGAGAGTTAGTAGAGTTAGTAGAGAGTTAGTAGAGAGTTAGTAGAGTTAGTAGAGAGTTAGTAGAGTTAGTAGAGAGTTAGTAGAGAGTTAGTAGAGTTAGTAGAGAGTTAGTAGAGTTAGTAGAGAGTTAGTAGAGTTAGTAGCGAGAGAGTTAGTAGAGTTAGTAGAGGTAGAGTTAGTAGAGTTAGTAGAGAGTTAGTAGAGAGTTAGTAGAGAGTTAGTAGAGTTAGTAGAGGTAGAGTTAGTAGAGTTAGTAGAGTTAGTAGAGAGTTAGTAGAGAGTTAGTAGAGAGTTAGTAGAGTTAGTAGAGAGTTAGTAGAGTTAGTAGAGAGTTAGTAGAGAGTTAGTAGAGTTAGTAGAGTTAGTAGAGTTAGTAGAGAGTTAGTAGAGAGTTAGTAGAGAGTTAGTAGAGAGTTAGTAGAGAGTTAGTAGAGAGTTAGTAGAGAGTTAGTAGAGTTAGTAGAGAGTTAGTAGAGTTAGTAGAGAGTTAGTAGAGTTAGTAGAGAGTTAGTAGAGTTAGTAAGTAGAGAGTTAGTAGAGAGTTAGTAGAGAGTTAGTAGAGAGTTAGTAGAGAGTTAGTAGAGTTAGTAGAGTTAGTAGAGAGTTAGTAGAGAGTTAGTAGAGAGTTAGTGGAGAGTTAGTAGAGAGTTAGTAGAGAGTTAGTAGAGAGTTAGTAGAGTTAGTAGAGTTAGTAGAGAGTTAGTAGAGTTAGTAGAGAGTTAGTAGAGTTAGTAGAGAGTTAGTAGAGTTAGTAGAGAGTTAGTAGAGTTAGTAGCGAGAGAGTTAGTAGAGTTAGTAGAGTTAGTAGAGAGAGAGTTAGTAGAGTTAGTAGAGAGAGAGTTAGTAGAGAGTTAGTAGAGAGTTAGTAGAGTTAGTAGAGTTAGTAGAGAGTTAGTAGAGAGTTAGTAGAGTTAGTAGAGAGTTAGTAGAGTTAGTAGAGAGTTAGTAGAGAGTTAGTAGAGAGTTAGTAGAGAGTTAGTAGAGAGTTAGTAGAGTTAGTAGAGAGTTAGTAGAGAGTTAGTAGAGTTAGTAGAGAGTTAGTAGAGAGTTAGTAGAGTTAGTAGAGAGTTAGTAGAGTTAGTAGAGAGTTAGTAGAGTTAGTAGAGAGTTAGTAGAGAGTTAGTAGAGAGGTAGTAAGTAGAGAGTTAGTAGAGAGTTAGTAGAGAGTGAGTAGAGTTAGTAGAGTTAGTAGAGTTAGTAGAGAGTTAGTAGAGAGTTAGTAGAGAGTTAGTAGAGAGTTAGTAGAGTTAGTAGAGAGTTAGTAGAGTTAGTAGAGTTAGTGAAGAGTTAGTAGAGAGTTAGTAGAGAGTTAGTAGAGGTAGAGTTAGTAGAGTTAGTGGAGTTAGTAGAGTTAGTAGAGTTAGTGGAGAGTTAGTAGAGAGTTAGTAGAGTTAGTAGAGAGTTAGTAGAGAGTTAGTAGAGTTAGTAGAGTTAGTAGAGTTAGTAGAGTTAGTAGAGAGTTAGTAGAGAGTTAGTAGAGTTAGTAGAGTTAGTAGAGAAATAGTAGAGTTAGTAGAGAGTTAGTAGAGTTAGTAGCGAGAGAGTTAGTAGAGTTAGTAGAGAGTTAGTAGAGAGTTAGTAGAGAGTTAGTAGAGTTAGTAGAGGTAGAGTTAGTAGAGTTAGTAGAGAGTTAGTAGAGAGTTAGTAGAGAGTTAGTAGAGTTAGTAGAGAGTTAGTAGAGTTAGTAGAGAGTTAGTAGAGAGTTAGTAGAGTTAGTAGAGTTAGTAGAGTTAGTAGAGAGTTAGTAGAGAGTTAGTAGAGAGTTAGTAGAGTTAGTAGAGAGTTAGTAGAGTTAGTAGAGAGTTAGTAGAGTTAGTATAGAGTTAGTAGAGTTAGTATAGAGTTAGTAGAGTTAGTAAGTAGAGAGTTAGTAGAGAGTTAGTAGAGAGTTAGTAGAGAGTTAGTAGAGAGTTAGTAGAGAGTTAGTAGAGAGTTAGTAGATAGTAAGTAGAGAGTTAGTAGAGTTAGTAGAGAGTTAGTAGAGAGTTAGTAGAGAGTTAGTAGAGAGTTAGTAGAGAGTTAGTAGAGTTAGTAGAGTTAGTAGAGAGTTAGTAGAGTTAGTAGAGAGTTAGTAGAGTTAGTAGAGAGTTAGTAGAGTTAGTAGAGAGTTAGTAGAGTTAGTAGCGAGAGAGTTAGTAGAGTTAGTAGAGAGTTAGTAGAGAGTTAGTAGAGTTAGTAGAGGTAGTAGAGGTAGAGTTAGTAGAGTTAGTAGAGAGTTAGTAGAGTTAGTAGAGTTAGTAGAGAGTTAGTAGAGAGTTAGTAGAGTTAGTAGAGAGTTAGTAGAGTTAGTAGAGAGTTAGTAGAGTTAGTAGAGTTAGTAGAGAGTTAGTAGAGTTAGTAGAGAGTTAGTAGAGTTAGTAGAGAGTTAGTAGAGAGTTAGTAGAGTTAGTAGAGAGTTAGTAGAGAGTTAGTAGAGAGTTAGTAGAGTTAGTAGAGGTAGAGTTAGTAGAGTTAGTAGAGTTAGTAGAGAGTTAGTAGATAGTTAGTAGAGTTAGTAGAGTTAGTAGAGTTAGTAGAGGTAGAGTTAGTAGAGTTAGTAGAGTTAGTAGAGAGTTAGTAGAGAGTTAGTAGAGAGTTAGTAGAGAGTTAGTAGAGAGTTAGTAGAGTTAGTAGAGAGTTAGTAGAGTTAGTAGAGAGTTAGTAGAGAGTTAGTAGAGAGTTAGTAGAGTTAGTAGAGTTAGTAGAGTTAGTAGAGTTAGTAGAGTTAGTAGCGAGAGAGTTAGTAGAGTTAGTAGAGTTAGTAGAGAGAGAGTTAGTAGAGTTAGTAGAGAGAGAGTTAGTAGAGTTAGTAGAGAGTTAGTAGAGAGTTAGTAGAGTTAGTAGAGGTAGAGTTAGTAGAGTTAGAGTTAGTAGAGTTAGTAGAGAGTTAGTAGAGTTAGTAGAGAGTTAGTAGAGAGTTAGTAGAGTTAGTAGAGAGTTAGTAGAGTTAGTAGAGAGTTAGTAGAGTTAGTAGAGAGTTAGTAGAGAGTTAGTAGAGAGTTAGTAGAGAGTTAGTAGAGAGTTAGTAGAGAGTTAGTAGAGAGTTAGTAGAGAGTTAGTAGAGAGTTAGTAGAGAGTTAGTAGAGAGTTAGTAGAGAGTTAGTAGAGTTAGTAGAGAGTTAGTAGAGTTAGTAGAGAGTTAGTAGAGAGTTAGTAAGTAGAGAGTTAGTAGAGAGTTAGTAGAGTTAGTAGAGTTAGTAGAGTTAGTAGAGAGTTAGTAGAGAGTTAGTAGAGAGTTAGTAGAGTTAGTAGAGAGTTAGTAGAGTTAGTAGAGAGTTAGTAGAGAGTTAGTAGAGAGTTAGTAGAGAGTTAGTAGAGAGTTAGTAGAGAGTTAGTAGAGTTAGTAGAGAGTTAGTAGAGTTAGTAGAGAGTTAGTAGAGAGTTAGTAGAGTTAGTAGAGAGTTAGTAGAGAGTTAGTAGAGTTAGTAGAGAGTTAGTAGAGTTAGTAGAGAGTTAGTAGAGAGTTAGTAGAGAGTTAGTAAGTAGAGAGTTAGTAGAGAGTTAGTAGAGAGTTAGTAGAGAGTTAGTAGAGAGTTAGTAGAGTTAGTAGAGAGTTAGTAGAGCTAGTAGAGAGTTAGTAGAGAGTTAGTAGAGTTAGTAGAGAGTTAGTAGAGAGTTAGTAGAGTTAGTAGAGAGTTAGTAGAGTTAGTAGCGAGAGAGTTAGTAGAGTTAGTAGAGAGTTAGTAGAGAGTTAGTAGAGTTAGTAGAGGTAGTAGAGGTAGAGTTAGTAGAGTTAGTAGAGAGTTAGTAGAGTTAGTAGAGTTAGTAGAGAGTTAGTAGAGAGTTAGTAGAGTTAGTAGAGAGTTAGTAGAGTTAGTAGAGAGTTAGTAGAGTTAGTAGAGTTAGTAGAGAGTTAGTAGAGTTAGTAGAGAGTTAGTAGAGTTAGTAGAGAGTTAGTAGAGAGTTAGTAGAGTTAGTAGAGAGTTAGTAGAGAGTTAGTAGAGAGTTAGTAGAGTTAGTAGAGGTAGAGTTAGTAGAGTTAGTAGAGTTAGTAGAGAGTTAGTAGAGAGTTAGTAGAGTTAGTAGAGTTAGTAGAGTTAGTAGAGGTAGAGTTAGTAGAGTTAGTAGAGTTAGTAGAGAGTTAGTAGAGAGTTAGTAGAGAGTTAGTAGAGAGTTAGTAGAGTTAGTAGAGAGTTAGTAGAGTTAGTAGAGAGTTAGTAGAGAGTTAGTAGAGAGTTAGTAGAGTTAGTAGAGTTAGTAGAGTTAGTAGAGTTAGTAGAGTTAGTAGCGAGAGAGTTAGTAGAGTTAGTAGAGTTAGTAGAGAGAGAGTTAGTAGAGTTAGTAGAGAGAGAGTTAGTAGAGTTAGTAGAGAGTTAGTAGAGAGTTAGTAGAGTTAGTAGAGAGTTAGTAGAGTTAGAGTTAGTAGAGTTAGTAGAGAGTTAGTAGAGTTAGTAGAGAGTTAGTAGAGAGTTAGTAGAGTTAGTAGAGAGTTAGTAGAGTTAGTAGAGAGTTAGTAGAGTTAGTAGAGAGTTAGTAGAGTTAGTAGAGAGTTAGTAGAGAGTTAGTAGAGAGTTAGTAGAGAGTTAGTAGAGAGTTAGTAGAGAGTTAGTAGAGAGTTAGTAGAGAGTTAGTAGAGTTAGTAGAGAGTTAGTAGAGAGTTAGTAGAGAGTTAGTAGAGTTAGTAGAGTTAGTAGAGTTAGTAGAGAGTTAGTAGAGAGTTAGTAAGTAGAGAGTTAGTAGAGAGTTAGTAGAGAGTTAGTAGAGTTAGTAGAGTTAGTAGAGTTAGTAGAGAGTTAGTAGAGAGTTAGTAGAGAGTTAGTAGAGTTAGTAGAGAGTTAGTAGAGTTAGTAGAGAGTTAGTAGAGAGTTAGTAGAGAGTTAGTAGAGAGTTAGTAGAGAGTTAGTAGAGAGTTAGTAGAGTTAGTAGAGAGTTAGTAGAGTTAGTAGAGAGTTAGTAGAGAGTTAGTAGAGTTAGTAGAGAGTTAGTAGAGAGTTAGTAGAGTTAGTAGAGAGTTAGTAGAGTTAGTAGAGAGTTAGTAGAGAGTTAGTAGAGAGTTAGTAAGTAGAGAGTTAGTAGAGAGTTAGTAGAGAGTTAGTAGAGAGTTAGTAGAGAGTTAGTAGAGTTAGTAGAGAGTTAGTAGAGCTAGTAGAGAGTTAGTAGAGAGTTAGTAGAGTTAGTAGAGAGTTAGTAGAGAGTTAGTAGAGAGTTAGTAGAGTTAGTAGAGAGTTAGTAGAGAGTTAGTAGAGGTAGAGTTAGTAGAGTTAGTAGAGTTAGTAGAGAGTTAGTAGAGAGTTAGTAGAGTTAGTAGAGAGTTAGTAGAGTTAGTAGAGAGTTAGTAGAGAGTTAGTAGAGTTAGTAGAGAGTTAGTAGAGAGTTAGTAGAGTTAGTAGAGAGTTAGTAGAGTTAGTAGAGAGTTAGTAGAGAGTTAGTAGAGAGTTAGTAAGTAGAGAGTTAGTAGAGAGTTAGTAGAGAGTTAGTAGAGAGTTAGTAGAGAGTTAGTAGAGAGTTAGTAGAGTTAGTAGAGAGTTAGTAGAGCTAGTAGAGAGTTAGTAGAGAGTTAGTAGAGTTAGTAGAGAGTTAGTAGAGAGTTAGTAGAGAGTTAGTAGAGTTAGTAGAGAGTTAGTAGAGTTAGTAGAGAGTTAGTAGAGAGTTAGTAGAGAGTTAGTAAGTAGAGAGTTAGTAGAGAGTTAGTAGAGAGTTAGTAGAGAGTTAGTAGAGAGTTAGTAGAGTTAGTAGAGAGTTAGTAGAGCTAGTAGAGAGTTAGTAGAGAGTTAGTAGAGTTAGTAGAGAGTTAGTAGAGAGTTAGTAGAGAGTTAGTAGAGTTAGTAGAGAGTTAGTAGAGAGTTAGTAGAGAGTTAGTAGAGTTAGTAGAGTTAGTAGAGAGTTAGTAGAGAGTTAGTAGAGTTAGTAGAGAGTTAGTAGAGTTAGTAGAGAGTTAGTAGAGTTAGTAGCAATAGAGTTAGTATAGTTAGTAGAGAGTTAGTAGAGTTAGTAAAGGTAGTAGAGTTAGTAGAGAGTTAGTAGAGAGTTAGTAGAGAGTTAGTAGAGAGTTAGTAGAGAGTTAGTAGAGAGTTAGTAGAGAGTTAGTAGAGAGTTAGTAGAGTTAGTAGAGTTAGTAGAGTTAGTAGAGAGTTAGTAGAGTTAGTAGAGAGTTAGTAGAGTTAGTAGAGAGTTAGTAGAGTTAGTAGAGAGTTAGTAGAGTTAGTAGCGAGAGAGTTAGTAGAGTTAGTAGAGTTAGTAGAGAGAGAGTTAGTAGAGTTAGTAGAGAGAGAGTTAGTAGAGTTAGTAGAGAGTTAGTAGAGAGTTAGTAGAGTTAGTAGAGGTAGAGTTAGTAGAGTTAGAGTTAGTAGAGTTAGTAGAGAGTTAGTAGAGTTAGTAGAGAGTTAGTAGAGAGTTAGTAGAGTTAGTAGAGAGTTAGTAGAGTTAGTAGAGAGTTAGTAGAGAGTTAGTAGAGTTAGTAGAGAGTTAGTAGAGTTAGTAGAGAGTTAGTAGAGAGTTAGTAGAGTTAGTAGAGAGTTAGTAGAGTTAGTAGAGAGTTAGTAGAGTTAGTAGAGAGTTAGTAGAGTTAGTAGAGAGTTAGTAGAGAGTTAGTAGAGAGTTAGTAGAGAGTTAGTAGAGAGTTAGTAGAGAGTTAGTAGAGTTAGTAGAGAGTTAGTAGAGTTAGTAGAGAGTTAGTAGAGAGTTAGTAGAGTTAGTAGAGAGTTAGTAGAGTTAGTAGAGAGTTAGTAGAGAGTTAGTAGAGAGTTAGTAGAGAGTTAGTAGAGAGTTAGTAAGTAGAGAGTTAGTAGAGAGTTAGTAGAGAGTTAGTAGAGAGTTAGTAGAGAGTTAGTAGAGAGTTAGTAGAGAGTTAGTAGAGAGTTAGTAGAGTTAGTAGAGAGTTAGTAGAGAGTTAGTAGAGTTAGTAGAGAGTTAGTAGAGAGTTAGTAGAGAGTTAGTAGTTAGTAGAGGTAGAGTTAGTAGAGTTAGTAGAGTTAGTAGAGAGTTAGTAGAGAGTTAGTAGAGTTAGTAGAGAGTTAGTAGAGTTAGTAGAGAGTTAGTAGAGAGTTAGTAGAGTTAGTAGAGAGTTAGTAGAGAGTTAGTAGAGTTAGTAGAGAGTTAGTAGAGTTAGTAGAGAGTTAGTAGAGAGTTAGTAGAGTTAGTAGAGAGTTAGTAGAGTTAGTAGAGAGTTAGTAGAGAGTTAGTAGAGTTAGTAGAGAGTTAGTAGAGTTAGTAGAGAGTTAGTAGAGTTAGTAGCGAGAGAGTTAGTAGAGTTAGTAGAGGTAGAGTTAGTAGAGTTAGTAGAGAGTTAGTAGAGAGTTAGTAGAGAGTTAGTAGAGTTAGTAGAGATAGAGTTAGTAGAGTTAGTAGAGTTAGTAGAGAGTTAGTAGAGAGTTAGTAGAGAGTTAGTAGAGTTAGTAGAGAGTTAGTAGAGTTAGTAGAGAGTTAGTAGAGAGTTAGTAGAGTTAGTAGAGTTAGTAGAGTTAGTAGAGAGTTAGTAGAGAGTTAGTAGAGAGTTAGTAGAGAGTTAGTAGAGAGTTAGTAGAGAGTTAGTAGAGAGTTAGTAGAGTTAGTAGAGAGTTAGTAGAGTTAGTAGAGAGTTAGTAGAGTTAGTAGAGAGTTAGTAGAGTTAGTAAGTAGAGAGTTAGTAGAGAGTTAGTAGAGAGTTAGTAGAGAGTTAGTAGAGAGTTAGTAGAGTTAGTAGAGTTAGTAGAGAGTTAGTAGAGAGTTAGTGGAGAGTTAGTAGAGAGTTAGTAGAGAGTTAGTAGAGAGTTAGTAGAGTTAGTAGAGTTAGTAGAGAGTTAGTAGAGTTAGTAGAGAGTTAGTAGAGTTAGTAGAGAGTTAGTAGAGTTAGTAGAGAGTTAGTAGAGTTAGTAGAGAGAGAGTTAGTAGAGTTAGTAGAGTTAGTAGAGAGAGAGTTAGTAGAGTTAGTAGAGAGAGAGTTAGTAGAGAGTTAGTAGAGAGTTAGTAGAGTTAGTAGAGTTAGTAGAGAGTTAGTAGAGAGTTAGTAGAGTTAGTAGAGAGTTAGTAGAGTTAGTAGAGAGTTAGTAGAGAGTTAGTAGAGAGTTAGTAGAGAGTTAGTAGAGAGTTAGTAGAGTTAGTAGAGAGTTAGTAGAGAGTTAGTAGAGTTAGTAGAGAGTTAGTAGAGAGTTAGTAGAGTTAGTAGAGAGTTAGTAGAGTTAGTAGAGAGTTAGTAGAGTTAGTAGAGAGTTAGTAGAGAGTTAGTAGAGAGTAAGTAGAGAGTTAGTAGAGAGTTAGTAGAGAGTTAGTAGAGTTAGTAGAGTTAGTAGAGTTAGTAGAGAGTTAGTAGAGAGTTAGTAGAGAGTTAGTAGAGAGTTAGTAGAGTTAGTAGAGAGTTAGTAGAGTTAGTAGAGTTAGTAGAGAGTTAGTAGAGAGTTAGTAGAGAGTTAGTAGAGGTAGAGTTAGTAGAGTTAGTAGAGTTAGTAGAGTTAGTAGAGTTAGTGGAGAGTTAGTAGAGAGTTAGTAGAGTTAGTAGAGAGTTAGTAGAGAGTTAGTAGAGTTAGTAGAGTTAGTAGAGTTAGTAGAGTTAGTAGAGAGTTAGTAGAGAGTTAGTAGAGTTAGTAGAGTTAGTAGAGAAATAGTAGAGTTAGTAGAGAGTTAGTAGAGTTAGTAGAGAGAGAGTTAGTAGAGTTAGTAGAGAGTTAGTAGAGAGTTAGTAGAGAGTTAGTAGAGTTAGTAGAGGTAGAGTTAGTAGAGTTAGTAGAGAGTTAGTAGAGAGTTAGTAGAGAGTTAGTAGAGTTAGTAGAGAGTTAGTAGAGTTAGTAGAGAGTTAGTAGAGAGTTAGTAGAGTTAGTAGAGTTAGTAGAGTTAGTAGAGAGTTAGTAGAGAGTTAGTAGAGAGTTAGTAGAGTTAGTAGAGAGTTAGTAGAGTTAGTAGAGAGTTAGTAGAGTTAGTAGAGAGTTAGTAGAGTTAGTATAGAGTTAGTAGAGTTAGTAAGTAGAGAGTTAGTAGAGAGTTAGTAGAGAGTTAGTAGAGAGTTAGTAGAGAGTTAGTAGAGAGTTAGTAGAGAGTTAGTAGAGAGTAAGTAGAGAGTTAGTAGAGTTAGTAGAGAGTTAGTAGAGAGTTAGTAGAGAGTTAGTAGAGAGTTAGTAGAGAGTTAGTAGAGTTAGTAGAGTTAGTAGAGAGTTAGTAGAGTTAGTAGAGAGTTAGTAGAGTTAGTAGAGAGTTAGTAGAGTTAGTAGAGAGTTAGTAGAGTTAGTAGCGAGAGAGTTAGTAGAGTTAGTAGAGAGTTAGTAGAGAGTTAGTAGAGTTAGTAGAGGTAGTAGAGGTAGAGTTAGTAGAGTTAGTAGAGAGTTAGTAGAGTTAGTAGAGTTAGTAGAGAGTTAGTAGAGAGTTAGTAGAGTTAGTAGAGAGTTAGTAGAGTTAGTAGAGAGTTAGTAGAGTTAGTAGAGTTAGTAGAGAGTTAGTAGAGTTAGTAGAGAGTTAGTAGAGTTAGTAGAGAGTTAGTAGAGAGTTAGTAGAGTTAGTAGAGAGTTAGTAGAGAGTTAGTAGAGAGTTAGTAGAGTTAGTAGAGGTAGAGTTAGTAGAGTTAGTAGAGTTAGTAGAGAGTTAGTAGATAGTTAGTAGAGTTAGTAGAGTTAGTAGAGTTAGTAGAGGTAGAGTTAGTAGAGTTAGTAGAGTTAGTAGAGAGTTAGTAGAGAGTTAGTAGAGAGTTAGTAGAGAGTTAGTAGAGAGTTAGTAGAGTTAGTAGAGAGTTAGTAGAGTTAGTAGAGAGTTAGTAGAGAGTTAGTAGAGAGTTAGTAGAGTTAGTAGAGTTAGTAGAGTTAGTAGAGTTAGTAGAGTTAGTAGCGAGAGAGTTAGTAGAGTTAGTAGAGTTAGTAGAGAGAGAGTTAGTAGAGTTAGTAGAGAGAGAGTTAGTAGAGTTAGTAGAGAGTTAGTAGAGAGTTAGTAGAGTTAGTAGAGGTAGAGTTAGTAGAGTTAGAGTTAGTAGAGTTAGTAGAGAGTTAGTAGAGTTAGTAGAGAGTTAGTAGAGAGTTAGTAGAGTTAGTAGAGAGTTAGTAGAGTTAGTAGAGAGTTAGTAGAGTTAGTAGAGAGTTAGTAGAGAGTTAGTAGAGAGTTAGTAGAGAGTTAGTAGAGAGTTAGTAGAGAGTTAGTAGAGAGTTAGTAGAGAGTTAGTAGAGAGTTAGTAGAGAGTTAGTAGAGAGTTAGTAGAGAGTTAGTAGAGAGTTAGTAGAGTTAGTAGAGAGTTAGTAGAGTTAGTAGAGAGTTAGTAGAGAGTTAGTAAGTAGAGAGTTAGTAGAGAGTTAGTAGAGTTAGTAGAGTTAGTAGAGTTAGTAGAGAGTTAGTAGAGAGTTAGTAGAGAGTTAGTAGAGTTAGTAGAGAGTTAGTAGAGTTAGTAGAGAGTTAGTAGAGAGTTAGTAGAGAGTTAGTAGAGAGTTAGTAGAGAGTTAGTAGAGAGTTAGTAGAGTTAGTAGAGAGTTAGTAGAGTTAGTAGAGAGTTAGTAGAGAGTTAGTAGAGTTAGTAGAGAGTTAGTAGAGAGTTAGTAGAGTTAGTAGAGAGTTAGTAGAGTTAGTAGAGAGTTAGTAGAGAGTTAGTAGAGAGTTAGTAAGTAGAGAGTTAGTAGAGAGTTAGTAGAGAGTTAGTAGAGAGTTAGTAGAGAGTTAGTAGAGTTAGTAGAGAGTTAGTAGAGCTAGTAGAGAGTTAGTAGAGAGTTAGTAGAGTTAGTAGAGAGTTAGTAGAGAGTTAGTAGAGTTAGTAGAGAGTTAGTAGAGTTAGTAGCGAGAGAGTTAGTAGAGTTAGTAGAGAGTTAGTAGAGAGTTAGTAGAGTTAGTAGAGGTAGTAGAGGTAGAGTTAGTAGAGTTAGTAGAGAGTTAGTAGAGTTAGTAGAGTTAGTAGAGAGTTAGTAGAGAGTTAGTAGAGTTAGTAGAGAGTTAGTAGAGTTAGTAGAGAGTTAGTAGAGTTAGTAGAGTTAGTAGAGAGTTAGTAGAGTTAGTAGAGAGTTAGTAGAGTTAGTAGAGAGTTAGTAGAGAGTTAGTAGAGTTAGTAGAGAGTTAGTAGAGAGTTAGTAGAGAGTTAGTAGAGTTAGTAGAGGTAGAGTTAGTAGAGTTAGTAGAGTTAGTAGAGAGTTAGTAGAGAGTTAGTAGAGTTAGTAGAGTTAGTAGAGTTAGTAGAGGTAGAGTTAGTAGAGTTAGTAGAGTTAGTAGAGAGTTAGTAGAGAGTTAGTAGAGAGTTAGTAGAGAGTTAGTAGAGTTAGTAGAGAGTTAGTAGAGTTAGTAGAGAGTTAGTAGAGAGTTAGTAGAGAGTTAGTAGAGTTAGTAGAGTTAGTAGAGTTAGTAGAGTTAGTAGAGTTAGTAGAGAGAGAGTTAGTAGAGTTAGTAGAGTTAGTAGAGAGAGAGTTAGTAGAGTTAGTAGAGAGAGAGTTAGTAGAGTTAGTAGAGAGTTAGTAGAGAGTTAGTAGAGTTAGTAGAGGTAGAGTTAGTAGAGTTAGAGTTAGTAGAGTTAGTAGAGAGTTAGTAGAGTTAGTAGAGAGTTAGTAGAGAGTTAGTAGAGTTAGTAGAGAGTTAGTAGAGTTAGTAGAGAGTTAGTAGAGTTAGTAGAGAGTTAGTAGAGTTAGTAGAGAGTTAGTAGAGAGTTAGTAGAGAGTTAGTAGAGAGTTAGTAGAGAGTTAGTAGAGAGTTAGTAGAGAGTTAGTAGAGAGTTAGTAGAGTTAGTAGAGAGTTAGTAGAGAGTTAGTAGAGAGTTAGTAGAGTTAGTAGAGTTAGTAGAGTTAGTAGAGAGTTAGTAGAGAGTTAGTAAGTAGAGAGTTAGTAGAGAGTTAGTAGAGAGTTAGTAGAGTTAGTAGAGTTAGTAGAGTTAGTAGAGAGTTAGTAGAGAGTTAGTAGAGAGTTAGTAGAGTTAGTAGAGAGTTAGTAGAGTTAGTAGAGAGTTAGTAGAGAGTTAGTAGAGAGTTAGTAGAGAGTTAGTAGAGAGTTAGTAGAGAGTTAGTAGAGTTAGTAGAGAGTTAGTAGAGTTAGTAGAGAGTTAGTAGAGAGTTAGTAGAGTTAGTAGAGAGTTAGTAGAGAGTTAGTAGAGTTAGTAGAGAGTTAGTAGAGTTAGTAGAGAGTTAGTAGAGAGTTAGTAGAGAGTTAGTAAGTAGAGAGTTAGTAGAGAGTTAGTAGAGAGTTAGTAGAGAGTTAGTAGAGAGTTAGTAGAGTTAGTAGAGAGTTAGTAGAGCTAGTAGAGAGTTAGTAGAGAGTTAGTAGAGTTAGTAGAGAGTTAGTAGAGAGTTAGTAGAGAGTTAGTAGAGTTAGTAGAGAGTTAGTAGAGAGTTAGTAGAGGTAGAGTTAGTAGAGTTAGTAGAGTTAGTAGAGAGTTAGTAGAGAGTTAGTAGAGTTAGTAGAGAGTTAGTAGAGTTAGTAGAGAGTTAGTAGAGAGTTAGTAGAGTTAGTAGAGAGTTAGTAGAGAGTTAGTAGAGTTAGTAGAGAGTTAGTAGAGTTAGTAGAGAGTTAGTAGAGAGTTAGTAGAGAGTTAGTAAGTAGAGAGTTAGTAGAGAGTTAGTAGAGAGTTAGTAGAGAGTTAGTAGAGAGTTAGTAGAGAGTTAGTAGAGTTAGTAGAGAGTTAGTAGAGTTAGTAGAGAGTTAGTAGAGAGTTAGTAGAGTTAGTAGAGAGTTAGTAGAGAGTTAGTAGAGAGTTAGTAGAGTTAGTAGAGAGTTAGTAGAGTTAGTAGAGAGTTAGTAGAGAGTTAGTAGAGAGTTAGTAAGTAGAGAGTTAGTAGAGAGTTAGTAGAGAGTTAGTAGAGAGTTAGTAGAGAGTTAGTAGAGTTAGTAGAGAGTTAGTAGAGTTAGTAGAGAGTTAGTAGAGAGTTAGTAGAGTTAGTAGAGAGTTAGTAGAGAGTTAGTAGAGAGTTAGTAGAGTTAGTAGAGAGTTAGTAGAGAGTTAGTAGAGAGTTAGTAGAGTTAGTAGAGTTAGTAGAGAGTTAGTAGAGAGTTAGTAGAGTTAGTAGAGAGTTAGTAGAGTTAGTAGAGAGTTAGTAGAGTTAGTAGCAATAGAGTTAGTATAGTTAGTAGAGAGTTAGTAGAGTTAGTAAAGGTAGTAGAGTTAGTAGAGAGTTAGTAGAGAGTTAGTAGAGAGTTAGTAGAGAGTTAGTAGAGAGTTAGTAGAGAGTTAGTAGAGAGTTAGTAGAGAGTTAGTAGAGTTAGTAGAGTTAGTAGAGTTAGTAGAGAGTTAGTAGAGTTAGTAGAGAGTTAGTAGAGTTAGTAGAGAGTTAGTAGAGTTAGTAGAGAGTTAGTAGAGTTAGTAGCGAGAGAGTTAGTAGAGTTAGTAGAGTTAGTAGAGAGAGAGTTAGTAGAGTTAGTAGAGAGAGAGTTAGTAGAGTTAGTAGAGAGTTAGTAGAGAGTTAGTAGAGTTAGTAGAGGTAGAGTTAGTAGAGTTAGAGTTAGTAGAGTTAGTAGAGAGTTAGTAGAGTTAGTAGAGAGTTAGTAGAGAGTTAGTAGAGTTAGTAGAGAGTTAGTAGAGTTAGTAGAGAGTTAGTAGAGTTAGTAGAGAGTTAGTAGAGTTAGTAGAGAGTTAGTAGAGAGTTAGTAGAGAGTTAGTAGAGAGTTAGTAGAGAGTTAGTAGAGAGTTAGTAGAGTTAGTAGAGAGTTAGTAGAGAGTTAGTAGAGTTAGTAGAGAGTTAGTAGAGTTAGTAGAGAGTTAGTAGAGAGTTAGTAGAGTTAGTAGAGAGTTAGTAGAGTTAGTAGAGAGTTAGTAGAGAGTTAGTAGAGAGTTAGTAGAGAGTTAGTAAGTAGAGAGTTAGTAGAGAGTTAGTAGAGAGTTAGTAGAGAGTTAGTAGAGAGTTAGTAGAGAGTTAGTAGAGAGTTAGTAGAGTTAGTAGAGAGTTAGTAGAGAGTTAGTAGAGTTAGTAGAGAGTTAGTAGAGAGTTAGTAGAGAGTTAGTAGAGTTAGTAGAGGTAGAGTTAGTAGAGTTAGTAGAGTTAGTAGAGAGTTAGTAGAGAGTTAGTAGAGTTAGTAGAGAGTTAGTAGAGTTAGTAGAGAGTAAGTAGAGAGTTAGTAGAGTTAGTAGAGAGTTAGTAGAGAGTTAGTAGAGTTAGTAGAGAGTTAGTAGAGTTAGTAGAGAGTTAGTAGAGAGTTAGTAGAGAGTTAGTAGAGAGTTAGTAGAGTTAGTAGAGTTAGTAGAGTTAGTAGAGAGTTAGTAGAGTTAGTAGAGAGTTAGTAGAGTTAGTAGAGAGTTAGTAGAGTTAGTAGAGAGTTAGTAGAGTTAGTAGAGAGAGAGTTAGTAGAGTTAGTAGAGTTAGTAGAGAGAGAGTTAGTAGAGTTAGTAGAGAGAGAGTTAGTAGAGTTAGTAGAGAGTTAGTAGAGAGTTAGTAGAGTTAGTAGAGGTAGAGTTAGTAGAGTTAGAGTTAGTAGAGTTAGTAGAGAGTTAGTAGAGTTAGTAGAGAGTTAGTAGAGAGTTAGTAGAGTTAGTAGAGAGTTAGTAGAGTTAGTAGAGAGTTAGTAGAGTTAGTAGAGAGTTAGTAGAGTTAGTAGAGAGTTAGTAGAGAGTTAGTAGAGAGTTAGTAGAGAGTTAGTAGAGAGTTAGTAGAGAGTTAGTAGAGTTAGTAGAGAGTTAGTAGAGAGTTAGTAGAGTTAGTAGAGAGTTAGTAGAGTTAGTAGAGAGTTAGTAGAGAGTTAGTAGAGTTAGTAGAGAGTTAGTAGAGTTAGTAGAGAGTTAGTAGAGAGTTAGTAGAGAGTTAGTAGAGAGTTAGTAAGTAGAGAGTTAGTAGAGAGTTAGTAGAGAGTTAGTAGAGAGTTAGTAGAGAGTTAGTAGAGAGTTAGTAGAGAGTTAGTAGAGTTAGTAGAGAGTTAGTAGAGAGTTAGTAGAGTTAGTAGAGAGTTAGTAGAGAGTTAGTAGAGAGTTAGTAGAGTTAGTAGAGGTAGAGTTAGTAGAGTTAGTAGAGTTAGTAGAGAGTTAGTAGAGAGTTAGTAGAGTTAGTAGAGAGTTAGTAGAGTTAGTAGAGAGTAAGTAGAGAGTTAGTAGAGTTAGTAGAGAGTTAGTAGAGAGTTAGTAGAGTTAGTAGAGAGTTAGTAGAGTTAGTAGAGAGTTAGTAGAGAGTTAGTAGAGTTAGTAGAGAGTTAGTAGAGTTAGTAGAGAGTTAGTAGAGAGTTAGTAGAGTTAGTAGAGAGTTAGTAGAGTTAGTAGAGAGTTAGTAGAGTTAGTAGCGAGAGAGTTAGTAGAGTTAGTAGAGGTAGAGTTAGTAGAGTTAGTAGAGAGTTAGTAGAGAGTTAGTAGAGAGTTAGTAGAGTTAGTAGAGGTAGAGTTAGTAGAGTTAGTAGAGTTAGTAGAGAGTTAGTAGAGAGTTAGTAGAGAGTTAGTAGAGTTAGTAGAGAGTTAGTAGAGTTAGTAGAGAGTTAGTAGAGAGTTAGTAGAGTTAGTAGAGTTAGTAGAGTTAGTAGAGAGTTAGTAGAGAGTTAGTAGAGAGTTAGTAGAGAGTTAGTAGAGAGTTAGTAGAGAGTTAGTAGAGAGTTAGTAGAGTTAGTAGAGAGTTAGTAGAGTTAGTAGAGAGTTAGTAGAGTTAGTAGAGAGTTAGTAGAGTTAGTAAGTAGAGAGTTAGTAGAGAGTTAGTAGAGAGTTAGTAGAGAGTTAGTAGAGAGTTAGTAGAGTTAGTAGAGTTAGTAGAGAGTTAGTAGAGAGTTAGTGGAGAGTTAGTAGAGAGTTAGTAGAGAGTTAGTAGAGAGTTAGTAGAGTTAGTAGAGTTAGTAGAGAGTTAGTAGAGTTAGTAGAGAGTTAGTAGAGTTAGTAGAGAGTTAGTAGAGTTAGTAGAGAGTTAGTAGAGTTAGTAGCGAGAGAGTTAGTAGAGTTAGTAGAGTTAGTAGAGAGAGAGTTAGTAGAGTTAGTAGAGAGAGAGTTAGTAGAGAGTTAGTAGAGAGTTAGTAGAGTTAGTAGAGTTAGTAGAGAGTTAGTAGAGAGTTAGTAGAGTTAGTAGAGAGTTAGTAGAGTTAGTAGAGAGTTAGTAGAGAGTTAGTAGAGAGTTAGTAGAGAGTTAGTAGAGAGTTAGTAGAGTTAGTAGAGAGTTAGTAGAGAGTTAGTAGAGTTAGTAGAGAGTTAGTAGAGAGTTAGTAGAGTTAGTAGAGAGTTAGTAGAGTTAGTAGAGAGTTAGTAGAGTTAGTAGAGAGTTAGTAGAGAGTTAGTAGAGAGGTAGTAAGTAGAGAGTTAGTAGAGAGTTAGTAGAGAGTTAGTAGAGTTAGTAGAGTTAGTAGAGTTAGTAGAGAGTTAGTAGAGAGTTAGTAGAGAGTTAGTAGAGAGTTAGTAGAGTTAGTAGAGAGTTAGTAGAGTTAGTAGAGTTAGTGAAGAGTTAGTAGAGAGTTAGTAGAGAGTTAGTAGAGGTAGAGTTAGTAGAGTTAGTGGAGTTAGTAGAGTTAGTAGAGTTAGTGGAGAGTTAGTAGAGAGTTAGTAGAGTTAGTAGAGAGTTAGTAGAGAGTTAGTAGAGTTAGTAGGAGTTAGTAGAGTTAGTAGAGTTAGTAGAGAGTTAGTAGAGAGTTAGTAGAGTTAGTAGAGTTAGTAGAGAGTTAGTAGAGTTAGTAGAGAGTTAGTAGAGTTAGTAGAGAGTTAGTAGAGTTAGTAGAGAGTTAGTAGAGTTAGTAGCGAGAGAGTTAGTAGAGTTAGTAGAGAGTTAGTAGAGAGTTAGTAGAGTTAGTAGAGGTAGTAGAGGTAGAGTTAGTAGAGTTAGTAGAGAGTTAGTAGAGTTAGTAGAGTTAGTAGAGAGTTAGTAGAGAGTTAGTAGAGTTAGTAGAGAGTTAGTAGAGTTAGTAGAGAGTTAGTAGAGTTAGTAGAGTTAGTAGAGAGTTAGTAGAGTTAGTAGAGAGTTAGTAGAGTTAGTAGAGTTAGTAGAGAGTTAGTAGAGAGTTAGTAGAGTTAGTAGAGTTAGTAGAGAGTTAGTAGAGAGTTAGTAGAGTTAGTAGAGAGTTAGTAGAGTTAGTAGAGAGTTAGTAGAGTTAGTAGAGAGTTAGTAGAGAGTTAGTAGAGTTAGTAGAGTTAGTAGAGAGTTAGTAGAGAGTTAGTAGAGTTAGTAGAGAGTTAGTAGAGTTAGTAGAGAGTTAGTAGAGTTAGTAGAGAGTTAGTAGAGAGTTAGTAGAGTTAGTAGAGAGTTAGTAGAGTTAGTAGAGAGTTAGTAGAGTTAGTAGCGAGAGAGTTAGTAGAGTTAGTAGAGGTAGAGTTAGTAGAGTTAGTAGAGAGTTAGTAGAGAGTTAGTAGAGAGTTAGTAGAGTTAGTAGAGGTAGAGTTAGTAGAGTTAGTAGAGTTAGTAGAGAGTTAGTAGAGAGTTAGTAGAGAGTTAGTAGAGAGTTAGTAGAGAGTTAGTAGAGTTAGTAGAGAGTTAGTAGAGTTAGTAGAGAGTTAGTAGAGAGTTAGTAGAGTTAGTAGAGAGTTAGTAGAGTTAGTAGAGAGTTAGTAGAGAGTTAGTAGAGTTAGTAGAGAGTTAGTAGAGTTAGTAGAGAGTTAGTAGAGAGTTAGTAGAGTTAGTAGAGAGTTAGTAGAGTTAGTAGAGAGTTAGTAGAGTTAGTAGCGAGAGAGTTAGTAGAGTTAGTAGAGGTAGAGTTAGTAGAGTTAGTAGAGAGTTAGTAGAGAGTTAGTAGAGTTAGTAGAGGTAGAGTTAGTAGAGTTAGTAGAGTTAGTAGAGAGTTAGTAGAGAGTTAGTAGAGAATTAGTAGAGTTAGTAGAGAGTTAGTAGAGTTAGTAGAGAGTTAGTAGAGAGTTAGTAGAGTTAGTAGAGTTAGTAGAGTTAGTAGAGTTAGTAGAGTTAGTAGAGAGTTAGAAGAGAGTTAGTAGAGAGTTAGTAGAGAGTTAGTAGAGAGTTAGTAGAGAGTTAGTAGAGAGTTAGTAGAGAGTTAGTAGAGTTAGTAGAGTTAGTAGAGTTAGTAGAGAGTTAGTAGAGTTAGTAGAGAGTTAGTAGAGTTAGTAGAGAGTTAGTAGAGTTAGTAGAGTTAGTTAGTAGAGAGTTAGTAGAGAGTTAGTAGAGAGTTAGTAGAGAGTTAGTAGAGAGTTAGTAGAGAGTTAGTAGAGAGTTAGTAGAGAGTTAGTAGAGAGTTAGTAGAGAGTTAGTAGAGAGTTAGTAGAGAGTTAGTAGAGAGTTAGTAGAGAGTTAGTAGAGAGTTAGTAGAGAGTTAGTAGAGAGTTAGTAGAGAGTTAGTAGAGTTAGTAGAGAGTTAGTAGAGTTAGTAGAGAGTTAGTAGAGAGTTAGTAGAGTTAGTAGAGAGTTAGTAGAGAGTTAGTAGAGAGTTAGTAGAGTTAGTAGAGAGTTAGTAGAGAGTTAGTAGAGGTAGAGTTAGTAGAGTTAGTAGAGTTAGTAGAGAGTTAGTAGAGAGTTAGTAGAGAGTTAGTAGAGAGTTAGTAGAGTTAGTAGAGTTAGTAGAGTTAGTAGAGTTAGTAGAGAGTTAGTAGAGTTAGTAGAGAGTTAGTAGAGTTAGTAGAGAAATAGTAGAGTTAGTAGAGAGTTAGTAGAGTTAGTAGCGAGAGAGTTAGTAGAGTTAGTAGAGGTAGAGTTAGTAGTGTTAGTAGAGAGTTAGTAAAGAGTTAGTAGAGAGTTAGTAGAGTTAGTAGAGGTAGAGTTAGTAGTGTTAGTAGAGAGTTAGTAGAGAGTTAGTAGAGAGTTAGTAGAGAGTTAGTAGAGTTAGTAGAGAGTTAGTAGAGTTAGTAGAGAGTTAGTAGAGAGTTAGTAGAGTTAGTAGAGTTAGTAGAGTTAGTAGAGAGTTAGTAGAGAGTTAGTAGAGAGTTAGTAGAGAGTTAGTAGAGAGTTAGTAGAGTTAGTAGAGAGTTAGTAGAGTTAGTAGAGAGTTAGTAGAGTTAGTATAGAGTTAGTAGAGTTAGTAGGTAGAGAGTTAGTAGAGAGTTAGTAGAGAGTTAGTAGAGTTAGTAGAGTTAGTAGAGTTAGTAGAGAGTTAGTAGAGAGTTAGTAGAGTTAGTAGAGAGTTAGTAGAGTTAGTAGAGAGTTAGTAGAGAGTTAGTAGAGTTAGTAGAGAGTTAGTAGAGAGTTAGTAGAGAGTTAGTAGAGTTAGTAGAGGTAGAGTTAGTAGAGTTAGTAGAATTAGTAGAGAGTTAGTAGAGAGTTAGTAGAGTTAGTAGAGAGTTAGTAGAGTTAGTAGAGAGTTAGTAGAGAGTTAGTAGAGTTAGTAGAGAGTTAGTAGAGAGTTAGTAGAGAGTTAGTAGAGAGTTAGTAGAGAGTTAGTAGAGAGTTAGTAGAGTTAGTAGAGAGTTAGTAGAGTTAGTATAGTTAGTAGAGAGTTAGTAGAGTTAGTAGAGAGAGAGAGTTAGTAGAGTTAGTAGAGAGTTAGTAGAGATTTAGTAGAGTTAGTAGAGTTAGTAGATAGTTAGTAGAGAGTTAGTAGAGTTAGTAGAGAGTTAGTAGAGAGTTAGTAGAGTTAGTAGAGTTAGTAGAGTTAGTAGAGAGTTAGTAGAGTTAGTAGATAGTTAGTAGAGTTAGTAGAGTTAGTAGAGAGTTAGTAGAGTTAGTAGCGAGAGAGTTAGTAGAGTTAGTAGAGTTAGTAGAGAGAGAGTTAGTAGAGTTAGTAGAGAGAGAGTTAGTAGAGTTAGTAGAGAGTTAGTAGAGAGTTAGTAGAGTTAGTAGAGGTAGAGTTAGTAGAGTTAGAGTTAGTAGAATGAGTAGAGAGTTAGTAGAGTTAGTAGAGAGTTAGTAGAGAGTTAGTTAGTAGAGTTAGTAGAGAGTTAGTAGAGTTAGTAGAGAGTTAGTAGAGTTAGTAGAGTTAGTAGAGAGTTAGTAGAGTTAGTAGAGAGTTAGTAGAGAGTTAGTAGAGAGTTAGTAGAGTTAGTAGAGAGTTAGTAGAGTTAGTAGAGAGTTAGTAGAGAGTTAGTAGAGAGTTAGTAGAGTTAGTAGAGGTAGAGTTAGTAGAGTTAGTAGAGTTAGTAGAGAGTTAGTAGAGAGTTAGTAGAGTTAGTAGAGAGTTCGTAGAGTTAGTAGAGAGTTAGTAGAGAGTTAGTAGAGTTAGTAGAGAGTTAGTAGAGTTAGTAGAGTGTTAGTAGAGAGTTAGTAGAGAGTTAGTAGAGTTAGTAGAGAGTTAGTAGAGAGTTAGTAGAGTTAGTAGAGAGTTAGTAGAGTTAGTAGAGAGTTAGTAGAGTTAGTAGAGAGTTAGTAGAGTTAGTAGCGAGAGAGTTAGTAGAGTTAGTAGAGTTAGTAGAGAGAGAGTTAGTAGAGTTAGTAGAGAGAGAGTTAGTAGAGAGTTAGTAGAGAGTTAGTAGAGTTAGTAGAGTTAGTAGAGTTAGTAGAGTTAGTAGAGAGTTAGTAGAGAGTTAGTAGAGAGTTAGTAGAGAGTTAGTAGAGTTAGTAGAGAGTTAGTAGAGTTAGTAGAGTTAGTGAAGAGTTAGTAGAGAGTTAGTAGAGAGTTAGTAGAGGTAGAGTTAGTAGAGTTAGTGGAGTTAGTAGAGTTAGTAGAGTTAGTGGAGAGTTAGTAGAGAGTTAGTAGAGTTAGTAGAGAGTTAGTAGAGTTAGTAGAGAGTTAGTAGAGTTAGTAGCGAGAGAGTTAGTAGAGTTAGTAGAGAGTTAGTAGAGAGTTAGTAGAGTTAGTAGAGGTAGTAGAGGTAGAGTTAGTAGAGTTAGTAGAGAGTTAGTAGAGTTAGTAGAGTTAGTAGAGAGTTAGTAGAGAGTTAGTAGAGTTAGTAGAGAGTTAGTAGAGTTAGTAGAGAGTTAGTAGAGTTAGTAGAGTTAGTAGAGAGTTAGTAGAGTTAGTAGAGAGTTAGTAGAGTTAGTAGAGAGTTAGTAGAGAGTTAGTAGAGTTAGTAGAGAGTTAGTAGAGAGTTAGTAGAGAGTTAGTAGAGTTAGTAGAGGTAGAGTTAGTAGAGTTAGTAGAGGTAGAGTTAGTAGAGTTAGTAGAGTTAGTAGAGAGAGATTTAGTAAAGTTGGTAGAGTTAGTAGAGAGAGAGTGAGTAGAGTTAGTAGAGTTAGTAGAGAGAGAGAGAGTTAGTAGAGTTAGTAGAGAGAAAGTTAGTAGAGTTAGTAGAGTTAGTAGAGAGAGATTTAGTAAAGTTGGTAGAGTTAGTAGAGAGAGAGTGAGTAGAGTTAGTAGAGAGAGAGTTAGTAGAGTTAGTAGAGAGAGAGTTAGTAAAGTTAGTAGAGAGAGAGTTAGTAATCTTCATCTGTATCCTCCATTCTGCGACCACCGAACTGGAATAACAAAAAAAACACGTCGGGCGGCCGACGACTATTAGTACATGTACAATGACAAACAAACAAAACTCAACAAAAATCAAAATTAACCTAATCCCTCCCCCGTCCAACCGAATTAAACTGAACTCTACTGTCCAGTAGCCAGCCTGCAGTCTGACAATACCCCCAAGAAGAAAATAAAGAGAAAGATTGTAACTCGCCTTTTGAGTCGAATGGTCCAAACTGATCACCATGCTGTCTTGCGTCCTCTTCATCCGTGCTCTCCAACATCAATCTTCATCCGTGCTGTCCTCCATTAATCTTCATCCGTGCTGTTTACCATTAATCTTCATCTGTATCCTCCATTCTGCCACCACCGAACTGGAATAACAAAAAAAACACGTCGGGCGGCCGACGACTATTAGTACATGTACAATGACAAACAAACAAAACTCAACAAAAATCTAAATTATTCCTAATCCCTCCCCCGTCCAACCGAATTAAACTGAACTCTACTGTCCAGTAGCCAGCCTGCAGTCTGGCAATACCCCCAAGAAGAAAATAAAGAGAAAGATTGTAACTCGCCTTTTGAGTCAAATGGTCGAAACTGATCACCATGCTGTCTTGCGTCCTCTTCATCCGTGCTCTCCAACATCAATCTTCATCCGTGCTGTCCTCCATTAATCTTCATCCGTGCTGTTCACCATTAATCTTCATCTGTATCCTCCATTCTGCGACCACCGAACTGGAATAACAAAAAAAAACACGTCGGGCGGCCGACGACTATTAGTACATGTAAAATGACAAACAAACAAAACTCAACAAAAATCTAAATTAACCTAATCCCTCCCCCGTCCAACCGAATTAAACTGAACTCTACTGTCCAGTAGCCAGCCTGCAGTCTGGCAATACCCCCAAGAAGAAAATAAAGAGAAAGATTGTAACTCGCCTTTTGAGTCAAATGGTCCAAACTGATCACCATGCTGTCTTGCGTCCTCTTCATCCGTGCTCTCCAACATCAATCTTCATCCGTGCTGTCCTCCATTAATCTTCATCCGTGCTGTTTACCATTAATCTTCATCTGTATCCTCCATTCTGCCACCACCGAACTGGAATAACAAAAAAAACACGTCGGGCGGCCGACGACTATTAGTACATGTACAATGACAAACAAACAAAACTCAACAAAAATCTAAATTAACCTAATCCCTCCCCCGTCCAACCGAATTAAACTGAACTCTACTGTTCAGTAGCCAGCCTGCAGTCTGGCAATACCCCCAAGAAGAAAATAAAGAGAAAGATTGTAACTCGCCTTTTGAGTCAAATGGTCGAAACTGATCACCATGCTGTCTTGCGTCCTCTTCATCCGTGCTCTCCAACATCAATCTTCATCCGTGCTGTCCTCCATTAATCTTCATCCGTGCTGTTCACCATTAATCTTCATCTGTATCCTCCATTCTGCGACCACCGAACTGGAATAACAAAAAAAAACACGTCGGGCGGCCGACGACTATTAGTACATGTACAATGACAAACAAACAAAACTCAACAAAAATCTAAATTAACCTAATCCCTCCCCCGTCCAACCGAATTAAACTGAACTCTACTGTCCAGTAGCCAGCCTGCAGTCTGGCAATACCCCCAAGAAGAAAATAAAGAGAAAGATTGTAACTCGCCTTTTGAGTCAAATGGTCCAAACTGATCACCATGCTGTCTTGCGTCCTCTTCATCCGTGCTCTCCAACATCAATCTTCATCCGTGCTGTCCTCCATTAATCTTCATCCGTGCTGTTCACCATTAATCTTCATCTGTATCCTCCATTCTGCCACCACCGAACTGGAATAACAAAAAAAACACGTCGGGCGGCCGACGACTATTAGTACATGTACAATGACAAACAAACAAAACTCAACAAAAATCTAAATTAACCTAATCCCTCCCCCGTCCAACCGAATTAAACTGAACTCTACTGTCCAGTAGCCAGCCTGCAGTCTGGCAATACCCCCAAGAAGAAAATAAAGAGAAAGATTGTAACTCGCCTTTTGAGTCAAATGGTCGAAACTGATCACCATGCTGTCTTGCGTCCTCTTCATCCGTGCTCTCCAACATCAATCTTCATCCGTGCTGTCCTCCATTAATCTTCATCCGTGCTGTTTACCATTAATCTTCATCTGTATCCTCCATTCTGCCACCACCGAACTGGAATAACAAAAAAAACACGTCGGGCGGCCGACGACTATTAGTACATGTACAATGACAAACAAACAAAACTCAACAAAAATCTAAATTATCCTAATCCCTCCCCCGTCCAACCGAATTAAACTGAACTCTACTGTCCAGTAGCCAGCCTGCAGTCTGGCAATACCCCCAAGAAGAAAATAAAGAGAAAGATTGTAACTCGCCTTTTGAGTCAAATGGTCGAAACTGATCACCATGCTGTCTTGCGTCCTCTTCATCCGTGCTCTCCAACATCAATCTTCATCCGTGCTGTCCTCCATTAATCTTCATCCGTGCTGTTCACCATTAATCTTCATCTGTATCCTCCATTCTGCGACCACCGAACTGGAATAACAAAAAAAACACGTCGGGCGGCCGACGACTATTAGTACATGTACAATGACAAAATAAACAAAACTCAACAAAAATCTAAATTAACCTAATCCCTCCCCCGTCCAACCGAATTAAACTGAACTCTACTGTCCAGTAGCCAGCCTGCAGTCTGGCAATACCCCCAAGAAGAAAATAAAGAGAAAGATTGTAACTCGCCTTTTGAGTCAAATGGTCGAAACTGATCACCATGCTGTCTTGCGTCCTCTTCATCCGTGCTCTCCAACATCAATCTTCATCCGTGCTGTCCTCCATTAATCTTTATCCGTGCTGTTTACCATTAATCTTCATCTGTATCCTCCATTCTGCCACCACCGAACTGGAATAACAAAAAAAACACGTCGGGCGGCCGACGACTATTAGTACATGTACAATGACAAACAAACAAAACTCAACAAAAATCTAAATTATCCTAATCCCTCCCCCGTCCAACCGAATTAAACTGAACTCTACTGTCCAGTAGCCAGCCTGCAGTCTGGCAATACCCCCAAGAAGAAAATAAAGAGAAAGATTGTAACTCGCCTTTTGAGTCAAATGGTCCAAACTGATCACCATGCTGTCTTGCGTCCTCTTCATCCGTGCTCTCCAACATCAATCTTCATCCGTGCTGTCCTCCATTAATCTTCATCCGTGCTGTTCACCATTAATCTTCATCTGTATCCTCCATTCTGCGACCACCGAACTGGAATAACAAAAAAAACACGTCGGGCGGCCGACGACTATTAGTACATGTACAATGACAAACAAACAAAACTCAACAAAAATCTAAATTAACCTAATCCCTCCCCCGTCCAACCGAATTAAACTGAACTCTACTGTCCAGTAGCCAGCCTGCAGTCTGGCAATACCCCCAAGAAGAAAATAAAGAGAAAGATTGTAACTCGCCTTTTGAGTCAAATGGTCCAAACTGATCACCATGCTGTCTTGCGTCCTCTTCATCCGTGCTCTCCAACATCAATCTTCATCCGTGCTGTCCTCCATTAATCTTCATCCGTGCTGTTCACCATTAATCTTCATCTGTATCCTCCATTCTGCGACCACCGAACTGGAATAACAAAAAAAACACGCCGGGCGGCCGACGACTATTAGTACATGTACAATGACAAACAAACAAAACTCAACAAAAATCTAAATTAACCTAATCCCTCCCCCGTCCAACCGAATTAAACTGAACTCTACTGTCCAGTAGCCAGCCTGCAGTCTAGCAATACCCCCAAGAAGAAAATAAAGAGAAAGATTGTAACTCGCCTTTTGAGTCAAATGGTCCAAACTGATCACCATGCTGTCTTGCGTCCTCTTCATCCGTGCTCTCCAACATCAATCTTCATCCGTGCTGTCCTCCATTAATCTTCATCCGTGCTGTTCACCATTAATCTTCATCTGTATCCTCCATTCTGCGACCACCGAACTGGAATAACAAAAAAAACACGTCGGGCGGCCGACGACTATTAGTACATGTACAATGACAAACAAACAAAACTCAACAAAAATCTAAATTAACCTAATCCCTCCCTCGTCCAACCGAATTAAACTGAACTCTACTGTCCAGTAGCCAGCCTGCAGTCTGGCAATACCCCCAAGAAGAAAATAAAGAGAAAGATTGTAACTCGCCTTTTGAGTCAAATGGTCCAAACTGATCACCATGCTGTCTTGCGTCCTCTTCATCCGTGCTCTCCAACATCAATCTTCATCCGTGCTGTCCTCCATTAATCTTCATCCGTGCTGTTCACCATTAATCTTCATCTGTATCCTCCATTCTGCGACCACCGAACTGGAATAACAAAAAAAACACGCCGGGCGGCCGACGACTATTAGTACATGTACAATGACAAACAAACAAAACTCAACAAAAATCTAAATTAACCTAATCCCTCCCCCGTCCAACCGAATTAAACTGAACTCTACTGTCCAGTAGCCAGCCTGCAGTCTGGCAATACCCCCAAGAAGAAAATAAAGAGAAAGATTGTAACTCGCCTTTTGAGTCAAATGGTCGAAACTGATCACCATGCTGTCTTGCGTCCTCTTCATCCGTGCTCTCCAACATCAATCTTCATCCGTGCTGTCCTCCATTAATCTTCATCCGTGCTGTTCACCATTAATCTTCATCTGTATCCTCCATTCTGCGACCACCGAACTGGAATAACAAAAAAAAACACGTCGGGCGGCCGACGACTATTAGTACATGTAAAATGACAAACAAACAAAACTCAACAAAAATCTAAATTAACCTAATCCCTCCCCCGTCCAACCGAATTAAACTGAACTCTACTGTCCAGTAGCCAGCCTGCAGTCTGGCAATACCCCCAAGAAGAAAATAAAGAGAAAGATTGTAACTCGCCTTTTGAGTCAAATGGTCCAAACTGATCACCATGCTGTCTTGCGTCCTCTTCATCCGTGCTCTCCAACATCAATCTTCATCCGTGCTGTCCTCCATTAATCTTCATCCGTGCTGTTTACCATTAATCTTCATCTGTATCCTCCATTCTGCGACCACCGAACTGGAATAACAAAAAAAACACGTCGGGCGGCCGACGACTATTAGTACATGTACAATGACAAACAAACAAAACTCAACAAAAATCTAAATTAACCTAATCCCTCCCCCGTCCAACCGAATTAAACTGAACTCTACTGTCCAGTAGCCAGCCTGCAGTCTGGCAATACCCCCAAGAAGAAAATAAAGAGAAAGATTGTAACTCGCCTTTTGAGTCAAATGGTCGAAACTGATCACCATGCTGTCTTGCGTCCTCTTCATCCGTGCTCTCCAACATCAATCTTCATCCGTGCTGTCCTCCATTAATCTTCATCCTTGCTGTTCACCATTAATCTTCATCTGTATCCTCCATTCTGCGACCACCGAACTGGAATAACAAAAAAAACACGTCGGGCGGCCGACGACTATTAGTACATGTACAATGACAAACAAACAAAACTCAACAAAAATCTAAATTAACCTAATCCCTCCCCCGTCCAACCGAATTAAACTGAACTCTACTGTCCAGTAGCCAGCCTGCAGTCTGGCAATACCCCCAAGAAGAAAATAAAGAGAAAGATTGTAACTCGCCTTTTGAGTCAAATGGTCGAAACTGATCACCATGCTGTCTTGCGTCCTCTTCATCCGTGCTCTCCAACATCAATCTTCATCCGTGCTGTCCTCCATTAATCTTCATCCGTGCTGTTCACCATTAATCTTCATCTGTATCCTCCATTCTGCGACCACCGAACTGGAATAACAAAAAAAACACGTCGGGCGGCCGACGACTATTAGTACATGTACAATGACAAACAAACAAAACTCAACAAAAATCTAAATTAACCTAATCCCTTCCCCGTCCAACCGAATTAAACTGAACTCTACTGTCCAGTAGCCAGCCTGCAGTCTGGCAATACCCCCAAGAAGAAAATAAAGAGAAAGATTGTAACTCGCCTTTTGAGTCAAATGGTCCAAACTGATCACCATGCTGTCTTGCGTCCTCTTCATCCGTGCTCTCCAACATCAATCTTCATCCGTGCTGTCCTCCATTAATCTTCATCCGTGCTGTTCACCATTAATCTTCATCTGTATCCTCCATTCTGCGACCACCGAACTGGAATAACAAAAAAAACACGCCGGGCGGCCGACGACTATTAGTACATGTACAATGACAAACAAACAAAACTCAACAAAAATCTAAATTAACCTAATCCCTCCCCCGTCCAACCGAATTAAACTGAACTCTACTGTCCAGTAGCCAGCCTGCAGTCTGGCAATACCCCCAAGAAGAAAATAAAGAGAAAGATTGTAACTCGCCTTTTGAGTCAAATGGTCCAAACTGATCACCATGCTGTCTTGCGTCCTCTTCATCCGTGCTCTCCAACATCAATCTTCATCCGTGCTGTCCTCCATTAATCTTCATCCGTGCTGTTCACCATTAATCTTCATCTGTATCCTCCATTCTGCGACCACCGAACTGGAATAACAAAAAAAACACGTCGGGCGGCCGACGACTATTAGTACATGTACAATGACAAACAAACAAAACTCAACAAAAATCTAAATTAACCTAATCCCTCCCCCGTCCAACCGAATTAAACTGAACTCTACTGTCCAGTAGCCAGCCTGCAGTCTGGCAATACCCCCAAGAAGAAAATAAAGAGAAAGATTGTAACTCGCCTTTTGAGTCAAATGGTCGAAACTGATCACCATGCTGTCTTGCGTCCTCTTCATCCGTGCTCTCCAACATCAATCTTCATCCGTGCTGTCCTCCATTAATCTTCATCCGTGCTGTTCACCATTAATCTTCATCTGTATCCTCCATTCTGCGACCACCGAACTGGAATAACAAAAAAAAACACGTCGGGCGGCCGACGACTATTAGTACATGTAAAATGACAAACAAACAAAACTCAACAAAAATCTAAATTAACCTAATCCCTCCCCCGTCCAACCGAATTAAACTGAACTCTACTGTCCAGTAGCCAGCCTGCAGTCTGGCAATACCCCCAAGAAGAAAATAAAGAGAAAGATTGTAACTCGCCTTTTGAGTCAAATGGTCCAAACTGATCACCATGCTGTCTTGCGTCCTCTTCATCCGTGCTCTCCAACATCAATCTTCATCCGTGCTGTCCTCCATTAATCTTCATCCGTGCTGTTCACCATTAATCTTCATCTGTATCCTCCATTCTGCGACCACCGAACTGGAATAACAAAAAAAACACGTCGGGCGGCCGACGACTATTAGTACATGTACAATGACAAACAAACAAAACTCAACAAAAATCTAAATTAACCTAATCCCTCCCCCGTCCAACCGAATTAAACTGAACTCTACTGTCCAGTAGCCAGCCTGCAGTCTGGCAATACCCCCAAGAAGAAAATAAAGAGAAAGATTGTAACTCGCCTTTTGAGTCAAATGGTCGAAACTGATCACCATGCTGTCTTGCGTCCTCTTCATCCGTGCTCTCCAACATCAATCTTCATCCGTGCTGTCCTCCATTAATCTTCATCCTTGCTGTTCACCATTAATCTTCATCTGTATCCTCCATTCTGCGACCACCGAACTGGAATAACAAAAAAAACACGTCGGGCGGCCGACGACTATTAGTACATGTACAATGACAAACAAACAAAACTCAACAAAAATCTAAATTAACCTAATCCCTCCCCCGTCCAACCGAATTAAACTGAACTCTACTGTCCAGTAGCCAGCCTGCAGTCTGGCAATACCCCCAAGAAGAAAATAAAGAGAAAGATTGTAACTCGCCTTTTGAGTCAAATGGTCCAAACTGATCACCATGCTGTCTTGCGTCCTCTTCATCCGTGCTCTCCAACATCAATCTTCATCCGTGCTGTCCTCCATTAATCTTCATCCGTGCTGTTCACCATTAATCTTCATCTGTATCCTCCATTCTGCGACCACCGAACTGGAATAACAAAAAAAACACGTCGGGCGGCCGACGACTATTAGTACATGTACAATGACAAACAAACAAAACTCAACAAAAATCTAAATTAACCTAATCCCTCCCCCGTCCAACCGAATTAAACTGAACTCTACTGTCCAGTAGCCAGCCTGCAGTCTGGCAATACCCCCAAGAAGAAAATAAAGAGAAAGATTGTAACTCGCCTTTTGAGTCAAATGGTCCAAACTGATCACCATGCTGTCTTGCGTCCTCTTCATCCGTGCTCTCCAACATCAATCTTCATCCGTGCTGTCCTTCCTTAAAATCTTCATCCGTGCTGTTCACCATTAATCTTCATCTGTATCCTCCATTCTGCGACCATCGAACTGGAATAACAAAAAAAACACGCCGGGCGGCCGACGACTATTAGTACATGTACAATGACAAACAAACAAAACTCAACAAAAATCTAAATTAACCTAATCCCTCCCCCGTCCAACCGAATTAAACTGAACTCTACTGTCCAGTAGCCAGCCTGCAGTCTGGCAATACCCCCAAGAAGAAAATAAAGAGAAAGATTGTAACTCGCCTTTTGAGTCAAATGGTCGAAACTGATCACCATGCTGTCTTGCGTCCTCTTCATCCGTGCTCTCCAACATCAATCTTCATCCGTGCTGTCCTCCATTAATCTTCATCCGTGCTGTTCACCATTAATCTTCATCTGTATCCTCCATTCTGCGACCACCGAACTGGAATAACAAAAAAAACACGTCGGGCGGCCGACGACTATTAGTACATGTACAATGACAAACAAACAAAACTCAACAAAAATCTAAATTAACCTAATCCCTCCCCCGTCCAACCGAATTAAACTGAACTCTACTGTCCAGTAGCCAGCCTGCAGTCTGGCAATACCCCCAAGAAGAAAATAAAGAGAAAGATTGTAACTCGCCTTTTGAGTCAAATGGTCGAAACTGATCACCATGCTGTCTTGCGTCCTCTTCATCCGTGCTCTCCAACATCAATCTTCATCCGTGCTGTCCTCCATTAATCTTCATCCGTGCTGTTCACCATTAATCTTCATCTGTATCCTCCATTCTGCGACCACCGAACTGGAATAACAAAAAAAACACGCCGGGCGGCCGACGACTATTAGTACATGTACAATGACAAACAAACAAAACTCAACAAAAATCTAAATTAACCTAATCCCTCCCCCGTCCAACCGAATTAAACTGAACTCTACTGTCCAGTAGCCAGCCTGCAGTCTGGCAATACCCCCAAGAAGAAAATAAAGAGAAAGATTGTAACTCGCCTTTTGAGTCAAATGGTCGAAACTGATCACCATGCTGTCTTGCGTCCTCTTCATCCGTGCTCTCCAACATCAATCTTCATCCGTGCTGTCCTCCATTAATCTTCATCCGTGCTGTTCACCATTAATCTTCATCTGTATCCTCCATTCTGCGACCACCGAACTGGAATAACAAAAAAAACCACGTCGGGCGGCCGACGACTATTAGTACATGTAAAATGACAAACAAACAAAACTCAACAAAAATCTAAATTAACCTAATCCCTCCCCCGTCCAACCGAATTAAACTGAACTCTACTGTCCAGTAGCCAGCCTGCAGTCTGGCAATACCCCCAAGAAGAAAATAAAGAGAAAGATTGTAACTCGCCTTTTGAGTCAAATGGTCCAAACTGATCACCATGCTGTCTTGCGTCCTCTTCATCCGTGCTCTCCAACATCAATCTTCATCCGTGCTGTCCTCCATTAATCTTCATCCGTGCTGTTTACCATTAATCTTCATCTGTATCCTCCATTCTGCGACCACCGAACTGGAATAACAAAAAAAACACGTCGGGCGGCCGACGACTATTAGTACATGTACAATGACAAACAAACAAAACTCAACAAAAATCTAAATTAACCTAATCCCTCCCCCGTCCAACCGAATTAAACTGAACTCTACTGTCCAGTAGCCAGCCTGCAGTCTGGCAATACCCCCAAGAAGAAAATAAAGAGAAAGATTGTAACTCGCCTTTTGAGTCAAATGGTCGAAACTGATCACCATGCTGTCTTGCGTCCTCTTCATCCGTGCTCTCCAACATCAATCTTCATCCGTGCTGTCCTCCATTAATCTTCATCCTTGCTGTTCACCATTAATCTTCATCTGTATCCTCCATTCTGCGACCACCGAACTGGAATAACAAAAAAAACACGTCGGGCGGCCGACGACTATTAGTACATGTACAATGACAAACAAACAAAACTCAACAAAAATCTAAATTAACCTAATCCCTCCCCCGTCCAACCGAATTAAACTGAACTCTACTGTCCAGTAGCCAGCCTGCAGTCTGGCAATACCCCCAAGAAGAAAATAAAGAGAAAGATTGTAACTCGCCTTTTGAGTCAAATGGTCCAAACTGATCACCATGCTGTCTTGCGTCCTCTTCATCCGTGCTCTCCAACATCAATCTTCATCCGTGCTGTCCTCCATTAATCTTCATCCGTGCTGTTCACCATTAATCTTCATCTGTATCCTCCATTCTGCGACCACCGAACTGGAATAACAAAAAAAAACACGTCGGGCGGCCGACGACTATTAGTACATGTACAATGACAAACAAACAAAACTCAACAAAAATCTAAATTAACCTAATCCCTCCCCCGTCCAACCAAATTAAACTGAACTCTACTGTCCAGTAGCCAGCCTGCAGTCTGGCAATACCCCCAAGAAGAAAATAAAGAGAAAGATTGTAACTCGCCTTTTGAGTCAAATGGTCGAAACTGATCACCATGCTGTCTTGCGTCCTCTTCATCCGTGCTCTCCAACATCAATCTTCATCCGTGCTGTCCTCCATTAATCTTCATCCGTGCTGTTCACCATTAATCTTCATCTGTATCCTCCATTCTGCGACCACCGAACTGGAATAACAAAAAAAACACGTCGGGCGGCCGACGACTATTAGTACATGTACAATGACAAACAAACAAAACTCAACAAAAATCTAAATTAACCTAATCCCTCCCCCGTCCAACCGAATTAAACTGAACTCTACTGTCCAGTAGCCAGCCTGCAGTCTGGCAATACCCCCAAGAAGAAAATAAAGAGAAAGATTGTAACTCGCCTTTTGAGTCAAATGGTCCAAACTGATCACCATGCTGTCTTGCGTCCTCTTCATCCGTGCTCTCCAACATCAATCTTCATCCGTGCTGTCCTCCATTAATCTTCATCCGTGCTGTTCACCATTAATCTTCATCTGTATCCTCCATTCTGCGACCACCGAACTGGAATAACAAAAAAAACACACCGGGCGGCCGACGACTATTAGTACATGTACAATGACAAACAAACAAAACTCAACAAAAATCTAAATTAACCTAATCCCTCCCCCGTCCAACCGAATTAAACTGAACTCTACTGTCCAGTAGCCAGCCTGCAGTCTGGCAATACCCCCAAGAAGAAAATAAAGAGAAAGATTGTAACTCGCCTTTTGAGTCAAATGGTCCAAACTGATCACCATGCTGTCTTGCGTCCTCTTCATCCGTGCTCTCCAACATCAATCTTCATCCGTGCTGTCCTCCATTAATCTTCATCCGTGCTGTTCACCATTAATCTTCATCTGTATCCTCCATTCTGCGACCACCGAACTGGAATAACAAAAAAAACACGTCGGGCGGCCGACGACTATTAGTACATGTACAATGACAAACAAACAAAACTCAACAAAAATCTAAATTAACCTAATCCCTCCCCCGTCCAACCGAATTAAACTGAACTCTACTGTCCAGTAGCCAGCCTGCAGTCTGGCAATACCCCCAAGAAGAAAATAAAGAGAAAGATTGTAACTCGCCTTTTGAGTCAAATGGTCGAAACTGATCACCATGCTGTCTTGCGTCCTCTTCAACCGTGCTCTCCAACATCAATCTTCATCCGTGCTGTCCTCCATTAATCTTCATCCGTGCTGTTCACCATTAATCTTCATCTGTATCCTCCATTCTGCGACCACCGAACTGGAATAACAAAAAAAACACGTCGGGCGGCCGACGACTATTAGTACATGTACAATGACAAACAAACAAAACTCAACAAAAATCTAAATTAACCTAATCCCTCCCCCGTCCAACCGAATTAAACTGAACTCTACTGTCCAGTAGCCAGCCTGCAGTCTGGCAATACCCCCAAGAAGAAAATAAAGAGAAAGATTGTAACTCGCCTTTTGAGTCAAATGGTCCAAACTGATCACCATGCTGTCTTGCGTCCTCTTCATCCGTGCTCTCCAACATCAATCTTCATCCGTGCTGTCCTCCATTAATCTTCATCCGTGCTGTTCACCATTAATCTTCATCTGTATCCTCCATTCTGCGACCACCGAACTGGAATAACAAAATAAAACACGCCGGGCGGCCGACGACTATTAGTACATGTACAATGACAAACAAACAAAACTCAACAAAAATCTAAATTAACCTAATCCCTCCCCCGTCCAACCGAATTAAACTGAACTCTACTGTCCAGTAGCCAGCCTGCAGTCTGGCAATACCCCCAAGAAGAAAATAAAGAGAAAGATTGTAACTCGCCTTTTGAGTCAAATGGTCCAAACTGATCACCATGCTGTCTTGCGTCCTCTTCATCCGTGCTCTCCAACATCAATCTTCATCCGTGCTGTCCTCCATTAATCTTCATCCGTGCTGTTCACCATTAATCTTCATCTGTATCCTCCATTCTGCGACCACCGAACTGGAATAACAAAAAAACCACGTCGGGCGGCCGACGACTATTAGTACATGTACAATGACAAACAAACAAAACTCAACAAAAATCTAAATTAACCTAATCCCTCCCCCGTCCAACCGAATTAAACTGAACTCTACTGTCCAGTAGCCAGCCTGCAGTCTGGCAATACCCCCAAGAAGAAAATAAAGAGAAAGATTGTAACTCGCCTTTTGAGTCAAATGGTCCAAACTGATCACCATGCTGTCTTGCGTCCTCTTCATCCGTGCTCTCCAACATCAATCTTCATCCGTGCTGTCCTCCATTAATCTTCATCCGTGCTGTTCACCATTAATCTTCATCTGTATCCTCCATTCTGCGACCACCGAACTGGAATAACAAAAAAAACACGTCGGGCGGCCGACGACTATTAGTACATGTACAATGACAAACAAACAAAACTCAACAAAAATCTAAATTAACCTAATCCCTCCCCCGCCCAACCGAATTAAACTGAACTCTACTGTCCAGTAGCCAGCCTGCAGTCTGGCAATACCCCCAAGAAGAAAATAAAGAGAAAGATTGTAACTCGCCTTTTGAGTCAAATGGTCCAAACTGATCACCATGCTGTCTTGCGTCCTCTTCATCCGTGCTCTCCAACATCAATCTTCATCCGTGCTGTCCTCCATTAATCTTCATCCGTGCTGTTTACCATTAATCTTCATCTGTATCCTCCATTCTGCCACCACCGAACTGGAATAACAAAAAAAACACGTCGGGCGGCCGACGACTATTAGTACATGTACAATGACAAACAAACAAAACTCAACAAAAATCTAAATTAACCTAATCCCTCCCCCGTCCAACCGAATTAAACTGAACTCTACTGTCCAGTAGCCAGCCTGCAGTCTGGCAATACCCCCAAGAAGAAAATAAAGAGAAAAAAATTGTAACTCGCCTTTTGAGTCAAATGGTCGAAACTGATCACCATGCTGTCTTGCGTCCTCTTCATCCGTGCTCTCCAACATCAATCTTCATCCGTGCTGTCCTCCATTAATCTTCATCCGTGCTGTTCACCATTAATCTTCATCTGTATCCTCCATTCTGCGACCACCGAACTGGAATAACAAAAAAAAACACGTCGGGCGGCCGACGACTATTAGTACATGTAAAATGACAAACAAACAAAACTCAACAAAAATCTAAATTAACCTAATCCCTCCCCCGTCCAACCGAATTAAACTGAACTCTACTGTCCAGTAGCCAGCCTGCAGTCTGGCAATACCCCCAAGAAGAAAATAAAGAGAAAGATTGTAACTCGCCTTTTGAGTCAAATGGTCGAAACTGATCACCATGCTGTCTTGCGTCCTCTTCATCCGTGCTCTCCAACATCAATCTTCATCCGTGCTGTCCTCCATTAATCTTCATCCGTGCTGTTCACCATTAATCTTCATCTGTATCCTCCATTCTGCGACCACCGAACTGGAATAACAAAAAAAACACGTCGGGCGGCCGACGACTATTAGTACATGTACAATGACAAACAAACAAAACTCAACAAAAATCAAAATTAACCTAATCCCTCCCCCGTCCAACCGAATTAAACTGAACTCTACTGTCCAGTAGCCAGCCTGCAGTCTGGCAATACCCCCAAGAAGAAAATAAAGAGAAAGATTGTAACTCGCCTTTTGAGTCAAATGGTCCAAACTGATCACCATGCTGTCTTGCGTCCTCTTCATCCGTGCTCTCCAACATTAATCTTCATCCGTGCTGTCCTCCATTAATCTTCATCCGTGCTGTTTACCATTAATCTTCATCTGTATCCTCCATTCTGCGACCACCGAACTGGAATAACAAAAAAAACACGTCGGGCGGCCGACGACTATTAGTACATGTACAATGACAAACAAACAACACTCAACAAAAATCTAAATTAACCTAATCCCTCCCCTCCATTTATCTTCATCCGTGCTGTCCTCCATTAATCTTCATCCGTGCTGTTCACCATTAATCTTCATCTGTATCCTCCATTCTGCGACCACCGACCAGTGTCCTGGAATAACAAAAAAACACGTCGGGCGGCCGACGACTGGTAATACATGTACAATGACAAACAAAACTCAACAAAACATCTAAATTAACCAAGACGAAAATCAAGAGAAAAACTGTAACTCGCCTTTTGAGTCAAATAGTACAAACAGATCGACATTTTGTATCCACCATTCAGTATCACCCATTCTGTACCCCTTATTCTGTTTCCACTATTCAGTATCCATTATTCTGTATCGTTCCGGAAAGCCAAGTTGGCTACCTTCTCTTAAATCTGTGGGTTTCCTACACACCATAGCATAGCCGCGAAGTTTCAGATCTTCCATTAGCTCCTCGGCACTGAATTCGGAGGGAATCCCATGTACCACGCATTTCGCAGCGCCGAGGGAGCGTGGTACATAGATAGACACTCTTACCTCCGTGAGGGTGTCAAAGAAAGGGGCCCCTTCCATGTCCACATCTTGAATCTATGGGTCTCCTCCACACCATAGCCTGTAAGTTTGAGATCTCCCATTATTCCATTAGCTCCTTAGCTCCTCAGCGGTATATAACAATAGTTAAATCCGAATTGCAAACGAACCCCATCAATATTTAAATCAAAATGTTACAGTAAAGAAACATGAGCTAACATGTCTTCGACACACCTTTACATAGAGAAGTGATTTGATAGACTTTAAATGAGGATATCGGTTTAAACTACAAGATGAAACATGTGTAAATGCTATGTGAATTTTAATGAATCTAACACCGTGATAGTTACTTCCCGAACAAGAACTGTAAACTAACTATCAGAGATAACTGTTGACCAATTGCAAGTCTTCAAAGATAACTGGCCCCGTCGAGGACCAATGAATTTGGTGTACACACCAGAATCGACGGAAAACGTCATAGAAGCGAGACAGAAGTCGGTAATATATTTCATCAAGAATCTAGATTAACAATGTCATAACTAGTGAAGAAACTGTTTATTTTGTGTTTTGGGGATGTAGAAGAAACTGTTTGGACAGGAGAAGGTGTTTATTTTGTGTATGTGTATGAAGAAACTGTCCGTCCCAGCTGACCGTTGGTGTGTTTTCTCCCGATAGAGACAAACATCTTTGGTGTGATCTTTGTTTTTGAAGTTATGACATATTAACCTAGGCATAACAGATAAACTTGGTCCCTCAAGTAATTTTACACCTCAAGCCCAACTAAAAGTCAATATTTTCAAGGGGTCCCTATTTTAAGATGTGTTTCAAACTTGCCAACAGAATGTTCTTTACTGTACCTATAAGACGGATCCATGAAAATTTAGAAAAAATGTACATTACATACATAAACTTGTTATTGCTTATCTAGAATTTCCCTATTCAACTTCCATTTCCCAGTCAAGTTCCTGGTACCATAAACTGCCGCTTGACATCCATTCAAATCACAGCTGGAAAAAAAGTAAACCATTACAATTAAATTGTCCACATGAATAATATCGCTTAAAAAAAGGGCAGTTTAAAATTTGGCCACCTGTACAAACTGAGAAGTACTTGTCGTCACATGTATTTGTTAATGATCAAGTCCTCGATTATGGGGACCGACACTTAATGCAAGTGTGCATGACCTGATATTTATGAATCTATGAATTGAGGACTCAACACATATCTAATAATATATTTTATTTTGGACACGTGAAAGGAGATTTTCCCCAGCTAGTGTTGGACTAAGAAATTAAATAAATACATGTAATAAATAACTGGTCATTTGAAATATCTTCAAATGAATATCATTATAAACTTACATGTGTGTCAACTGTCAATGGACCGCGATTGATAGGTTTACATCTATAGGTTGATATGTTTACATCTATGAAATATCACACACGTGTATTAGTTGTTGGTCCCCATTATCGAGAACCTTTGAATTTAGGTACGTAATTTAAAAGCGCTGATTATATTCTATCTTTTGTAGCAAAAACAGAAATTAATGTTTCTCAATTTCAACAAGGAAAAATCTGTATCAATCACTTAGAATGGTACGTGGCATATACTTTACATTAACAATGGGGACCGACACTTGATGCAAGCAATTTGACCATATAAGCATAAAAATTGTGACCTCTAGAGGGTCCATAACCTTCGTATTAAACATTACACATTACTACACAATTTGCGTACAAAGAGCTGCCATTTTTTGGAGCAGTTTTATTTCGGTTTTCTCAAAATAAGAATTCACCCTTTGGGGAGATGCATTTAAACGGGTTTTAAAAAATTTACAATCGGAACAAAATTGTGTCCTCTAGAGAATCCCCCCCCCCCCAAAGAAAACAAAATTATTTTTTGTTCAATCAAGAGCAATAATTCAGGAAGTTACGATCCGATGTGCGCTAATATCAAAAGGAACCAAGATCAAGATATATCACATGGTTTTTATAAATCCGGTAATAATAAGACCTCTATAGGGACCACAAGCTAAAACCGAGATTTTTCATACAATCAGGGGCCATAATTCAGGAAGTTTCGATTCGATATATACGAAAATCAACAGACGCCAAGATTTGTGGGTTATAAACATGCGTCTTAGGTTTCATCAAAATCAGATGAACATTGTAACCTCCAGGGGATCCACAATCCTGATACACAGTACTTTGACATTATTTGCAAACGATGGGTGACCGTTTTGTCCGTCAGTTTCGGTCCGAATTTTACGAAATTCGAACTCAACCAACCTTAGGGTGTAACAGTGATATATCCAAACGGGTTTTTTTTTAAAATCGGATACCAATAATGAGCTTTATAGAGTCCACAATCTATAAACGGGATTTTCTTCGTACAATCAGGGACCATAATTCAGCAATATCAACACGAACCGAGATCTGTGGGTTATAAACATACATTTCAAGTTTAAACCAAATCGGATAAAAATTGTGACGTCTACAAGCTAAAAACGTCATTTTTGGTACAATCAGGAACGAAAGGAACCTAGATCTTAGAGGGTAAACCTATATTTCAAGTTTCATTGAAATCAGAAAAAGTTTCTGATCTGTAGAGTGTTCACAAAGAATTGTGGACGGACAGACAAGGGGCGACGACATTATACGTCCACATGGAAATATGGGCATATAAAAATTAAGAGCATTTACATACTTGGCCGAGATCTTTGGGAGATATACCGATATTTCAAGTTTCGTCATAACAGCAGTTTCCTGAAAGTTACAAAAAAATCGGATAAAAATTCTAGCCTTTACTGCACTGATAAGATAGTGGGGTATTTTGCCTTGTTGTAATGCAAGTATATTTGAATTTACTAAAGTTTTTTTTACAAATTCAATAATTTAAATGAATCCCTGAGGAGAAAGAATTCGAACATTTTTTAAAATCGGATAAATAAGTTAACACCATTCTATGAAGAAGTGTTTACTCAGTCTTATGTGAATAAGAACGTCCCACCGGTATCACTGGTGGTATTATTATGGTGGAATGGTGATTGATGATATGCGCAAAAAGCGACAGGAAACGAGATTGTTTGGACATAAACATATCTGCTAACGACTTTGGTATGAAAGCTTATTCTTCCGGGCACCTGTTACCACTGTTTCTCGTGTATTTTGTACACGGGGAGCAGTTCATTTGCTGATTACACTATTTTGCTTGAATATACTATTTTGCCTATAACGTTTTTTAGGACTTTGAATTCCGTCTTACGGTTTGGATTGTTCGTGCTTGGTTTTATTTTATTATATATACATTTACACTATTTGCGAACAAGGAATCGCCATTTTGTCAGGCAGAACTCAACTGACATTATGGTGTAACGGTGATATATTCGAACATTTTTTTTTAATTGGATAATAATTGTGACCTGATTTTTTGTACGAGCAGGGACCGTAATTCAGCGAGTTACTATCTGATATGCACGAATATCGACGGAAACCACGATCTTTGAGTTATAAACATATGTTTAAAGTTTCATCAAATTCAGATGAAAATTGTGATCCCTATAGTGTCCACAAGCTAAAAACCTTATTTTTCGTTCAATCAGGGACCATTATCCATGAAGTTATGGTCTGATACATGTGAGTGGTCATGGCGGATACCATAGTTGTATAGTTTATGTGATAAGCCGTGGTGCCAAACTCTATCAAAAGCTTTATTAATATCGAGAGCCTTACAAATATAATTGTACATTTCTAGAAGTTGGTTGGAAGCTGAATGTTTAGACAGAAAGCCTGATGGATGGGGAGTAATGATTTTATGCCGAATGATGAAATTATAAATAGGATTATAAATGACCCTTTCGAAGACTTTATCTACAGAACTGAGGAGAGAAATTGGTCTGTAGTTTGTGCCGTTGTGGACAAATCCTTTCTTAAAGACATTTGCAGATTTCCAGCAATATGGAAAAATACAACGATTAACTAGGATGGTAAAAAGGCTGCTGGGTGGAGTTAATTATTAATTTGAGAGTCTATCTTTGAATAGTGAAGATATTTAAATTTTCTTATTTCGGAAATAATAAAGTTGCGAGATTTTCTGAAATTTTGCCAATCTAACTCTAGATTAGTCTTTTTTCGCTTTTTTATGGTGTCTATTTCGTTTACGAAAAAAAAGTCTGATTTTTCCATTCATCCATTTAGGGTCATTTTGTCTCATTGTAATGGTTTTATTTAGTATGAAATGCCTAAGTTCAGAACAAAATTGATTTGGATATATTATCTGCAAGTGAATGAGGATCGTGGTATAGGTCAAAAAGATCGTCCCAGTTGTAACTAGAAAAATGATTTATAAGATCAGTGGCATTTAGTTTCGAATAAGACCAAACAGTTCTTTGAAAGCAGTGGGTTTTTGGAGTAGTGAAATTTAGAAATAAAACGATATGGCTGTGATCACTGAGGCCCGAATCAGAAACGCTTTCATTTTTTAAGAAGTCGGGGCAACTAGTTATGGCCAAGTTTCGTGAAAATTAGATACAAATTCTGACCTCTAGAGTGTTCACAGCTAAATACGTGTTTTTTTGTACAATCAGACAATATAATCCACGAAGTTGTGGTCTGATATATGCCAATATCGAAAGGGATCGAGATCGTTTGGGGATAGAACAAATTTCAAGTTTACTCAAAATCGGCGGCTTGATACGTCCATTTAAATAAAGGCGTATTGAAAATCGTGTGGACGTTCTGGAGTTTAAAGTCAATATTGACTTTAATTTATACACAGTGTTTAGGTTATGAGACTATTGGTTTTCAATGATTTCCGATAATTACTGCTAGAGTTTATGGCCCTTTGTCCCTCTATGACAAATCTTGTGGCCGTTCTAGTGACTTTGGAGCCTATCTATTTTGAACTATTTCCAAATATTATGGCAATTGATATTAAATGTTTTGTATGCTAAATGTTAGAATAATGTAGAGCTTGAAGCCAAGCGGGGTTGTTAATCGTAAGCAAATTTTAGTGTATTATAAATGTTTTCATTTTTGACGACTTAGCTGCTGCGGGATATGTTTCGTTACCTGGCAACCTATTATTTATAATTTCAACACTTTATCTAAATACCTATTTATCAAATCAACTTGTACAGAAATTTGTTATGTTTATTTCCCCCTTCAATTCTCCATTCGATTGCAAACCCTATAATATATCTTGTAAACATCATACTTCTACCCTCTGTATTTGCTGTCTAAGCCTTCAAGAAAGCTAGTCCCTAAATATTCAAAGAGTCCCTTGTTAAATATTTCTGGTGTGCACTTAGATAATTTGCCGCCTCCAAGAAGCCTTTGGATATCCAGAGCGCTGGAATATGATTCATGTTTTCGGCAAAGGGGGCATAACTCTGGAAAGAACGGTCACATATCGCTGTAAATTCCATGGATTTCTATATTAATTGATGCAAACACCATGTAAGCTGCTTGAACTTTAACCAATTCATTAAACCAGAGACTGCCAGACAGAATACACCCACATTTAACAGGTTATGGCCAAAATCTGATAAAAGATAAAAAAAAATTGTGACTTCTAGATGGTCCACAAACTTCGTATTACACACTTCTACACAATTTTCGTACAAAGAGCTGGAATTTTGTCGAGCAGTTTCAGTTTGATTTTCCCGAAATTAGAATTCAACCCTCATTATGGTGAATGGTAATGTATTTAAATGTTTTTTTTTAAAATTCAGGAAGTTACGGTCCGATATGAGCGAATATTAAAAGGAACCAAGATCAAGATATAATCACACGTTTTTTTTAAATCGGGTAATATTTCTAGAGGAAGCACAAGCTAAAAACGTAATTTTTCATACGATCAGGGGCCACAATTCAGGAATTTACGATTCGATATATACGACCATCGAAAAGCACCAAGAATATTTGTATTATAATCATGAATCTAAGATGAAAATTGTGACCCAAGAGGATCCACAATCCTTACACAATATTTTTGACGCTATCTGCGAACGTAGGGCGGATATTGTGTTCGTCAGTTTAGTTTAAATTTTTACGAAACCCAAACTCAACCAACCGTGGGGTGTAAGGGTGATATATTCAAACGGCTTTTTTTTTAAATCGGATAAAAATTATGACCTTTATAGAGTCCACAATCCACAATCGCGATTTTTCGTACAATCAGGGGCCATAATCCATGAAGTTACAGTCCGATACATGTCAAGAAACCGAGATCTTATGGTGATAAACCTATATTTCTAGTTTCGTTGAAATCAGATAAAATTGTGACCCGTAGCTTGTTCACAAACAATTGTGGACGGATGGACGATGGCGACGACAATATACGTATAATCTAATAAACCTTAATAATGATAAATTCTTACCCAAGAAGAGGTTTTTAATGAACCAGTCTGAGACTCTGGGACTTTGGTGAAGTACCTTATGATCTGTCTGTAATAAAAAAGGGTAATGTATAAAATGTGTTTTCTAAATTATTAATTAGACATTAATTAACTTACACAGACCATAATCAACTCTCGGTGGCATCGGATTTCAGTTCTGTAATATTTTGATTTAAGCTAAGAATTGAGCAGGGAGACTTCTACTTCTTCTTCCATCTAATTGACCAACTTCAACACCTTGAAGGTACTGTCAATAGGGTGCACAAGAATGTTAAAAGCACAGTGAAGGTTGAAAATAAAAGATTGCGCAGCAGTTTAGATGGGTTTGGTCCGTTGAGTTTTGAATGACTCAAGAGACCCAACAGTAGCTAAATCTGGCGGTAGGCTATTCTTATCTCGCACTGTTCTGGGAAAGAATGACCACTTCCTGTAATCAGAGCAGGCTGGGATAGTTTGAAAGGACTCGGGGTGCATGTTTCTAGTAAAAGTAAAAATGGAGTCCAAATTATTCATTTTACTTTATCTATTTCGAACTATTATAGCAAGAATAGCTAGCCCTTTATCTGAATGAATTTTACATAATGTATTTTTAAATAGTTGAATTATGTATAATATATGATAGAGTTTAGAATAAATTAACATTATCTATTTCGAACTATTATAGCAAGAATAGCTAGTTCTGAATGAATCTTACATAATGTATTTTTAAATAGTTGAATTATGTATAATAGAATATAGAGTTTAGAATAAATTAAATTATCTCGAGTTTAAATTACAAATTCCTTTGCAACACATACCTTTAAACTGCGCTTAAGTTTTAAATCTTTTGGTTGATACAATACAAATACTGGCACACACCAAGTTGATGAAAGAAAACAACAGATTTACTAAAACTTGACTTCAAATATAAAACCTTTACTATGTAATCCAGCCTCACACTTCGAAGTATATTAGTAGACTCAACAAATGAAGGTAGTCATGGGTTCAAAGTTGAAATCAATCAAAAGCTTACACCAGTGTAAGATGACGAGTGATCTCCAACTCACTGGACATTATCTTATACTTAACCGGGCAGGTTACAGATGCATTCAAGTGTGACAAAAATTTAAAATTACATGTTACCATATAAAATATTCAATATATATATTTATTGATCCTTGAGGTATAAAGTGTTTAACAGGACAGTGAATATAATAATAATAGTAATCACATAATATAGTACCCCGCCCCACCCCCACCTTAAAAAAGTTTAAAAGTTCAATTTAATGATAAGCACTGTCGAACGAATCACATTTATATGCTGGGTGACACGGGCCCGTAACCAGCTTATAAAATTTATGGGGGGTTACGGAATATTTTGGAGGGGTTAAAGGTGGCCAGCTAAGAAAACTCTTAAGAGTTCATTATTGTTGGGGGGGGGGGGTGTAATTTGATTTATTTATTTTTTTTGGGGGGGGGGGGGGGTACGGGCCCGCAATGATGTCATCAGTCATTTACGTACTGGGAATATAAATAAAACTGTTTGTTCTCCACCGGTTTCACAAAGAATTTATTGTCACTTACACCACCAAGCGCAGGTAAATGGAAGTGTCGACAGGTAACAAACTGCCAAATAAGAAGGAACGAATCCCAATATATTTCATTTGCGTGAATCGGTGCACACAATTTGCATACTTGACGCTACTCACACAAAACAATAATATAAATTAAACTTTTATGTCAACTTGTCATGTTTGAATAAAATGTTTTTCACTCTTATATTCTGTGTAAAGGGCTACCACGCCCACCTTATTGCTTCCATAGACACGAAACGCTGTACGCTTACTATTTAATTATACGGATTTTCTATTATTTAAAGCTAATTTTACCAATTATGTGGATCATTTAATCAATTTTGTTTGTTTTTATAGGCCAAATTTAGACTTTATCTTAAAATAAACTATAATACATATTATATGCGAATACAAAAGTTGAAGTTGAAGTTGATGGTTGATCGATCGATCGGTAAATGCATAGAGATGTACCTAACGGTTAATAGTACGATGTAACCGTTTTATACCCGATTTTAAAAAGACCTACGTACATTGGAATATTAGTTAGGCGTAGATAAGATGTTTACTGCATTCATACATACTATACACTTAGGCATAGTCACATATATATTTAATAAAATACAATAAAAGGTATAGAATCAAAAAGTCTTTACTAATAGTTTCATGTGCGATGCACACTCTTCAGATGATAATTATAAAATGAAATTTGAATATACAAAACATAGTTACGTTTCATTTTATAATTGTCTTCTGAGTAGTGTGCATCGCACATGAAACTATTAGTAAGAGAGAGAGAGAAAGGGGTTTAACGTCCACTCAACACAATTAGGTCATTTCGGGACTAAAATATGGTTTTTAATTTTATTTTAATAATTCGCTTGCGCGTAGGGGTCTTTAGCGGTGGGAGGAAACCGGAGTGCCGGGAGGAAACCCACGAAGTTGAGAAGGCGCCCCTATCTCCATGCCACATACGCTCACACCAGGACTCTAAACCACAGCCGCAAGCCAGAGGTGGCCGGCCAGCTAGAGGTCGAAGCGCAGCACACTAGACCACTAGGCCATCCCAAACCCCCAAACTATTAGTAAAGACTTTTTGATTATATCTTTTACTGTGTAGTCACTCTGGATTTATTCATCTAGCTCTTTGTGTTCAGTAAATGTGCACTAGTTGGATTTTAATATTTAATAAAACATATATCTAAGGGGTTTCTGGTAGTTCCTTCATGAACTGTCTCTGAGCGAACAATGTCTCGCTAACAGTTCCTCACGGGCCTTATTATCAACTAGTATGAAAATAAAGCTTTACCCCATCTCGGTTCTAAGGCTATTTTAGATCCTTACCGTCTATTTTGCACCGTGAAACTTTTTTGATCACCAAAAGAAATCATTTCCTGACACAACCGAGACAAATTTATAATAAACCAACACTATTTTCGTGTAGAATTCGATGTTAGAAAAAGACCGGTCTGCGCTGACGTCAGTTAACAAACATGGCGGCCAGATTTGAACGATTTTGTTTATCTTTTTCTAACGTCGAATTCTACATGAAAATAGTATTGAATTATTATAAATTTGAGTCGGTTGTGTCAGGAAATGTTTTCTTTTGGTGATCAAAGAAGAACCACGGTGCAAAGTAGACGGTAAGGATCTAAAATAGCCTTAGAACCGAGATGGAGAAAAGCCTTATTTTCATACTAGTTGATAATAAGGCCCGTGAGGAACTGTTAGCGAGACATCGTTCGCTCAGAGACAGTTCATAAAGGAACTAGGTTTCTGGTAGCTCTCTTATCAAAAGAAAACGCAAAAGCAATGGATAATGGTGGGTTACAGAGATTAAGAAAATTGTGGGAAATTTCAGGATTTACTGATAAGACTGGGTATAATAATAATAATAATAATAATAATAACAACTTTATTTAAGAAGGGTAAAGGATTAGGCTATAGAAGCCTTTCTACCATCCTGCCCTTCGTGAAAAATATAATACAAAAGATGATAGCAAACTAAATAAAAGAGATGGATGAATAGGAGTATACAATAATCCGAATGAAATTACATGTATAATACACAAGATGAACGCATCAATAATAACACATAATCAAATATATTCCGGTAGCTTACAATAGCAAACGGCATGAAAGTATGTATACATGTAGATTGGACTAGTTCTATTTGTTGACGTTGAGATATTTAAAAAGTTGTTTCTTAAAAGAATTTAATTTAGTGGTCAGTTTTAAATAAGACGGCAGAGAATTCCATAGGTTTGAGCCTTTAAAACGTATGCTGTTTTTTTTACAATATTAAGTTTTGGTCGCAGAGTGATTAGTTTGTTATTAATGTTGGTGTAGGGAGTTTCGTAGAAAGACAGCAGATTGAATAAATAAACAGGACATTTCTTAGATAAAATTTTGAAAATAAACATACATAAATGGGCTTGACGTATTTTCTTCACAAGTCTGGCATGAACACGCATCTACTATACACACTGTGCAGCGAAGTCGCATGGAATTAACCATATTTATGTGTCGTACTGTCAGTTTTGACTTTGAAATTGTACCGTTGATTACAGATTAAGTATCCAAATGTGTTGTTATTTGTGTGTTCCCATTTGAATCGCAATTTAGAATTACCAGACTATTTAATCTAATGAATTTTTTAGGAAGAAAACCCACGGGGTTGGACAGACGAACCTACTCCTTGTCACATAGAACCAGGGATTCAATTCGAACAAGACGACTCAGAGAAAACTCACGAGGTTTGACAGACGACCCTACTCCTTGTCACAACCGTAATTTTTTAGGAAGAAAACTAGTCGAGTCTGATGTTTGTAATACATACATACAATAGCTAAATCTTTCTGTACTGGTTTTTATACCCAGGAGTTCAGTTACCCTGGTTACAAGAGTTTTAACTCATAATTATTATTACCTCGTAATGGGGGGGGGGGGGGTTACAACTCACCTGGTAACCAGGGAGAGTTACAACTCATGGTTACCACCTCTATAATGCCTGGTAACAAGAGGGGGTGATGATTATTTTTTTAACTGAATTAAAGAGTTCTACCCGGCCACCCAAGTACAACCCCTCAAGTACGACCCCCTTCTTGTTACCGGCACCACAACATCTGAGAATGGCCAACTGTGGTCAATAAGTGACATATACAGTAGAATCTGCATTAAAGTTACATTAGTCAAGAGCTAAATCTGCCTATAGCAGGTCTTTCTTTGGGCCTGAAATGTTTTCTAAAGTATAAATTAGACATTAATTAACTGATCCAGGCCTTAATCAACTTTGGATGGCATCAGATTGCTCCGATATTAAACAGATTAAAACGTTTCAGTGATACTCTGGTTTAATCAAATATGGCGGACTCAGACGCTTCAAGTCTTAGCTTCGATCAACCAGGACCGTGGTTGAAATTATTGCACAAGTCTGCCAAATCTTCAAATGCCAATATATTCGCTTTGAATTCCGTCTTACGGTTTGGATTGTTCGTGCTTGGTTTTATTTTATTATATATACATTTACACTATTTGCGAACAAGGAATCGCCATTTTGTCAGGCAGAACTCAACTGACATTATGGTGTAACGGTGATATATTCGAACTTTTAATTGGATAATAATTATGACCTGATTTTTTGTACGAGCAGGGACCGTAATTCACAAGCTAAAAACCTTATTTTTCGTTCAATCAGGGACCATTATCCATGAAGTTATGGTCTGATACATGTGAGTGGTCATGGCGGATACCATAGTTGTATAGTTTATGTGATAAGCCGTGGTGCCAAACTCAATCCTTTAGTCGTAGCCCTCCTGGGTTTCCCTATCAGTCAAATGGATTTTGGTAATTAAAGGAATACACATTTCTTCGTGCCTTTCCTTGAATGTACAAGGCTTGTTAATTGATAGTGATTGTTTATTTCTATTTCTCATGACCAGAAAACTGAGTTCCTCAAATTGGCTTATGTAAAGTAGTTACTGTTATCAGCTGCTGCCTAATGTTATGACTTAGAAATTTTGATGTTTTAGTACACCCAGCTGTAAACTGTTGGTATTGAATTGATGATATTAATATATTATTGTTAATAATATTAGCTTACAAGTAACTGTGTTTAATGCTGTAATATATTATTGAATAATTATGTACTGTACTTTGCATAAAGCAGGCATTTTAGATTTATATGTTTTGTACCACCATACAAACATAATTGCTTGATATTAATTTGGTAATAATTTGAGTCACAGCCAAACAAAATGCCCTGAATTGTACTTTAATACTGTTAGAAATCCTTATTACAAAATAATATTCACACTGCATAATTAACAACAACTAATTAAGTATAGGTCACAGCATTTACTATTTACAGGTCGTTTTATCCCTTGTATTTTTATCTAACTTAGTGGCAAACAGTTTTCTGTTTATTAAAACTCACCACTTAACTAGAACTTATTTTATCTTGCTTTTTGTTTGTTTATACTGTACATACTGTTTTAATTTTCACTTTTTGATATTGTGCTATTGTAGTGTTTATGCCTGATAATATTTTATTCCATAAAGGCTTACATGTCGGTCACATCAATATTCACCATGTGATCAACAAAATAGACGAGGTGAAATTGCTTATCAATGACTTTCATGTTTTTGGTTTCACAGAGACACATTTAAACGAGAACATCCCATGTAATGCTGTAAAGTTCTCTGGCTTCCACGAGCCATTCAGAAAAGATAATTGTTTGGGCGGTTCCTCTGGTGTTTCTTTATATGTAAAAGAATCTCTTGTCTGTAAACGTAGGACTGATCTTGAGCATAAATTTATTGAATGTATCTGGGTTGAAGTATCCTTAAGGAACTCTCTACCTATTTTAATCTGTTGTTTGTACCGTAATCCTGCTTCCTTGTCAAAATGGCTTGAATATTTTCAAGCAATGATGGACACTGTTTGGAATCAAGGTCATGAAATTATAATGATGGGTGACATGAACTTTGATCTCTTTAAATCTAACAACTTCTTTTGGACAGATATTCTTGAGTTATATAACCTTAAACAATTAGTTGATGTTCCTACACGTGTTACGGCAACATCATCAACATTAATCGATCATATTATAGTGTCTTCTCCTCAACACATTGTGGAAATTAATGTTCCAAACATAAATATATCTGATCATTTTCCATGCTGTTTTACATGGTATAAGAAAGGTATCAGAATCCCGAAATCATCCCATTCAACTATTTCTTATAGATCATTCAAGACATTCAATGAATCTGATTTCTTGAGTGATTTAAATTCTGCTCCTTTTGATAATGTTTACAATGCTTGTGATCCAAATATTGCACTTAAAATGTGGTATGATACTATTCTTCCAGTCATCAATAAGCATGCTCCCTTTAGAACCAAAAGAGTTAAAACTGTCTCAAAGCCACCATGGCTTTCTGATGAAATTGTTAAAATGATGCGTCTACGCGACCACCACAAAAAGAGAGGCGAAATCATTGAATACAAAATATGTAGAAATAGATTGAAAAATTTAATCAGAAACTCTAAGTCTAAATATTTCCGTAGCTTAGTAACTGATTCAAAAAATTCTAAACAAATTTGGAAGGCAATTAATAGTGTAACCGACACCTCTAAATCTAATTCTCCTATACCCATTGATTGTGAATCTATTAATAACTATTTTTCTAAAATACCTGATAATCTTCTAAAGAAAGCACCCGTATCACCTAAACATTTCAATGATGAGCTAGTTTCTAATTTTATTCAAGGGCACCTTCAATCACAGGAGGTTTTTGAAATTACTCCTATGGCTGTTATGCAAGTGTCAAAATTTCTTAGGCTGCTTGATACAACTAAATCTGTGGGTTTAGATCTTGTTAATCCGATTTTTTTGAAGCTGGGATCTGGTATACTTGCCCCAAGTTTAACTTATATCTATAATTTATGCATAACTAAATGTGTTTTTCCAGATTTATTTAAGTCAGCTAAAGTTCTGCCTTTACATAAGTCTGGTTGTAAAGCTGATCCGAATAATTTTCGTCCAATATCTATTTTACCTGTATTATCAAAACCACTTGAAAAACATGTGTCTAAATGTCTAACAGAATTTTTAAACAAACATAGTCTATTATATGCTAAGCAATCAGGTTTCAGACAAACTAGTTCTTGTTTAACTGCCTTGACACATATAACAGAAAATATTTATGATAATTTGAATTCCAATTTGTTAAGTGGATTAATCTTTTTTGACTTCAGAAAAGCGTTTGACTTAGTGAATCATAAATTATTATTACAAAAATGTGCTTTATACAAATTATCGAAATCTTCCCTGTCATTTCTTAAATCATATCTTTTTGACAGAAATCAGTGTTCATCTGTTAATGGATGCACATCTTCATCTCAGCCAGTCTTACATGGGGTGCCACAAGGATCTGTACTTGGTCCCTTACTTTTTAATATCTTCATTAATGATCTGCCTTTAAATTTGTCTTCTAATTGTGATCTATTTGCAGACGATACTACGGTTTATACTTCGGCTGCAACGTTATCCCAACTTCAAACTAAATTACAGTCAGATACTAATAGTGTTCAAAATTGGTGTGTTAATAATTCCATGATAATAAATATAATGAAAACTAAAGCCATGCTTGTAACAACGCCTCAGAAAAGAAAATTTATTAAAGAATCCCTTGATATTCAAATTGAAGGTAAAAAAATTGAAGTAGTTAACTCTTTTAAACTCTTAGGTGTATATATTGATCAAAATTTGAATTGGAAGGACCATGTTAAGATGATCAGTAAAACCTTAAACCAGAAGCTGTTTCAATTGCGAAGGATTAAAACATATCTACCTAAATCCTTCCAGCTACTATATTACAAGTCACATTTCATGCCATATATTGATTACTGCTCTCAAATTTGGGATAACTGTAGCAAAACTGCATATTTACTCCTTCAGCGTCAACAAAATCGTGCCTTCAAACTCATTTTTGATCAAGAACATTCTAATGACCTGCCCCCGTTTCTAAGGAAATGGAAGCTGCTGAATATTGAGTCAAGACATAAGTTAAACAAACTTATATTCATATATAAAATACTTAACAATGTTTGTCCAAGTTATTTATCTAATCTATTATTGAATTATAAGACTTGTTATAGCAGTATAAATTCTCGGCTGACCCTCTTAAGACCGAATTTAGATATTATTAAGAATAGTTTGCGTTATAAAGGTGCAAAGTTGTGGAATGATTTACCTGAAACCACAAAAACAAATTGCAGAAATATTCATTCTTTTCGAAGACTTATTACTAAAAATATGTTTCAAACCTAAATCATCATTTTACTAATACTATCGGTGATACATGTGCCACACGGTACATAATTGATGCAAGATTGATATGTAAGCCATTATGTTAAATGTTCATTTCAATTGATAACCTTTGTTATATTTGTTATTTTTATTGTTTTTGTTATAAAGGGCACAACGTGTCAGAAAGGTCCATACATATCGGACCTAGATTGTTCACCCTTTTGAAATAAAGATATTATTATTATTATTATCAAAAGCTTTATTAATATCGAGAGCCTTACAAATATAATTGTACATTTCTAGAAGTTGGTTGGAAGCTGAATGTTTAGACAGAAAGCCTGATGGATGGGGAATAATGATTTTATGCCGAATGATGAAATTATAAATAGGATTATAAATGACCCTTTCGAAGACTTTATCTACAGAACTGAGGAGAGAAATTGGTCTGTAGTTTGTGCCGTTGTGGACAAATCCTTTCTTAAAGACATTTGCAGATTTCCAGCAATATGGAAAAATACAACGATTAACTAGTATGGTAAAAAGGCTGCTGGTGGAGTTGATTATTAATTTGAGAGTCTATCTTTGAATAGTGAAGATATTTAAATTTTCTTATTTCGGAAATAATAAAGTTGCGAGATTTTCTGAAATTTTGCCAATCTAACTCTAGATTAGTCTTTTTTCGCTTTTTTATGGTGTCTATTTCGTTTACGAATAAAAAGTCTGATTTTTCCATTTATCCATTTAGGGTCATTTTGTCTCATTGTAATGGTTTTATTTAGTATGAAATGCCTAAGTTCAGAACAAAATTGATTTGGATATATTATCTGCAAGTGTATGAGGATCGTGGTATAGGTTAAAAAGATCGTCCCAGTTGTAACTAGAAAAATGATTTATAAGATCAGTGGCATTTAGTTTCGAATAAGACCAAACAGTTCTTTGAAAGCAGTGGGTTTTTGGAGTAGTGAAATTTAGAAATAAAACGATATGGCTGTGATCACTGAGGCCCGAATCAGAAACGCTTTCATTTTTTAAGAAGTCGGGGCAACTAGTTATGGCCAAGTTTCGTGAAAATTAGATACAAATTCTGACCTCTAGAGTGTTCACAGCTAAATACGTGTTTTTTGTACAATCAGACAATATAATCCACGAAGTTGTGGTCTGATATATGCCAATATCGAAAGGGATCGAGATCGTTTGGGGATAGAACAAATTTCAAGTTTACTCAAAATCGGATAAAAATTGTCACCTGTAGAGTGTCAACAAACCGATAGTAGACGGGCGGACAGGGGCGGCGGCTTGAAACGTCCATATAAATAAAGGCGTATTGAAAATCGTGTGGACGTTCTGGAGTTTAAAGTTAATATTGACTTAAAATTTATACACAGTGTTAAGGTTATGAGACTATTGGTTTTCCATGATTTCCGATAATTACTGTTAGAGTTATGGCCCTTTGTCCCTCTATGACAAATCTTGTGGCCGTTCTAGTGACTTTGGAGCCTATCTATTTTGAACTATTTCCAAATGTTATGGCAATTGATATTAAATGTTTTGTATGCTAAATGTTAGAATAATGTAGAGCTTGAAGCCAAGCGGGGTTGTTAATCGTAAGCAAATTTTAGTGTATTATAAATGTTTTCATTTTGAGGTTCTGAGACTATTGGTTTTCAATGATTTCCGATAATTACTGCTAGAGTTATGGCCCTTTGTCCCTCTATCTTGTGGCCGTTCTAGTGACTGTGGAGCTTATCTATTTTGAACTATTTCCAAATATTATGACAATTGTTATTAAATGTTTTGTATGCTAAATGTTAGAATAATGTAGAGCTTGAAGCCAAGCGGCGTTGTTAATCGTAAGCAAATGTTTTCATTTTTGACGACTTAGCTGCTGCGGGGTATGTTTCGTTTCCTGGCAACCTATTATTTATAATTTTAACACTTTATCTAAATACCTATTTATCAAATCAACTTGTATAGAAATTTGTTATTTTATTTCCCCCTTCAATTCTCCATTCGATTACAAATCCTATAATATATCTTGTAAACATCATAATTCTACCCAAGAAGTCTTTGGATATCAAGAGCGCTGGAATATGATTCATGTTTTCGGCAAAGGGGGCATAACTCTGGAAGGAACAGTCACAGAACGCTGTAAATTCCATGGATTTCTATATTAATTGATGCAAACCCTTATGTAAGCTTCTTGAACTTTAACCAGATCATTTAACCAGAGGCTGCCAGGCAGAATTCGTCCACGTTTAACAGGTTATGGCCAAAATCTGATAAAAATTGTGACCTCTAGATGGTCCACAAACTTCGTATTACACACTTCTACACAATTTTCGTACTTAAAGAGCTGCAATTTTGTCGAGCAGTTTCAGTTTGATTTTCCCGAAATTAGAATCCAACATTCATTATGGTGACTAGTGATGTATTTAAATGGGTTTTTTTTAAATTCAGGAAGTTACGGTCCGATATGAGCGAATATTAAAAGGAACCAAGATGAAGATATAATCACACGTTTTTTTTAAATCGGGTAATATTTCTGAACTCTAGAGGAAGCACAAGCTAAAAACGTAATTTTTCATACGATCAGGGGCCACAATTCAGGAGTTTACGATTCCATATTTACGAACATCGAAAAACACCAAGAATATTTGTGTTATAATCATGAATCTAAAATGAAAATTGTGACCCAAGAGGATCCACAATCCTTACACAATATTTTTGACGCTATCTGCGAACGTAGGGCGGATATTGTGTTCGTCAGTTTAGTTTAAATTTTTACGAAACCCAAACTCAACCAACCGTGGGGTGTAACGGTGATATATTCAAACGGCTTTTTTCTTTAAATCGGATAAAAATTATGACCTTTATAGAGTTCACAATCCTTATTCGCGATTTTTCGTACAATCAGGTGCCATAATCCATGAAGTTACAGTCCGATACATGCCAAGAAACCGAGATCTTATGGCGATCAACCTATATTTCAAGTTTCGTTGAAATCAGATAAAATTGTGACCCGTAGCGTGTTCACAAACAATTGTGGACGGACGGACGATGGCGACGACAATATACGTATAATCTAATTAACCTTAATAATGATATATTCTTACCCAAGAAGAGGTTTTTAATGAACCAGTCTGGGACTTTGGTGAAGTACCTTATGATCTGTCTGTAATAAAATAGGGTAATGTATAAAATGTGTTTTCTAAATTATTAATTAATCTGATCTGTAGAGTGTTCACACAGAATTGTGGACGAACAGACAAGGGGCGACGACATTATACGTCCACATGGAAATATGGGCATATAAAAATTAAGAGCATTTACATACTTGGCCGAGATCTTTGGGAGATATACCGATATTTCAAGTTTCGTCATAACAGCAGTTTCCTGAAAGTTACAAAAAAATCGGATAAAAATTCTAGCCTTTACTGCACTGATAAGATAGTGGGGTATTTTGCCTTGTTGTAATGCAAGTATATTTGAATTTACTAAAGTTTTTTTTACAAATTCAATAATTGAAATGAATCCCTGAGGAGAAAGAATTCGAACATTTTTTAAAATCGGATAAATAAGTTTACACCATTCTATGAAGAAGTGTTTACTCAGTCTTATGTGAATAAGAACGTCCCACCGGTATCACTGGTGGTATTATTATGGTGGAATGGTGATTGATGATATGCGCAAAAAGCGACAGGAAACGAGATTGTTTGGACATAAACATATTTTTAAGTTTCATCAAAATCTGCTAACGACTTTGGTATGAAAGCTTACTCTTCCGGACACCTGTTACCACTGTTTCTCGTGTATTTTGTACACGGGGAGCAGTTCATTTGCTGATTACACTATTTTGCTTGAATATACTATTTTGCCTATAACGTTTTTTAGGACTTTGAATTCCGTCTTACGGTTTGGATTGTTCGTGCTTCGTTTTATTTTATTATATATACATTTACACTATTTGCGAACAAGGAATCGCCATTTTGTCAGGCAGAACTCAACTGACATTATGGTGTAACGGTAATATATTCGAACATTTTTTTTTAATTGGATAATAATTGTGACCTGATTTTTTGTACGAGCAGGGACCGTAATTCAGCGAGTTACTATCTGATATGCACGAATATCGACGGAAACCACGATCTTTGAGTTATAAACATATGTTTAAAGTTTCATCAAATTCAGATGAAAATTGTGATCCCTATGGTGTCCACAAGCTAAAAACCTTATTTTTCGTTCAATCAGGGACCATTATCCATGAAGTTATGGTCTGATACATGTGAGTGTCATGGCGGATACCATAGTTGTATAGTTTATGTTATAAGCCGTGGTGCCAAACTCTATCAAAAGCTTTATTAATATCGAGAGCCTTACAAATATAATTGTACATTTCTAGAAGTTGGTTGAAAGCTGAATGTTTAGACAGAAAGCCTGATGAATGGGGAATAATGATTTTATGCCGAATGATGAAATTATAAATAGGATTATAAATGACCCTTTCGAAGACTTTATCTACAGAACTGAGGAGAGAAATTGGTCTGTAGTTTGTGCCGTTGTGGACAAATCCTTTCTTAAATTTCCAGCAATATGGAAAAATACAACGATTAACTAGTATGGTAAAAAGGCTGCTGGGTGGAGTTGATTATTAATTTGAGAGTCTATCTTTGAATAGTGAAGAGATTTAAATTTTCTTATTTCGAAAATAATAAAGTTGCGAGATTTTCTGAAATTTTTCCAATCTAACTCTAGATTAGTCTTTTTTCGCTTTTTTATGGTGTCTATTTCGTTTACGAATAAAAAGTCTGATTTTTCCATTCATCTATTTAGGGTCATTTTGTCTCATTGTAATGGTTTTATTTAGTATGAATTGCCTAAGTTCAGAAAAACATTGATTTGGATATATTATCTGCAAGTGTATGAGGATCGTGGTATAGGTCAAAAAGATCGTCCCAGTTGTAACTAGAAAAATGATTTATAAGATCAGTGGCATTTAGTTTCGAATAAGACCAAACAGTTCTTTGAAAGCAGTGGGTTTTTGGAGTAGTGAAATTTAGAAATAAAACGATATGGCTGTGATCACTGAGGCCCGAATCAGAAACGCTTTCATTTTTTAAGAAGTCGGGGCAACTAGTTATGGCCAAGTTTCGTGAAAATTAGATACAAATTCTGACCTCTAGAGTGTTCACAGCTAAATACGTGTTTTTTGTACAATCAGACAATATAATCCACGAAGTTGTGGTCTGATATATGCCAATATCGAAAGGGATCGAGATCGTTTGGGGATAGAACAAATTTCAAGTTTACTCAAAATCGGATAAAAATTGTCACCTGTAGAGCAATCTAATTAAAATACAGATCTATATTTCGTTTCGTTTTTTATACTTTCGATGGCCTACACTACATGTAGATCTAACAACTTATAGTGGGAGATCACGTTCTATGACGTAGAAAATGACATTTGACCCCATAAGCTCAGTCATTCGATTAACCAATCAGAATCGTTGTTGCAAGTGGCTATATTTTTGATCTATTTTTGCTTTGTTTTGATATCTGTCAAGTTCATGTCTACCCACAGTTCCGTGCAAGAGAGGTCAAATCCCCTATTCGACAGACAATCCGATTGGCTGACCCCTCATTTAAAGCTGAACACGAGTTAAATTACAAACCTCCCAGATCCTAAAGTGTAGTAAAGACAAGTAAAACAAAATTATGAACTATAAAAAACGAAACGAAATTGGATCTGTGTTTTAATCAGATTGCCTGTAGAGTGTCAACAAACGAATAGTAGACGGGCGGACAGGGGCGGCGGCTTGATACGTCCATATAAATAAAGGCGTATTGAAAATCGTTTGGACGTTCTGGAGTTTAAAGTCAATATTGACTTTAAATTTATAAACAGTGTTAAGGTTATGAGACTATTGGTTTTCAATGATTTCCGATAATTACTGTTAGAGTTTATGGCCCTTTGTCCCTCTATGACAAATCTTGTGGCCGTTCTAGTGACTTTGGAGCCTATCTTTTTTGAACTATTTCCAAATATTATGGCAATTGATATTAAATGTTTTGTATGCTAAATGTTAGAATAATGTAGAGCTTGAAGCCAAGCGGGGTTGTTAATCGTAAGCAAATTTTAGTGTATTATAAATGTTTTCATTTTTGACGACTTAGCTGCTGCGGGGTATGTTTCGTTTCCTGGCAACCTATTATTTATAATTTTAACACTTTATCTAAATACCTATTTATCAAATCAACTTGTATAGAAATTTGTTATTTTATTTCCCCCTTCAATTCTCCATTCGATTGCAAACCCTATAATATATCTTGTAAACATCATAATTCTACCCAAGAAGTCTTTGGATATCAAGAGCGCTGGAATATGATTCATGTTTTCGGCAAAGGGGGCATAACTCTGGAAGGAACAGTCACAGAACGCTGTAAATTCCATGGATTTCTATATTAATTGATGCAAACCCCATGTAAGCTTCTTGAGCTTTAACCAGATCATTTAACCAGAGGCTGCCAGGCAGAAAACGTCCACGTTTAACAGGTTATGGCCAAAATCTGATAAAAGATAAAAAAAAATCGTGACCTCTAGATGGTCCACAAACTTCGTATTACACACTTCTACACAATTTCGTACAAAGAGCTGGAATTTTGTCGAGCAGTTTCAGTTTGATTTTCCCGAAATTAGAATTCAACCTTCATGATGGTGAATGGTAATGTATTTAAATGTTTTTTTGTAAAATTCAGGAAGTTACGGTCCGATATGAGCGAATATTAAAAGGAACCAAGATCAAGATATAATCACTCGTTTTTTTTAAATCGGGTAATAATAAGACCTCTATAGGGACCACAAGCTAAAAACGTAATTTTTCATACGATCAGGGGCCACAATTCAGGAATTTGCGATTCGATATATACGAACATCGAAAAGCACCAAGAATATTTGTGTTATAATCATGAATCTAAGATGAAAATTGTGACCCAAGAGGATCCACAATCCGTACACAATATTTTTGACGCTATCTGCGAACGTAGGGCGGATATTGTGTTCGTCAGTTTAGTTTAAATTTTTACGAAACCCAAACCCAATCAACCGTGGGGTGTAACGGTGATATATTCAAACGGCTTTTTTTTTAAATCGGATAAAAATTGTCGTACAATCAGGGGCCATAATCCATGAAGTTACAGTCCGATACATGCCAAGAAACCGAGATCTTATGGCGATCAACCTATATTTCAAGTTTCGTTGAAATCAGATAAAATTGTGACCCGTAGCTTGTTCACAAACAATGGTGGACGGACGGACGATGGCGACGACAATATACGTGTAATCTAATGATAAATTCTTACCCAAGAAGAGGTTTTTAATGAACCAGCCTGAGACTCTGGGACTTTGGTGAAGTACCTTATGATCTGTCTGTAAAAAAATAGGGTAATGTATAAAATGTGTTTTCTAAATTATTAATTAGACATTAATTAACTTACACAGACCATAATCAACTCTCGGTGGCATCGGATTTCAGTTCTGTAATATTTTGATTTAAGATAAGAATTGAGCAGGGAGACTTCTCCTTCTTCTTCCATCTAATTGACCAACTTCAACACCTTGAAGGTACTGTCAATAGGGTGCACAAGAATGTTAAAAGCACAGTGAAGGTTGAAAATAAAAGATTGCGCAACAGTTTAGATGGGTTTGGTCCGTTGAGTTTTGAATGACTCAAGAGACCCAACAGTAGCCAAATCTGGCGGTAGCCTGTTCTTATCTCGCACTGGTCTGGGAAAGAATGACCACTTCCTGTAATCAGAGCAGGCTGGGAAAGTTTGAAAGGACTCGGGGTGCATGTTTCTAGTAAAAGTAAAAATTGAGTCCAAATTATTCATTTTACTTTATCTATTTCGAACTATTATAGCAAGAATAGCTAGCCCTTTATCTGAATGAATCTTACATAATGTATTTTTAAATAGTTGAATTATGTATAATATAATATAGAGTTTAGAATAAATTAACATTATCTATTTCGAACTATTATAGCAAGAATAGCTAGTCCTGTATCTGAATGAATCTTACATAATGTATTTTTAAATAGTTGAATTATGTATAATATAATATAGAGTTTACAATAAATTAAATTATCTCGAGTTTAAATTACAAATTCCTTTGCAACACATACCTTTAAACTACACTTAAGTTTTAAATCTTTTGGTTGATACAATACAAATACTGGCACACACCAAGTTGATGAAAGAAAACAACAGATTTACTAAAACTTGACTTCAAATATAAAACCTTTACTATGAAATCCAACCTCACACTGATCAACAAATGAAGGTAGTCATGGGTTCAAAGTTGAAATCAATCAAAAGCTTACACCAGTGTAAGATGACGAGTGATCTCCAACTCACTGGACATTATCTTATACTTAACCGGGCAGGTTACAGATGCATTCAAGTGTGACAAAAATTTAAAATTACATGTTACCATATAAAATATTCAATATATATATTTATTGATCCTTGAGGTATAAAGTGTTTAACAGGACAGTGAATATAATAATAATAGTAATCACATAATATAGTACCCCCACCCCCACCTTAAAAAAAGTTTAAAAGTTCAATTTATTGATAAGCACTGTCGAACGAATCACATTTATATGCTGAGTGACATATAAAGTAAACTTTTATGTCAACTTGTCATGTTTGAATAAAATGTTTTTCACTCTTTTATTCTGTATAAAGGGCTACCACGCTCACATTATTGCTTCCATAGACACGAAACATTGTACGTTTACTATTTAATTATAGGGATATCTATTATTTAAAGCTAATTTAACCAATTATGTGGATCATTTAATCATTTTTGATGTTTTTATAGGCCAAATTTAGACTTTATCTTAAAATAAACTATAATACATATTATATGCGAATACAAAAGTTGAAGTTGAAGTTGATGGTTGATCGATCGATCGGTTAATGCATAGAGATGTACCTAACGGTTAAAATTCACGGTGTAACCGTGTTATACCCGATTTTAAAAAGACCTACGTGGTACATTGGAATATTAGTTAGGCGTAGATAAGATGTTTATTGCATGAAAATGTTCACTGTGGACAGCATTCATACATAATATACACTTAGGCATTGTCACATATATATTTACAAAAATACAATAAAAGGTATAGAATCAAAAAGTCTTTACTAATAGTTGCATGTGCGATGCACACTCTTCAGAAGATAATTATAAAATGAAATTTGAATATACAAAACATAGTTACGTTTCATTTTATAATTGTCTTCTGAGGAGAGTGCATCGCACATGAAACTATTAGTAAGAGAGAGAAATGGGGTTTAACGTCCACTCAACACAATTAGGTCATTTCGGGACTAAAATATGGTTTTTAATTTTATTTTAATAATTCGCTTGCGCGTAGGGGTCTTTAGCGGTGGCAGGAAACCGGAGTGCCTGGAGGAAACCCACGAAGTTGAGAAGGCGCCCCGATCTCCATGCCACATACGCTCACACCAGAACTCTAAACCACAGCCGCAAGCCAGAGGTGGCCGGCCAGCTAGAGGTCGAAGCGCAGCACACTAGACCACTAGGCCATCCCAAACCCCCAAACTATTAGTAAAGACTTTTTGATTATATCTTTTACTGTGTAGTCACTCTGGGTTTATTCATCTAGCACTTTGTGTTCAGTAAATGTGCACTACTTGGATTTTAATATTTAATAAAACATATATCTAAGGGGTTTCTGGTAGCTCTCTTATCAAAAGAAAACACAAAAGCAATGGATAATGGTGGGTTACAGAGATTAAGAAAATTGTGGGAAATTTCAGGATTTACTGAGAAGACTGGGTATAATAATAATAATAATAATAACAAGTGTATTTAAGAAGGGTAAAGGATTAGGCTATAGAAGCCTTTCTACCATCCTGCCCTTCGTGAAAAATATAATACAAAAGATGATAGCAAACTAAATAAAAGAGATGGATGAATAGGAGTATACAATAATCCGAATGAAATTACATGTATAATACACAAGATGAACGCATCAATAATAACACATAATAAAATATATTCCGGTAGCTAACAATAGCAAACGGCATGAAAGTATGTATACATGTAGATTGGACTAGTTCTATTTGTTGACGTTAAGATATTTAAAAAGTTGTCTCTTAAAAGAATTTAATTTAGTGGTCAGTTTTAAATAAGACGGCAGAGAATTCCATAGGTTTGAGCCTTTAAAACGTATGCTGTTTTTTACAATATTAAGTTTTGAACGCAGAGTGATTAGTTTGTTATTAATGTTGGTGTAGGGAGTTTCGTAGAAAGACAGCAGATTGAATAAATAAACAAGACATTTCTTAGATAAAATTTTGAAAATAAACATACATCTATAGGTTGATATGTTTACATCTATGAAATATCACACACGTGTATTAGTTGTTGGTCCCCATTATCGAGAACCTTTGAATTTAGGTACGTAATTTGAAAGCGCTGATTATATTTTATCTTTTGTAGCAAAAACAGAAATGTTTCTCACTTAGAATGGTACGTGGCATATACTTTACATTAACAATGGGGACCGACACTTGATGCAAGCAATTTGACCATATAAGCATAAAAATTGTGACCTCTAGAGGGTCCATAACCTTCGTATTAAACATTACACATTACTACACAATTTGCGTACAAAGAGCTGCCATTTTTTGGAGCAGTTTTATTTCGGTTTTCTCAAAATAAGAATTCACCCTTTGGGGAGATGCATTTAAACGGGTTTTAAAAAATTTACAATCGGAACAAAATTGTGACCTCTAGAGTACCACCCCCACCCCCCCCCCCCCCAAAGAAAACAAAATTATTTTTTGTTCAATCAAGAGCAATAATTCAGGAAGTTACGATCCGATGTGCGCTAATATCAAAAGGAACCAAGATCAAGATATATCACATGGTTTTTATAAATCCGGTAATAATAAGACCTCTATAGGGACCACAAGCTAAAACCGAGATTTTTCATACAATCAGGGGCCATAATTCAGGAAGTTTCGATTCGATATATACGAAAATCAACAGACGCCAAGATTTGTGGGTTATAAACATGCGTCTTAGGTTTCATCAAAATCAGATGAACATTGTAACCTCCAGGGGATCCACAATCCTGATACACAGTACTTTGACATTATTTGCTAACGAAGGGTGACCGTTTTGTCCGTCAGTTTCGGTCCGAATTTTACGAAATTCGAACTCAACCAACCTTAGGGTGTAACAGTGATATATCCAAACGGGTTTTTTTTTTAAATCGGATACCAATAATGAGCTTTATAGAGTCCACAATCTATAAACGGGATTTTCTTCGTACAATCAGGGACCATAATTCAGCAATATCAACACGAACCGAGATCTGTGGGTTATAAACATACATTTCAAGTTTAAACCAAATCGGATAAAAATTGTGACGTCTACAAGCTAAAAACGTCATTTTTGGTACAATCAGGATCAAAAGGAACCTAGATCTTAGCGGGTAAACCTATATTTCAAGTTTCATTGAAATCAGATAAAGTTTCTGATCTGTAGAGTGTTCACAAAGAATTGTGGACGGACAGACAAGGGGCGACGACATTATACGTCCACATGGAAATATGGGCATATAAAAATTAAGAGCATTTACATACTTGGCCGAGATCTTTGGGAGATATACCGATATTTCAAGTTTCGTCATAACATCAGTTTCCTGAAAGTTACAAAAAAATCTGATAAAAATTCTAGCCTTTACTGCACTGATAAGATAGTGGGGTATTTTGCCTTGTTGTAATGCAAGTATATTTGAATTTACTAAAGTTTTTTTTACAAATTCAATAATTTAAATGAATCCCTGAGGAGAAAGAATTCGAACATTTTTTAAAATCGGATAAATAAGTTAACACCATTCTATGAAGAAGTGTTTACTCAGTCTTATGTGAATAAGAACGTCTCACTGGTATCACTGGTGGTATTATTATGGTGGAATGGTGATTGATGATATGCGCAAAAAGCGACAGGAAACGAGATTGTTTGGACATAAACATATTTTTAAGTTTCATCAAAATCTGCTAACGACTTTGGTATGAAAGCTTACTCTTCCGGACACCTGTTACCACTGTTTCTCGTGTATTTTGTACACGGGGAGCAGTTCATTTGCTGATTACACTATTTTGCTTGAATATACTATTTTGCCTATAACGTTTTTTAGGACTTTGAATTCCGTCTTACGGTTTGGATTGTTCGTGCTTGGTTTTATTTTATTATATATACATTTACACTATTTGCGAACAAGGAATCGCCATTTTGTCAGGCAGAACTCAACTGACATTATGGTGTAACGGTGATTTATTCGAACATTTTTTTTTAATTGGATAATAATTGTGACCTGATTTTTTGTACGAGCAGGGACCGTAATTCAGGGAGTTACTATCTGATATGCACGAATATCGACGGAAACCACGATCTTTGAGTTATAAACATATGTTTAAAGTTTCATCAAATTCAGATGAAAATTGTGATCCCTATGGTGTCCACAAGCTAAAAACCTTATTTTTCGTTCAATCAGGGACCATTATCCATGAAGTTATGGTCTGATACATGTGAGTGGTCATGGCGGATACCATAGTTGTATAGTTTATGTGATAAGCCGTGGTGCCAAACTCTATCTAAAGCTTTATTAATATCGAGAGCCTTACAAATATAATTGTTGGTTGGAAGCTGAATGTTTAGACAGAAAGCCTGGTGGATGGGGAGTAATGATTCTATGCCGAATGATGAAATTATAAATAGGATTATAAATGACCCTTTCGAAGACTTCATCTACAGAACTGAGGAGAGAAATTGGTCTGTAGTTTGTGCCGTTGTGGACAAATCCTTTCTTAAAGACATTTGCAGATTTCCAGCAATATGGAAAAATACAACGATTAACTAGTATGGTAAAAAGGCTGCTGGGTGGAGTTGATTATTAATTTGGGAGTCTATCTTTGAATAGTGAAGATATTTAAATTTTCTTATTTCGGAAATAATAAAGTTGCGAGATTTTCTGAAATTTTTCCAATCTAACTCTAGATTAGTCTTTTTTCGCTTTTTTATGGTGTCTATTTCGTTTACGAATAAAAAGTCTGATTTTTCCATTCATCCATTTAGGGTCATTTTGTCTCATTGTAATGGTTTTATTTAGTATGAAATGCCTAAGTTCAGAACAAAATTGATTTGGATATATTATCTGCAAGTGTATGAGGATCGTGGTATAGGTCAAAAAGATCGTCCCAGTTGTAACTAGAAAAATGATTTATAAGATCAGTGGCATTTAGTTTCGAATAAGACCAAACAGTTCCTTGAAAGCAGTGGGTTTTCGGAGTATTGAAATTTAGAAATAAAACGATATGGCTGTGATCACTGAGGCCCGAATCAGAAACGCTTTCATTTTTTAAGAAGTCGGGGGAACTAGTTATGGCCAAGTTTCGTGAAAATTAGATACAAATTCTGACCTCTAGGGTGTTAACAGCTAAATACGTGTTTTTTGTACAATCAGACAATATAATCCACGAAGTTGTGGTCTGATATATGCCAATATCGAAAGGGATCGAGAACGTTTGGGGATAGAACAAATTTCAAGTTTACTCAAAATCGGATAAAAATTGTCACCTGTAGAGTGTCAACAGACGAATAGTAGACGGACGTTCTGGAGTTTAAAGTCAATATTGACTTTAAATTTATAAACAGTGTTAAGGTTATGAGACTATTGGTTTTCAATGATTTCCGATAATTACTGTTAGAGTTATGGCCCTTTGTCCCTCTAAGACAAATCTTGTGGCCGTTCTAGTGACTTTGGAGCCTATCTATTTTGAACTATTTCCAAATATTATGGCAATTGTTATTAAATGTTTTGTATGCTAAATGTAAGAATAATGTAGAGCTTGAAGCCAAACGGCGTTGTTAATCGTAAGCAAATTTTAGTGTATTATAAATGTTTTCATTTTTGACGACTTAGCTGCTGCGGGGTATGTTTCGTTTCCTGGCAACCTATTATTTATTATTTTAACACTTTATCTAAATACCTATTTATCAAATCAACTTGTATAGAAATTTGTTATTTTATTTCCCCCTTCAATTCTCCATTCGATTGCAAACCCTATAATATATCTTGTAAACATCATAATTCTACCCAAGAAGTCTTTGGATATCAAGAGCGCTGTAATATGATTCATGTTTTCGGCAAAGGGGGCATAACTCTGGAAGAAACAGTCACAGAACGCTGTAAATTCCATGGATTTCTATATTAATTGATGCAAACCCTTATGTAAGCTTCTTGAACTTTAACCAGATCATTAAACCAGAGGCTGCCAGGCAGAATACGTCCACGTTTAACAGGTTATGGCCAAAATCTGATAAAAATCGTGACCTCTAGATGGTCCACAAACTTCGTATTACACACTTCTACACAATTTTCGTACTTAAAGAGCTGCAATTTTGTCGAGCAGTTTCAGTTTGATTTTCCCGAAATTAGAATCCAACCTTCATTATGGTGAATAGTAATGTATTTAAATGTTGTTTTTTTTAAATTCAGGAAGTTACGGTCCGATATGAGCGAATATTAAAAGGAACCAAGATCAAGATATAATCACGCGTTTTTTTTAAATCGGGTAATATTTCTGAACTCTAGAGGAAGCACAAGCTAAAAACGTAATTTTTCATATGATCAGGGGCCACAATTCAGGAATTTACGATTCGATATATACGAACATCGAAAAGCACCAAGAATATTTGTGTCATAATCATGAATCTAAGATGAAAATTGTGACCCAAGAGGATCCACAATCCGTACACAATATTTTTGACGCTATCTGCGAACGTAGGGCGGATTTTGTGTTCGTCAGTTTAGTTTAAATTTTTACGAAACCCAAACTCAACCAACCGTGGGGTGTAACGGTGATATATTCAAACGTTTTTTTTTTAAATCGGATAAAAATTGTGATTTTTCGTACAATCAGGGGCCATAATCCATGAAGTTACAGTCCGATACATGCCAAGAAACCGAGATCTTATGGCGATCAACCTATATTTCAAGTTTCGTTGAAATCAGATAAAATTGTGACCCGTAGCGTGTTCACAAACAATTGTGGACGGACGGACGATGGCGACGACAATATACGTATAATCTAATTAACCTTAATAATGATATATTCTTACCCAAGAAGAAGTTTTTAATGAACCAGCCTGAGACTCTGGGACTTTGGTGAAGTACCTTATGATCTGTCTGTAATAAAATAGGGTAATGTATAAAATGTGTTTTCTAAATTATTAATTAATCTGATCTGTAGAGTGTTCACAAAGAATTGTGGACGGACAGACAAGGGGCGACGACATTATACGTCCACATGGAAATATGGGCATATAAAAATTAAGAGCATTTACATACTTGGCCGAGATCTTTGGGAGATATACCGATATTTCAAGTTTCGTCATAACAGCAGTTTCCTGAAAGTTACAAAAAAATCTGATAAAAATTCTAGCCTTTACTGCACTGATAAGATAGTGGGGTATTTTGCCTTGTTGTAATGCAAGTATATTTGAATTTACTAAAGTTTTTTTTTACAAATTCAATAATTTAAATGAATCCCTGAGGAGAAAGAATTCGAACATTTTTTTAAAATCGGATAAATAAGTTAACACCATTCTATGAAGAAGTGTTTACTCAGTCTTATGTGAATAAGAACGTCCCACCGGTATCACTGGTGATATTATTATGGTGGAATGGTGATTGATGATATGCGCAAAAAGCGACAGGAAACGAGATTGTTTGGACATAAACATATTTTTAAGTTTCATCAAAATCTGCTAACGACTTTGGTATGAAAGCTTACTCTTCCGGACACCTGTTACCACTGTTTCTCGTGTATTTTGTACACGGGGAGCAGTTCATTTGCTGATTACACTATTTTGCTTGAATATACTATTTTGCCTTTAACGTTTTTTAGGACTTTGAATTCCGTCTTACGGTTTGGATTGTTCGTGCTTGGTTTTATTTTATTATATATACATTTACACTATTTGCGAACAAGGAATCGCCATTTTGTCAGGCAGAACTCAACTGACATTATGGTGTAACGGTGATATATTCGAACATTTTTTTTAAATTGGATAATAATTGTGACCTGATTTTTTGTACGAGCAGGGACCGTAATTCAGCGAGTTACTATCTGATATGCACGAATATCGACGGAAACCACGATCTTTGAGTTATAAACATATGTTTAAAGTTTCATCAAATTCAGATGAAAATTGTGATCCCTATAGTGTCCACAAGCTAAAAACCTTATTTTACGTTCAATCAGGGACCATTATCCACGAAGTTATGGTCTGGTACATGTGAGTGGTCATGGCGGATACCATAGTTGTATAGTTTATGTGATAAGCCGTGGTGCCAAACTCTATCAAAAGTTTTATTAATATCGTGAGCCTTACAAATATAATTGTACATTTCTAGAAGTTGGTTGGAAGCTGAATGTTTAGACAGAAAGCCTAATGGATGGGGAGTAATGATTTTATGCCGAATGATGAAATTATAAATAGGATTATAAATGACCCTTTCGAAGACTTTATCTACAGAACTGAGGAGAGAAATTGGTCTGTAGTTTGTGCCGTTGTGGACAAATCCTTTCTTAAAGACATTTGCAGATTTCGAGCAATATGGAAAAATACAACGATTAACTAGGATGGTAAAAAGGCTGCTGGGTGGAGTTGATTATTAATTTGAGAGTCTATCTTTGAATAGTGAAGAGATTTAAATTTTCTTATTTCGGAAATAATAAAGTTGCGAAATTTTCTGAAATTTTGCCAATCTAACTCTAGATTAGTCCCTTTTCGCTTTTTTATGGTGTCTATTTCGTTTACGAATAAAAAGTCTGATTTTTCCATTCACCCATTTAGGGTCATTTTGTCTCATTGTAATGGTTTTATTTAGTATGAAATGCCTAAGTTCAGAACAAAATTGATTTGGATATATTATCTGCAAGTGTATGAGGATCGTGGTATAGGTCAAAAAGATCGTCCCAGTTGTAACTAGAAAAATGATTTATAAGATCAGTGGCATTTAGTTTCGAATAAGACCAAACAGTTCTTTGAAAGCAGTGGGTTTTTGGAGTAGTGAAATTTAGAAATAAAACGATATGGCTGTGATCACTGAGGCCCGAATCAGAAACGCTTTCATTTTTTAAGAAGTCGGGGCAACTAGTTATGGCCAAGTTTCGTGAAAATTAGATACAAATTCTGACCTCTAGAGTGTTCACAGCTAAATACGTGTTTTTTGTACAATCAGACAATATAATCCACGAAGTTGTGGTCTGATATATGCCAATATCGAAAGGGATCGAGAACGTTTGGGGATAGAACAAATTTCAAGTTTACTCAAAATCGGATAAAAATTGTCACCTGTAGAGTGTCAACAAACGAATAGTAGACGGGCGGACAGGGGCGGCGGCTTGATACGTCCATATAAATAAAGGCGTATTGAAAATCGTTTGGACGTTCTGGAGTTTAAAGTCAATATTGACTTTAAATTTATAAACAGTGTTAAGGTTATGAGACTATTGGTTTTCAATGATTTCCGATAATTACTGTTAGAGTTATGGCCCTTTGTCCCTCTATGACAAATCTTGTGGCGTTCTAGTGACTTTGGAGCCTATCTATTTTGAACTATTTCCAAATATTATGGCAATTGATATTAAATGTTTTGTATGCTAAATGTAAGAATAATGTAGAGCTTGAAGCCAAACGAGTTGTTAATCGTAAGCAAATTTTAGTGTATTATAAATGTTTTCATTTTGAGGTTATGAGACTGTTGGTTTTCAATGATTTCCGATAATTACTGCTAGAGTTATGGCCCTTTGTCCCTCTATCTTGTGGCCGTTCTAGTGACTGTGGAGCTTATCTATTTTGAACTATTTCCAAATATTATGACAATTGTTATTAAATGTTTTGTATGCTAAATGTTAGAATAATGTAGAGCTTGAAGCCAAGCGGGGTTGTTAATGGTAAGCAAATTTTAGTGTATTATAAATGTTTTCATTTTTGACGACTTAGCTGCTGCGGGGTATGTTTCGTTTCCTGGCAACCTATTATTTATAATTTTAACACTTTATCTAAATACCTATTTATCAAATCAACTTGTATAGAAATTTGTTATTTTATTTCCCCCTTCAATTCTCCATTCGATTGCAAACCCTATAATATATCTTGTAAACATCATAATTCTACCCAAGAAGTCTTTGGATATCAAGAGCGCTGGAATATGATTCATGTTTTCGGCAAAGGGGGCATAACTCTGGAAGGAACAGTCACAGAACGCTGTAAATTCCATGGATTTCTATATTAATTGATGCAAACCCTTATGTAAGCTTCTTGAACTTTAACCAGATCATTAAACCAGAGGCTGCCAGGCAGAATACGTCCACGTTTAACTGGTTATGGCCAAAATCTGATAAAAATTGTGACCTCTAGATGGTCCACAAACTTCGTATTACACACTTCTACACAATTTTCGTACTTAAAGAGCTGCAATTTTGTCGAGCAGTTTCAGTTTGATTTTCCCGAAATTAGAATCCAACCTTCATAATGGTGAATAGTAATGTATTTAAATGTTGTTTTTTTTAAATTCAGGAAGTTACGGTCCGATATGAGCGAATATTAAAAGGAACCAAAATCAAGATATAATCACGTGTTTTTTTTTAAATCGGGTAATATTTCTGAACTCCAGAGGAAGCACAAGCTAAAAACGTAATTTTTCATATGATCAGGGGCCACAATTCATGAGTTTACGATTCGATATATACGAACATCGAAAAGCACCAAGAATATTTGTGTCATAATCATGAATCTAAGATGAAAATTGTGACCCAAGAGGATCCACAATCCGTACACAATATTTTTGACGCTATCTGCGAACGTAGGGCGGATTTTGTGTTCGTCAGTTTAGTTTAAATTTTTACGAAACCCAAACTCAACCAACCGTGGGGTGTAACGGTGATATATTCAAACGTTTTTTTTTTTAAATCGGATAAAAATTGTGATTTTTCGTACAATCAGGGGCCATAATCCATGAAGTTACAGTCCGATACATGCCAAGAAACCGAGATCTTATGACGATCAACCTATATTTCAAGTTTCGTTGAAATCAGATAAAATTGTGACCCGTAGCGTGTTCACAAACAATTGTGGACGGACGGACGATGGCGACGACAATATACGTATAATCTAATTAACCTTAATAATGATAAATTCTTACCCAAGAAGAGGTTTTTAATGAACCAGTCTGAGACTCTGGTGAAGTACCTTATGATCTGTCTGTAAAAAAAAATAGGGTAATGTATAAAATGTGTTTTCTAAATTATTAATTAGACATTAATTAACTTACACGGACCATAATCAACTCTCGGTGGCATCGGATTTCAGTTCTGTGATATTTTGATTTAAGCTAAGAATTGAGCAGGGAGACTTCTACTTCTTCTTCCATCTAATTGACCAACTTCAACACCTTGAAGGTACTGTCAATAGGGTGCACAAGAATGTTAAAAGCACAGTGAAGGTTGAAAATAAAAGATTGCGCAACACTTTAGATGGGTTTGGTCCGTTGAGTTTTGAATGACTCAAGAGACCCAACAGTAGCTAAATCTGGCGGTAGGCTGTTCTTATCTCGCACTGTTCTGGGAAAGAATGACCACTTCCTGTAATCAGAGCAGGCTGGGATAGTTTGAAAGGACTCGGGGTGCATGTTTCTAGTAAAAGTAAAAATGGAGTCCAAATTATTCATTTTACTTTATCTATTTCGAACTATTATAGCAAGAATAGCTAGTCCTGTATCTGAATGAATCTTACATAATGTATTTTTAAATAGTTGAATTATGTATAATATAATATAGAGTTTAGAATAAATTAACATTATCTATTTCGAACTATTATAGCAAGAATAGCTAGTCCTGTATGTATAATATAATATAGGGTTTACAATAAATTAAATTATCTCGAGTTTAAATTACAAATTCCTTTGCAACACATACCTTTAAACTGCACTTAAGTTTTAAATCTTTTGGTTGATACAATACAAATACTGGCACACACCAAGTTGATGAAAGAAAACAACAGATTTACTAAAACTTGACTTCAAATTTAAAACCTTTACTATAAAATCCAACCTCACACTTCGAAGTAGAACTGGTCAACAAATGAAGATAGTCATGGGTTCAAAGTTGAAATCAATCAAAAGCTTACACCAGTGTAAGATGACGAGTGATCTCCAACTCACTGGACATTATCTTATACTTAACCGGGCAGGTTACAGATGCATTCAAGTGTGACAAAAATTTAAAATTACATTGGACCATATGAAATATTCAATATATATATTTATTGATCCTTGAGGTATAAAGTGTTTAACAGGACAGTGAATATAATAATAATAGTAATCACATAATATAGTACCCCCCATCCGCACCTTAAAAAAGTTTAAAATTTCAATTTATTGATTAGCACTGTCAAACGAATCACATTTATATGCTGAATGACACGGGCCCGTAACCAGCTTATAAAATTTATGGGGGGCTACGGAAAATTTTAGAGGGGTTGAAGGTGGCCAGCTAAGAAAACTCTTAAGAAATCATTATTGTTGGGGAGGGGGGACTAATTTGGGTATTTTTCGGGGGGGGGGGGGGGGGGGGGGGGTACGGGCCCGCAATGATGGCATACCAGTCCTTTACGTACTTGGAATATAAATAATACTGTTTGTTCCCCACCGGTTTCACAAAGAATTCCTTGTCACTTACATCATCAAGCGCAGGTATATGAAAGTCTCGGTAGGTAACAAACTGCCAAATTAGAAGGAACGAATCCCAATATATTTCATTTGCGTGAATCGGTGCACACAATTTGCATACTTGACGCTACTCACGCAAAACAATAATATAAAGTAAACTTTTATGTCAACTTGTCATGTTTGAATAAAATGTGTTTCACTCTTTTATTCTGTATAAAGGGCTACCACGCTCACATTATTGCTTCCATAGACACGAAATATTGTACGTTTACTATTTAATTATAGGGATATCTATTATTTAAAGCTAATTTTACCAATTATGTGGATCATTTAATCAATTTTGATGTTTTTATAGGCCAAATTTAGACTTTATCTTAAAATAAACTATAATACATATTATATGCGAATACAAAAGTTGAAGTTGAAGTTGATGGTTGATCGATCGATCGGTAAATGCATAGAGATGTACCTAACGGTTAATAAGCACGGTGTAACCGTTTTATACCCGATTTTAAAAAGACCTACGGAGTACATTGGAATATTAGTTAGGCGTAGATAAGATATTTACTGCATGCAAATGTTCACTGTGGACAGCATTCATACATACTATACACTTAGGCATAGTCACATATATATTTAATAAAATACAATAAAAGGTATAGAATCAAAAAGTCTTTACTAATAGTTTCATGTGCGATGCACACCCTTCAGAAGATAATTATAAAATGAAATTTGAATATACAAAACAGAGTTACGTTTCATTTTATAATTGTCTTCTGAGGAGTGTGCATCGCACATGAAACTATTAGTAAGAGAGAGAGAGAAAGGGGTTTAACGTCCACTCAACACAATTAGGTCATTTCGGGACTAAAATTTTATTTTAATAATTCGCTTGCGCGTAGGGGTCTTTAGCGTTGGGAGGAAACCGGAGTGCCGGGAGGAAACCCACGAAGTTGAGAAGGCGCCCCTATCTCCATGCCACATACGCTCACACCAGAACTCTAAACCACAGCCGCAAGCCAGAGGCGGCCGGCCAGCTAGAGGTCGAAGCGCAGCACACTAGACCACTAGGCCATCCCAAACCCCCAAACTATTAGTAAAGACTTTTTGATTATAGCTTTTACTGTGTAGTCACTCTGGATTTATTCATCTAGCACTTTGTGTTCAGTAAATGTGCACTACTTGGATTTTAATATTTAATAAAACATATATCTAAGGGGTTTCTGGTAGCTCTCTTATCAAAAGAAAACGCAAAAGCAATGGATAATGGTGGGTTACAGAGATTAAGAAAATTGTGGGAAATTTCAGGATTTACTGAGAAGACTGGGTATAATAATAATAATAATAACAACTGTATTTAAGAAGGGTAAAGGATTAGGCTATAGAAGCCTTTCTACCACCCTGCCCTTCGTGAAAAATATAATACAAAAGATGATAGCAAACTAAATAAAAGAGATAGATGAATAGGAGTATACAATAATCCGAATGAAATTACATGTATAATACACAAGATGAACGCATCAATAATAACACATAATAAAATATATTCCGGTAGCTTACAATAGCAAACGGCATGAAAGTATGTATACATGTAGATTGGACTAGTTCTATTTGTTGACGTTAAGATATTAAAAAAAGTTGTCTCTTAAAAGAATTTAATTTAGTGGTCAGTTTTAAATAAGACGGCAGAGAATTCCATAGGCTTGAGCCTTTAAAACGTATGCTGTTTTTTACAATATTAAGTTTTGGTCGCAGAGTGATTAGTTTGTTATTAATGTTGGTGTAGGGAGTTTCTTAGAAAGACAGCAGATTGAATAAATAAACAAGACATTTCTTAGATAAAATTTTGAAAATAAACATACATGGGCTTGACGTATTTTTTTCACAAGTCTGGCATGAACACGCATCTACGTAGATGCGTGTTCATTCCAGGCTTGTGAAAAAAATACTGTACACGCTGTGCAGCGAAGTCGCATGGAATTAACCATATTTATGTGTCGTACTTTCAGTTTTGACTTTGAAATTGTACCGTTGATTACAGATTAAGTATCCATAAGTGTTCAAATGTGTTGTTATTTGTGTGTTCCCATTTGAATCGCAATTTAGAATTACTAGACTATTTAATCTAATGAATTTTTTAGGAAGAAAACCCACGGGGTTGGACAGACGACCCTACTCCTTGTCACATAGAACCAGGGATTCAACAAGACGACTCAGAGAAAACTCACGAGGTTGGACAGACGAACAAGACGACTCAGAGAAAACTCACGAGGTTGGACAGACGACCTTACTCCTTGTCACAACCGTAATTTTTTAGGAAGAAAACTAGTCGAGTCTGATGTTTGTAATACATACATACAATAGCTAAATCTTTCTGTACTGGTTTTTATCCCCAGGAGTTCAGTTACCCTGGTTACAAGAGTTTTAACTCAGAATTATTATTACCTCGTAAGGAGGAGGGGGGGGGGTACAACTCACCTGGCAACCAGGGAGAGTTACAACTCATGGTTACCACCTCCATAATGCCTGGTAGCAAGAGGGGGTGATAATTTTTTTTTTAACTGAATTAAAGAGTTCTACCCGGCCACCCAAGTACAACCCCTCAAGTACGACCCCCTTCTTGTTACCGGCACCACAATATCTGAGAATGGCCAACTGCGGTCAAGAAGTGTCATATACAGTAGAATCTGCATTAAAGTTACATTAGTTAAGAGCTAAATCTGCCTATAGCAGGTCTTTCTTTGGGCCTGAAATGTTTTCTAAAGTATTAATTAGACATTAATTAACTGATCCAGGCCTTAATCAACTTTGGATGACATCAGATTGCTCCGATATTAAACAGATTAAAACGTTTCAGTGATACTCTGGTTTAAATCAAATATGGCGGACCCAGACGCTTCAAGTCTTAGCTTCGATCAACCAGGACCGTGGTTAAAATTATTGCACAGGTCTGCTAAATCTTCAAATGCCAATATATTCGCTTGCAATAGAGTAATTTGAATGAAATTTTCAAACGCTTCAAGTCTTAGCTTCGATCAACCAGGACCGTGGTTAAAATTATTGCACAAGTCTGCTAAATCTTCAAATGCCAATATATTCGCTTGCAATAGAGTAATTTGAATGAAATTTTCAAATTATACATTTTACATCACCTACCTTCGAACTAATATAGCAAGAATGGCTAGTTCTTATCTATATCTTGAATAATGTAACTTTAAGCAGCCACTGTAGAGTGTCAACAAACGAATAGTAGACGGGCGGACAGGGGCGGCGGGTTGATACGTCCAATTAAATAAAGGCGTATTGAAAATCGTGTGGACGTTCTGGAGTTTAAAGTCAATATTGACTTTAAATTTATACACAGTGTTAAGGTTATGAGACTATTGGTTTTCAATGATTTCCGATAATTACTGCTAGAGTTATGGCCCTTTGTCCCTCTATGACAAATCTTGTGGCCGTTCTAGTGACTTTGGAGCTTATCTATTTTGAACTATTTCCAAATATTATGGCAATTGATATTAAATGTTTTGTATGCTAAATGTTAGAATAATGTAGAGCTTGAAGCCAAGCGGGGTTGTTAATCGTAAGCAAATTTGAGTGTATTTGCGGGGTATGTTTCGTTACCTGGCAACCTATTATTTATAATTTTAACACTTTATCTAAATACCTATTTATCAAATCAACTTGTATAGAAATTTGTTATGTTTATTTCCCCCCTTCAATTCTCCATTCGAGTGCAAACCCTATAATATATCTTGTAAACATCATAATTGACGACTTTCCAGTTCCGCGCCACCAAGCGGCGTTCTCTAAAATATAAACAAAGATGGCGTCCGATGGTGTCATGGCGAGAAATACGTGTTTTTCTGGCTGAAATGTTCGTTTACCGATTTATTTATGGAATGGCAGTTATCAAATCGACCATAGTTTGATTTTATAATCTTCCCCTTGTCAATTTATCTTTTTTTTTCAGCATCAAAATGTCAATATTGTCGTCGTATTTGCCAATTTATTATGCCGAAACAGTGAGAACTGAGATTCACAACTGTCAAATTCACTCGCGACCGGGCTAATTATTTCTAACACCATAATATTTGTGGCGTATAAATTTTTCGGTTGTTTTTTTATTTTTACGGAGAAGTGTACACGTTTTCTTGTAACTGTGAGTAGATTTTCATTCCATTAATAAATAAAAACGTTTGTAAATGCCTGCTTCTTCGATCAGACACTCTTGACTCTGAAGACGTGTTTCATGCACATTTTAACATAATTTAATAAAACAGTTATAATTTAATAAAACAGAAATTAGAACCCACGCCTGTCTTTTTAGGCGAGTTACTACTCTAAGCTTATGATATAGGCCTATATAGTAATTTATAATCTATGCCTTTTTATATTTTAACAGATAGATAGGCCTGGATTGTGCACAAGCAAAATAATTTAAAAATCTCAATGAAAAGCAGTCAAACATTGATGATGTTCATGAACATGGTGGGACATGTCGTTGCCGTGAGGATTTAAGGGAACTGGTAGAGGTGCGATACTGAAATAGAACCAAACTATTTAGCTTATCATATATTATAATCATATATATATGAATATTTTGTGTGTGAGTATTTGTTAAGTGTCTAATGTTAATGTCTTTTTAATTTCTTTGTTATAAAGGGCAAAATTGTAAACAGGCTTTAAGCCTAATTTTTCACCTTTGAAAATAAAGATTTTATTATTTTTATTATTATTATTATTATTATAAGTAAGGGTATAGTTTAAAAAGCAGTTTCTGAGACTGAAAAAATATTTTTACTTGTCAAAGAAATTAAGTCACAGAATTTGACGATCGGTATATTATATGAAGTTGACGATTCAGAAATTTTCTGAATTTGACGATCGGTATATTATAGAGCTGACAATTCAGAAAATTTCTGATTTTGTCGATCGGTATAAATTTGTCGATCACACCAGGGCTCTAAACCACAGTCGCAAGCCAGGGGTGGCTGGCCAGCTACAGGTCGAAGCGCGGCACTCTAGACCTCTAGGCCATCCCAACCCCCCGATCGGTATAATATACGAATTTCACAATTCAGAAATTTTCTGAATTTGACAATCGGTGTAATATACGAAGCCTACATTTTAGGGTTGGGCTAGGGTAAGGGTTATTATACTTATATTTTCAGCATAATATCCGAAGCTAATAATTTACTATTATCAATAAAATAAAATATTTAACATTTAAACAAGTGTGTTTATTTATGATGGCTTTGAAAAGCAGATACGAAATGGGGCAGTAATTTTCTAAACCGTATTTCCTCTAATAAGCGCCGGGCCTCTAATAAGCTCCGGGGGTCAAGGGGTGCTGAAAAAATAAGCGCCTGGCCTCCAATAAGCGCCGGGTCTCTAAAAAGCGCCGGGTGTAAACCAATAAATTAATGCTCCCTTAGTTAATACTATACAAATGTAAAGAGTGATCCCTCACTTCTGTTTTAACATGCCGTAATTCAAAAGATTCTCCGGCCCAATGTCCATGGTAAATAACGGCTTTACCCTAAATTCAATTTGCTATTAAAGAAATAAGCGCCGAGCCTCCAAGAGCACCGGGCCTCTAATAAGCGCCGGGAGGGGGGTCAAGGGGTGCTGAAAAAATAAACACCCGGGCGCTTATTAGAGGAAATACGGTATATACAAATCCGTCAGGGCTAGCACCTATAAATGGTAAATCAGGGTGTATAACAGGCCCAACAGGACAGTGAGTAACATCATTCACCTTATCAACATATTTTGTACTTGGCAAAATATAGTTCTCAAAATCTAATAAAACACAAATTTTACGGGCAGGAATAGCAGTAACACATGTTTGCGGCCGTCAAATATTCCAAAATTTTCTTGCCGGCTCCATACAATGTCAGCTCCTCTTCTTCACCTCTTAAAGAAACCTGACGCCGCTGTCTATAAACCTGATTTTTTGGGGGGCATTTCTAGTTTTACTTCCCTAACTGTCATCGGACACTAATAAAACACTAATTTTACTTTTCTTTTAATTGAATACCACAACTTTGTACTGAAGTTGACAAAGTATTAAAACATTTTGTATGGAGCCACTCTATTTTGTGCGACATTTTACGAGCACCCATTATTATTTGTGACTGGATGGTAGGAATTCATAGAAGGATTTCGGTTACAAAACCATTGGATATTGTCATTGTTTATCATGGGCTAGAATAGAAGAAAACGCATTTGCGGTGGTTAAATTTTCCTTGGGAGGGTGAGGCCTCCCCATATCCTGCTACGATTGATTGGTTGTTTGGATTCGGGTCAGCCAGGTATATTGGACCAAATTGAAGTTGCTATATTCACAGGCTGGATAGCAGGAAAATGCGTTTGCGACAGTTAAATTTTCAAATTTTTCCCCCAACGGTCCCGTCTTTGTGGACTGTAAACGATTGATTGGAATTCGAGTCAGCCACCTTAATTAGGGTATATTACACCACTTTGAAGTTGCTTTGTTCACGGGCTGAAATGGCAGAAAAACGCTTTTGTAGCCGTCAAATATTTCAAAATTTTCTTGTGGGGGAGGGGGGATCCAAACAAGGGAAAGGTTCCAGGGTTTGTCCGTCCCCCCAAAAGTTATGACAAATCCACGCCCTTGCTTGGAGAGGTAAAGTATAATTTCTTTTGTAAAAGTCTTCACAGATTTCTGTAGATTCTCAGAGTTTGCAAAATGTTCCAAAGTTGGATGATGTTCAACCGATTGACTGCTTTTCATAGAGATTTTTTTAATTCTTTTCTGTTATTATATAAAAAAAAATGGATTATAAATTACTAAATATATCATAAGCTGAGTAGAGCAATAACTCGACTAAAAGGACAGGTGTGGGGTCTAATTTCTGTTTTATTAAATTATAACTATTTTATTAAATTATGCAAAAATGTGCATGAAACGTCTTCAAAGTGTCTGAATCAGCAGACAAACCTTTTTTTATTATTATATTAGAGTTGTCTCGATCGATTTACTTCCTCAAAAATTCAAGAAAGCTAGTCCCTAAATATTCAAAGAGTCCCTTGTTAAATATTTCTGGTGTGCACTTAGACAAATTGCCGCCTCCAAGAAGTCTTTGGATATCCAGAGCGCTGGAATATGATTCATGTTTTCGGCAAAGGGGGCATAACTCTGGAAGGAACAGTCACAGAACGCTGTAAATTCCATGGATTTCTATATTAATTGATACACACCCCATGTAAGCTTCTTGAACTTTAACCAGATCATTAAACCAGGTTATGGCCAAAATCTGATAAAAGATAAAAAAAAATTGTGACCTCTAGATGGTCCACAAACTTCGTATTACACACTTCTACACAATTTGCGTACACAGAGCTGCAATTTTGTAGAGCAGTTTCAGTTTGATTTTCCCGAAATTAGAATTCAACCTTCATTATGGTGAATGGTAAAGTATTTAAATGGTTTTTTTTTTAAAATTCAGGAAGTTACGGTCCGATATGAGCGAATATTAAAAGGAACCAAGATCAACATATAATCACACGGTTTTTTTAAATCGGGTAATATTTCTGAACTCTAGAGGAAGCACAAGCTAAAAACGTAATTTTTCATACGATCAGGGGCCATAATTCAGGAATTTACGATTCGATATATACGAACATCGAAAAGCACCAAGAATATTTGTGTTATAATCATGAATCTAAGATGAAAATTGTGACCCAAGAGGATCCACAATCCTTACACAATATTTTTGACGCTATCTGCGAACGTAGGGCGGATATTGTGTTCGTCAGTTTAGTTTAAATTTTTATGAAACCCAAACTCAATCAACCGTGGGGTGTAACGGTGATATATTTAAACGGCTTTTTTTTTTTAAATCGGATAAAAATTGTGATTTTTCGTACAATCAGGGGCCATAATCCATGTAGTTACAGTCCGATACATGCCAAGAAACCGAGATCTTATGGTGATAAACCTTTATTTCTAGTTTCGTTGAAATCAGATAAAATTGTGACCCGTAGCTTGTTCACAAACAATTGTGGACGGACGGACGATGGCGACGACAATATACGTATAATCTAATTAACCTTAATAATGATAAATTCTTACCCAAGAAGAGATTTTTAATGAACCAGCCTGAGACTCTGTGACTTTGGTGAAGTACCTTATGATCTGTCTGTAAAAAAAAATAGGGTAATGTATAAAATGTGTTTTCTAAATTATTAATTAGACATTAATTAACTTACACAGACCATAATCAAACAATAATATAAAGTAAACTTTTATGTCAACTTGTCATGTTTGAATAAAATGTTTTTCACTCTTTTATTCTGTATAAAGGGCTACCACGCTCACATTATTGCTTCCATAGACACGAAACATTGTACGTTTACTATTTAATTATAGGGATATCTATTATTTAAAGCTAATTTTACCAATTATGTGGATCATTTAATCAATTTTGATGTTTTTATAGGCCAAATTTAGACTTTATCTTAAAATAAACTATAATACATATTATATGCGAATACAAAAGTTGAAGTTGAAGTTGATGGTTGATCGATCGATCGGTAAATGCATAGAGATGTACCTAACAGTTAATATACCCGATGTTAAAAAGACCTACGTGGTACATTGGAATATTAATTAGGCGTAGATAAGATGTTTATTGCATGAAAATGTTCACTGTGGACAGCATTCATGCATAATATACATGTTATTAATGTTGGTGTAGGGAGTTTCGTAGAAAGATAGCAGATTGAATAAATAAACAGGACATTTCTTAGATAAAATTTTGAAAATAAACATACATAAATGGGCTTGACGTATTTTTTTCACAAGTCTGGCATGAACACGCATCTACTGTACACGCTGTGCAGCGAAGTCGCATGGAATTAACCATATTTATGTGTCGCACTTTCAGTTTTGACTTTGAAATTGTACCGTTGATTACAGATTAAGTATCCAAATGTGTTGTTATTTGTGTGTTCCCATTTGAATCGCAATTTAGAATTACCAGACTATTTAATCTAATGATTTTTTTAGGAAGAAAACCCACGGGGTTTGACAGACGACCCTACTCCTTGTCACATAGAACCAGGGATTCAATTCGAACAAGACGACTCAGAGAAAACTCACGAGGTTGGACAGACGACCCTACTCCTTGTCACAACCGTAATTTTTTAGGAAGAAAACTAGTCGAGTCTGATGTTTGTAATACATACATACAATAGCTAAATCTTTCTGTACTGGTTATTATACCCAGGAGTTCAGTTACCCTGGTTACAACAGTTTTAACTCATAATTATTATTACCTCGTAATGGGGGGGGGGGGGGTTACAACTCACCTGGTAACCAGGGAGAGTTACAACTCATGGTTACCACCTCCATAATGCCTGGTAGCAAGAGGGGGTGATGATTATTACACTATTACCTGGTAATGAGGGGGGGGGGGGGGTACAACTCACCTGGTAACCAGGGAGAGTTACAACTCATGGTTACCACCTCCATAATACCTGGTAGCAAGAGGGGGTGATAATTATTTTTTTAACTGAATTAAAGAGTTCTACCCGGCCACCCAAGTACAACCCCTCAAGTACGACCCCCTTCTTGTTACCGGTACCACAACATCTGAGAATGGCCAACTGCGGTCAAGAAGTGTCATATACAGTAGAATCTGCATTAAAGCTACATTAGTTAAGAGCTAAATCTGCCTATAGCAGGTCTTTCTTTGGGCCTGAAATGTTTTCTAAAGTATTAATTAGACATTAATTAACTGATCCAGGTCTTAATCAACTTTGGATGGCATCAGATTGCTCCGATATTAAACAGATTAAAACGTTTCAGTGATACTCTGGTTTAATCAAATATGGCGGACCCAGACGCTTCAAGTCTTAGCTTCGATCAACCAGGACCGTGGTTAAAAGTCTGCTAAATCTTCAAATGCCAATATATTCGCTTGCAATAGAGTAATTTGAATGAAATTTTCAAATTATACATTTTACATCACCTACCTTCGAACTAATATAGCAAGAATGGCTAGTTCTTATCTATATCTTGAATAATGTAACTTTAAGCAGCCACTGTAGAGTGTCAACAAACGAATAGTAGACGGGCGGACAGGGGCGGCGGCTTGATACGTCCATTTAAATAAAGGCGTATTGAAAATCGTGTGGACGTTCTGGAGTTTAAAGTCAATATTGACTTTAAATTTATACACAGTGTTAAGGTTATGAGACTATTGGTTTTCAATGATTTCCGATAATTACTACTAGAGTTATGGCCCTTTGTCCCTCTATGACAAATCTTGTGGCCGTTCTAGTGACTTTGGAGCTTATCTATTTTGAACTATTTCCAAATATTATGGCAATTGATATTAAATGTTTTGTATGCTAAATGTTAGAATAATGTAGAGCTTGAAGCCAAGCGGGGTTGTTAATCGTAAGCAAATTTTAGTGTATTTGCGGGGTATGTTTCGTTACCTGGCAACCTATTATTTATAATTTTAACACTTTATCTAAATACCTATTTATCAAATCAACTTGTATAGAAATTTGTTATGTTTATTTCCCCCCTTCAATTCTCCATTCGAGTGTATACCCTATAATATATCTTGTAAACATCATAATTGACGACTTTCCAGTTCCGCGCCACCAAGCGGCGTTCTCTAAAATATAAACAAAGATGGCGTCCGATGGGGTCATGGCGAGAAATACGTGTTTTTCTGGCTGAAATGTTCGTTTACCGATTTATTTATGGAATGGCAGTTATCAAATCGACCATAGTTTGATTTTATAATCTTCCCCTTGTCAATTTATCTTTTTTTTTCAGCATCAAAATGTCAATATTGTCGTCGTATTTGCCAATTTATTATGCCGAAACAGTGAGAACTGAGATTCACAACTGTCAAATTAACTCGCGACCGGGCTAATTATTTCTAACACCATAATATTTGTGGCGTATAAATTTTTCGGTTTTTTTTTTATTTTTACGGAGAAGTGTACACGTTTTCTTGTAACTGTGAGTAGATTTTCATTCCATTAATAAATAAAAACGTTTGTAAATGCCTGCTTCTTCGATCAGACACTCTTGACTCTGAAGACGTGTTTCATGCACATTTTAACATAATTTAATAAAACAGTTATAATTTAATAAAACAGAAATTAGAACCCACGCCTGTCTTTTTAGGCGAGTTACTACTCTAAGCTTATGATATAGGCCTATATAGTAATTTATAATCTATGCCTTTTTATATTTTAACAGATAGATAGGCCTGGATTGTGCACAAGCAAAATAATTTAAAAATCTCAATGAAAAGCAGTCAAACATTGATGATGTTCATGAACATGGTGGGACATGTCGTTGCCGTGAGGATTTAAGGGAACTGGTAGAGGTGCGATACTGAAATAGAACCAAACTATTTAGCTTATCATATATTATAATCATATATATATGAATATTTTGTGTGTGAGTATTTGTTAAGTGTCTAATGTTAATGTCTTTTTAATTTCTTTGTTATAAAGGGCAAAATTGTAAACAGGCTTTAAGCCTAATTTTTCACCTTTGAAAATAAAGATTTTATTATTTTTATTATTATTATTATTATTATAAGTAAGGGTAGTTTAAAAAGCAGTTTCTGAGACTGAAAAAATATTTTTACTTGTCAAAGAAATTAAGTCACAGAATTTGACGATCGGTATATTATATGAAGTTGACGATTCAGAAATTTTCTGAATTTGACGATCGGTATATTATAGAGCTGACAATTCAGAAAATTTCTGATTTTGTCGATCGGTATAAATTTGTCGATCACATCAGGGCTCTAAACCACAGTCGCAAGCCAGGGGTGGCTGGCCAGCTACAGGTCGAAGCGCGGCACTCTAGACCTCTAGGCCATCCCAACCCCCCGATCGGTATAATATACGAATTTCACAATTCAGAAATTTTCTGAATTTGACAATCGGTGTAATATACGAAGCCTACATTTTAGGGTTGGGTTAGGGTAAGGGTTATTATACTTATATTTTCAGCATAATATCCGAAGCTAATAATTTACTATTATCAATAAAATAAAATATTTAACATTTAAACAAGTGTGTTTATTTATGATGGCTTTGAAAAGCAGATACGAAATGGGGCAGTAATTTTCTAAACCGTATTTCCTCTAATAAGCGCCGGGCCTCTAATAAGCTCCGGGGGTCAAGGGGTGCTGAAAAAATAAGCGCCTGGCCTCCAATAAGCGCCGGGTCTCTAAAAAGCGCCGGGTGTAAACCAATAAATTAATGCTCCCTTAGTTAATACTATACAAATGTAAAGAGTGATCCCTCACTTATGTTTTAACATGCCGTAATTCAAAAGATTCTCCGGCCCAATGTCCATGGTAAATAACGGCTTTACCCTAAATTCAATTTGCTATTAAAGAAATAAGCGCCGAGCCTCCAAGAGGACCGGGCCTCTAATAAGCGCCGGGGGGGGGGGTCAAGGGGTGCTGAAAAAATAAACACCCGGGCGCTTATTAGAGGAAATACGGTATATACAAATCCGTCAGGGCTAGCACCTATAAATGGTAAATCAGGGTGTATAACAGGCCCAACAGGACAGTGAGTAACATCATTCACCTTATCAACATATTTTGTACTTGGCAAAATATAGTTCTCAAAATCTAATAAAACACAAATTTTACGGACAGGAATAGCAGTAACACATGTTTGCGGCCGTCAAATATTCCAAAATTTTCTTGCCGGCTTCATACAAGGTCAGCTCCTCTTCTTCACCTCTTAAAGAAATCTGACGCCGCTGTCTATAAACCTGATTTTTTGGGGGGCATTTCTAGTTTTACTTCCCTAACTGTCATCGGACCCTAATAAAACACTTATTTTACTTTTCTTTTAATTGAATACCACAACTTTGTACTGAAGTTGACAAAGTATTAAAACATTTTGTATGGAGCCACTCTATTTTGTGCGACATTTTACGAGCACCCATTATTATTTGTGACTGGATGGTAGGAATTCATAGAAGGATTTCGGTTACAAAACCATTGGATATTGTCATTGTTTATCATGGGCTAGAATAGAAGAAAACGCATTTGCGGTGGTTAAATTTTCCTTGGGAGGGTGAGGCCTCCCCATATCCTGCTACGATTGATTGGTTGTTTGGATTCGGGTCAGCCAGGTATATTGGACCAAATTGAAGTTGCTATATTCACAGGCTGGATAGCAGGAAAATGCGTTTGCGACAGTTAAATTTTCAAATTTTTCCCCCAACGGTCCCGTCTTTGTGGACTGTAAACGATTGATTGGAATTCGAGTCAGCCACCTTAATTAGGGTATATTACACCACTTTGAAGTTGCTTTGTTCACGGGCTGAAATGGCAGAAAAACGCTTTTGTAGCCGTCAAATATTTCAAAATTTTCTTGTGGGGGAGGGGGGATCCAAACAAGGGAAAGGTTCCAGGGTTTGTCCGTCCCCCCAAAAGTTATGACAAATCCACGCCCTTGCTTGGAGAGGTAAAGTATAATTTCTTTTGTAAAAGTCTTCACAGTTTTCTGTAGATTCTCAGAGTTTGCAAAATGTTCCAAAGTTGGATGATGTTCAACCGATTGACTGCTTTTCATAGAGATTTTTTTAATTCTTTTCTGTTATTATATAAAAAAAATGGCATAGATTATAAATTACTAAATATATCATAAGCTTAGTAGAGCAATAACTCGACTAAAAGGACAGGTGTGGGGTCTAATTTCTGTTTTATTAAATTATAACTGTTTTATTAAATTATGCAAAAATGTGCATGAAACGTCTTCAAAGTGTCTGAATCAGCAGACAAACCTTTTTTATTATTATATTAGAGTTGTCTCGCTCGATTTACTTCCTCAAAAATAGTAAAATGGAAAATTAAAATTTACTCCCAGTTAAATTAAAACGTGTACACTTCTCCGTAAAAATAAAAAAAACAACCGAGAAAATTCTACGCGACAAATATTATTATGGTGTTAGACATAATTAGACCGGTCGCGAGTGGATTTGACTGTGAATCTCACGGTTTCGGCATAATAAATTGGCCAATACGACGACAATATTGACATTTTAATGCTGAAAAAAAAAGACAAATTGACAAGCGGAAGGTTATAAAATCAAACTATGGTCGATTTGATAACTGTCATTCCATAAATAAATCGGTAAACGAACATTTCAGTCAGAAAAACACATATTTCTCGCCATGACCCCATCGGACGCCATCTTTGTTTATATTTTAGGGGACGCCGCTAGGTGGCGCGGAACTGGAAAGTCGTCAATTCTACCCTCTGTATTTGCTGTCTAAGCCTTCAAGAAAGCTAGTCCCTAAATATTCAAAGAGTCCCTTGTTAAATATTTCTGGTGTGCACTTAGACAATTTGCCGCCTCCAAGAAGTCTTTGGATATCCAGAGCGCTGGAATATGATTCATGTTTTCGGCAAAGGGGGCATAACTCTGGAAGGAACAGTCACAGAACGCTGTAAATTCCATGGATTTCTATATTAATTGATGCAAACCCTTATGTAAGCTTCTTGAACTTTAACCAGATCATTAAACCAGAGGCTGCCAGGCAGAATACGTCCACGTTTAACAGGTTATGGCCAAAATCTGATAAAATTGTGACCTCTAGATGGTCCACAAACTTCGTATTACACACTTCTACACAATTTTCGTACTTAAAGAGCTGCAATTTTGTCGAGCAGTTTCAGTTTGATTTTCCCGAAATTAGAATCCAACCTTCATTATGGTGAATAGTAATGTATTTAAATGTTGGTTTTTTTAAATTCAGGAAGTTACGGTCCGATATGAGCGAATATTAAAAGGAACCAAGATCAAGATATAATCACGCGTTTTTTTAAATCGGGTAATATTTCTGAACTCTAGAGGAAGCACAAGCTAAAAACGTAATTTTTCATACGATCAGGGGCCATAATTCAGGAATTTACGATTCGATATATACGAACTCGAAAAGCACCAAGAATATTTGTGTTATAATCATGAATCTAAGATGAAAATTGTGACCCAAGAGGATCCAAAATCCGTACACAATATTTTTGACGCTATCTGCGAACGTAGGGCGGATATTGTGTTCGTCAGTTTAGTTTAAATTTTTACGAAACCCAAACCCAATCAACCGTGGGGTGTAACGGTGATATATTCAAACGGCTTTTTTTTTTTAAATCGGATAAAAATTGTCGTACAATCAGGGGCCATAATCCATGAAGTTACAGTCCGATACATGCCAAATAACCGAGATCTTATGGCGATCAACCTATATTTCAAGTTTCGTTGAAATCAGATAAAATTGTGACCCGTAGCTTGTTCACAAACAATTGTGGACGGACGGACGATGGCGACGACAATATACGTACAATCTAATGATAAATTCTTACCCAAGAAGAGGTTTTTAATGAACCAGCCTGAGACTCTGGGACTTTGGTGAAGTACCTTATGATCTGTCTGTAAAAAAAATAGGGTAATGTATAAAATGTGTTTTCTAAATTATTAATTAGACATTAATTAACTTACACAGACCATAATCAACTCTCGGTGGCATCGAATTTCAGTTCTGTAATATTTTGATTTAAGCTAAGAATTGAGCAGGGAGACTTCTACTTCTTCTTCCATCTAATTGACCAACTTCAACACCTTGAAGGTACTGTCAATAGGATGCACAAGAATGTTAAAAGCACAGTGAAGGTTGAAAATAAAAGATTGCGCAACAGTTTAGATGGGTTTGGTCCGTTGAGTTTTGAATGACTCAAGAGACCCAACAGTAGCTAAATCTGGCGGTAGGCTATTCTTATCTCGCACTGTTCTGGGAAAGAATGACCACTTCCTGTAATCAGAGCAGTCTGGGATAGTTTGAAAGGACTCGGGGTGCATGTTTCTAGTAAAAGTAAAAATGGAGTCCAAATTATTCATTTTACTTTATCTATTTCGAACTAATATAGCAAGAATAGCTAGCCCTTTATCTGAATGAATCTTACATAATGTATTTTTAAATAGTTGAATTATATATAATATAATATAGAGTTTAGAATAAATTAACATTATCTATTTCGAACTATTACAGCAAGAATAGCTAGTCCTGTATCTGAATGAATCTTACATAATGTATTTTTAAATAGTTGAATTATGTATAATATAATATAGAGTTTACAATAAATTAAATTATCTCGAGTTTAAATTACAAATTCCTTTGCAACACATACCTTTAAACTGCACTTAAGTTTTAAGTTTTAAATCTTTTGGTTGATACAATACAAATACTGGCACACACCAAGTTGATGAAAGAAAACAATAGATTTACTAAAACTTGACTTCAAATATAAAACCTTTACTATGAAATCCAGCCTCACACTGATCAACAAATGAAGGTAGTCATGGGTTCAAAGTTGAAATCAATCAAAAGCTTACACCAGTGTAAGATGACGAGTGATCTCCAACTCACTGGACATTATCTTATACTTAACCGGGCAGGTTACAGATGCATTCAAGTGTGACACAAATTTAAAATTACATGTGACCATATAAATATTCAATATATATATTTATTGTTCCTTGAGGTATAAAGTGTTTAACAGGACAGTGAATATAATAATAATAGTAATCACATAATATAATACCCCCACCCCCACCTTAAACAAGTTTAAAAGTTCAATTTATTGATACGCACTGTCGAACGAATCACATTTATATGCTGAGTGACACGGGCCCGTAACCAGCTTATAAAATTTATGGGCGGGAGGGGGGGGGGAGGGTACAGAATATTTTTGAGGGGTTGAAGGTGGCCAGCTAAGAAAACTCTTAAGAGTTCATTATTGTTGGGGGGGGTGTAATTTGATTTATTATTTTTTTTTGGGGGGGGGGGGGGGGTTACGGGCTCACAATGATGTCATCAGTCATTTACGTACTGGGAATATTAATAAAACTGTTTGTTCTCCACCGGTTTCACAAAGAATTTATTGGCAGTTACATCACCAAGCGCAGGTATATGGAAGTCTCGGCAGGTAACAAACTGCCAAATTAGAAGGAACGAATCCCAATATATTTCATTTGCGTGAATCGGTGCACACAATTTGCATACTTGACGACACTCACACAAAACAATAATATAAATTAAACTTTTATGTCAACCTGTCATGTTTGAATAAAATGTTTTTCACTCTTATATTCTGTGTAAAGGGCTACCACGCCCACCTTATTGCTTCCAAGACACGAAACGCTGTACGCTTACTATTTAATTATAGGAATATCTATTATTTAAAGCTAGTTTTACCAATTATGTGGATCATTTAATCAATTTTGATGTTTTTATAGGCCAAATTTAGACTTTATCTTAAAATAAACTATAATACATATTATATGCGAATACAAAAGTTGAAGTTGATGGTTGATCGATCGATCGGTTAATGCATAGAGATGTACCTAACAGTTAAAAAGCACGGTGTAACCGTGTTATACCCGATTTTAAAAAGACCTACGTGGTACATTGGAATATTAGTTAGGCGTAGATAAGATGTTTATTGCATGAAAATGTTCACTGTGGACAGCATTCATACATAATATACACTTAGGCATTGTCACATATATATTTACAAAAATACAATAAAAGGTATAGAATCAAAAAGTCTTTACTAATAGTTGCATGTGCGATTGACACTCTTCAGAAGATAATTATAAAATGAAATTTGAATATACAAAATATAGTTACGTTTCATTTTATAATTGTCTTCTGAGGAGTGTGCATCGCACATGAAACTATTAGTAAGAGAGAGAGAAATGGGGTTTAACGTCTACTCAACACAATTAGGTCATTTCGGGACTAAAATATGGTTTTTAATTTTATTTTAATAATTCGCTTGCGCGTAGGGGTCTTTAGCGGTGGGAGGAAACCGGAGTACCTGGAGGAAACCCACGAAGTTGAGAAGGCGCCCCTATCTCCATGCCACATACGCTCACACCAGGACTCGAAACCACAGCCGCAAGCCAGAGGTGGCCGGCCAGCTAGAGGTCGAAGCGCAGCACACTAGACCACTAGGCCATCCCAAACCCCAAACTATTAGTAAATACTTTTTGATTATATCTTTTACTGTGTAGTCACTCTGGATTTATTCATCTAGCACTTTGTGTTCAGAAAATGTGCACTACTTGGATTTTAATATTTAATAAAACATATATCTAAGGGGTTTCTGGCATTCGGCAAACCTCGACAGATTCCGGTGCCCTATATCTAGACTCGGCTGTATGATGTAGTCTGCCATTTTGGAACTATTTTAAAGGACCCGGATAAACATGGTTGCCCCCAGGAGATGGGTGCCAGTCAAGTCGTCCACAAGCGAAGTCGTCCACAACCGTTGGTGGAGTCGTCCACAAGGCATTGGTGATGTCGTCAACAACTATTAGTGATGTCGTCCACAACTAAATTTGTTTATGAATTTGTTAATGAATTTGTTATTTATGGAATAAAACGATTTACTTTGTTGTTTATTTGCCGGGAGGAAGGGTGACCACGCAGAAAAACTATACTATTTACAAATACATTATGTGTCCAGAAATTATACTAAGTCGTGTGGACGACTCCACCAACGGGTGTGGGCAGCTTAACCAGATTTGGGGACTTTTTTGTAAAAGTGGAACGTTTTCCTGTTAGAGTAAATCGGTAGTCGATAAGCCGCATCGCAAATGTATGGTCGTAGGTACATATCAATGACTATCATACATCCGAGTCTTGATGAAGGTTACGGAGAGTACCGGAATCTGTCGAGGATTGCCGAATGGGGTTTCTGGTAGCTCTCTTATCAAAAGAAAACGCAAAAGCAATGGATAATGGTGGGTTACAAAGATTAGGAAAATTGTGGGAAATTTCAGGATTTACTGAGAAGACTGGGTATAATAATAATAATAATAATAATAATAACAACTTTATTTAAGAAGGGTAAAGGATTAGGCTATAGAAGCCTTTCTACCATCCTGCCCTTCGTGAAAAAAATATAATACAAACGATGATAGCAAACTAAATAAAAGAGATGGATGAATAGGAGTATACAATAATCCGAATGAAATTACACGTATAATACACAAGATGAACGCATCAATAATAACACATAATAAAATATATTCCGGTAGCTTACAATAGCAAACGGCATGAAAGTATGTATACATGTAGATTGGACTAGTTCTATTTGTTGACGTTAAGATATTTAAAAAGTTGTTTCTTAAAAGAATTTAATTTAGTGGTCAGTTTTAAATAAGACGACAGAGAATTCCATAGGTTTGAGACTTTAAAACGTATGCTGTTTTTTACAATATTAGGTTTGGTCGCAGAGTGATTAGTATGGCCAACTGCGGTCAAGAAGTGTCATATACAGTAGAATCTGCATTAAAGTTACATTAGTTAAGAGCTAAATCTGCCTATAGCAGGTCTTTCTTTGGGCCTGAAATGTTTTCTAAGGTATTAATTAGACATTAATTAACTGATCCAGGCCTTAATCAACTTTGGATGGCATCAGATGTCTCCGATATTAAACAGATTAAAACGTTTCAGTGATACTATTTTGCCTATAACGTTTTTTAGGACTTTGAATTCCGTCTTACGGTTTGGATTGTTCGTGCTTGGTTTTATTTTATTATATATACATTTACACTATTTGCGAACAAGGATCGCCATTAACTGACATTATGGTGTAACGGTGATATATTCGAACATTTTTTTTTAATTGGATAATAATTGTGACCTGATTTTTTGTACGAGCAGGGACCGTAATTCAGGGAGTTACTATCTGATATGCACGAATATCGACGGAAACCACGATCTTTGAGTTATAAACATATGTTTAAAGTTTCATCAAATTCAGATGAAAATTGTGATTCCTATAGTGTCCACAAGCTAAAAAAACTTATTTTTCGTTCAATCAGGGACTATTATCCATGAAGTTATGGTCTGATACATGTGAGTGGTCATGGCGGATACCATAGTTGTATAGTTTATGTGATAAGCCGTGGTGCCAAACTCTATCAAAAGCTTTATTAATATCGAGAGCCTTACAAATATAATTGTACATTTCTAGAAGTTGGTTGGAAGCTGAATGTTTAGACAGAAAGCCTGATGGATGGGGAGTAATGATTTTATGCCGAATGATGAAATTATAAATAGGATTATAAATGACCCTTTCGAAGACTTTATCTACAGAACTGAGGAGAGAAATTGGTCTGTAGTTTGTGCCGTTGTGGACAAATCCTTTCTTAAAGCCACTTGCAAATTTCCAGCAATATGGAAAAATACAACGATTAACTAGTATGGTAAAAAGGCTGCTGGGTGGAGTTGATTATTAATTTGAGAGTCTATCTTTGAATAGTGAAGAGATTTAAATTTTCTTATTTCGGAAATAATAAAGTTGCGAGATTTTCTGAATTTTTTCCAATCTAACTCTAGATTAGTCTTTTTTCGCTTTTTTATGGTGTCTATTTCGTTTACGAATAAAAAGTCTGATTTTTCCATTCATCTATTTAGGGTCATTTTGTCTCATTGTAATGGTTTTATTTAGTATGAAATGCCTAAGTTCAGAACAAAATTGATTTGGATATATTATCTGCAAGTGTATGAGGATCGTGGTATAGGTCAAAAAGATCGTCCCAGTTGTAACTAGAAAAATGATTTATAAGATCAGTGGCATTTAGTTTCGAATAAGACCAAACAGTTCTTTGAAAGCAGTGGGTTTTTGGAGTAGTGAAATTTAGAAATAAAACGATATGGCTGTGATCACTGAGGCCCGAATCAGAAACGCTTTCATTTTTTAAGAAGTCGGGGCAACTAGTTATGGCCAAGTTTCGTGAAAATTAGATACAAATTCTGACCTCTAGAGTGTTCACAGCTAAATACGTGTTTTTTGTACAATCAGACAATATAATCCACGAAGTTGTGGTCTGATATATGCCAATATCGAAAGGGATCGAGATCGTTTGGGGATAGAACAAATTTCAAGTTTACTCAAAATCGGCGGCTTGATACGTCCATTTAAATAAAGGCGTATTGAAAATCGTATGGACGTTCTGGAGTTGAAATTCAATATTGACTTTAAATTTATACACAGTGTTTAGGTTATGAGACTATTGGTTTTCAATGATTTCCGATAATTACTGCTAGAGTTATGGCCCTTTGTCCCTCTATGACAAATCTTGTGGCCGTTCTAGTGACTTTGGAGCTTATCTATTTTGAACTATTTCCAAATATTATGGCAATTGATATTAAATGTTTTGTATGCTAAATGTAAGAATAATGTAGAGCTTAAAGCCAAGCGGGGTTGTTAATCGTAAGCAAATTTTAGTGTATTTGCGGGGTATGTTTCGTTACCTGGCAACCTATTATTTATAATTTTAACACTTTATCTAAATACCTATTTTATCAAATCAACTTGTATAGAAATTTGTTATGTTTATTTCCCCCCTTCAATTCTCTATTCGAGTGCAAACCCTATAATATATCTTGTAAACATCATAATTGACGGGGGGATCACGGTGGCTAAGTGGATAAGGCGCTGGTTTGCTAGCCTGGAGGTTGAGTGTTCGATCCCTGCATTGGCCGAGAAAGTTCATCTCGATTTTCCGGCGTGATTTCCCCTTGTCAGTGATGCAGAAGGAGGGCCTGACAAGGACAGCTGCCTAGTCGTTCGGATGGGACGAAAAACCGAGGTCCCGTGTACAAATTGGAGTGCACGTAAAAGATCCCTTGGCAGTTGGAATTCGATATAAGAGTAGGCCGTAGCGTCGCTGCCCGGGCAAAATTTCCCTCATTGCACACTGTGGCGTATGCCCGTCTTCAATTAGCCCAGGTACGGTGCTTAAGCGTAGGACGTTTAACCCCATTTCATTCATTTATTCATTCATTCATAATTGACGACTTTCCAGTTCCGCGCCACCAAGCGGCGTTCTCTAAAATATAAACAAAGATGGCGTCCGATGGGGTCATGGCGAGAAATACGTGTTTTTCTGGCTGAAATGTTCGTTTACCGATTTATTTATGGAATGGCAGTTATCAAATCGACCATAGTTTGATTTTATAATCTTCCCCTTGTCAATTTATCTTTTTTTTTCAGCATCAAAATGTCAATATTGTCGTCGTATTTGCCAATTTATTATGCCGAAACAGTGAGAACTGAGATTCACAACTGTCAAATTAACTCGCGACCGGGCTAATTATTTCTAACACCATAATATTTGTGGCGTATAAATTTTTCGGTTGTTTTTTTATCTTTACGGAGAAGTGTACACGTTTTCTTGTAACTGTGAGTAGATTTTCATTCCATTAATAAATAAAAACGTTTGTAAATGCCTGCTTCTTCGATCAGACACTCTTGACTCTGAAGACGTGTTTCATGCACATTTTAACATAATTTAATAAAACAGTTATAATTTAATAAAACAGAAATTAGAACCCACGCCTGTCTTTTTAGGCGAGTTACTACTCTAAGCTTATGATATAGGCCTATATAGTAATTTATAATCTATGCCTTTTTATATTTTAACAGATAGATAGGCCTGGATTGTGCACAAGCAAAATAATTTAAAAATCTCAATGAAAAGCAGTCAAACATTGATGATGTTCATGAACATGGTGGGACATGTCGTTGCCGTGAGGATTTAAGGGAACTGGTAGAGGTGCGATACTGAAATAGAACCAAACTATTTAGCTTATCATATATTATAATCATATATATATGAATATTTTGTGTGTGAGTATTTGTTAAGTGTCTAATGTTAATGTCTTTTTAATTCCTTTGTTATAAAGGGCAAAATTGTAAATAGGCTTTAAGCCTAATTTTTCACCTTTGAAAATAAAGATTTTATTATTTTTATTATTATTATTATTATTATAAGTAAGGGTAGTTTAAAAAGCAGTTTCTGAGACTGAAAAAATATTTTTACTTGTCAAAGAAATTAAGTCACAGAATTTGACGATCGGTATATTATATGAAGTTGACGATTCAGAAATTTTCTAAATTTGACGATCGGTATATTATAGAGCTGACAATTCAGAAAATTTCTGATTTTGTCGATCGGTATAAATTTGTCGATCACACCAGGGCTCTAAACCACAGTCGCAAGCCAGGGGTGGCTGGCCAGCTACAGGTCGAAGCGCGGCACTCTAGACCTCTAGGCCATCCCAACCCCCCGATCGGTATAATATACGAATTTCACAATTCAGAAATTTTCTGAATTTGACAATCGGTGTAATATACGAAGCCTACATTTTAGGGTTGGGTTAGGGTAAGGGTTATTATACTTATATTTTCAGCATAATATCCGAAGCTAATAATTTACTATTATCAATAAAATAAAATATTTAACATTTAAACAAGTGTGTTTATTTATGATGGCTTTGAAAAGCAGATACGAAATGGGGCAGTAATTTTCTAAACCGTATTTCCTCTAATAAGCGCCGGGCCTCTAATAAGCTCCGAGGGTCAAGGGGTGCTGAAAAAATAAGCGCCTGGCCTCCAATAAGCGCCGGGTCTCTAAAAAGCGCCGGGTGTAAACCAATAAATTAATGCTCCCTTAGTTAATACTATACAAATGTAAAGAGTGATCCCTCACTTCTGTTTTAACATGCCGTAATTCAAAAGATTCTCCGGCCCAATGTCCATGGTAAATAACGGCTTTACCCTAAATTCAATTTGCTATTAAAGAAATAAGCGCCGAGCCTCCAAGAGCACCGGGCCTCTAATAAGCGCCGGGGGGGGGGGGTCAAGGGGTGCTGAAAAAATAAACACCCGGGCGCTTATTAGAGGAAATACGGTATATACAAATCCGTCAGGGCTAGCACCTATAAATGGTAAATCAGGGTGTATAACAGGCCCAACAGGACAGTGAGTAACATCAATCACCTTATCAACATATTTTGTACTTGGCAAAATATAGTTCTCAAAATCTAATAAAACACAAATTTTACGGGCAGGAATAGCAGTAACACATGTTTGCGGCCGTCAAATATTCCAAAATTTTCTTGCCGGCTCCATAAAAGGTCAGCTCCTCTTCTTCACCTCTTAAAGAAATCTGACGCCGCTGTCTGTAAACCTGATTTTTGGGGGGGCATTTCTAGTTTTACTTCCCTATATTCACAGGCTGGATAGCAGGAAAATGCGTTTGCGACAGTTAAATTTTCAAATTTTTCCCCCAACGGTCCCGTCTTTGTGGACTGTAAACGATTGATTGGAATTCGAGTCAGCCACCTTAATTAGGGTATATTACACCACTTTGAAGTTGCTTTGTTCACGGGCTGAAATGGCAGAAAAAACGCTTTTGTAGCCGTCAAATATTTCAAAATTTTCTTGTGGGGGAGGGGGGATCCAAACAAGGGAAAGGTTCCAGGGTTTGTCCGTCCCCCCAAAAGTTATGACAAATCCACGCCCTTGCTTGGAGAGGTAAAGTATAATTTCTTTTGTAAAAGTCTTCACAGATTTCTGTAGATTCTCAGAGTTTGCAAAATGTTCCAAAGTTGGATGATGTTCAACCGATTGACTGCTTTTCATAGAGATTTTTTTAATTCTTATGTTATTATATAAAAAAAATGGCATAGATTATAAATTACTAAATATATCATAAGCTTAGTAGAGCAATAACTCGACTAAAAGGACAGGTGTGGGGTCTAATTTCTGTTTTATTAAATTATAACTGTTTTATTAAATTATGCAAAAATGTGCATGAAACGTCTTTAAAGTGTCTGAATCAGCAGACAAACCTTTTTTATTATTATATTAGAGTTGTCTCGCTTGATTTACTTCCTCAAAAATAGTAAAATGGAAAATTAAAATTTACTCCCAGTTAAATTAAAACGTGTACACTTCTCCGTAAAAATAAAAATACAACCGAGAAAATTCTACGCGACAAATATTATTATGGTGTTAGACATAATTAGACCGGTCGCGAGTGGATTTGACTGTGAATCTCACGGTTTCGGCATAATAAATTGGCCAATACGACGACAATATTGACATTTTAATGCTGAAAAAAAAAGACAAATTGACAAGCGGAAGGTTATAAAATCAAACTATGGTCGATTTGATAACTGTCATTCCATAAATAAATCGGTAAACGAACATTTCAGTCAGAAAAACACATATTTCTCGCCATGACCCCATCGGACGCCATCTTTGTTTATATTTTAGGGGACGCCGCTAGGTGGCGCGGAACTGGAAAGTCGTCAATTCTACCCTCTGTATTTGCTGTCTAAGCCTTCAAGAAAGCTAGTCCCTAAATATTCAGAGTCCCTTGTTAAATATTTCTGGTGTGCACTTAGACAATTTGCCGCCTCCAAGAAGTCTTTGGATATCCAGAGCGCTGGAATATGATTCATGTTTTCGGCAAAGGGGGCATAACCCTGGAAGGAACAGTCACAGAACGCTGTAAATTCCATGGATTTCTATATTAATTGATACACACCCCATGTAAGCTTCTTTAACTTTAACCAGATCATTAAACCAGAGGCTGCCAGGCAGAATACGTCCACGTTTAACAGGTTATGGCCAAAATCTGATAAAAATTGTGACCTCTAGATGGTCCACAAACTTCGTATTACACACTTCTACACAATTTTCGTACAAAGAGCTGAAATTTTGTCGAGCAGTTTCAGTTTGATTTTCCCGAAATTAGAATTCAACTTTCATTATGGTGAATGGTAATGTATTTAAATGTTTTTTTGTAAAATTCAGGAAGTTACGGTCCGATATGAGCGAATATTAAAAGGAACCAAGATCAAGATATAATCACTCGTTTTTTTTAAATCGGGTAATAATAAGACCTCTATAGGGACCACAAGCTAAAAACGTAATTTTTCATACGATCAGGGGCCACAATTCAGGAATTTGCGATTCGATATATACGAACATTGAAAAGCACCAAGAATATTTGTGTTATAATCATGAATCTAAGATGAAAATTGTGACCCAAGAGGATCCACAATCCGTACACAATATTTTTGACGCTATCTGCGAACGTAGGGCGGATATTGTGTTCGTCAGTTTAGTTTAAATTTTTACGAAACCCAAACTCAACCAACCGTGGGGTGTAACGGTGATATATTCAAACGGCCTTTTTCTTTAAATCGGATAAAAATTATGACCTTTATAGAGTTCACAATCCTTATTCGCGATTTTTCGTACAATCAGGTGCCATAATCCATGAAGTTACAGTCCGATACATGCCAAGAAACCGAGATCTTATGGCGATCAACCTATATTTCAAGTTTCGTTGAAATCAGATAAAATTGTGACCCGTAGCGTGTTCACAAACAATTGTGGACGGACGGACGATGGCGACGACAATATACGAATAATCTAATTAACCTTAATAATGATATTTCATACCCAAGAAGAGGTTTTTAATGAACCAGCCTGAGACTCTGGGACTTTAGTGAAGTACCTTATGATCTGTCTGTAATAAAATAGGGTAATGTATAAAATGTGTTTTCTAAATTATTAATTAATCTGATCTGTAGAGTGTTCACAAAGAATTGTGGACGGACAGACAAGGGGCGACGACATTATACGTCCACATGGAAATATGGGCATATAAAAATTAAGAGCATTTACATACTTGGCCGAGATCTTTGGGAGATATACCGATATTTCAAGTTTCGTCATAACAGCAGTTTCCTGAAAGTTACAAAAAAATCTGATAAAAATTCTAGCCTTTACTGCACTGATAAGATAGTGGGGTATTTTGCCTTGTTGTAATGCAAGTATATTTGAATTTACTAAAGTTTTTTTTACAAATTCAATAATTTAAATGAATCCCCAGTGCCGTAACTAGGGATAAATTTCTGGGGGGGTATCCAAATGCCGATATTACCGACGGGTCGATCAATAGAAAAAAATATGTGCTATTTTACATAGCTTTTTAAAAGCGGGTTAGATATAATGACTACACTTTCCAGGGGCGGATCCAGGAAATTACGAAAGGGGGCGTACTTTGAGGGAAAAGCTCGAATTATGAGCGCCGCAGGTGCGAACTGCGGGGGGTTTGGGGGTCGGTAGAATTTTTTTTTAAGATAAGACTCCATATATGCGATTTCATGGCATCTGATCTTCAAATATTAAACACAACTCCCGCCCTATTTTCAGTGTTTTTTGTCTGCAAAATCATCAGGAACAGATCGGTAGCTTACTGCCTGAAGAATTTCTGAAAAAAAGTCCGAATGAAGGAAAGGCACGCGGTTTGAAGGATTTATGAAACAAGTTTGAAAAGATTAGCGTGGGTTTTTTTTAGAATCTGGTCAAGCTGATGCAGAAATCATGCTGCTCACAGAACTTTACCTGTCCCTTAAGTGAGCCCTTAGAATGCATATATATTCTAAGGGCTCGCTTACCAAGGGACAGCTAGATGACAGGTAAAATTCTGTGAGGTAATGCTTATCCATGGTTAGGAACCATTTAGCCTACGTATATAAGTAACTGTGGAGGGTCTGGGGGTCCTCCCCCAGAATTTTTTTAAAAGATAAGTCTCTATATATGCGATTTCCTGGCATCTGATCTTCAAATACAATTTTTTTTTACAGCTTGCCGCCCCCCCCCCCCCCCCGCCCGTGGATCCGCGTCTGCTTTCAAGGAATCTAGTTCATATAAGATTTATTTAGAATTCAGAGCAGTTCCATACAGGGGTGTTTTGGTGAATTTAGACATTCGAAAGTTCGGTAATGAAAGAAACAGTGTAATACCGAAGAACCTGGTCGGTAAATCATGATTCAAATATTTGCTATATAACTCTTGAAATTTACCGACTGATGGTTTCGAAATTTCTGTAACGAAACAGTGTAATACCGAAGAATCTGGTCGGTAAATCATGATACAAATATTTTCTATATAACTCTTGAAATTTTCCGACTGACGGTTTCGAAATTCCTGTAATATAATTATAGAACACTGTAATACCGAAGAATCTGGTCGGTAAATCGTGTTCTCATTGTGTTCTTGTTGTTCTTATATTGTTTTGTTGTGTTTCAAGGGCAGAATTGTAAAAAGGCCTGGCCTAATTTCTTACCCTAATAAAGATATTATTATTATTATTATTATTATTATACAAATATTTGCTATGTAACTCTTGAAATTTACCGACTGACGGTTTCGAAATTTCTGTAACGAAACAGTGTAATACCGAAGAATCTGGTCGGTAAATCATGATAAAAACATTTGCTATATAACTTTTTAAAATTACCAACTGACAGTTTCAATTTACCGACAAACACGAGAATTTACCGACTGAATGCAAAATAGTGGGGGGTACCCCCCCATACCCCCCCGGTAGTTACGCCTCTGTGAATCCCTGAGGAGAAATAATTCGAACATTTTTTAAAAATCGGATAAATAAGTTAACACCATTCTATGAAGAAGTGTTTACTCAGTCTTATGTGAATAAGAACGTCCCACCGGTATCACTGGTGGTATTATTATGGTGGAATGGTGATTGATGATATGCGCAAAAAGCGACAGGAAACGAGATTGTTTGGACATAAACATATTTTTAAGTTTCATCAAAATCTGCTAACGACTTTGGTATGAAAGCTTACTCTTCCGGACACCTGTTACCACTGTTTCTCGTGTATTTTGTACACGGGGAGCAGTTCATTTGCTGATTACACTATTTTGCTTGAATATACTATTTTGCCTATAACGTTTTTTAGGACTTTGAATTCCGTCTTACGGTTTGGATTGTTCGTGCTTGGTTTTATTTTATTATATATACATTTACACTATTTGCGAACAAGTAATCGCAATTTTGTCAGGCAGAACTCAACTGACATTATGGTGTAACGGTGATATATTCGAACATTTTTTTTTAATAGGATAATAATTGTGACCTGATTTTTTGTACGAGCAGGGACCGTAATTCAGCGAGTTACTATCTGATATGCACGAATATCGACGGAAACCACGATCTTTGAGTTATAAACATATGTTTAAAGTTTCATTAAATTCAGATGAAAATTGTGATCCCTATGGTGTCCACAAGCTAAAAACCTTATTTTTCGTTCAATCAGGGACCATTATCCATGAAGTTATGGTCTGATACGTGTGAGTGGTCATGGCGGATACCATAGTTGTATAGTTTATGTGATAAGCCGTGGTGCCAAACTCTATCAAAAGTTTTATTAATATCGAGAGCCTTACAAATATAATTGTACATTTCTAGAAGTTGGTTTGAAGCTGAATGTTTAGACAGAAAGTCTGATGGATACGGAGTAATGATTTTATGCCGAATGATGAAATTATAAATAGGATTATAAATGACCCTTTCGAAGACTTTATCTACAGAACTGAGGAGAGAAATTGGTCTGTAGTTTTTGCCGTTGTGGACAAATCCTTTCTTAAAGACATTTGCAGATTTCCAGCAATATGGAAAAATACAACGATTAACTAGGATGGTAAAAAGGCTGCTGGGTGGAGTTGATTATTAATTTGAGAGTCTATCTTTGAATAGTGAAGAGATTTAAATTTTCTTATTTCGGAAATAATAAAGTTGCGAGATTTTCTGAAATTTTGCCAATCTAACTCTAGATTAGTCTTTTTTCGCTTTTTTATGGTGTCTATTTCGTTTACGAATAAAAAGTCTGATTTTTCCATTCATCCATTTAGGGTCATTTTGTCTCATTGTAATGGTTTTATTTAGTATGAAATGCCTAAGTTCAGAACAAAATTGATTTGGATATATTATCTGCAAGTGTATGAGGATCGTGGTATAGGTCAAAAAGATCGTCCCAGTTGTAACTAGAAAAATGATTTATAAGATCAGTGGCATTTAGTTTCGAATAAGACCAAACAGTTCTTTGAAAGCAGTGGGTTTTTGGAGTAGTGAAATTTAGAAATAAAACGATATGGCTGTGATCACTGAGGCCCGAATCAGAAACGCTTTCATTTTTTAAGAAGTCGGGGCAACTAGTTATGGCCAAGTTTCGTGAAAATTAGATACAAATTATGACCTCTAGAGTGTTCACAGCTAAATACGAGTTTTTTGTACAATCAGACAATATAATCCACGAAGTTGTGGTCTGATATATGCCAATATCGAAAGGGGTCGAGATCGTTTGGGGATAGAACAAATTTCAAGTTTACTCAAAATCGGATAAAAATTGTCACCTGTAGAGTGTCAACAAACGAATAGTAGACGGACGGCAGGGGCGGCGGCTTGATACGTCCATATAAATAAAGGCGTATTGAAAATCGTGTGGACGTTCTGGAGTTTAAAGTCAATATTGACTTTAAATTTATAAACAGTGTTAAGGTTATGACACTATTGGTTTTCAATGATTTCCGATAATTACTGCTAGAGTTATGGCCCTTTGTCCCTCTATGACAAATCGTGTGGCCGTTCTAGTGACTATGGAGCTTATCTATTTCGAACTATTTCCAAATATTATGGCAATTGATATTAAATGTTTTGTATGCTAAATGTTAGAATAATGTATAGCTTGAAGCCAAACGAGTTGTTAATCGTAAGCAAATTTTAGTGTATTATAAATGTTTTCATTTTTGACGACTTAGCTGCTGCGGGGTATGTTTCGTTTCCTGGCAACCTATTATTTATAATTTTAACACTTTATCTAAATACCTATTTATCAAATCAACTTGTATAGAAATTTGTTATTTTATTTCCCCCTTCAATTCTCCATTCGATTGCAAACCCTATAATATATCTTGTAAACATCATAATTCTACCCAAGAAGTCTTTGGATATCAAGAGCGCTGGAATATGATTCATGTTTTCGGCAAAGGGGGCATAACTCTGGAAGGAACAGTCACAGAACGCTGTAAATTCCATGGATTTCTATATTAATCGATGCAAACCCTTATGTAAGCTTCTTGAACTTTAACCAGATCATTAAACCAGACGCTGCCAGGCAGAATACGTCCACGTTTAACAGGTTATGGCCAAAATCTGATAAAAATTGTGACCTCTAGATGGTCCACAAACTTCGTATTACACACTTCTACACAATTTTCGTACTTAAAGAGCTGCAGTTTTGTCGAGCAGTTTCAGTTTGATTTTCCCGAAATTAGAATCCAACCTTCATTATGGTGAATAGTAATGTATTTAAATGGTTTTTTTTAAATTCAGGAAGTTACGGTCCGATATGAGCGAATATTAAAAGTAACCAAGATCAAGATATAATCACACGTTTTTTTTTAAATCGGGTAATATTTCTGAACTCTAGAGGAAGCACAAGCTAAAAACGTAATTTTTCATACGATCAGGGGCCACAATTCAGGAGTTTACGATTCGATATATACGAACATCGAAAAGCACCAAGAATATTTGTGTTATAATCATGAATCTAAGATGAAAATTGTGACCCAAGAGGATCCACAATCCGTACACAATATTTTTGACGCTATCTGCGAACGTAGGGCGGATATTGTGTTCGTCAGTTTAGTTTAAATTTTTACGAAACCCAAACTCAACCAACCGTGGGGTGTGTAACGGTGATATATTCAAACGGCTTTTTTCTATAAATCGGATAAAAATTATGACCTTTATAGAGTTCACAATCCTTATTCGCGATTTTTCGTACAATCAGGTGCCATAATCCACGAAGTTACAGTCCGATACATGCCAAGAAACCGAGATCTTATGGCGATCAACCTATATTTCAAGTTTCGTTGAAATCAGATAAAATTGTGACCCGTAGCGTGTTCACAAACAATTGTGGACGGACGGACGATGGCGACGACAATATACGTATAATCTAATTAACCTTAATAATGATAAATTCTTACCCAAGAAGAGGTTTTTAATGAACCAGTCTGAGACTCTGGGACTTTGGTGAAGTACCTTATGATCTGTCTGTAATAAAATAGGGTAATGTATAAAATGTGTTTTCTAAATTATTAATTAGACATTAATTAACATACACAGGCCATAAACAACTCTCGGTGGCATCGGATTTCAGTTCTGGGATATTTTGATTTAAGCTAAGAATTGAGCAGGGAGACTTCTACTTCTTCTTCCATCTAATTGACCAGCTTCAACACCTTGAAGGTACTGTCAATAGGGTGCACAAGAATGTTAAAAGCACAGCGAAGGTTGAAAATAAAAGATTGCGCAACAGTTTAGATGGGTTTGGTCCGTTGAGTTTTGAATGACTCAAGAGACCCAACAGTAGCTAAATCTGGCGGTAGGCTGTTCTTAATTCGCACTGTTCTGGGAAAGAATGATCACTTCCTGTAATCAGAGCAGGCTGGGATAGTTTGAAAGGACTCGGGGTGCATGTTTCTAGTAAAAGTAAAAATGGAGTCCAAATTATTCATTTTACTTTATCTATTTCGAACTATTATAGCAAGAATAGCTAGCCCTTTATCTGAATGAATCTTACATAATGTATTTTCAAATAGTTGAATTATGTATAATATAAGTTTAGAATAAATTAACATTATCTATTTCGAACTATTATAGCAAGAATAGCTAGTCCTGTATCTGAATGAATCTTACATAATGTATTTTTAAATAGTTGAATTATGTATAATATAATATAGAGTTTACAATAAATTAAATTATCTCGAGTTTAAATTACAAATTCCTTTGCAACACATACCTTTAAACTGCACTTAAGTTTTAAGTTTTAAATCTTTTGGTTGATACAATACAAATACTGGCACACACCAAGTTGATGAAAGAAAACAACAGATTTACTAAAACTTGACTTCAAATATAAAACCTTTACTATGAAATCCAACCTCAAACTGTTCAACAAATGAAGGTAGTCATGGGTTCAAAGTTGAAATCAATCAAAAGCTTACACCAGTGTAAGATGACGAGTGATCTCCAACTCACTGGACATTATCTTATACTTAACCGGGCAGGTTACAGATGCATTCAAGTGTGACAAAAATTTAAAATTACATGTTACCATATAAAATATTCAATATATATATTTATTGATCCTTGAGGTATAAAGTGTTTAACAGGACAGTGAATATAATAATAATAGTAATCACATAATATAATACCCCGTCCCACCCCCACCTTAAAAAAGTTTAAAATTTCAATTTATTGATTAGCACTGTCAAACGAATCACATTTATATGCTGAATGACACGGGCCCGTAACCAGCTTATAAAATTGATGGGGGGCTACGGAATATTTTGGAGGGGTTGAAGGTGGCCAGCTAAGAAAACTCTTAAGAAATCATTATTGTTGGGCGGGGGGGGACTAATTTGGTTTTTTTTTCGGGGGGGGGGGGTGTACGGACCCGCAATGATGTCATACCAGTCCTTTACGTACTTGGAATATAAATAAAACTGTTTCTTCCCCACCGGTTTCACAAAGAATTTAATGTCACTTACATCATCAAGCGCAGGTAAATGGAAGTGTCGACAGGTAAGAAACTATGCCAAATTAGAAGGAACGAATCCCAATATATTTCATTTGCGTGAATCGGTGCACACAATTTGCATACTTGACGCTACTCACGCAAAACAATAATATAAAGTAAACTTTTATGTCAACTTGTCATGTTTGAATAAAATGTTTTTCACTCTTTTATTCTGTATAAAGGGCTACCACGCTCACATTATTGCTTCCATAGACACGAAACATTGTACGTTTACTATTTAATTATAAGGATATCTATTATTTAAAGCTAATTTAACCAATTATGTGGATCATTTAATCATTTTTGATGTTTTTATAGGCCAAATTTAGACTTTATCTTAAAATAAACTACAATACATATTATATGCGAATACAAAAGTTGAAGTTGAAGTTGATCGATCGATCGGTTAATGCATAGAGATGTACCTAACGGTTAATAAGCACGGTGTAACTGTGTTATATCCGATTTCAAAAAGACCTACGTGGTACATCGGAATATTAGTTAGGCGTAGATAAGATGTTTATTGCATGAAAATGTTCACTGTGGACAGCATTCATACATAATATACACTTAGGCATTGTCACATATATATTTACAAAAATACAATAAAAGGTATAGAATCAAAAAGTCTTTACTAATAGTTGCATGTGCGATGCACACTCTTCAGAAGATAATTATAAAATGAAATTTGAATATACAAAACATAGTTACGTTTCATTTTATAATTGTCTTCTGAGGAGTGTGCATCGCACATGAAACTATTAGTAAGAGAGAGAGAAATGGGGTTTAACGTCTACTCAACACAATTAGGTCATTATGGGACTAAAATATGGTTTTTAATTTTATTTTAATAATTCGCTTGCGCGTAGGGGTCTTTAGCGGTGGGAGGAAACCGGAGTGCCTGGAGGAAACCCACGAAGTTGAGAAGGCGCCCCTATCTCCATGCCACATACGCTCACACCAGGACTCGAAACCACAGCCGCAAGCCAGAGGTGGCCGGCCAGCTAGAGGTCGAAGCGCAGCACACTAGACCACTAGGCCATCCCAAACCCCAAACTATTAGTAAAGACTTTTTGATTATATCTTTTACTGTGTAGTCACTCTGGATTTATTCATCTAGCACTTTGTGTTCAGTACATGTGCACTACTTGGATTTTAATATTTAATAAAACATATATCTAAGGGGTTTCTGGAAGCTCTCTTATCAAAAGAAAACGCAAAAGCAATGGATAATGGTGGGTTACAGAGATTAAGAAAATTGTGGGAAATTTCAGGATTTACTGAGAGGACTGGGTATAATAATAATAATAATAGTAACAACTTTATTTAAGAAGGGTAAAGGATTAGGCTATAGAAGCCTTTCTACCATCCTGCCCTTCGTGAAAAAAGTATAATACAAAAGATGATAGCAAACTAAATAAAAGAGATGGATGAATAGGAGTATACAATAATCCGAATGAAATTACATGTATAATACACAAGATGAACGCATCAATAATAACACATAATCAAATATATTCCGGTAGCTAACAATAGCAAACGGCATGAAAGTTTTCATACATGTAGATTGGACTAGTTCTATTTGTTGACGTTAAGATATTTAAAAAGTTGTTTCTTAAAAGAATTTAATTTAGTGGTTAGTCTTAAATAAGACGGCAGAGAATTCCATAGGTTTGAGCCTTTAAAACGTATGCTGTTTTTACAATATTAAGTTTTGGTCGCAGAGTGATTAGTTTGTTATTAATGTTGGTGTAGGGAGTGTCATAGAAAGACAGCAGATTGAATAAATAAACAGGACATTTCTTAGATAAAATTGTGAAAATAAACTTACATAAATGGGCTTGACGTATTTTTTTCACAAGTCTGGCATGAACACGCATCTACTGTACACGCTGTGCAGCGAAGTCGCATGGAATTAACAATATTTATGTGTCGTACTTTCAGTTTTGACTTTGAAATTGTACCGTTGATTACAGATTAAGTATCCATAAGTGTTCAAATGTGTTGTTATTTCTGTGTTCCCATTTGAATCGCAATTTAGAATTCCAGACTATTTAATCTAATGAATTTTTTAGGAAGAAAACCCACGGGGTTGGACAGACGACCCTACTCCTTGTCACATAGAATCAGGGATTCAATTCGAACAAGACGACTTAGAGAAAACTCACGAGGTTGGAAAGACGACCCTACTCCTTGTCACAACCGTAATTTTTTAGGAAGAAAACTAGTCGAGTCTGATGTTTGTAATACATACATACAATAGCTACATCTTTCTGTACTGGTTTTTATACCCAGGAGTTCAGTTACCCTGGTTACAAGAGTTTTAACTCATAATTATTATTACCTCGTAAGGAGGGGGGGGGGGTACAACTCACCTGGTAACCAGGGAGAGTTACAACTCATGGTTACCACCTCCATAATACCTGGTAACAAGAGGGGGTGATGATTATTACCCTTTTACCTTGTAATGAGGGGGCTTCAACTCACCTGGCAACCAGGGAGAGTTACAACTCATGGTTACCACCTCTATAATGCCTGGTAACAAGAGGGGGTGATGGATATTTTTTTAACTGAATTAAAGAGTTCTACCCGGCCACCCAAGTACAACCCCTCAAGTACGACCCCCTTCTTGTTACCGGTACCGCAATATCTGATAATGGCCAACTGCGGTCAAGAAGTGTCATATACAGTAGAATCTGCATTAAAGTTACATTAGTTAAGAGCTAAATCTGCCTATAGCAGGTCTTTCTTTGGGCCTGAAATGTTTTCTAAAGTATTAATTAGATCCAGGCCTTAATCAACTTTGGATGACATCAGATTGCTCCGATATTAAACAGATTAAAACGTTTCAGTGATACTCTGGTTTAATCAAATATGGCTGACCCAGACGCTTCAAGTCTTAGCTTCGATCAACCAGGTCCGTGGTTGAAATTGTTGCACAAGTCTGCCAAATCTTCAAATGCCAATATATTCGCTTGCAATAGAGTAATTTGAATGAAATTTTCAAATTATACATTTTACATCACCTACCTTCGATCTAATATAGCAAGAATGGCTAGTTCTTATCTATATCTTGAATAATGTAACAGCCACTCAAGGGAATTTTCACGACTGACCGCTTAACGGGGGTGGCCTCTTAATTAAATCTCGGTGTGTTTTTGCTGACATAAATTAAATAATAATATTACGCTTAGGAGCATTCGAAGTGAACATCAATACTTTATCGTGACCGCTTACAAGGAGATGTCGCCGAATAGTGGCTTCTCATACAGATTCTACAGTATAAGGTGTCATATATAATCAATATCTATGTACATGTATTACTAAGTCCAACATCAAAGGGTTTTATTAATTGTTTCAGATCAGCACTAACTGAATTTAAAATCAGGAGAGAGGTCATATAGACTGTGCCTGTTCCTCAATCCTTTTCAGTATCTGAATAAAATATTGTTTAAAAAAAAAAAGTCAAAAAAAAAATCAAAATCACAGAACATCTTAGTAACAAATGGAATTAAATAACATATAAATAATATTTTACTTCATGGACATTGACTTCATAATAACACAAGTCATGTTAAACCATGAATAATAAAAACACATCAGACATTGGGCGTACTCGATTGAATTCTCTCAATTCCGAAAATAGCGTCAATCGAGTGAAAAGGAGGATTTCGGAGTACAGCGCATGAGCCGACTGCATAAAAAATATCTCAACCAATCATGACAGCTGAAACATATTAGTTAATTAGAATACGTCACAATTCTACTCACACCACCCCAGCAGTCAGGACTGACAGTACTGTGACAGGGCTGAATTCCGCGTCACTCGATTGCAATTCTCTCAATTCAGGAATCGAGCATCCCCACAGATCAAAACCAAACTAAAATATCAAGCGGAGATAATCTGCCATCTTCAGAAGATTGTACCACATGGGTTGTTTACATCATCTGTAGAGGTTACTGATTGGATCAGTTTTGCAAGGAATGAGTAATCTGGTAGATCCTTTAACCGGAGCGAACTTTTCATAGCAATACTGCGCGTATATATATATACATATATATTAAAAACTTGACCACTCTGAGTTTAAAATAATATTCTTTAAGTCTCAAAAAACTTGAGTTAGAACATCCAAGTCTCAAATAACTGGCGTAACATCAAAGTCTTAAAAACTCACATTCGAACATCCAAGTCTACAATATTTTAAAACACGACCACCTAGTCTCAAATAAATCGCGTTCATTGAACATCTGAGCAGGCCCGTAGCCAGGAAGTTGTTTTTTTTTTTTGGGGGGGGGGGGGCAAAGATGTTTTCGGGAGGGCCAACTAGCATGGTCATCTGCATGAATTTTGCGGTAAAGGCCAATTTTCTTGTGATATTGGGGGGGCATCTGAGTCTAACATATTTCAAGACACAACATCCTAGATGCTTGCAGGAACTGTGTTTTCACTGTCGGCCAGTGTGACCATCACCATGGCATCATCACCTTCGCTGTCACCATCATTGTCTTCACCCTCTTCCCCGTCTGCTATAAAACAAAATTAACATTTAAATAAATACTTAAGGCTCCATTCTTGAAAACTTAAACTTAAATATTTTAAGAAATCTGACGGTTCATTGGTTCAGGGCCATACTTCATGAAATCTCAGATAAAATCCAAATTTTAGTAAAATTTCGAGAAACTGGGCCTTGTTCCGTCTGTGCTTCAATACTTACTCTCGGATTCTGGTTGTGAAATCCGTTTATAATGTATGGAATAACTAAGTTTTAATCGTCGATTTTTGTTGATTACCGATCGCGACCGATTAGGTCAGTTCACCCACGTTGTTGTAGTAAAGTATATCCGTTTTGTTAGTTAATTGTCGTTATGATTTTCGATTAGTTCACCAAGTTTTTTGTAAAAAAATAAACTCGTAATGCTGGTCGGATAGCCGTGGCGATGGAGAGGCGGCTTCTCACCAATGCATCGAGGGTTCAATCCCAGCTCAGGGCAGAGCTTTATCGTTGTAAGTGAGAGGGATTTTCGGTCTCCCGTCCGATCAGGCAGGTTTCCCCCGAGTTCTTCGGTTTCTTCCTGCAGTAATGATCGAAATCATTCGCACGATCTCTGCCAAGGGCCAAATTGGAAACAAGCCCCAGGCTTAATTTGCTACCCTTGTAAAATGACGAGATTATTATAATTATTATTATTATTGTTAGTTTATGATGTCTATACATACTTTTTACAAACGACAATAGATACATGTAATTACAATTAAATATACATTATTCATGCAAATATCAAGCTTATCGGAATACCTAATTTATAATTTCTCTAACATTGGTATCTTACTTTGGGTCTCTAACAGGCCCGTAGATAGCAAAAAAAAATAAGTGGGGTGGGGGGCCTAGGGGCGCCGATGTACCTACACCTGACGGTCTTCGGCGAATGGTATCGTGGGCACGCCTCTCTTCAATAGCCCCCCCCCATCCGAATATTTTGGAAAATAGAGTTTGCACCTGAAAATGGCGGACAAGGAATATGACTTTATGGAACCATAATAATTTATGAGATAAACGAAAAGTTCGGAATCGGTATAAATGTATATTAAATTTCCGCAGATTAATATGAAATGCTCTCCGTCCTGCAACTCCTGATTAGGAAGTCAATACCTGGGCCCGATTCCTAGAAAATTCTTAAAGTAAGCACAAAGTCATTCTTCACTTTTACTTACGAAAGAATCTTATAAAATTACCGTCCCTAGAAAATTCTCAAGACCATTCTTACGTAAGCACAGGTCAAGTATAAGTCTAAGCACATTGTGACTGGTAATGCTTACCATACACTGAGACTATGATGCTCTTTAACACCATAAAAACAACTTTGGTATGCGAATTACGTCATAAATTTGTCGTCTGCTTCATTGTGGTTGATTTGAATGCATTTGACATGTCCATTATAGGCCTGCACATAATTAAAAAATGTGTCAAAAGATAAAAAAAAGCAGACACATACAAACTATCTAAATAATTGTGAGTGCGCCTAAGTAGCCTGTGTGTTTGTAGCCTATTGTTTACTAATTGGCAAATAAATAAATTGGTTTCAGGGTAGGCCCTACAGAAAGGCCTAGATGCGAAATTTTCTTTTCGTGTAGCATTCTTAATTTCTTTGGGAGAAGCATTTTCCCTGTCATGTAATTGTCTCTTTGGTTTCAAAAGGTGTCGGAAATGCCGTCGAATAACTCTACGGTCAGCCATCTTTTTGAAGCAGAGACAGACTTAAGTTTGGTAAGCAAGCCCTATACCTTGCTTGGGACTTGTGCTTAGATTGGCTATGTTTAAGAACGAAGTTGTGCTTAAGTTTTTTCTTGGAACGCATAATAACGTTCTTGTGCTTACAATGAAGTCTACTTAAAATCTTAAGCACAAGACCGTTCTTAAGTATTTTCTGGAAACACAAAAAAGGTAAGTTTACTTAAATGCAAAGTCGACTAAAATCTAAGCACAAGAACGTGCTTAAATTTTTTTATAGGAATCGGGCCCTGGACTAAGTTCGATGGTCACTTTCTGGATATACACCCCCCCAATTTTTTGTTTTCATAGTAGCCTCTAATTATTACGGTAGTAAAGATTCTATCAGTATATATATCCCAATATATTGGTGTGATGTTTTAGTTCAACCCCGTAAAATATGGCAAAACAGTGTTTACAGGAGACTGAAACTATTTCAAAATTATGGCGACTCGCCCCGCCCCCCCCCCCCAATATATATTTTACGGCAGTTTTTGATATTGTAAAATACGATGTGGTGTGGATATAATAATTAAAATAAAGATGAATCTGTTTATTACAGGCTGCTTGACATGGTTTTTACGAAGTTTTAACTGTAGCTACAAGCGAATCAGCATTTTTTTCGAATAACTCTCTACATCGTCGGCCGAGAATTAACTAGTTCTATCTGTCAAAATGATTTTTTTCTTTTTATTGTATTAAAATAATCCCTGGTCAAGTAGCTACATTTTGATTTAATTATAATCCCTGTGTCATATTTCCCTAAAATGTTATGCCCATTATTACAAAGGTGTATCTGTAAATTTAGACTTTGACTAAGTGTTAACTTGGTGTAACTGACTTAGCCAATAGGAATTATGGTCACGTGATAACAACATCCAACATGGCGGGTACATGCAGAAAGCCTAGGTCAAATAGAGGAAAACTAATGTCTACTGATGAAATTAGATCTTTATTTGATACTTAAGTTTAGTTTTATGTCCTCATCCTATCTGTGATGATTTATAACTAAATACAGATATATAATTTTAAAAAATAAAGTCAATAATGGCGATTATTGTGTAACATCAACTTTGCAGATACACCTAGTTAATCCTAAATATTTGTGGATCATGATATTTTTTAATTGACTATTATTTATTTAGTATCATATTACACAATTTAATGAAAATTATTTTAAATATTGGTAATTCAAGACATTAAGGCCATGTTAAAATTTATGCCACCATCTGACAGGGCCTACATGTCATTAGTATGTTAACTGTACAGCAGTTTTACTGTTATCATGATAATGTGTTTGATGCCAAACTAAAAAAAGAAAATGTTTCCAAAAATTGTGTTTATTATTAAACTGTTGTGGGTTGTTAAAAATATTATTTAATGTTGTTAAAAAAATTATTTTATACCTAAATGAAATTATAATTTAATTTATTTAATGTTGTTAAAATTATTTTATACCTAAATGAAATGATAATTTAATGTTTATGGTTTAAATGTTCAATAATTCATGAAATATTATGAGTTAAACTATTTTGTTATTTTTTTTAAAACAACAGATATTCAGATACACCTTTGTGACACCCAGATTAAAAACATTTCGAAGTCACAAAGGTGTATCTGCAAAATCGACCAATGAAATTATAATGTTCCGGTGCAACATGGGACATGTCAATGAGTATGGACACTAATATAAACCCATGTTAGTTACATGCAAAATACCAAAAGCAAATCTTTAAAGGTAACAGAAATATAGCATCCCGAAACTTTAAACTCAATTTCCTCGGAACTAGAAAAATGTTAGATAGAACTAGTTAATTCTCGGCCGACGACATGTTTACCCAACCACAATCAACCCAAAAGTATTTAAAGGAGAATACTAACGCAAAAAGTTCTTTTAATATGAAAAATAACGTTAATATTAGAATATTTTTGACCCTGCGAAATTTGAAAAGTCAGTCTAAATATTTTTACAAAGGAAAAATATACCAAAAAACACCCAATTGACCTTTATGCATATCTGCAGCCTCGTTTTGATTTTTTCCGTGAATGACGTAATAGTTGATCGGTTTTTTGAATTTCCCAATAGAAGGCTATTGAAACTGAGCACGACATGCCGTCAATTTGACTAACTGGGTGCATAAACATAGACTATTGCCTTGCTTGGGGATATACATATTCCTGAAGCAACGGCCCGAGAAATCCCTCTCTGGCCATTGCTGGATTGGCTTCGGATTCTTGAACTTTTAAGTAAGTGTGTCTATTCTTCTTGTTCAATCAATATACCACTTACATACAGTAACATGACAGTCCGTCGTTTAATCTCGGGTCTTCCTTAATATTATGGACAAAGATTTGAGGTATTTAAAAACGTTGAAAGTCTGTTCGTTACCATACAGTAGTGTTTACTTTACGTCAATACCGATAGCCTCGTTTGTCACGCAATTAGTTTTGCTGCAATATCTTGCTATGCGCTGGTTAATATAGCATAAAAAACGTGAAGTCATGACGTAAAGTTATTTAAACACAATTGCCCTAATTAAACGTCCTGTTTTAAAGGTAATAACTTTGTAACGAAGTTAGTGATTGGTCAGTAATAGGACAACTGACCAGTCATAATAAGTGACAATAATACCCACTCAGTCCAGCAGGGAGTACTGGGATTAGCTCTAATCAAACGGAACACTGCGAGGAGGATAGGGGATATACATATAGCACCAACGTGACCAGTGCAATTTTAATAACTTTATTATGTCGATAAAGATATAACAGTTGTTTTATCTTTCTGTTAAAACTCTGTGCATTCTATGGCGAAACCGGCAAGCTTTCAAAATATATCTATAGAAACCTCTTATGTAACCATGGCAACGAAATCTAAACACCGCTAGAGTGGTAGCCCGCATACTATTGTTAATTACTATCCCCCCTTTCGAAGCGTCTTCCTTAGGCCTATTTCGGTGATTTTGCAGTCGATTATAAATAGTACTAAATCATGTAAGAAGTTTGTCCGATGTAACTTTGTAAATTATGAGCGTGATGCTACTCTTTGTTTAGCGTGAGCGAAGGCCCTACTGGACCATGGTCCTATCACTGTATGATGACGATGTGACCCATTTTTAGCGACGTTCTCGTATCTAGTATAGGGCATATAAACCATAATTATTAGTTTTTATCTGATATATATTTTTCCGATGAAGCGTGAACACCAATAGGGCCGCAATAAAGCCGAAAGTCATTGTGAATCTAAGCACTGAGTGATAGATAGGCTAGTAATAGGAAGGATAAGACAAGTGAAGGTATGTCTATTTTTTTTTTAATTTCTAGTGCCTATTTATTTATCATTATTGTAACAAGAATGTTTCGAATCATCATCGTCACCGTTGTTCCTCGCATTTCTAATTCGCCGGTACTGATAGGGAAGAACACTCTGGGCGAAATCAATGTCTGACAAGCTGTCACTTCTGCTGATACCCTATTGAAATATACATCGATCGACTGCTAAACGTAGATCAACTATTACGTCATGTCACGTGATATAGCTTCAGCTAATTAATTGTCGGGTGTTTCCGTAATTGTGGAAATCCGAGAGTGTTTTTTAACGTTATTTGTTATTAAAACTTTAAAAAAAACAAAAAAACTAAGTAAATGATAAAATTAAACTTTTACTTTAGCATTCTCCTTTAAGAACACTGATAAAGTAGCCATGAATATTATTAAATATTTCACTACTGAAGTAGAAATACCAATCGAATCAACTCCGAATGGCAATTGTTTATTTAACGCCTTATCTATACACCTGGTTGGAAATGAATCATTAAGTACACAGCTAAGATGTATTGAAATGGTGACCAAACAACAACAAATATTTCAACCCAAAAACAGATCCAACTTTGGTGTATACTCTCTAGAATATGAAGAATCATGCTTTGAATGTGCTGGTCTTGGGTCGGGTTATTCCAGTATTTGGACGATGATTGTGTTAGCTAACATTACACAGATTCCGATAATGTCCGTGTATCCTTACATAAATGACAACGGTAATTTTAATGACATCGTGTACAAAAAAATTTAATGTCTTGTTGCAACTCGAAACACATCTTCCATATACCGAACCAGTTAAGATACTGTGGTCAAACACCACCAATTGTACTAAACCCAGAAAAGGCGCCTGGTTTCCCAACCATTTTGTCGCATTGCTCTTACAATCAAAAGTTTTACAAGCACCGACAACTACTCCTACACCGAATACGAGCCTATCACTTACAAACCTAAAGCTTTCGGACAACCCCATCCCTGTATTACCAGACAAAACGAAAACCCGAACCCACCAAATTGACAGTGTTGATTTTGAAACCAGGAATCTCGTTGACGATTTTAGTTACGATAGCTCCATCAGTTACGATTCAACATCCATAGCTACGCCTGATGATACAACAAAAACTTCATCAAAAGCGCTTGTTTACTAGCCCGGTGCAATTTCCTATCATTCATTTGAGGGAGATGATTTTAGTGATATTTCGCGCGAGATAACCAATAGTGATGTAAGTGGTAGTGTATAATCCGAAGATCGAAGATCGCAGACCTCAACTATAATCCGCAGACCCCCTATACTATATTCCGCAGACCCCAACTATAATCCGCAGACCCCCTATACTATATTCCGCAGACCCCAACTATAATCCGCAGACCCCCTATACTATATTCCGCAGACCCCAACTATAATCCGCAGACCCCTGTACTATATTCCGCAGACCCCAACTATAATCCGCAGACCCCCTATACTATATTCCGCAGACCCCAACTATAATCCGCAGACCCCCTATACTATATTCCGCAGACCCCCTATACTATATTCCGCAGACCCCAACTATAATCCGCAGACCCCCTATACTATATTCCGCAGACCCCAACTATAATCCGCAGACCCCCTATACTATATTCCGCAGACCCCAACTATAATCCGCAGACCCCCTATACTATAATCCGCAGACCCCAACTATAATCCGCAGACCCCCTATACTATAATCCGCAGACCCCCTATACTATATTCCGCAGACCCCAATTAGAATCCGCAGACCCCCTATACTATATTCCGCAGACCCCAACTAGAATCCGCAGACCCCCTATACTATATTCCGCAGACCCCAACTAGAATCCGCAGACCCAAACATTCATAAGCAACCTTGTACAGGACCGTGTATAGGGGTTGATGGCCCCTTATTTTCATTTTTTGTACAAGTATATCATATGTTCCAGTGAATCAACAACGGACATTTTTCATATACAAGCAATGTATCGATATGTGTCGATAATTAGACTTCGAGATGAGATCATCTAGACATCCAGAGGTATGTACATTTTATAATAAGCGATATGGTTGGCCTGTCATCGTTCCAAGGCAGAGGAGTGAAAATATCTAGAATGCCGAGTGGTTAGAACGCTTGCCGCTCATGCAGGGGGTCCCGGGTTCATCCTTTTGGATTTTTCCGACTGGGTTCCTCCTTGTCAGGTGAGGGCTGACATGGAAAAGCGTTCTAGTCCATCGGAGACGACGATAAACGGAGTCCCGTGTTCATTAGATCGAGCACGTTAAAGACACCTCGGAAGTTAAAAATCGATAGGCCATGTGCCGCTGCCTTGGCAAAATTCACCCTTATTGCACACACTTGGCATATGCCCGTCTTTAATTAGCCTTACAGTGCATAAAAATGGGACGTTAAACTCCATTTCATTTCATTTCCACCGCTTTGGGTTGACATCCTTGTATGTTGAAAATGAGAATGAGAAGGGTTCAAAATTGTATTAGGAATTCTGAAAGTGTGAAAATTAAAAAAAATTGAAGCTTTAAAGGGGGTCTGCGGAATATAGTATAGGGGGTCTGCGGATTATAGTTGGGGTCTGCGGAATATAGTATAGGGGGTCTGCGGATTATAGTTGGGGTCTGCGGAATATAGTATAGGGGGTCTGCGGATTATAGTTGGGGTCTGCGGAATATAGTATAGGGGTCTGCGGATTATAGTTGGGGTCTGCGGAATATAGTATAGGGGGTCTGCGGATTATAGTTGGGGTCTGCGATCTTCGATCTTCGGATTATACACTACCACTTACATCACTATTGGTTATCTCAAGGGACTGCAAACCACGCGTCGATAATTCAGATGTTGGATTTTTTAATTGATAACAACTTTGTTGAATTTGGGGGAGAAATATATCAGCAAGTGGTTGGCATCCCAATGGGCACCAACTGTGCACCTTTGCTTGCTGATCTGTTTCTCTATTCGTACGAAGCCGAGTACATACAGATGCTCGTAAAACAAACAAACGATCAGTCAGACTTTTTAATTTCACTTATCGATATATTGATGATGTTTTAGCCCTTAATAATCCTAAATTTAGTGATTATGTAGACTTCATATATCCTGATGAGCTCGAAATTAAAAATACCACTGACAGTCACAATTACGCTTCCTACTTGGATCTGCGTCTCGAATATGACAATTGCCATAAACTGAGTGTTAAATTGTACGATAAACGGGATGACTTTGACTTTCCGATTGTTAACTTTCCATTTATTAGTAGTAACATTCCAATATCACCAGCTTATGGAGTGTTTGTGTCTCTGCTAATTCGTTACACGAGAGCTTGTTTCTTTTATTCTGATTTTGTAAGTAGATCGAGGCATTTGTCATCTAAGCTTCAACTACAAGGATACTTGCGCACTAAACTTATAAGGGCCTTTAAAAAGTTTTATGGCCGTCATATTGATTTGATTGGTAAATATAACGTGTCTCTCTCGGATATTATTCTAGATATTTTTAATTGACACGTATACTGTTACTATCACCCTGATAATGTCTACTACATCGTTAAGACAGTTCATCACGTGCATTTTACATACCGTACTATAGTTCATTGGCCAATCACGCTATTTGACTGACATTTCGCCTAATAGATTGGATGCAGCTATGGCGGGTGTGGCGCCAGGCAGGGTAAGTTTACTCTTCCGGACACCTGTTACCACTGCTTGTCGTGTATTTTTGTACACGAGAAGCAGTCCATTTGCTGATTACACTATTTTGCTTGATTACACTATTTTGCCTATAACGTTTTTAGGACTTCGAATTCTGTCTTATGATTTGGATTGTTCGTACTTGGTTTTTATTTTATTGGTGAAAATAATCAACTGTCCAGCGTTTTATTAGAAATGGTATGATGTGTTACAAAACAGTTGTATGTGGAAGGACAACCTATGAAGGAGTATTCCTAAGTCTGAGCGCTACATTATTTTTCACCGGTATTATTGCAAACCTAAAGGCGACCACGAGTATAAAAAGAGAATCACCACTATAAAGACCACAACGAAGGACTATTGTGGTACCAGAACCATACATAATTTACAACAGGGAAATCCTAAAAGTGATCGCGCTTATTTTAGAACAGACCCGCGAATCGTACAAGGAGGTGTTGACAATGGCATTGGCAAACACAAATCCCCAGCGGACATTTACTTCAACGCGTACTGGCACCCAGATCAACCAAACAAATAAGGGACAAAATATACAACGATAAAAGTAAACAAACGCGTTGCGCTTGCTCATTCTATTCCGATTTTTTAAGTAGATCGAGGCATTTGTCATCTAAGCTTCAACTACAGGAATACGTGCGAACGAAAATTATTAAAACCTTTAAGAAGTTTTATGGTCGTCATATTGCCTAGAGTGGTAAATATAATGTTTCTCTCTCTACTATTATACTAGACATTTTTAATTGACAGATAATATAGGTCTACTGTGTTGTTAACACTGTTCATCACGTGCATTTTGCATACCTATAGTTCATTGGCCAATCACGATATTTTACCAAGATTTCGCCTAATAGATTGGATGCAGCTATGGCGGGTGTGGCGCGCCAGGCAGGGTAAGCTTACTCTTCCGGACACCTGTTACCACTGTTTGTCGTGTATTTTGTACACGGTGAACAGTCCATATGCTGATTACACTATTTTGTCAGATTTCACTATTTTGCCTATACCGTTTTTTTAGGGACTTCGAATTTACTCTAATGGTTTGGATTGTTCGCACATGGTTTTATTTTATTAGACTTAACCAGTAAAGCTAACAACGTTGCGGATGAGGTATTAACAATTCTTAAAATGCAGAAAAACGGAAGTGTTATTAATTCGGGCGATTTTGACTGACCATCACAGATATGATGATTTTTGGTGTGCAAGTTAACCATGACGAAAAAACGTGATGTGCAAAATTTTAGTGCTGGGGGCCCATGTGACCCCTTCAGGGTCATCCCAAACTATGGACCTTTTCAGCTGACCTACCAACTTTGAAAATCCATAACTTTGCCCCTAATAAATCCTACCTACATGAAATTGGTATCAAATTGTTCAGAAAACACAGATCTGTCGAATGACTAGAAACACGAACTCGACTGGATTTTTTTTGGTCGAGTTCATGCTTCTGGTCATTGGAAAGATCTATGTTTTCTAAACAATTGGATACGAATTTCATGTAAATAGAATTACTAGGGGCGAAGTTATGCATTTTCAAAGTTGGTAGGTCAGCAAAAAAGCCCAAAGTTTGGGATGCCCCTCCATAAGGCCCCCAGCGCTAACATTTTGCACATCATATTTTTTCGTCATGGTTAACTTGCACAACAAAAATCATCAAAATCTGTGATGGTCATGTCAGAACCTTGTGTACACTTGACGTGGAATCCCCCTATGGTTGTCACATAATCATTGTGCCGTCTGTCTATCTATGTTGAATGAATTAAAGGTGACAGACAAAACCTACCGTGATAGTGATAAACCCATCTTCCTCTGCTGGTACACTACTCACAGGAACTAGGAAAGATATAACGATATTTCTTTCGTGTTTGATACATGTATTACCACCTCTGTAAAAGGACGAAAGATTGTGAAAATCATGCACATATTGAGCAGCGATCTTCAAGATGCAAGAAATTGTCATGCCGAAGTTATTATAAATAGCACCACTTTTCCACACACATGGTCAACACGAGATTTCTGACCAGAGTTATGTAAAGTAGCAATTAATTTTGTTGACATTTATGAGACTCTGTTATCATTGTTTACCGTGGGACTGAAGGAAAGATAATGAACCGTTACAGTAACAATTTATTGGTATAAAAACGTAAATACCTGTTATCGGAAACTCTTCCATCCGTTAGTCCCGAAAAGAACCACCTATAACGTCGAGTGACAGTTATTAAACCCCATTTCTGTCTCTATTTACAAGACTAGCCGAATAGTGACACAGTTCCGTTAATTCGGAACTTTTTGGTCGCCAATCGAGCTCCCGATTCCGTCTTGGCTTGATCGAATAAAATTCTGACGCGATGGCTATATTCATTGGCATATGATATACGAAGTCACAGCTCTTCTAACTGACACTGTCAATATTGACTTACTTGAAATGCGTCGAACATACATCTTTTTATCAATAAAGGACGTTATTCATTATACTAAATAGCTAGAAATTACTTCTTCGTAAAGATCTCTGTAAATAATTACCTATTATAACATGAAATTATAGAAAAACAAACTTTATTCACAATTTCCTTAATTTCTCCATCTTGGCTTTGAAGAACCAATTTTACCTATTTGGCCACAGGTCACCAATTATTGCCACATTCATTGGCTTCAGTGTTATTTCACGCTCATGTCACAAGCTGTAACTTTTTCTACAATATTCGTTGAGCTAATTCCTTCACGAGGCATAAAGAACAACACCTGACAGTCATCTCCTCCGAAGCATGTATGAGGTTGACCATGAAAATGTCAAATCAGTAAAAGTTAAAGTTGACTGAGGTCAATTCTTTACTTCCGGTTCAATGTGAGACGTCTTTCAAGCCCTTTTACCCATGTTATTCTTCCGCATAAATATCCTCTTTTTCCACCCAAACTGGCAAAACATAAAAAAATCAAAACCTTCCCAACAATTCCATATCTAAACAAAACCCCAAAAACGCCTGAAAAAGGGAGAAAAAAATAAGGGAAAATTAGGCTATTTTTAGACCAGAACTGGAATTTTTTGGTGACCTATGTCCTATATATAAATTTTTGCTCTATTTACAAAAAACAACTTTTGGTCCCCAATCTGGACCACATCACCTACACCCTGTTAAAAACCTGCCAATATATGCATTTTTAGACAGATAAAGGATTACTTCCTTATGTGTACATATTACCAATATTTATGCCATATGAAGTCAGTAGATTTGCAAATGTACAATTTCCATTCCTTTATAACCTGGCTATTTATTAAAATAATTACGTTTAGTAAATGATTTTAACATTTGAATTCAAATCGAGCTTGAAGAATATAAAAAATGTGAAATTTTCATTCAGATTTTTTTTTTTTTTTGGTCGAAAGAATGGTACTCGTTTTTTGTCAATATCAGCTCTGACAAAAGTCAAATTATTAAATTATTGAAACCAACAAGGGTAATTATTTCTGATACATCTACCAGCTGACTGCAACAACACAGGCCAAAATTGGTTTAAAATAAGCTAATCACATAACAAGACATGTTGAATCCCCTCCTCCCCCGAATGAAATCTGATAGATGTTTGACCAACCATAATCCTCCATTGCAAGCCTCCGTCTTCAATTAGCCCAGGTTAGGTGCAGAAGCGTAGGACGTTAAACCCCATTTCATTCATTCATTCCCTTGCAAGCCACCCACACCTTATACTGGTGGATATTCGGACAATTTGTGATCGTCTTCTACAATGTATATACAATATATTCATATATAAAACACCTTACACACGCTTTCAGAATCAGTACAAGACAAACACTTCAAAATACTAACATATGAGACTTTAGAATCAATGTCGGATTTAGATGAACGGAGATTCTAGGCTATTCTACGTATGAGCACCCTTCTATCACCCCACATACAGAGGACGATAACAGGTGTTTGAGACTGTAGTGTATTTAAGAAATATTAAACAATAGGTAAATACGGCAATGTTTGGGATTCATTTACTATCCAAATAGCCCATACGTCTAGCACGAGGGGGTCTTAACTTCAACCATACCTAGTCACATAAGCCGGGGTGAAATACTTCAAAATCCTCGCCTCCATTGGTTAGCGTCGAATATTTACTTTGGCATGTAAAGAAACGGTATTAAAAGCATGTTGTTCCCCCAGGAAATAAAACACAGTGCTGTCGCCATGGAATGCTTGTGTTATGTATACTATTTACTGAGTTACCAGGGCCCTTGACGTAAGAAGGAAGTGTGCCAACTGTGACTTGGTCTGAAACCCTAGTGGACAGCATATATGAAGGGCATGGGTAGTCATATGAGGTTGCCCGCCTACCTCTCAAGTAGAATAAAGGAGTTAAAAGACTTGTTTAAATATTATCATAAGTTGGTAAGACGGTGGCTCGATGGCCTTGGGGTCGCGTGTTCGATCCCTGCATTGGCCAAGAAAGTTCATGTTAGTCTTTCGGTCTTTCAGATGGTACGAAAACCCGAGGACCCGTTCACATAAATTTCGGATATTACTGTATATAATACGTTGAACAAGACTGGGTAATATTGGTTGACACAGTATGATGAATTTACACATTATCTTGATAAACGTGTCGATAATTTACACGGTAACTTGATCAAGTGTGGATAATTTACACGGTAACTTGATCAAGTGTGGATAATATTAATTTATACAGTACCTTGATCAAGTGTGGATGGTATTAATTTATACAGCATCTTGACCACGTGTGGGTGATTTGCACAGTGGCGTGGCTGAGTGTGAATAATATTTATTTACATACTATTTTGACTACTTGTTGACGATTTACACAGTTTCTTGGGTAACTATAGTGGATATTGATTGGAAACGGTTGCTAGATATTTTTAAATTGAAACCCGACGTATCTGATCTTGTAGCTGCCTTTCGACGGTGACAACAGAACATTTCTGAGAGAATAACTGAAAACATTGTGTTTTGTGTTGCACAGACAAAAAAATTCGCCGAACTGTTGATGATGTCACCGATTGTTCCAAGGGCAGTAAATGCCAGAAACTCATTATAAAACTGTCCTGAATATCTGTACTGATCATCTGTTAGCATGGCCATCGTATTAATCGCACTAGGGAGGACGCACACGATGGATATACTAACGATAGTCATTAACAGTTTGGTCACAGACTTAAGCTCAGTTTCATTGTTAGAGTTACCGGTTCTATATGTGACGTCATTTAGCCATCTTTTCCTACGTCGCATCTGTAAGATGATGGCCACATAGAGTAGTATAACTAATGCGACTGGCAACAGACAAAATATAACGGGGCGCGCTATAAAATTGTAATCTTCAAAGAATTGTTGATTGTTCAAGTAGATCGGCGTGAGTGTCCACTTTGGCATTGTTCTATTGTACTGGTCATCATAGTACCATACAGTTGAGAAATGAGAAAAATCAACTGCTAAATATCCAACTATTACCAGTGTCACCAAGGTCAGTACCAGAAAAATTATTTTATGTGTCACCCACAGTTTGACTTTCATTGGAAAAAATACGGCGATAAATCTTTCACAACAAATGACTAACGATAATAGATAAGACAGGCGACCAAAAATTAGCTGAAGGATCATCGGCTGGGTTAGCATAATGAGATCGATGCTTTCAGCAGTGACGACATCAAATTTAGCCACCAGACACGGCATCTTTCTCAAGAACACAGTGATCAGAAAAAGGGCATCAATGATGGCCTGGTAAGCCAGGATAATGTTAGTAGTGTAACGTCTCATTCTTCTACCAGATAAAATAATCAAGCTTAATATATTACCAATCAAACCAATCAGTACAATAGGTGGAATAATATAACAATCTATTACCAATCTCATCAAATCAGCTACCTCTTTCGTTAAAATCTTCCATTTATTGTTCTCATATGGCGGGTTCTGTGGCGTTTTGGTATAAAGTTGTGTTATTCCAGACCATTGTAGATGCTGCAGCTGATGTATTTAATTCCATGATTCCGGTATAGTTTAGAGTTGTAGAAGATTCGTGAACATTCCATATATTATTGAACGGCGTGGTTCTGGATTAACTCCTAAAATATAGAATAGCAGATTCAGAGATACAATAGACACCACAGAATTAGGCCGTATATATCTCAGAGCAATGAAGGGGGGGGGTACAAATTCTATAATGTTTACATATTTCCTATTTTTTTTAATATTCACTAATCTATATATTTTCCACAATCTTTACATATTCCCATAATCTTTTCATACATATTACCTAACCTTTAAACATTCCATAATCTTTATATATTTCTATAATCTTTACATATTCCCATAATCTTTAAATATTCCCATCTTAACATATTCCCATGATTTTTAAACATTCCATAATCTTTATATATTCCCATAATCTTTATAATCTTTATATATTCCCATAATCTTTATATATTCCCAAAATCTTTATATATTTCTATAATCTTTACATATTCCCATAATCTTTACATATTCCCATAATCTTTACATATTCCCATAATCTTTACATATTTCAATAATCTTTACATATTCCCATAATCTTTAAATATTCCCATCTTAACATATTCCCATCTTAACATATTCCCATGATTTTTAAATATTCCATTAACTTTATATATTCCATTACCTTTATATATTCTCATAATCTTTACATATTCCCATAATCATTATATATTCTCATAATCTTTACATATTCCCATAATATTTTTATATTCCCATAATATTTTTATATTCCCATAATATTTTTATATTCCCATAATATTTTTATATTCCCATAATATTTTTATATTCCCATAATATTTATATATTCTCATAATCTTTACATATTCCCATAATATTTATATATTCTCATAATCTTTATATATTCCCACAATATTTACATATTCCCTAATCTTTACACAATCCCCTGATCTTTACATATTCCCATCTTAACATATTCCCTTAATCTTTACATATTCCCATAACAGAACACAGTTTTTATGGGATACAATCACTAGTTTATTCTAAAGCACGACGTTTCGACAAGTATCCTCTTATCGTTATCAAGCACAATGATAACGATAAGAGGATACTTGTCGAAACGTCGTGCTTTAGAATAAACTAGTGATTGTATCCAATAAAAACTGTGTTCTGTTAATGTGTTTCCCGATTGCTAAATGACACGAAAAGATTATATTCCCATAATCTTTACATATTCCCATAATATTTAAATATTCCCATAATATTAACATATTCTCTAATCTTTACATATTCCCTAAGCAGGATTGATTTTTTTCCCGTATTAACTAGACCACATAAAGCTACTTCAGACGAGTTTCGTTTATCAATCGTATTATTCAGTCTAAATTAATTATTTATTTTGTGATTTTCTTGATTGTTTATTTTATTATAACAAATACAACATTTTTTTATTGTTTATCATTCAAAAGATAAAAAAAAGATATAAACTATTTCTCACCTTTTGCTTTCCACTCTTCCTGCAGGTATCGAGTGAAATGATAATATACTGGTGATTGCAAGTCTGTAATGGAATGGATGTTTAAGTTTGTTCTGCTAAATATTGTCTTTGACTATGAAATGTGTACTACAGTAGCATGATAGAACCATACTCTTCCACCATGACATTCAAAACACATTTAATAATCAGATAATAACCGTACTGTTCCACCACGACATTCAAAACACATTTAATAATCAGGCACTGTTAAATCCGTGATGATTCTACTAAAAACGGTTATAACACTCCAAGGGTTAATTATTTACATTGGCAAGCACTTTGTTCCAGTTAATGGAATCGAACATAATGGCTCTGTGTATATAAAAAAAAATCCTATTATTAGATTTAAAGCCACGGGGTATCTCGGAACGGTGTCATATACTAGACCGAGTGTGCTTCGTGTGTTACGACATTTGTTGATTTAAAGATTTACATTATGTAAATAAGCATTCGGTTTTGGTGGGGTTTTTGAGGTTGTAGTTCTCGTTTTGTTCGTATTTCTTATTGGGGGTTGGATGGCCGAATGGTTAGCACGTGCGTGCTCTATCATAAAGCCTGTCATTGAGTCAACTGGCGTGGTTTCGAAGGAGTAAGGTCGCCTGTCCAACCTCGTGGGTTTTCTTCGGGTCCCGTGGTTTCCCTCCACTGCTAAAGATCCCTACGCGCATGCGAATTATTGAAATAAAATTAAACCATATGTTAGTCCCAAAATGACCCGGTTTGTGTCGAGTGTACGTTAAACCCCATCTCTCTCTCTCTCTCTCTCTCTTTTTTTTTTTAGATTATGTTTAAAACCATATTTGCCATGACTGACGATATTGAGTCGGTTGATTGATTGATCACTTTACATAACTGTTGGCTTTACATAACGGCTGTATAGATGATGGCTTTGCATAACGCCACTATAGATTGGTGGCTTTACATAGCGGCTGTATAGATTAATGGCTTTACGCAACGCCTACATAGATTAGTGGCTTTACATAGCGGCTGTATAGATTGGTGGCTTTACGCAACGCCTACATAGATTAGTGGCTTTACATAGCGGCTGTATAGATTGGTGGCTTTACGCAACGCCTACATAGATTAGTGGCTTCACATAATGGTTATATAGATGTCAGGCTTTACATAACGCCAATTAAAGGAAACGAGGAGGCAGATCGACTCGCCAACGAGGGTCTCAAGGACACAGCTACACCCCGCCTCATAGACTACAGCACCACGGAAATCTACAGTATGGTCAAAAGACAGGTCAATTCAATCTGGGAATTAAATCTCGTTGAACTTGACACATACAGATTCCGACTGGATGACGAGATCTACACCAAGACAGCGACCAATCACCCTAGACGAGATATATGCAGACTCATATCGAAACTAAGGGTGAAAGAGCGGCTGCGAGACTACAAACACCAAGTCATCGTCTGTGAGTGCGGAGAAGAGTGTACCACCAACCATGTCCTGGTAGACTGCGAGGTTTACAAGGAAGAGAGACGGGACTTAGTGAGAATGATAACATACCATTCAACACTAAGAACCTACTCTTCCCTAGACCAGATCTGAAGCTACAAATCTTCGAAGAAATCCACACCCTAATGGACACAGTTGGAATATGTAAATTAGTGAAATAAGAAAGGGTCAAGGCTAGATAAATTATCCATACAACGTAGGATGGTTGAGTAAAAACGTCCTCACGAAGGAAGCCCAACCATCCTATACATTTATTTTAATTTATTCATTTTACTTTATCTTTACTTTACTTTTACTTAAATTTATTTTATTTTTAATTATTACCTCAATTTATTTTTTATTTTTTCTACTTATTTTTTATCTTAACTTATTTTTATTTTTTATACGACGTAGGGTGGGGAAGTAAAAACGTCCTCTCGAAGGAAGCCCAACCACTCTACAACTTTATTTTAATTTATTCATTTTACTTTATCTTTGCTTTACTTTTACTTTAATTTATTTTATTTTTATTTATTACCTTTAATTTAATTAACTAATAAATTTTAATTAATTCATTTTACTTTATCTTTACTTTACTTTTACTTTACTTTATTTTATTACCTTTAATTTATTTGACTACAACTTTATTATACTCTCTTTATTTATTTAATTCTATATTAGTTTAATTTACTACTAACATCTACTAAACTGGCGGGATAGTGGAGTAAGAGGGAGTCATGATCAGACGGGCTCGGCATCTAAACACTATTCTGTCAAAACAAATACTAGTGGAGTAAGGGGAGACCACGAGAAGACAGGTCTGGCACCAAAAAACACAAATCCCACAAAGAAGACATCTACCAATCCGGAAACAGAAGAGATCATCTACCAACGACGTGTTTTTATTAAATAAAGGGAAGAACTTCCCACTAAAACCTAATCCATGGCCTAAGGCCAAAATTGAAAGATTGCAAAATCATATTCTAAAAATCAGGAAGCAGCTTCGGCTCTCCTATGTCTTGTCTGTGATATCACTTAAGTGGAAGCAGACGTTAAACACCAAAAAGAAGAAGATAACGCCAATATAGATTGTTGGATTTACATATACCCCGTTTTCTCTTTATCAGGCAATGGTAGAGTTGTTTTCCATTTGGCTTTACACATACATGGAGTTGATTATTCCGACCTCAACATGCACTAGGTAACTTATCGTCAACCATGTGGGGTGGGACGGGACAGTGGGAACGTTAACCCCTATTATAGTTCAACCACAATAATAGATTGACAAACATGCTTAACTAGTTATAGTCAATAAAATATACATCGGTTGCTTTCTGTCACGTTGTCTACAATAACATACTTTGTTATGTAAATATTTAATGCCAATTACTGGGTATATGATACTATTATTTTTAGACGATATGTTCTAAATTACAAATACGGTAATTATAACACCCGATAGTTCCCGAGTAAAAAAATGATTGAGAACTGAGAAAAATTTATCTAAAGCTAATAAAAGTCGTGATGATCAGAATTTAAAGTTCATAAATATATTGTTGGGTTTTTCTAGGAGCAAAGTCAATAGAGAACATCTGAAGAGTTTAACTGGAAACGTGATTTATCCTTAATAAATATAAACATTACATAAAATAGATAAACAAATGTAAATAGTACTAGGCTTAATATGAGAGAATGACCTGGAAACGTGTAGTGAACATAATGCATTTGAAAACACAAGCTGGGTTAAAGTGTGTTTAAAACTAGAGGAGGATTTGAATCGAAAAAGTGTAATAAAATAACATAATAAAATACAAATCAGAATATAGCGAAATTTTTAGGTTAAAAAACATGTTTAAGCTAATAAAACAAAATCATAATACAGAGAAATAATTTTCGAGAAACAGTTGGCGAGGGATTAGGGTATAGAAGGGTTTTAAAAAACACAATATTTATGGAATAACAACTGCTATGGTGTATTTCACTGCGACGTTTTAACAATATAACGACCTACGAAACCATAAATATTGTGTTATTTGATTATGTTCCAATTATTAAATGCCTTTCAAAGGCAACATATAGCATGCACTAAACAAACATATCACAGGCAATGGATGTGTCGAGCAAACGATATATTTTATTGGAGAGGCGGTACGGTACCGTACCAAAGACGTGTACAATAAAAAAAAACTATTTTCATTGAAACGAAATACTGTACATGTTTACTTGTGCAGTTTTCTCTAACAGTATTTATATATATTAGTACATCATGTAACATTCCAACTCCCAGAGTCAGTCGCGGGGCCGGAGGCCTCTGGAGCCAAAGACCGTTTATTATCTTCAAATTTCTTTACAGGTAAGCCCCGCCCATTCTGACCTCTGATTGGTCAATCTTTTTGGGGTCTTTTTCTCGAAAACAAGATGTCGGATCGTCGTTTTGTTTGTTGTGAAATGATTCTTGAGTCAAATTCAACTCGCTGACATAACAAAAGTGGATCCTAAATGTAAAAATTTAAGTTTTTTAAAAAATATTTTTCTACGCGTGTGTATATTTTTAAGTGATTCGGTCATCCAGACACTTAAAATAGATACATTTCTCTGGTCCTCCAGTTTCGTCCTATTGCTAAAGAGCCCTACTGCATAAGCGAATTATTGAAATAAAATAAAAACCATGTTAGTCCCGAAATGAACTAGTTTGTGTCGAGTAGACGTTAAACCTCATCTCTCTCTCCCTCTCTCGTTACATATAACAATTGATATTGCATTCAAAAGAGTTTAAAAGAACTGCTTTTAAATATAAAAAGCATGTATTCTGGTCTCTTTTAATCTGGATGTAGAACAACGGTGACTCAAGTAAAATTTAAAATAGTACGAAAATAACAGGACGACAATATTTTTGAACATATATTGAAGCCAAACTTTATGAAAACGTTAAATTTTACTCTCTTTTTTTGTTTAAACAATATTTTATTCAAACTAGTGAATAGGAGTTGGGAACAGGACAGAGCCTATTATATCTCCGCTCTCAAATACAAAGAAAAGTATATACAATATGAATTATTATAAATAATGGTTAAACTATAACATATATACAAATATATAATTACATACATTTCAATATATGATAATCTTTTCCTCGAAATTTTTAAATAATAGTTTTAATAAATATGATAATGCTGGTATATAATTATTTTATAATTTGATAATCGAATTTAATGTATCAGAACCTTAGTAAAATCTTGAGCGTCATAAAATATAATAAAAATTTGGCAATATATTAACATTTTAAGAGGAAAAAATATTGTTACTCAATGACTGAAACGGTTCGATTTTTCAATAAGTCATGAACAGCTGAAATTTTTTTAGTATTTTCTTTTAGTGAAATACCAGAATTTCCATATAAAAGGATTTTAATATTTCGATATAATGGTGGTAGACATAATATGGTATTATTTCTGACATTAGAATGTAAGGAACAAACAAGAAGGAAGTGATAACGTCTTCAACTTGATGACCACAAATGCAAGCTGGGGAAGCAGAGAGATGACGAGAAAAAAAGAAAGTCTGAATTTGGAATGAATTATTTGATTTTTAGGTTTGCCAAAATTAAAATAAATAGGAACATTGATATCAGATTTAGTAAAATGTAATTTAAATTTTGCTAATGTTTCTGAGGACTGGACAGTAGAGTCAAGGGAATTCAATAATCTAGTAGCAGACGGAAAGAACGAATTGTAAAATAAGGTAGTGCGGCAAAAGAATTCTGGGATATTGGTATGTCTAAAAGAATAATATTGGGGTTTGGTAATGCATAAGTTAGATAGGTATTCAGGAGTTAGGTCTTTTAACAATTTTATAAGTTTTAACAACTTATGTCTTTTCCGTCCAGTTTCTTTATATAATAGGGAATGGCTAGTTCCTCTCACGCCGCCACAAATAGTGCGCAGTGCATCTAATTGTAGTTGCTCAAGTTTATTAGCTAGGTGTTCTGTGCAACCATCCAATATAACATCTGCATAATCGAAATGGGGTAAAATGAAAGAAGTATATATTGTATAAAGGGATTTTCTGTTGTCATCAGGTAACATTTTAGTCGAATTTAAGCCCAGGGTGTCCAATGTGTCTTGTAAAAACAAATCCCCTAACAGCACTTAGCGTATAATACTGACTGCGATTTTCCATGGATAGCACGTTTCAGCAAACATCCGTAAAGGGAGACCACTCTAATTCAATAATCTAAACGGTGTTTTTGCTCGTTATTAAACCCGTGGACTAAAAAACGGGTCGGCTTAAAAACGTGCAGTCCCGGTATATGTCTTTGAGATACGGGGATCTTCTCAGCCTCGTTGTTTCATCGCACAGGAACGACCCGGGCGTGTGCATTCAATTAATAAAAATAAGACCGCTTGTCCCCAATATCACCGCGGTGAAAGAGAATACCAAACACCACGGACAACAACAGTAAAGGCAGAGCCTCGTCTAAGGATTTGGTCGTGCGCGGCAATGTCGAGCAAAGCCCGACCCACGAGCACCGTAGGTGCTAGCCGCGCGAACACAGCAGGTTTGAGTCCACGCGCTCCCCCAGAAAATTGACTCCCTTAGACTCGATTCTGAGCACTTAAAAAATAGTTTCGGAGATTTGATACACTATTAGTTTTGGCATCTTGTTAAACCATGGATTAATTAATACCCTGTCAAATCGAGCCGATAGTTAATTTAGGTTTTTGTGTCATTAGTTCCATTATTTTTATAATCTTCCTTCGATTTTTTTGTGAAGGCAAATGTCACCTGGACGAACCGTTTCTTTACTTTGGACCGTTACCTTCAGCCATAGGCTACTACCTAGCGAGGTCACTAAAGAGGTAAACACTATGTTAATACGATAAAAAAAATACAATAGAAATATCGAAATAAAATCTTTTCCAAACTTCTACTTGAACTTACACTATTGATCGGATACCAGCCATGGAACAGACATGACACTCGTTCCAAAGTAAGACCAAGAGAACCTCGCTGCGCCGGCTGCTGACTGGTTCGGCCAGCCAGGGACATGACAGATTATCAGCCTCGGGCATGCTTGGCACATGGGGAAAAGGTGGTCAGCGATTTTCAAAACGTAGGTATGTTGCCGCCGAGTCTTCAAGTTTTGGGCTCAGTAGGCGGCACAGTTTGGCCAGTCAGCATGTTAAATGAGGCTCTGAGTAAAGGAATAATCATAACTGTAAAGTCGTTTTCCGCGACCCAAGTTTCAGTTATGGCCAAAATGTAGATGTTTAATTGTTAAGGATAAAGTCCCATTCAAAAGACTGAACGGGTTAGAAGCGGTACTATCCGTGATATGGCGGTATGAGGGATTCCTAGCTAATCGTGGGCTGAGTCGTGGAGTAATCGTGGTGATCCTACCATATATTGGGGTCAGTCGTGGCAATCGTATTGATCGTATCGAAATGTATCCGATCGTATCTTGGCGTACCAGATCGGGTCAAATCCTCTGTGGTAATGTATGAAACGTTTATCTAAAATAAATACACGTTTAATCAACATCTACTCAAGTTAAATACAAACAATTGATGGGGTAAATATGATTTATTAAACAATTACCATATACCTAAACAAGTAATCATATAACAATTACCGTGCATTGACTACTCTTTCGATCTCACCAATTTAAAACCCACCTTAGGTTTATATATATATATATATATATATATTCGAAATAAAGATGTTTTAGGAAAGAAAACTAGTCTTTTTGCGAGTACTTTCTGCTTTATTAAGCTTCATCAGACAAATTTTACCAACAACAATGAAGCTTAATAAAGCAGAAAGTACTCGCAAAAAAGACTAGTTTTCTTTCCTAAAACATCTTTTTTTCGAATATCTACCACCTAAGAGTAGCTTTAACTATAACCTTTTACTATATATATATATATATATATATATATATATATACTAACTTGATCAATCAATGATATTGATCTACACTGTATATCGATTTACACGGTACCTTCATCAACTATGGATGACATTGATTTAGAAACTTTACTAGTCATTGATAAATTGGAGGTGGACGTAGCTGATTTTCTAGTCGCAATTGTCCGATGACGACAGCACATTTTCGAGAGAACGATTGAAAACTTTTTGTTTTGTGCTACATAGACGAAGAAATTAACCGAGCTGTTGATGACGTCACCGACTGTTCCAAGGGAGTTAAATGCCCGATATTCTTCTTGGAACAGCCCTGAATATCTGTACCGATCATCTGCTAGCATGAACAACTGATTAATGGCACTAGGTAGAACGCATATGATGAATATACTTACGATAGTCATTAACATTTTAGTCAGAGACCTAAGCTCAGTTTCATTGTTAGAGTTATCGGTGCTAGATGTGACGCCATTTAGCCATTTCGCCCTATCTGTAGGATGATAGCCACATACAGAATTAAAACCAATGATACGGGCAACAAGCGAAAGAGAATGGGACGCGCTATAAAATGGTATGCATCAAAGAATTGTCGATTGTTCAAGTAGATAGGCTGGATTATCAACTTTGGCATTGTTCTGTTGTAGTGGTCATCGTAGTACCATATATTTGTCATATTTGTAAAGGCAACTGCTAAAAATCCAACTACTACCATTGTCACCAAAGCCAGGACCAGACACATTCTTTTAGGTGTCACCCAAATCTTGACTTTCATTGGATAAAATACAGCGATGAACCGTTCACAACAAATGACTAAAGATAACAGGCAAGATAGACGACCAAATATAAACTGAAGAATCAGCGGTTGGGAGAGCATAATGAGGTCGATGATTTTAGCAGTGACGGCATCCAATTTAGCCACCAGACACGGCATCTTTCTCAAGAACATAGTGGTGAGAAACAGGGAATCAATGATGGCCAGATAGGCCAGGATAATGTTAGTTGTGTAACATCTCATTCTTCTACCAGATAAAATAATCAAGCTTAATATATTACCAATCAAACCAATCAGTACAATAGGTGGAATAATATAACAATCTATTACAGATTTCATTAAATCAGCTACTTCTTTGGATATTATGGTCAAATGATTTTGTTCATATGGCGAAGGCTCTGTAGTTGTGTTATCCCAGACCTTTGTAGAGGATACAGCTGATGTATTTAATTCCATGGTTTCCGTATTCATATATTATTAAATGGCGTGGTTCTGGATTAACTCCTTAAATATAAAAATAGAAAAACATTTACTTCAACTGGTTGACAGTCACTGTATTTGGTGAATTTCCCAGTCAGAAATCTAAATCATCAAGACCTGATTCTAAATTATTCTACGTCATTGAACATGTATTTGCAGGTATCGCCCACGAGTTCTAGAATTGCCGTATAAACATCTGCCATCGATTTGATTAAGATAATTTTACCATTAAATCAGCTAAAAATACGATTCGATTTCGTTAATTTTGTAAGTAACGAATTATGATACCACCTGACCAATACAATTCACTGATACAATAGTGTTACGTTCAGTACCTTTTAGATTTTTCCAAATTTCTATCTGATTTGACATCAGTATACACTGTAAATACACGGTTTACAGACGACTGCAAAAGTAATACCACGAATACAAATCTGCAATATAATCGCGATAAAGCAACTGTTAACATGAAATGAAAATTTTTACCTGTCAATTTGGGTTCCGTAAAAACCCGCCACTGTAGACGCTATTTTTATTTTACAATCAATTATTAATTATTTTCTGAGACAACAAGACGTCGCCCTTACGCGTGCTTTGTAAATTATTGTAAAGCATTCGATTATTTAAACTGGTGCAATTTATGGCATAAATTATTGCAGGGAGGAATTTGGGATAAAACTTTGAAAATAATAAGGTATTTGTACGACAAGGTTAAATTTTGTGTGTTCGATTAAATGGAGAACTATCTAAATATTTACATATTAAAAATGGTCTTTTTCATTGGGACAGTTTTATCGCCGTTGTTATTTTCTTTTTATATTAATGATTGCGAATCTCATTTTCAAGCCGATAATTGTGAGTCTATTGATAATCAGACATTCAATTTATTTTTGTTTGTGTAGGCAGACGATAAAATATAACACTATATAGGTCCTTAATACTGTAGAAGTTATATAAGTTCTGTAAGGTGCTCTGTTAAATATATTGAAGTCGTTAGCTAGTACCAGACAAAAAGAACAAGGCTAATACGAATGTGTCTAGGGGTCTAAAGTCGGGCAATGACATCATAGTCTGTTAATCCAATGTGTTAGAATCGTGGTGCCCATATAAGTACACCGTGTTCAAATTTGTACAACTGACCAATCCGCAAAAGGAAGCACCGGGTCAATATAAACATAGTAACAACATAAAGAGTGCTCCGGGGTCATTTAATTCAATATTGAAGTAATTGATATCACAACGTGAAGTCCTAGACGATAATGTCACACCCATAGTGTCACATTGAGGGCTGGATTACCCATGGGGAACAGGCCCCAGGGCCCCCCACAAAAAAAATCTCAGTTTCGTCCAGCTCCTACTCTAGAAATGCCATCTCCATAGCACTCGCATGGATTGGTCCACTGAAATAACGCCGAAATAACGCCAAAATGCACTAATTTTGTGGCAGAATTTTTTTTTTTTTTATGGGGGAGGTACTTCTAAATGGCTCCACACAAGTGCCTGAAATGACAGGAACTCATGTTTACTGCCTCTAATTTCTCAAAATTTCCAGAAAAATAAGGCGCCCCCTCCAAAAAGATTGACAACCTTTCAGTTATAAAATAATACACTTGATTATGATCACACAGTAGTGCTCCTAAGGCACTGATGAGTCGGTCGGTTTTAATGGCGCTTACACCTGATCAAAACCTTCTGATATCTCTTATGTGGAGGCTATCGGGCGCCGCCACAGGCGCGGACCCAAGGGGCGGACACCAGGGAGCGAATGCCTCTCCCAAAAAATCTGCCGCCATATAAAATACAAAACTGCCACTCAGATGTCACCCCAATGGCAGAAAAACGTATTTCCTGCATCGTTATTTTTCAAAAATTTCTGAACACTCTGCTGCACCCCCACTTTTACAGTCCTACATACAGCCCTGCCCAAGACACACGTTCGCGGTCGGTGATCAGGGGCCCCCCACATGTTCCAGGCCCCAGGGCCCCCACCATGGTGAATCCGGTGTTGGTCACATTGTCTTTTTGGTTGCCGCGATACAGGAAAGTGTCATAAAAGTAGTTCTTTCAGAATCTCCACATGATATGTTGAATTCAGTATGTCGATACACTATAATTAAAACTAACCAGTGGCTGCCAGGCAGGATACGCCCACATTTTCGAGAGATGGATAGAGAACAAGCAAAACCGAAAGTGATTTTTCCTACAATCAAAGGCCATAATTCATTAAGTTACAATTTGATATGCGCAAATATCGAATAGTATCAAGATATTTAGGTTATAAACACGCAATTTAAGTTTCATCAAATCGAAATTAAAATTGTGACCTCTACGGGGTCCACAACCTTGAAATACCATTTTTAAACAGTATTCGCGTACAAACAGCCGCCATTTTGTATTGTAATTTTGGTCCTATTTTCCCGAAATTTGAACTCAACCTTCCTTAGCCTGTAACGGTGATACAATCAAACGATATTTCAAATCGGGTAATAATTGTGACCTACAGAGAGACCACAAGCTAAACAAAGGCGATTTTGCGTATAATCAGGGGCATCAATTCAGGAAGTTACGATCCGATATGCGCAAATATCGAAAGGAACCAAGATCTATGGGTTATAACCATGCATTTCAAGTTTCATCAAAATTGAATTAAAATTGAGACCACTACAGGGTCCACAACCTTTATATACCATTTTTTAACAGTATTCGCGTACGAACGGCGGCCATTTTGTATGGTAATTTTGGCCCGATTTTTCCGAAATTTGAACTCGACCTTCCTTTGAGTGTAACGGTGATATATTCGAACGTTTGTTTTTTAAATCGGACAATAATTGTGACCTCCAAGTTTCGTCAAAATCGGGTAAGAATTGTGACCTGTAGAGAGTCCACAAACAATTGTGGACGGACGGACGGACGGACAGGGCGACGACATAATACGTCCACATGAAAATGTGGGCGTATAAAAAGACTACGAGTTTTCGAAATGGGGGTAAACTTTAAAAATATGAGAATAAGAATCTTGATATCTAATTACACAAAAAATCATAGCATGGACGAAAAGCTCTCTTCATAGTCTCACGAGTTTAAAATGAAAATTATTTTAATATTGTAACTAAACTTTGTATTTTTGATACTTTTATCTTTTGTAATTTAAATAACAGATCTGAAGTTTGGGGTTTTCATTCCGGACACGATATAGAACAAATACAATTAGGGCACCTTAGGAAATCTTTTTTGCTACTCTAATATCTTAATAAATAATGACCTATGGGTCCTGAATGTTAAAAACGAATTGACTTTGAGATTTATGGGAACAACCTTTTCATCTCATAAATACAAATTGTATCCATATTATTAGACAAAGATTATTAGACATATTTAGACGAGAGTGTGTTGAAAAATTTGAATTATCAAGTAAATGTATCATTTATAAGCATATTCATATATATTGTAGGCCAACATTTATTCAAAATATGCTTATAAATGATACGCTCAGTGCGTGACAAACTACGTTGTACGTTAAAACACTTTGTTGTCCCCCGATCAGTCTGTGACGACTCAATGGTACTACAAACTTGAAAATTAACATAAAATAATTTTCATTGTCCATGTATTATAACGTTTTAATAAAAACATGATTATTTTGTCACGCATTGAGTTTATTTCAACCAGAATTCATGGAGTTACAAGTTTCGTAAATCAATCAGTCTTAATTATTTCTTAGATGCGTTGTTTATCCTTTAAAGTAAATAAAATTTTGTTACTTCTCAATGAAAATGAAAATTAATAAAGACGCATTCTCACCTCTGACGGGTTTGCTTTTCCTTCTTGCAGCAGCTATCGTGTATGGTGATAATTTACTGGTAAATTCAAGTCTATAATGAAGTTGGTGTTTTTTGTTTATTTTGTTTATTATCTTTCCTATAGAGAGGAAATTAAGACTATTTAAATAACCCGTTGTCTGATAGAGCAATAAACGGACCTATAGAAACTAATTACTAGAAAGAAATGATTTTGATCTCTCGGTGTTTATTTTAAAACATGTACACAGTTAATCATTTTTTTTCGCAAACAATTTATTTCAATCGAACAGTAACCCATTATTCTCACAGTGCAATACCGAAAGTGATTTTTCCTACAATCAAAGGCCATAATTCATCATGTTACAATTTGATATGCGCAAATATCGAAAAGAATCAAGATCTTTAGGTTATAAACATGTATTTAAAGTTTCATCAAAATCGAATTAAAATTGTGACCTCTACAGGGTCCACAACTTTAATATACCATTTTTTAACAGTATTCGCGTACAAACGGTGGCCAATTTGTATTACAATTTTGGTCCGATTTTTGTGAAATTTGATCTAGGGTGTAACGGTGATATAATAAAACGCTTTTTTTCAAATCGGATAATAATTGTGTTCTCTAAAGGGACCTGAAGCTAAACAAAGGCGATTTTGCGTATGATCAGGGGCCATAATTCAGGAAGTTACTATCCGATATACGCAAATATCGAAAGGAACCAAGATCTTTGGGTTATAATTATGCATTTAAAGTTTCATCAAAATCGAATTGAAATTGTGACTTTAACAGGGTCCACAATTTTGAAATACCATTTTTATACGCCCACATTTTATGTGGACGTATTATGTCGTCGCCCCTGTCCGTCTGTCCGTCCGTCCGTCCACAATTGTTTGTGGACCCTCTACAGGTCACAAATCTTGTCCGATTTTGACGAAACTTGAAATATAGCTTTATCCCCAAAAGATCTCGGCTGCTTTCAATATTGGCATGTATCGGATCGAAACTTCATGGATTATGGCCCCTGATTGTACGAAAAATCATGTTTTTAGCTTGTGGACCCTATAGAGGTCACAATTTTGAGCCAATTTTAATGAAACTTGACGTGCATGTTTATAACCCAAAGATCTCGGTTCCTTTCGATATTTGCGCCTATCGGAACATAATTTTCTGAATTATGGCCCCTGATTGTCCGAAAAATCACCTATTTTAGCTTGTGGTCCCTCTGGAGGTGACAATTATTATCTGATTTGAAAAACCGTTCGATTATATCACCGTTACACCCTAAGGAAGGTTGAGTTCGAATTTCGGAAAAAATCGGACCAAAATTGCCATACAAAATGGCCGCCGTTTGTACGCGAATACTGTTTAAAAATGGTATATCAAGGTTGTGGACCCTGTAGAGGTCACAATTTTAATTAGATTTTAATGAAACTTGAAATGCATGGTTATAACACAAAGATCTTGGTTCCTTTCGATATTTGCGAATATCGAATTGTAACTTCCTGAATTATGGCCCCTGATTATACGCAAAATCGCCTTTGTTTAGCTTGTGGTCCCTCTGGAGGTCACAATTAATAACTGATTTAAAAATCGTTTGATTATATCACCGTTACACCCTAAAGAAGGTTGAGTTTGAATTTCGGAAAAATCGGACCAAAATTGCCATACAAAATGGCCGCCGATCGTACGCGAATACTGTTTAAAATGGTATATCAATGTTGTGGACCCTGTAGAGGTCACAATTTTAATTTGATATTGATGAAACTTAAAATGCATGGATATTACCCAAAGATCTTAGTTCCTTTCGATATTTGCGCATATCGGATCGTAACGTCCTGAATTATGGCCCCTGATTATACGCAAAATCGCCTTTGTTTAGCTTGTGGTTCCTCTAGAGGTAACAATTATTATCTGATTTAAAAAAATCGTTTGATTATATCACTGTTATACCCTAAGAAAGGGTGAGTTCGAATTTCGGAAAAATTAGATCAAAATTACCATACAAAATGGCTGCCGTTCGTATGCGAATACTGTTGAAAAATGGTATATCAAGCTCGTCTACCCTGTAGAGGTCCCAATTTTAATTCGATTTTGACGAAACTTGAAATGCATGGATATTACCCAAAGATCTTGAATCCTTTTGATATTTGCGCATATCGGATCGTAACTTCCTGAATTATGGCCCCTAATTATACGCAAAATCGCCTTTGTTTAGCTTGTGGTTCCTCTAGAGGTCACAATTATTATCCGATTTAAAAAATCATTTGATTATATCACCGTTACACCCTAAACAAGGTTGAGTTTGAATTTCGGAAAAATCGGACCAGAATTGCCATACAAAATGGCCGCCGATCGTACACGAATACTGTTTAAAATCATATATCAATGTTATGGACCCTGTAGAGGTCACAATTTAAATTTGATTTTGATGAAACTTGAAATGCATGGATATAACCCAAAGATCTTGGTTCCTTTCGATATTTGCGCATATCGGATTGTAACTTCCTGAATTATGGCCCCTGATTATACGCAAAATCGCCTTTGTTTAGCTTGTGGTCTCTCTGGAGGTCACAATTATTATCCGATTTAAAAAATCGTTTGATTATATCACCGTTACAAGTTAAGGAATGTTGAGTTCAAATTTCGGGAAAATAGGACCAAAATTACAATACAAAATGGCTGCTGTTTGTACGCGAATACTGATAAAAAATGGTATTTCAAGGTTGTGGACCCTGTAGAGGTCACAATTTTAATTTCGATTTTGATGAAACTTAAATTGCGTGTTTATAACCTAAATATCTTGATACTTTTCGATATTTCCGCATATCAAATTGTAACTTAATGAATTATGGCCTTTGATTGTAGGAAAAATCACTTTCGGTTTTGCTTGTTCTCTATCCATCTCTCGAAAATGTGACCGTATCCTGCCTGGCAGCCGCTGGTTTAACAGTATTAGCGTACAATCGAATAATAATTTTGAGCTCCAGAGGGACCACAAGCTAAACAATGGCGATTTTGTGTATAATCAGGGGCAATAATTCAGGAAGTTACGATCCGATGTAAGTAAATATCGAAAAGGATCAAGATCTTTGGGTTATAATCATGCATTTCAAGTTTCATCCAAATCGAATTAAAATTGTGACCTCTACAGGGTCCACAATCTTGATATACCATTTTTAACAGTCTTCGCGTACAAACGACGGCCATTTTGTCTAGCAATTTTGGTCCGATTTTCCCGAAATTCGATCTCAACCTTCCTTAGTGTGTAACGGTGATATAATCGAACGGTTTATCAAATCGGATAATAATTGTTACCTCCAGAGGAACCACGAGCTAAAATAGGTGATTTTTCGGACAATCAGGGGACATAATTCAGGCAATTACCTTCCGATAGGCGCAAATATCGTAAGAAACCAAGATCCTTGGGTTATAAACATACATGTCAAGTTTCATCAAAATCGGTTCATATTTATGACCTCTATAGGGTCCACAAGCTAAAAACGGGATTTTTTTGTACAATCAGGGGCCATAATCCATTTTGAAAGCAGCCTAGATCTTTTGGGGATAAAGCTATATTTAAAGTTTCGTCAAAATCGGATAAGAATTGTGACCGGTCGAGAGTCCACAATCAAATGTGGATGGACGGAAACATTGACTTGGATATAACACTAACAAAATAATGGACTCAGATCTATACAAACGAAATTTAGCCCTAACAATTATGTAAAGTGTTTTTTAATTGGTTGGTAGAATCAACCTTCGTGGCTAATGGAAACATCACGGACAGATTATAACATCCAGTAAATGGACCCAGGATTTAGGGGAGAAGAACGGGGCAATACCGAGGTCGGTATAACGTCATAGCGAGAGAGAGAAGTGCGGTTTAACGTCCACTCAAAACAGCTAGGTCATTTCGGGACTAATTCAATTTTATTTCAATAATTCACTTGCGCGTAGGGGTCTTTATCAGTGGGAGGAAACCGGAGTGCCCGGAGGAAACCCATGAGGTTTAGAAGGCGCCCCTTTCTCCATGCCACACACGCTCACACCAGGGCTTAAAAAACACAGCCGCAAGCCAGAGGTGGCCGGCCAGCTAGAGGTCGAAGCGCGGCACTCTTGACCACTAGGATAGCACTTAATCTGGGCACACATTTTGAAATATGAGAACGTCTTACCGATCCTCCATGGAAATTACAAGCTTGTATTTCAGTGTCCCTTGTTGTTTTGTGAAATAAATCTCACTTTAGTAAAATTAAGTTTACATATTTATAATCCAAGCTTTTATAGTGAAAAAATAATCGGTATAACTCACGTGCAGCTCGGGTTACCTTTGTTTCTTTGTCTGTTGATGTTTTGCGAAATAAATATAACGAATTAAATAATTAAAATACGGTTGATGTTTTGTGAAAAAGATATTCAATAAGAATATATTACATTACAAAATTAAACTTAAATAATTAAAATAAGATTTTTATACGTCCACAATGTAAAATGTTTTATGCCGTCGCCTCTGTGCGTATTTTATCTGTGGGTTGCCTTCAGGTCGCAATTCATAATGGATTGTCTTGAAAATTTGCATACTTATTCCTTATACCCTATTGTTTTAAGTGCATGTCCGACCCTAGGGTTAGAGTCAAACACATTTGTTCTTTGTATGTGTGTTGTATGCAGAAGTTGGTATAATTATTTCATTTCTTATAGCCTAAGGACGGCAACTATTGATTTTGAGGTTAGTTCCGGACCACCACCCAATCCCCCGGGGCAGAGCCACGCCCAATGTTTGTGTTTTTCGTATACAGGCCACAATTCTGGATGGATCATCTTCGATCTAAGCATATGTATACCTTATAACCTAAGGGGGGGGGGCTATTGAATTTGGTGCATGTCATGCTCCCCATAGGGACAGACCCACCCCCACTTTGTATGTATTAAGCGCTGAAGGGCACAATTCTGATTGGATTATCTTGGAACTTGGTATACTCATACTCTAAACTTAGTTAAACAAACCCAAAGCCTTCTTTGTTCCTTGTCATATTGCAGTCATTACCGCCATTTCAAGAGAGATGGGGTTTAACGTTCACTCGACACAAACTAGGTCATTTCGGGACTAACTTATGGTTTGATTGTATTTCAATAATTCGCTTGCACGTAGGGATCTTTAGCAGTGGGTGGAAACCGGAGGGCCCAGAGAAAACCAACGAGGTTGGACAGGCGATCCTACTCCTTGTCACGTACAACCGGGGAATTGAAACGATGCCAGTTGCCTCTATGACTGCCTCTACGATACATCTCGCACGTGCTACCCCCCCCCCCCCTTATCAATCAAAGCAAGGATGTGGCCGTATATCAATCATTCTAATCCTTAAAGTAGATTATATAAATCTATTTTCTACATCGCATGTCATCCTTGACAGTAACTCAAAAACACTCCTATTGGGCTAATGACGGCAGGTATACGTCATAGGGGCATATGCCCGGGCAGTGGCATTATGGCCTACTCTTGTATTTGAATTTCAACTGTCAAGGTGCCTTTTACTTGCACGCCAATTTATACGCGGAGCTCGTTTTTTTTGTTTCATCCGAATGCCAGTAACGCAAAGACCAGCAGCGCCTCTACATGAATGCAATTATTTCATGCACCTTTTTAAAAAATGGTTTCACAACTGACGTCTTCCTACAGAGTTCCTTTTTGCAATTTTTTTTAATTTTTTAAGTCAAATCACTACAACAAGGTTACTGGCCTATAGCCTCCTTAGTTTAAAGATAAACTGACCCAAAACAGTACTGATCACAGCTTACTTAACATATTATAAATCAATTTCCGTTGAAATAAAGGTGAAGCCTTACCGCGTAGTTATATGATTTGATAAAACCCAACTGCTGCGCGAAATTTCAACTGGTGTCATGGCGGTTTGCGTAATACATTATTACAAGAAATATCGTTAAGAATTTTAACTAGCAACTTTTGGGCCAGGCCTTTTCCCCCGTTATTGTATAAAGTGAGGAGACATAACGACAAAAATGTCAAGTTTACCACAAAGAATTTCAGAAAGCCCCCCCCCTCCTACCCGCTTACTATTTGCCTTCCAGAAGACTTGTCGATTGGCCGCCAGTGCCATTACTATCTGGATAGCTCCATAGATCAATAAGTAATCGATTAAATATTTATAGTTTCTCAGAATATATCATATTGCCAGCGAAAATATCCGATTATTCTTCAAGCAAGAAGCGGAGTTGAATACTGTTGAAGATGCTTATTTTAAAAATTGCATATTTTTACAGCATTTTTAGCTTTTGTGCTAGTAACTCGATCGAACAATTTGACTTAAATGTTTTAAAACTGCTGGATTTTGATGTCGATTCTGTATCGGATCAAATTATTTCTTGGCTGAAACATGCAAGTGCATTACTTTGTGTTTCAAGGTGTTTACAAAATTCAGAATGCGATGCAGCAGTCGTGTGTAGAGCCAGCGAAACAGGACAATGTTTTCATGTTAAAGGCAATATACTGAATCATGTTTCTGTTAGTAATGCTACAACAAGCGAGTGTCGGCTTATTATACGGGTATGTATTGTAATCAAAGGATGTAGATTTTAAATATAGGGGTTTGTATTATTATAAACAAACATCGTGTTTTTGTTTGGAATTCAAGACACAAAAGTCGTAATTCGTGTGGGCAAAGAAATTACATGAAATGGGTTTTAACGTCCTACTGTGCTGCTCCGAACTTGGCTAATAACCTGGAGAAAAGATCACATGCGGCCAAATTATTCGGGGGGGGGGGGTCTATAAAAAACACTCCGCTGGACCTGAGGATTTTGCAATGGTTGAATTGCTGTACAAAAATGATGTATCACTTCGCGGTAATGAAATCAGTTCAGTAAAAGTCAAATCTATAGCAAAGAATTATATTTTATTCTATAACTACATGCAAATACAAGCAAATATCATTGGATATGGCCAGGGCCGGATTAACCATGGGGCAAGGCCCCAGGCCCCCCACAAAAATCTCAGTTGCGTCCAGCCCCCTCCTCTAGAAATGCCATTATTTCATAATGCTCTCCCTCGCATGGTTTAGTCCACTGTAACAACGCCAGAATACGCTAATTTTGTTGCAGAATTTTTTTTTTTTTTTTTTTTTTTGGGGGGGGGGAGGTATTTCTAAATGGCTGCACTAAAGTGCCTGAAATGCCAGGAAATGACGTTTCCGCACTCCAATTTCTGAAAATTTCCAGGGGTAGAACCCCTTCGGCGCTCGCGGTTGGTGATCAGCCCCCCCCCCATAAGGGCCAACCATGGTTAATCCGGTGTTGAATATGGCCATTGAATAACCTATAGTTATCGCTCGTGGAATACTTGCGCAGTGATACACTCTCTTGAACCATTGAATAACCCGAGCGGTATTCAATGGTCATTGAGTTCTATCTATTTATTTATTTGTGCCTGTAAGAAGGGGTTGGGTGATAAATAAAATCTCCTACTTGTCTATTTTGATATCAAAAAATATCAACACTCGACAGAGCCTCGTTTATACCCTATGGACTTGTGTTGATATTTTTTGATATAAAAAAAAAGACTCATAGTATATCATGTTGTTTAGACTAAAGTGTTAGTAATTTACAATAAAACATTTCAGCAAAGTTGCATAAATAATGGGATGTTTTACAATGGTATGTGTCATTGTCCTGCAGGTTTTTCAGGACCTGACTGTAGCGTGGTTGTTCCAAGTGAGTACCTCAATTACTTTACGAAAAACGCTTTATACCACCAAATATAAATTTCGTACAAACCAGAAAGATAAATAGCGTTCATAGGCAACGATAAACCGCAAGAGTGACAAATGTCAAAGAGATAGAGACAGAAATGGGGTTTAATGTCCACTCGACACAAACTAGGTCATTTCGGGACTAACATGGTTTAATTTTATTTCAATAATGCGCTTGCGCGAAGGGGGGATCTTTAGCATTGTGGGGGAATCGGAGGACCCGGAGAAAAACCCCGAGGTGGATAGGCGACCCTACTCCTTGTCAAGTACAACCGGAGATACGAAACCACGCCGGTCGACTCAATGACAAGACTTCATGATACAGCGCGCGCGAGCTAACCATTCGGCCATCCACCCCCACCCCCAACACCCCAGCAATGTCAAATAGAAATGTCCGATTCGATAACATTTGGTTGAGAAACCGCTGTATTATATTAAATCACTGGGGATGCTCGATTCACAGTCAAGAACGTCCCGAATTAACAGAATAGGTTGTGGATGCATGATTGGTTGAGATATTTACTTATTCAGTCGACGCATGCGTTGTAGTGCGAAATACCCCTTTTCACTCAATTGTCACTATTTTTTAGGATTGAGAGAATTCAATCCCGGAACATTCAATCGAATACGCCCATAATAATGAAAATTTGGCATGTGGGCCTACTGTGACATATCACAGCTTTTCGAAATATTAATAGTACCTTTCTACTGTCAGAAGAATATATCAGACGTGTTGTTTTTAGGGGCCAACAGCTACATTATCTTTAACATTTTGTTTCACAAAACCTTACATCTCCAAATCATCTTAAACTATTCATCTATACGTTATTGATACTTTTGATATATTAAACTGTGCACCTATATCTGTCAAAACCAGGTTGGATTACCTTAATTCCAATTTGTTTAAGGTTGGGTTAACTGGACTATAAAACTCCACCCTAACTTTAGATATATGCGTTTCACAAAACGATTTTAAGTATTTGAGATACAATCCAATGACCCTCTGTACCACTGTATTGTTTCTGTAGTTCCCCAGTCCGTTCAGTCCGGGTATTTATTTGTCTTTGTTTTTTAAGGATGCTGCCAGGAAGTTTCAAGACAGGAACATTATTCAGCGAGGACAGGTGGTGACATTAAACTTGGTAGCATACAGAACATCGAGGATGCCATTAAGCGCCAGAAAATGCACAAGATTCGTGTGATAGGAACTGGTTATGATACCATCTATTCTATAATGGCAACAGGAATAGCTTTTGGAAATGTCTGGGGGCAGACGTATGATCATGTTTCTATAGATTTCAATGATCGAAGGAATCAGACCGTCATGCGTGTTTTGAAACAAATTTCAAACAAAATTATTGCATCATCAAGTGGGGAATTAAACTCATCAATTGAAACACAAACCACAGCCTATGCAGACATAGAATGGGCAAGTTCTAGCGCTACCGAACCTGTTCCTGTACTAGCTTTAAATACTGGTGGTGATGTTACCAGTGGATCGGTTTCTGGTTGTCGCGAGGCTTTGGAAAATGGTTCGGATTTACGCATTGCATTTGATGCGTTTTCGCTTAGTTCCCAATATGTGGATTTTGAGAGCTCTATCATAAATGTCCATCTATCGGCCACTTTGGGCCAAGATCCTCCCAGTTTTGTGGATCCCACATACTGGTACATTGTAATCACAAGAACCATTGGCAATAGCTCAGTTATGCGCTGGAATCGTATCCACCATAGCTACAAACCTGGACCAGAACCTGAGTTGAACTCGACATGGTACGTAGACTTTGGGTGGCAAGTTGCTTATTCCCACGATCCGTTTGGCCGTAGGATCAGTGGCTCTAAACGCTTCCTAGAGGCGGCTGTTCGGAACGCAAAGCCCATAAAGGTCAGAGTCGGCGATGCGATGTCCATGCTACATGATGTCTGTTTGGCTAATGGGGAGGTATCCGGTGTAACAGGCGATGGGTTTAATCTTACACAATGGGATGCTAACCAAGCTCAGATCACAAGATCAAGAGTTTCCTCAACTGGGACGGTCAGTTCGTGCACCTTCACTATGGAATCGGACTTAAACATGGATGGGTTTGCAGGCCAAGAAGGTATAATATGGTACGTTGAGAGTCGACCATGGGAGAGGATTGTGACCCTGGATCCGTTTGATGGAATTACTTGGGGTGTTGTTGACGACTTAATTTCAGCTGCTACAAGTTGGAAATCTCTCAAAGTTGTTATCTACCATCTTGATTTCTCTTATCAGACTGTTGATGTCAACAACGTTCATCTGATAAATTCAACCTTCATAATACTAGACACTGCAAACAAGGGAGCTGTTCAACTCGTTGCAGACCAACTAATTTGTCACCAGTGGGCTGGATTCTTTTACTCAGACGGTACGTTTGAAACGGTTAAATGGACGCCTGGAAGAACAATAATGGAGGAAAGAACAGTTATCCAGTACATATCTGCAGACATTTTCAGCGAGATCTAAAAAAAGATACCGAGAAACCCTGTCTCAATTCTATAGGTTATGAAGAGTGTCACACAAGAGGCAGGGTATGCTTATTGTGCCTGCAGCAGGGAACTATTAAAATGGGTCCGTCCGTCCGTCTGTCACAATAACTCTCCTTTGGGACACAATAACTCTCCTTCTAATTGAGCTAAAGTGTTCAAACTTGGTGTAGGTGTTTATTATGTCAATACCTTGATGGAGTTCGAGGATGAGCATTTTCTGCTAAGGGTAAGCAGCAATAACCGATTTGATTAGTTGATGCTCTGGGACATGATAACTTTAGTTCTAATTAAGTGAGAGTGGTGAATTTTGGTGTATAGTTTTATTGGGTAAATCTCACTGTGCCCCCTGCTATTGTTCTCGTGGGGGGATTCATCAAGCAAGGGGATTATCGAATACAATGGTGTTAAAGGTATAGTCGATATTTAAAAACTACTAGCATTTAACTAATTAACAACTTTATTCACAATAAAAGTAACAACAAATACATGTTTCAAACAAATTTCATAACCCTACTAAATGGGATATGGCGTCGGTGTATTCAATTGCACTTTTTACTCTGTACTTATACCCCAAATTAACTAGATTTTGACCACCTTGAGAATTAGGAATAAACCGTACGCGAACTTGAGCCATTTTAAAAGATATAATGTAATTGGGGTGACAACTATCCTTATATAATGATAGTGAGTTTCTAATTATATACTTGATTGATTTATAAATTACTGTCTGAATAGAGGTAGGTGAATACTATTTAAGATACTCGTTAACCGATGACACTTGAACTTAACTGATATATTTGAATCATTAAAATAATTTTATCTTAAATAGATGAACAGTACTAATAAGGATATTGTCTATAATCCTTTGTTTACTTAAGTTTTCACACCACTAGCCTATAAAACCAGGGGCCTGTTTCACGAAATTTTAACTAAGATAAAATCCGATTTTAGTAATTCGATTGGATAGTATTAGATTGATTTTAGCGCTTAGCCAATCAGATTTAAGTATGTACTAAAATTTGGATTTTATCTTAAGTTAAAATTTCGTGAAACAGGCCCCAGTTGATTAGAGGGCACATTGAGATTAAATCGTTTTATTACATCAATAGATTGAGACAGATGTCATTTGAAAGATTAATGAAGATAAATACAACATTTACTTAAAACGATTTGTTTTTTTTGTAATGTATTCATGTGCAGTATTTTCTGTTATTTGCTTTGATATTTAGTCTCCACGATGGGGTAGTATGCAGCATTGTGTGTGGAAATTAGTAGATATATCGACCAAGGCTATCATGTATCTAAATAAAAACTTGGATTAATTCTGTAGACGAATGAAGTTTGCGGGCAGTTAAAGATATGAGCCATTATGAACTATACCACACCTGTCCGTCCGTCCACAATTTGTGTGTTTGTGGACACACTTAGAGGTCATAATTTTTATCCGATTTTGACGAAAATTGAAAAATAGGTTTTTATACGCCCACATTTTCATGTGGACGTATTATGTCGTCGCCCCTGTCCGTCCGGACGTCCGTCCACAATTGTTTGTGGACTCTCTACAGGTCACAATTCTTGTCCGATTTTGACAAAACTTGAAATATAGGTTTATCCCCAAAAGATCTCGGCTGTTTACGATATTGGCATGTATCGGATCAAAACTTCATGGATTATGGCCCCTGATTGTACGAAAAATCACGTTTTTAGCTTGTGGACCCTGTAGAGTTCACAATTTTGAATCGATTTTGTTGATGCCAAGCTGGTGAAGACTAGTTCGACGACCACTTCACTAATTTATTCACATGACAGACGACAGACACCGCTAGGCTAGTCCCTTTTTCAGCATATCGTTACATACGCGCGTTTGACGAAAACCCATATGTTCAAAGAAACACGATACTGCAACATAACAACTATTTATTCACCATCACATTAGTACACAAAAGTTCACAGGTTGCATGTCATCTTCTTATTTACATAATAGATAAACTTAAATGTCACATTGCGTTGCATTGAGCGCAGCGCGGTAGCGCGGTAGAAAACAGTACGCTGTCACCAGCTCACATCACTCACAGTCAGCTTCACTTTCGCACATGTTTTCAACATCCGCTTAGTTGCTAAGCAATTGACTCGTTTTACTAGACACTAGGTACATTCTACATGATGCTAATTAGACTCGATTAAAAGGTTCACTTGACCTAATATTATGCATGTATGCACTGACACATTATTTTGCCATATATAGATTTTGGACATTACAGATTTTGATGCATGTCAACAACCCAAAGATCTTGGTTCCTTTCGATATTTGCGCCTACCGGAACGTAATTTCCTGAATTGGCCCCTGATTGTCCGAAAAATCACCTATTTTAGCTCGTGGTACCTCTGGAGGTCACAATTATTATCCTATTTGCAAAACCGTTCGATTATATCACCGTTACACCCTAAGGAAGGTTGAGTTCAAATTGCGGATAAATCGGACTAAAATTATCATACAAAATGGCCGCCGTTCGTACGCGAATACTGTTAAACAATGGTATATCAAAGTTGTGGACCCTGTAGAGATCAAAATTTTAATTCGATTTTGATGAAACTTGAAATGCATGGTTATAACCCAAAGATATTGGTTCCTTTCGATATTTGCGCATATCGGATCGCACCTTCCTGAATTATGGCCCCTGATTATACGCAAAATCGTCTTGGTTTAGCTTGTGGTCCCTCTGGAGGTTACAATATTTATCCGATTTAAAAAAAATCATGTGAATATATCACCGTTACACCCTAAGGAAGGTTAAGTTCGAATTTCGGAAAAATTGGACCAAAATTGCCATACAAAATGGCCGCCATTCGTATGCAAATACTGTTAAAAATGGTATATCAAGGTTGTGGACCCTGTAGAGGTCACAATTTTAATTCGATTTTGATGAAACTTAAAATGCATGGTTAACCCAAAGATCTTGGTTCGTTTTGATATTTGCGCATATCGGATCGTAACTTTCTGAATTTAGGCCCCTGATTATACGCAAAATCGCCTTTGTTTAGCTTGTGGTCCCTCTGGAGGTCACAATTATTATCTGATTTAAAAAATCGGACCATTACGTCTTGGATTATGGCCCAAGATTTTAGCTTGTTCTCTCTCTATCTCTTGTAAAATGTGGGCGTATCTTGCTTGGTATCCGCTTGTTTTTATTATAATAATTACATGTATTTTACTATAATTACGATTAGTTTCATTATTTCCGTTTTAAGTCCTTTGATGTCCATTTTATGACTTCACGGAGTAGGTCTCATTAATTATCTATGTTTGTATTAATCGTTTATCTTTAGTATTAGTTATATTCAATGTTAGAGTATTAGTTATATTCAATGTAATTGTATTAATTATATTCAATGTTATTGTATTAATTATATTCAATGTAATTGTATTAATTATATTCAATGTTATTGTATTAATTATATTCAATGTTATTGTATTAATTATATTCAATGTTATTGTATTAGTTATATTCAATGTTAGAGTATTTATTATATTCAATGTTAAGAGTATTAGTTATATTCAATAGTAAATGCAGGAGGACTGCACTACACGCAAAACAAACAAACAAAAAAAAATCAAGAAGATAAACCTGCGGACAAGACAGAAAATAGACATTGCAAACACTAAACAATCATCAAATCAAGTGAATGGATTGTATTAATTATATTCAATGTTAGAGTATTAATTATATTCAATGTTATTGTATTTATGCCTTAGTACTCACTTTATATTGTTATTGTATTTATGCCTTAGTACTCACTTTATAATGTTATTGTATTAATGCCTTAGTACTCACTTTATAATGTTATTGTATTTATGCCTTAGTACTCACTTTACAATGTTATTGTATTTATGCCTTAGTACTTACTTTATAATGTTATTGTATTTATGCCTTAGTACTTACTTCATAATGTTATTGTATTTATGCCTTAGTACTTACTTCATAATGTTATTGTATTTATGCCTTAGTACTTACTTCATAATGTTATTGTATTAATGCCTTAGTACTCACTTTATAATGTTATTGTATTAATGCCTTAGTACTCACTTTATAATGTTTTTGTATTTATAATGACTACAGCCTTGGGTTCATGGTTGTTAATTTATGGTTTCTTTAAACGCTCAATACCACTCTTTTTGTAGCTGAATAATGTGTTCCAATCTTTATTCTGATCAACAAATTGTACTATATTACAATTAAATGATGATAAAGTCTAGTATGTCAATGTGATTTTATGTTCTTACATTTTAACTTAATTTAACTTTATTTGATGTTCTTGCATTTTAACTTAAGTTGATGTTCTTACAATTTAACTTTATTTGATGTTCTTACAATTTAACTTTATTTGATGTTCTTACAATTTAACTTAATTTGATGTTCTCAATTTAACTTAAGTTGATGTTCTTACAATTTAACTTTATTTGATGTTCTTACAATTTTACTTAATTTGATGTTCTCAATTTAACTTAAGTTGATGTTCTTACAATTTAACTTTATTTGATGTTCTTACAATTTAACTTTGTTTTATGTTCCTACAATTTAACTGAATTTGATGTTCTTGTTTGATGTTCCTACAATTTAACTTAATTTGATGTTCTCAATTTAACTTAATTTGATGTTCTTGTTTGATGTTCCTACAATTTAACTGAATTTGATGTTCTTGTTTGATGCTCCTACAATTTAACTGAATTTGATGTTCTTGCATTTTAACTTAAGTTGATGTTCTTACAATTTAACTTTAGTTAATGATTTTACAATTTAACTTAATTTGATGTTCTTACAATTTGACTTAATTTGGTGTTCTTGCAATTTGACTTAATTTGGTGTTCTTGCAATTTGACTTAACTTGATGTTCTTGTTTTATGTTCGTACAATTTAACATAATTTTGATCTTCTTACATTTTAACTTAAGTTGATGTTCTTACATTTTAACTTAAGTTGATGTTCTTACAATTTGACTTAATTTGATGTTCTTACAATTTAACTTAATTAGATGTTCTTACAATTTGACTTAAATATAAATTCTTATATTTCAATTTAATTCCAGCATTTCAATTGAATCTGTAATATCTTTTATCTGTGTTTAAATTTATTGTCAAACCTCCGATTCTTGTGTTATTATTTAGATATATCTTCCAGTTATTCCATCCCTACTTGCTTGTACCTACTGGTCAACCTGACAGGGTTAACCCCGTCCTCACTCACTTGTACACTTTCGCCAGAGGTAACCCCTTCGTAATTTACGTGTAACCACTTGACAAAGTTAACATATTTTTGTATTGTGCTATAAACGGTATTGAATAGTCGTGGGATCACGTGGCTAAGTGGTTAGGGCGCTGGCTCGCTAGCCTGGAGGTCGAGAAAGTTTATCTCGATTTCCCGGCGTGATTTCCCCTTGTCATTGATGTAGAACGGAGGGCCTGACAAAGACAGCTGTCTAGTCGTTCGGGTAGGACGCAAAAACGAGGCGTGCAGTTGGAATTCGATTTAAGACTAGACAACACTTCCACCATAGCACATTGTATGGCGTAAGCTCGTCTTCCATTATCCCAGGTTAGGTGCATAATAGTAGAACGTTAAACCCCATTTCATTTCATTGAATAGTCGCGTTTAATAATCACGTCATTTTACAAGGGTAGCAAATTAGGCCTGAGGCCTTTTTCAAATTTGGCCCTTGGCACAGATCGTGCGAATGATTTCGATCATTACTGCAGGAAGAAACCGAAGAACTCGGGGGAAACCTGCCTGATCGGACGGGAGACCGAGTATCACTCTCACTTACAACGATAAAGTTCATGCCCTGAGCTGGGATTGAACATGTTGACTAGGAACAGAGCGAGAGAGAAATGGGGTTTAACGTCCACTCGATACAAACTAGATCATTTTGGGACTATGTATGGTTTAATTTTATTTCAACAGTTCACTTGCGCGTAGGGGTCATTAGCATTGGGAAGAACCCGAAGAAAACCCACCAGGTTGAACAGGCGACCCTACTCCTTGTCACCTACAGCAACCCTACTCCTTGTCGTTGATGCAGAACAGTTGGACGTTAAACCCTATTTCATGTCATGTCACTTCCCCTCCACCCTCAATGAGTTCTTATCAGATTATTCTTGGTGAACAGGGGAATAGATGGACTAAGACTAGTAATTATTTGCCTATATTTCATGATGGTCATGATGGAATAGAGAATTTTCCCCTTAATTTTTTTCTCCCCTCTACCTGCATTTTTGGGTTGAATTTTTGGTCTAGAATAGGAGAAAAAGGATCAAATTTGCAATTTTATAGCAGTTTTGGGTAATACTGGTGATATTACAGCGGAGGGATGGGGTGTAAAATGTCTTTCTGCGGATGTATCGGAAGGTGAGATTTTCACCCCAGGCAACTTCAAATCCCTGTAGCAAAAATTCTAAACCATAGAACCCTACAAGTTTATGACGAGGAGATTGCCAAATGTGGTCCCCATTGTGCCTAAAAAGATTGGAACCAACGGAATGTTGAGCAAAAAGTTACAGCCTGTGATGTTACACCCATTTAACATAGTCTGAGCCCTTATGTGTCTATAAAAAGAGTTACTTCCCTTCGCATGTTCGACATTAAACACAAATCGTAGTTTAATCCATTTTGGTGTATTTCAATGTCACTGAAATAAAAGTAGATCGTAGCACTGATGACCGGACTAAGTTTCACTTATAGCCTACTGCATGGCGTATGTCCGTCTTCATTTTCAAAGCCGAGGTAGTGTAGGACGTTGAACCCCATTTCATTCCATTTCTCTGGTCGTTATTCAAGGGACTGTGGAATGGCCTCGTAGGCTTAGAGTGTCGCGCTTCGACCCTTAGCTGGCTGATCACCTCTGGCTTGAGGTTGTGGTTTCGATTCCTGGTGTAAGCGTATGTATCAAGCTTGGAGATGGGAGCGCATTCTTAGCATCGTGGGTTTACTCCGGGTACTCCGGTTTCCTCACTCAAGAAAGACTCGTGCGCTAAGATAATAAAAATGAAAAATAAGACTTATCTGCGATATCACTTTCGGTGGAAGCGGACGTTAAACATTAGGAACCGCAACAACCTTGCAAATTACAATATTGTAAAATCTGTAAAAGGAATATTATTTCATTATTTACAATTGTATGGTGAACTAAAAAATTGTCACCATTCGGCATCCACCCACTGCAGACCATAATTCATGAGGCATGGGCCTCTTAATAAGCCTGAAAATTACCACCGTTGATATTTTGATGTGGGTTTTTTAATTAAAAGTTCCGAATACATTTCATCAGGATTAAGACAGAGCTTAATACTTGGAATTTTCCCAAAAATGTACATTGCGCCTAAAGACACTTTATTAAACTGTGTGCTCCAACAAAGCAGTAGCCACGATGATTAAGTAGTGAGAAGCTGGGGGTCTTGCGGGTTCTCTCCTGATGTTGGCCTAGAAGGTTCTACGAAAATTTCCGGCGACGTGGTTTCCCCCTTGTCAGTGGTGCAGGGCGGAGGGTCTGACAAGGACAGATGTCAAGTCGTTCGGATGGGACTGATAACCGAGCCTCTCTGTACACATTAGAGTGTACGTAAAAGATCCATTGGCAGATTTGATATAGGACTAGGCCGTAGCATACTGTATGTATGGCATATATTCATCTTCATTAGCCCAATCGGAGCAGAACGTTAGGACGTTAAACTGATTTCATTTCTAACGAAGCATTGGGTGCCGCAGATCCGACTCTAGATAAAATCCCACTGTTAAGAATATATTCTATTTACATCCTGAGCGGAACTCGTTCAACTCAACGCTGAATCATTCAAGGAGATCACGGTTTAGGTCCTTGTGTTGACCCAAAACATTCTTTTGGATTACCCAGCTTGGTCCCCGCGCTCCCCATGCCGATGGGCCGGAAAGGGAAAGTTTCTAGTCGTGTTTGGTGGATACGTTAAACCGAACCCCTGTTCATACCAGAGGGAATACTTTAAACATCCACTGATAGTCTGAAAAGGAAATGAGACTAGGCCGAAGTGCCGCTGCCAGGGCGAACTTTCCCTCAGAGAACACTGAACCGGTTGGTGAAGAAACGTAAAGCATTTTAAAATATTCATTTAACATCATATTTTGCCATCGCGGTGAGCCCTTGTCTTTGATGTAGGAAGAAGGACCAGGCAAGGGCAGTGCCTAGTCGTTCGGATGGGCGAAAAAACGACGTCCCGTGTACACATCGACGTGCACTTAAAATAACTCGTTTTTAGTAGCCCATTCGATGCAGAAACGTTGAAGTTAAACCCCATTTCGTTTTATTAGCCCAGTTAGTTGTGAAAAGTAAGACGTTAAACTCTATTTAATTACATTAGCCCAGTTGATGGCGAAAAGTAGGACGTTAAACTCTATTTCATTACATTAGCCGAGTTGGTGGTGAAAAGTAGAACGTTAAACTCGTATTTTATTCCATTAGCCCAGTTGGTGGTGAAAAGTAGAACGTTAAACTCTATTGTATTACATTAGCCGAGTTGGTGGTGAAAAGTAGAACGTTAAACTCGTATTTTATTCCATTAGCCCAGTTGGTGGTGAAAAGTAGGACGTTAAACTCGTATTTTATTACATTAGCCCAGTTGGTGGTAAAAAATTGGGACATTAAACTCTATTTCATTACATTAGCCCTGTTGGTGGTGAAAAGTAGAACATTAAACTCTATTTCATTACATTATCCCAGTTGGTGGTGAAAAGTAGGACGTTAAACTCTATTTCATAACATTAGCCCAGTTGGTGGTGAAAAGTAGGACGTAAAACTCTATTTAATTACATCAGCCCAGTTGGTGGTGAAAAGTAGGACGTAAAACTCTATTTAATTACATTAGCCCAGTTGGTGGTGAAAAGTAGGACGTAAAACTCTATTTAATTACATCAGCCCAGTTGGTGGTGAAAAGTAGGACGTTAAACTCGTATTTCATAACATAAGCCCATTTGGTGGTAAAAAGTTGGAGCCGAACCAGGCGTTTTAATGAAATTTAATTACATTAGCCCAGTTGTTGGTGAAAAGTAAGACGTTAAACTCGTATTTCATTCCATTAGCCCAGTTGTTGGTGAAAAGTAAGACGTTAACCTTGTATTTCATTACATTAGCCCAGTTGGTGGTGAAAAGTAAGACGTTAACCTCGTATTTCATTACATCAGCCCAGTTGGTGGTGAAAAGTAGGACGTTAAACTCGTATTTCATTAACCCTAACCCTAACCCTGGTGGTGAAAAGTAGGACGTTAAACTCCATTACATCAGCCCAGTTGGTGGTGAGAAGTAGGACGTTAAATTTCATTACATCAGCCCAGTTGGTGCCGAACCAGGTGTTTTAATGAAATAAATGATTTTAAACAGAAGCAAGGTGATAAATGAAATATCGACTAATATAAATCCCATTTTATTTCAAATAGTTTCTAAAACATGTTGTAAAACTATTATTTAATACTTTTAATATATTGTATTCAAATAAAGAATTAAGATGCCCTGAGGAAGTTGACATCAAATATGCATTAGTAAATCAAAGCATTCGAAACTAATAAATATTTGTCATATAAAGTGATGAATAGGGCCATTAATTGTCTTTGTACGAAAACATGTTTTTTCTCTTTTAAGCAGGTATGGTAAACACGCTGCATACTATCCAACGAGAGCGGGTGGGGTCAGAGGGTGGGAGAGAGGGAGTGAGGGAGGTAGGTCACGATCCCAACCGCTTAAAGAAGTTAAATTGCTATTATTTGGATCCTATAAATTCACACAAATACGCGAGAAGCCTCAATCGTATGGCAAAATCTAGCGTGTTAAATTTCTGTTTTTTAGCAACAGAAATTCAACAGACCGTTAACAAAGGACACGTTACCAAGATAACGATCCGTTACAGTTTAACTGATAGTTTAAATAAGTTAGTTTGGTCTGTAAATAAATGTATTTTGGGCTTGTACAAAAAAGATCCAAAACTGGGTACCAAATACATACTATGTGAAAATGGGGAACCACACTGCTTCCGCTTCTCTCGAGAGGGAGAGAGGGAGAGAGAGAGAGATAAATGGGGTTTGACGTCCATTCAAAACCAGCTAGCTCATTCCGGGACTAACATATGGTTTCATTTTATTTGAATAATTCACTTGCGCGTAGGGGTCTTTAGCAGTGGGATGAAGCAACTGGGGATTCGAAACAGGCTTTATGATACAGCACGCACGTGCTAACCATTCGGCCATCCAACCCCCAAATTGACACTGCGACACCGGGTATTAGAATTATATTTAAGCTGCATTATGTAAATCTTTCTCGTTACAGGTGTTTATTTTTGGCTTCAAAAGTTGTATAGATTCTTATTCAGATATTTATTTACATGGCCATAATTAGAGCAGTTGGGTTGGCCGAGATTTAAATGGATTTGAACATCCACGAGATTGAAATATTCAACGAAAAAATTGATAATCGAGATTTTATTATTCTCGATTTTTAAGTACCGTTGCTACTATAATCAACGTTCTACGCTACATAGTCATAGCTTCGTTCACACTACAGTAATTAGATTTAAGTTTTTCATTTGTATTTTTGAAGTATTATAGCAAGAACGGCCAGGGGTCGGTTGCTCAAAACTAAGTAATTTTAACGATCCGTTAAACTCTAACGGACATATCTTGGTAACATGTTGTTTGTTAACTTTACATTAAATGTACTACAGAAAACACTATAGAATACTTTATTTTTTATATTAGCATAAATCTGTAGGAAAAATGTGCACCACAGAATGTTCAGAGCCTTTATTTCCAGCAACAATCTTTCTCTCCGTTAAAATTAACGGATCGTTAAAAGATAACGGAACTTTGAGCAACCGGCCCCAGTTCTTTATCTAAATCTACACAATGTATCGTTAAACCATTTGAACTTGAAGTTGAATGTATTTTAAAGTGTCTAAATCTACATAATGTATATTTAAACCACTTTAACTTGAATGTATTTTAAAGTGTCTAAAACTACATAATGTACCTTTAAATCACTTTAACTTGAATGTATTTTAAGCAGGACGTCGTGTAATGTGATTAATATGTTGAACATGTGTGTCGTGTCAATATGACTCATGATGTCTACCTAGATCAACTTGTTCATGTCAACATGTCAACTACAACAAGATGGTAGCCAGTACAGTCTACTTGTAATACACGACATCGTCTCTCAGTAGGACGTTAAACCCAAGATGGTAGCCAGTACAGTCTACTTGTAATACACGACATAGTCTCACAGTAGGACGTTAAACCCAAGATGGTAGCCAGTACAGTCTACATGTAATACACGACATAGTTTCACAGTAGGACGTTAAACCCAAGCTGGTAGCCAGTACAGTCTACATGTAATACACGACATAGTCTCACAGTAGGACGTTAAACCCAAGACAACATCTCATTCATAAGGCATGATGACCCGTCGATATATTTTGTTATGCTTCATGGAAAGGATGGATTTAAAGGCTCGATATCACTCGTGTTGTAACTGAATAATATGTCCCAATCTTTATTCTGGTCAACAAATTGTACTATTTTACAATATTCCAATTAATTGATAATACAAATTTCATCTTAACACACCGAATTTTAAAAAATGGAAAAATTCAACTACATGGTTTGAAAAGCTTTACGTAAATCATTTCAAATGTAACTTAGATCTAAAAATATTTTCGAACACTCTGGACAAGTAAAATAGGATGTAATGGTTAATTTACACAACAGGTAGGAGACTTTATTCTAAATATTGGATGTTTAAAAACATCCAATATTTAGAATAAGGCTAAAAAAATTCTGGATCTGTCAAGCCAGCAAGAGTGGTAATGTCCCTTTAAACGAAGAATCGCTGATTATTGCTTCATCGTTTTCAGAATCTACTTCCGTTACATGCAGTCAGTAATTGGTGTATGACCAGTCAGGAGAAACTCCGTGGTAATGACGCTGACTCACTAACAGGGAGATTCCCGTTTCCTTCCCCACTTCGGAGCAGAACAGTAGGACGTTAAACCCCATTTTATTTCATTTCCATTATCATTAAGGACTGAACATTTTATTATCATTAAGAGCTGAACATTGTATTATCACATGAAAAACTGTATATTTTTATTAAGGACTGAACATTTTATTATCATTAAGGACTGAACATTTATTATCATTAAAGACTGTACAATTTGCGCAGTGCTGGGAATTACTGCCAAGGTTTGGTCGAAATTAAGCTATTAGTAGATTTGTTATTACTGATATTGCAAGTATAACGTCAAGGAAGTGACGCGTTTGAGGTTTTTATCAATCATTATGGACAATTTCTGCTCCATGCATGCGGTGTACATTTCTAGTCGAACGATGTAATAAAGTTAATTGTTTATTTGTGTACCTTATTAGCTGTAATCTAAATTGTTTCACCATTAATATTAATTCGCCCTCGGTCCGTCTACCAAGTTTCCGGTGTTACCACATCCTTTCATTGTCAAGCATGTTCGTTAACTACTTACACGGTTCATAAAGTTCATATTTGATTTATTCTATACGATAATGACATTCGCTACCCCGCGGCTAATAATCGATTCTCCTGACCTAAGTATACGAATACAATGGGTGTAAAATGTCTGTCATGCCATGTGTCGACTTGATGATCGGAATCCAGCCACCTAACTGACCGAATCCTGATATTTGAAAGGTACTAGATTTCCATGCCATATATAGACTTGCTGGTCGAATCCCTACAGTTAACCCTAAAATATCATCGGTCCGCAGTTTTAACATGCCACATGTAGAATCTCTGCACCTACCTCTGGGGTGGGGGACACTAGTCTTGGAGTCACAATCTCCCCCAGACGGAACGCCTGTTCAAGAATCCTTGTCGATATATACATATATTCTATAACTACATGCAAATATAAGCAAATATCATTGAATACGACCATTGAATACCCTATAGTTGTATTCAATGGCCATTGAATAACCTATAGTTGTTTTCAATGGCTTTAAAACGTACTACTTTTGTCCAGTCGAATGACGTCACTTTCAGAACTACGCCACTTGCTTGCTATGGTGTAATAATAAGATGCATGAATCGAGTTTAACATCTCAGTACGGTTATTCAGAGACTAGCACATCTTTACTAGCCCCCGGATCCATTCGCTTTTTTTGAATTGTTTGTTTGTTGTTGTTTTTTGAGTATGGTGTCTTGTCGCTATGTTTGTCCTTTGTGTAAATCATATGTGGTGCAGTCCCCCTGCACTTACTATTAGAGTAGAGTCTTAACCCTTCGTACTGTAGAATGTTCTCGTTGTCGGGTTTTGCTCCTGTTCGCTCACCACATTTCTCATCCTCATTTCATCATCATTATTCATTTTACTTAAATCCGATTGATTAATTTATTTTTACTATAATATAGTTATTACAATAATGAATTCAATCTCCAGTGGGCAGCCCCCACCTGGAGTAGCCTGCCATGGGGCTTACACCCCTATGAGAAATTCCATCCCTCTACACGGGCCACCTCACGTGACTCCGCATGTTAATCTTACCAATAAGAATCTAGCAGGTATTTCTGGTGAATTGGCTGAGGGGGGGGGGGGAATTTCGACTAACGTGACAACAAAATATACCCTGAAGGGTAACCTACCAAATCCTGATAATTTAGATATAAACTGTGAATTTTGTCAACTGTCTATCGGTGCTTGTAACTATAGGCAATGTAAATTGTGTACTGATTATAATGAAGCCCACACGTTTAGTAGCTCGGTCACTGGTAGGTGCTACCATGTTTCTACCGATATCAACATTAATTGTAATACACAAAACATAGTATATTTATTAACCTGCAATTACTGCAGATTACAGTATGTTGGGGAAACAAGTAAGTCTTGTAAAACGAGGTTTAATGGTCATAGATCTGCAGGAAATTCTGAAAACGCACATAAATTATTTTATCAACATTTTAAAAATAGTCCCTGTAAAGATTTTGGGTACAGTGTTCAAATCATTGAAAAACTTCCCGGTTCCGGACACCTCACCAATGGTAAAATTGACCCTACACAAATAAGAACGCACGCTGAAGAAACTTGGATTATCAAGCTACAGACCATTTTTCCTTATGGTCTTAATGATAGGTTTAAAAAATATTGATTATAGCAACCGGAATGAAAACACTCTGATCACCAGAAATTGTTACAAAAAAACTTGACCATAATTTTCAAAATAAAAAACGTTCCATAAAAAAATCGAAATTTCAAAAAGATCCGGAAAATATTTTGAACGAATTGTATTCTGCATGCCAATGCCATACGTCTGACAAATTGTCTTGTGTAGCTTGTGTATTTAATCTAGCTCGACAAATTGTACATACTTTGAAAAAATCAACAGCTAAGAAACTTGGTGTCCTCATACAGGATATTATCTATTCTAATCAACTTAATGAAAGCTTTCTTCCTCAATATTACGATGTTATTACCGATTTGATAATAGTAAATTTTCACCTAAACATTCAGCACAGCCAAAGAAAGTACATAAGAAAAAACCCGAGATTTTATGTAAAATACTTTTTACAGATAAACATATACAAGATATTAGACTGAATAGAATTTCCCGAGATAGATCTGTAATTAAATCTATACCAGATACTATTCCCAAAATTTCACCTACAGTCGTATACAAATTTTTACCTCCAATTCGTAATAAAATATTTAACTACCATGAAACTATAGCAAACCTTAACGTTCAAGAATTTATTAACAGCTACGATAATACCACATGTCAATGTAATAACTCTCCTTTTAAAGATAAGTTTCATGACCATGTACTGACAGGAAACTTCGATATTGTTGAAGACAATAATCTTAAAAAACTATTTCGCTTTGGACCACAATTTCGAGAACAACCAAATAAAACTAACTTCAAAAAATTACATAATAATCTAAAATCAGAAATCCGGAAATGCATAGTAGCTTGGTCAGATAAATATCGTGCACCAATAGAATCTTTTGGAGAAAGGAGAAACACTGTTTTTGACCTCAAAGAGAATCAAACACATTGAAAACAACCCAAGACATCCACCACCCGAAGTCCTAAAAAATGCATCTGCAGCTGAATGTCTTTCTGCTCTTCAAGAGAAATTTGTTCTAACACCTGTCGATAAGGCCAGCAATAACATTGCCTTTATCTGTAAAAAGTACTATATTAAAAATATCCTTACCGAAGTTGGACTTTGGCCTAACACCAATAATAACACTTATAAATGTATTACGGAATTATCTAAACTAGATATTTTACAAAATCAATATTCGTTTAACAGGAGTAATGATATAAAAGACAATGTAAAAGTAGATGCCCTTCCACATATTTATTCTATACCGAAATTTCATAAAAATCCAGTAAAATTCAGATACATAATTTCCTCCAGCATCTGCCAGACAAAACCTCTAGCAGTGACTATAACGAAAGGACTTAAATTATGCCAGGCCCAACATGCCATTTGGTGCAAAACACTTCGCAATTATACTGGAATTAATAGCTTTTTCATAATTAATAAAAATAAACCAAAAGTAGACACTTAAGATAAATCAATCAAAAAGGCAATGCAAAATCAATAGAAACTTTCGACTTTTCTACCTTATATACTATGCTACAACATGCAGACCTTAAAAAGAATTTGGATTGGTTCGTGGATAAGGCCTTTAATGGTGCTTTCGTAAAAGGCAGAAATTTGATGGCCATCTATTCACAAGATGCAAGATGGATCATCAAACGGCGCAATGCGAATACTGTAGTTTTCGATAAAGAAAAATTTCAAAATATTATACATTTTCTCATTGACAATGCCATATTTGAGGTTGGGGATAAGATAATACAACAAACTATTGGTTTACCAATGGGAACTGACCCCGCCCCATTTATGGCAAATGCACATTTATATAAATACGAATTCGACTTTCAAGACCATAAAAGAAAAACAGATTACAAGGTAGCAAAAAGTCTAAATTATACCTTCCGTTACATTGTAGACATAACACCAATCAATGATAATGGTAATTTCAATAAATACAAAGATGAAATATATCCTCCTGAACTTATACTAAATAAAGAAAATTCGGGCACTATAAATGCATCTGTCCTTGACTTGGACATCAATATAATTAATAACAAATTTAATATCGGTATATTCGATAAAACGGACAAATTTGGTTTTGAAGTAGTAAAATACCCGTCAGCTCATAGTAACAAACCAGATACGACACTATACAATGTTTTCTATTCACAGGCATTACGATTTTTAAAAATATGCCACAATAAAGAACTATTTCTTTCCCGAATAAAAACTCTTAATTTTAAGTGCACGGCCAAAGGTGGTACACAATTACGCATTTTGAAAGAAATTTCAAAACTTCCATTTCTTCAACATAATAAGTTTGACATTTCTTATAACGATATTACTGACTACATATTGGATAATGATTCTATATAAACTGCTTCTAGATGTCTAGTCCTATCTGGATTATCGCCCTTATTTTTATGCCTATAGGATTACACTAATAACTTACGATTTCTTTAGCATTCCTGTTTTGCATTTCTTACATGGGACATTATATAATAATTATACTATGGTATGTATAATTGCATGGTCTTAAAAACTATTAATTTTTATATTTCAACGTTATTTTATCTAGGTTAAACCCCATTTCATTCATTATTTTATCTAGATTATCGCCCTTTTATCGGGAAATTGCACCTTATAAACCACGACGTCATAACAACTGTTACGGCAGATTCGCGTCACGCCACTCAGTCAGCAGACGGCTCGGCTGTCTCCCTAGATAGTCTATACTCCATTGCTTCTTGTAATCAGTTTTGTTTTTGTTTCGGTGACGGTTGTAATGTGTATCCTAAATGCATTTAATATACTTCAATCCTTTTATTGATTTGATTTAGTTTGAACTAGGCCTACTTCTGATACATTTAACTATGTCACAGTATGTGGTTACTTGTGTAGTGGAATTTATACAACAATATACTTGCATTCGTAATTCTTACAACATATAATAGATCATGACTCATGCTTACACTATATAATTATTTCTTTGGGTTGCATTCCCAGTTGTTTTCAAATATGAGTGAAGTCTGTGTCACCACAGGCCCGGGACTGTACAGCGCAGTGGACGCAGTGAATTGTTTGTTTGTTGTTTTTTGAGTATGGTGTTTTGTCGCTATGGTTGTCTTTTGTTAGTTTAAACTTATTTTATTGCATCGACATTGACATTGTACAATACAAAAGGATTAAACAAAAGTTCTAACAACTTATAAACGTTTTCTCCTTAAAATATTAATTGATGAGAATATTTTAAATGATAGATACAAAAATATTAATTGCATTGAAATAAGGCAGTGGATATTCAACCGTAAACGGCACTTTACTCTATTTACTATATCGCCGTAACTTCCGTTTGACATGCGCAGTTCTCTGATCCGTGGACTTCGCAGTTTTCGCAATGATGCCTAACCCGAACCCTAACCCTAACCCATGACCCTACCCCAAAACCTAACCCAAACCCTTACCCTAACCCTTAACATAACCACCATACGTTCTTTGTCTAACCTTTCTACTTTCTCTGTTTCTTATATAGGACGAAATAGCCATACTTGGATTTCTACGGTAGAACCCAGAGAATTAGTTTTAGAAGAAAATAAAATAATAAATATAAATTGTAGAAAATTATTCTATTTCGGTCAAGGGCCTATTTCTGTGGGTTTTGGTTTTAATTTAAGTACCAAGACGGTCAGTGGTTTACGTTTTTTTCCGTAAAACCGTGCTTCTGCGCCAAACTTGAAAGACGAAGTTACCGTTCTTGTGGAATATATCAACTGCGCATGTCGAACGGAAGTGTCGCACAACTGCGCACGTCGAACGGAAGTTATTATTTAACCAATCACACACGATGTATATATACGTCATTGCGATTTACGGTGCAATAACGTTAGTAAATAGGAAACCGTTTACGGTTATATATCCACTACGTTGAAATAATCATTAATATATTACATTAGATGGTCAGTTTATATAAATGGAATATTTTAACAAATAATAGTTATAAATTACGGAATACAAACTAAACACATTTATATGTACAAAATTAAACAAAACATACATACAATGAGTGCACAGGAACTACTTTATAGATATATAATATGATAATTGTATTTAGGTAAATCGTTTAGTTGATGTTATATAAGTATGAACTTGAGAAAATAAAAAAAATATTCTTTTCATCGGGCAGATCCACGTCACCCCATAGTAACACGGACACGTTAGTGATTTTGAAATCAGTTAGAGAATTTAATAGCGTAGTCCTGTTAACTGAAAAGCGCTTGCACTGAAGAAAGTAATGCTCAGCATTTTCATCGTGCCAGCCACATTCACATTTTGGGCTCAGAATTAGTTTTACCCTGTATAGATCATGATTTAATACACTGCACCCATGACGTAGTCTAGTGTGAATTATATTTTCTTTTGTGTAAATCATATGTGGTGCATTCCCCTGCACTTACTATTAAATGGCATTTAGTAACTGAATAGAATAACAACAAAACACATACTTATGGAAAACAGCTACTAGTGTATTTTAAGGCGACGTTTCGTAAAATATTCTCTCTGTGTTATCAAGCTAATACAGTAAAACAGGTATGAGGAAAATATATATAGACAAAATACAACAACAAAACCGAAGCCATACTTAACAACACATTATCAAAGGCCTACACCAGTGCTTCTCAACCGGGGTCCATGTGCACCCCCAGGGGTGAATTCGGAATGCTCGCGGGTGAAATTTGGAAAAAGGGGGAATTGAGGGGTGAATTTTGTAAATAGGGGGGAATTTGAATTGAGTTTTCAGACACCTGACCGGGAGCCATTACAGAATGTTACCAAACACAAACCCGCGTAGCCATTGGTTGGAAACTAAATGACTGACTAGCTGTAAGTCCATGGCATCTGTTCATTAAATATGTGTTTGAAAAGATACCTAATTAGCATGTTTTAGTTTTTAGTACCGTAATTGGATGTTTTATAGGGAACATCTCACTGTGCCCCCTGCTATTGTTCTCATGGGGGGATTAGTCAAGCTAGGGGATTATCCAATACAATGGTGTTAAAGGTATAGTCTATTTTTAAAAACTACTAGCATTAAACTAATTAACAACTTTATTCACAAGTCGTTTAGCAAAATCGCCAATGGGTGCTATTGGGTTTCGTGTGTTTTACTCAGTACTTTATGCCCCAAATTAACTAAATTTTGACCGCCTTGAGAATTAGGAATAAACCGTACGTGAACTTGGGCCATTTTAAAAGATATAATGTAATTGGGGTGACACCTATCCTTATATAATGATAGTGAGTTTCTAATCAAAAATTTGATTGATTTATGATTACTATCTGAATAGAAGGTAGGTGAATAATATTTAAGATACTCGTTAATCGATGACACGTGAACTTTACTTATATATTGTATTCATCAAAATAATTAAATTTTAACTAGATGAACAGTACTTATAAGGATACAGTCTATAATCCTTTGTTTACTAAAGTTTTCACACCACTAGCCCATAATAACGGTTGATTAGGGGGCACAGTGAGATTAAACCGTTTTATAGTGGCAGGGGTGAATAGCGGAGAAAATATTTCTCAAGTGGGGAATAGTATCATAAAGGTTGAGAAGCACTGGCCTACACCAACACATATTAAGAATGTACAATGAGCAGATAGAGAGTTAATTAACTTATAGCCCATAGCCAGTGAGGATGTCTTAACAATTAGAATGGAAACCATACCTAACAACAATTAGATCAAAGGTGATTAAAATAGTTTAAAGACAATAACAAAAGGCAATAGTGTATACACAACAGATAAACTAACATGATCACCTTAACACTAATTTATGATAGAAGGATAAGTGGGTATGCAATAGAGAGTATAGATTTAATAAATATTAACAAAGAAACAAAAATTTAAAAAGCTTATAACCATGAATTTAGCAGAGTAGTTAAATACGAAAAATAGTCAAAGGATAAAACACAACACGAATATACACTATTAAGGAGAGATTTAAGTTTGCTGTTGTTCTCAATTAATTATTTAAGTAGTCCAAGGATGAAACGCAACACCAATATACACTTATTTGGGAGAGTTTTAAGTATGCTGTTGTTTAATTAGTTATTTAAATAGTCCAAGGATGAAACACACCACGAATATACACTTATTAAGGTCCTAAGGAGAGTTTAATATGCTATTATATAATTAATTGGTCATACGCGTTAGGCAAGAATATCCCTGTTCCTTCTGATTTGTATTGCCTCCATTATTTTCCGTGACTTTTCTATTGGGAGATTCGATGCCAGGGTTTCATATGACTTGATTTTGTGTCCAGGGTTAGTCTGTAGATGTTGTGCAACAGCTGAGTTAGTGATGGATGACTTGGACTTGTGCTGACTTATTCTTTTATCTAGGGGTTGTCGCGTTTCACCGATATAGATACTGTCACATGAGCAGGCAACTTTATAGACACACTGTTACTGGGCAGGAGCCCACAAGCAAGCAAAAATATTTAGTTAGGTCTATTCTAAGAAATGAGAGGGTCAAGGAAACGAACACACACCTTTTTTCAGCCTGGTCATGTAAAATACCCGGAAAAGTTGCTAGAGTCCACAACAGGTACACAAATCGATTATGACATTCCACCTACATCTACAGCTGATCCTGGAAATATATCTGATACAGATATCCTTCTTCCTTCTTATGATGACATGGGCTCTGGCAGCAGGAGCGTATTGAGGTCTAAACCTAAAAAAACACATAGAGAGAAATAGAATTATAACATTGAAAAAGTTGGTTGACATGTGGAATTCAGTAATCAAACTTCACTTCCAATTGGAGGAAGGAGGTTGCTTAATGCCAAATTTTCAGGTCGCAACGGAGGAGAAATGGGGAGCCGGCTGGAAATATTCGATGCGATGCACCAAATGCGGATTCACCTCTCCTGTCTACATGTTATTTGTGGAGGTAGAAACGGGCAGAAGGGGGCGGAAGGCTGCTGCTGTTTACTTAACACTACAGTCTGGCTTGTTGGAAACACCAAGGTCAGGCTTATGCTGGCTGGCTTAGATAGTCGACCACCATTTCTGACCAGTATGAAGAAATTATCGAAGGCCGTCAGTGAAAAAACAGTTGAACTAAATGCCCGGTACATGAAGCAAAACGTTGACAAAGTTAAAGCCATCACGCAAAAGGCGGAGCCAGGGAACCAAATATAACAAGCCAACCAATGAGGCTGATGCCCCCCGCCGAAATCCCAAAATAATAAGATGACTCCTATTAATTAATCAAACATTTATTTTTTTCAAAAGCATCGAGTAGTCAAACTATACACAAAGTGTGATCACTCTCTATCAGATAGAATCAAGATTATCTTGTCCCAAAGCATCAAACAATGAAATTGATTAGCTCTGCTTAGCTTTAGCTCAAAATATTAATTATTCAGTCAAGACATCCGTCTAATGATCATCTACATCAAGTTCAACATTCTACCTCAATTAAAAGCAGAGTTATGTTCCAAAGTCTTGACCAATAAAATTGCTTATCGCTCCTTAGCCTAAGCAGAAAATTTGCACCGTCGAACTTAGTCAAGGTAATTGCTATCACTTTATTACAACCAAGGTTATCATGTCCCAAAGCATCAACCAATCAGATTGCTTATTTCTGCTAACCCTAAGCAGACAATGTTCATCATCGAACTCCATCAAGTCATTCACATAATGAATGGCTTCACCAAGTGTGAACATCCTACCTCGATTAGAAGGAGAGTCATTGTGTTCCAAAGTCTCGACCAATCAAATTGCTTATCGCTGGCCTGTGATATTTACTGGATTAGGATCTGATCTGCAGTTCAACTTTCATTTATGATTTAATCACGAAATATATAATCGGGACTATGTAGCAAGGGACACAGTATAGTCTATCGGAGACGGGTCCTGTGTACACATTAGCATGCACATGGAAGCTACCCCTAAAATACGAGTAAGCTATAGTGCCACTGTCTGAGTGAAATGACGAGTGTCCGTCTTCACCTGTTTCTACAATAGTTGTTTGGATGGGACAAAAAAACTGTGTACCCATCTGCATGCATGTAATAGATCCCTAATAGGGCGTAGCGCCACTGAAATGGCAAATTTTCACCCATAAACTGCATGGTCTATGCCCGTCCTAATTAGCCAAGTCAGAACAGAACAGTGGGATATTAAACCCCATTTAAATTCATTTGTCTAACCTTTTCGTTGCATTGAGAATGGGGATTTGGATGGCAGAATTGTTAGCATGTGGCGCTGCATCATAAAGCCCGTCATTAAGTCAACTAGCGTAAGTTTCAAATACCCGGTGGTAAGTGACAAGTAGTAGGGTCGCCTGTCCAGACTCGTGGGTCTTCTCTAAGTCCGTACGTAACTAACGTGACGAAATTTATTGCAGCTGGCTTTTTTTTCGCACGTATCCAGTGAATGGCCATTTTGCTCAGTATTCCCAGCCACAATTTGGCTATTTTTTTAAAATTGCGTTAAAGTTTTAAATTTTTGTTTAGAACTGAAATAAATTAACTATTAGTCAATCCCCACGCTAATAGTAAGTGCAGGGGGGCTGCGCCACATATGATTTACATAAAAGACAAACATAACGACAAGACATACTCTGAAACAACAAACAAACACATAACAATTCAAAAAAGAGTGAATGGATCCGGGGGCTAGCCGTTAGCGTTCTCTGCGCTGTAGAGTCCCGGGTCTGAATAAAATAAAATAAAACCAAGTACGAACAATCCAAACCATCAGACAAAATTCGAAGTCCTAAAAAAAGGTATAGGCAAAATAATGTATGATGGCAAAGTAGTGTATGATGGCAAAGTAGTGTATGATGGCAAAGTAGTGTAATCAGCATATGGACTGTTCACCGTGTACAAAATACACGACAAACAGTGGTAGCAGGTGTCCGGAAGAGTAAGCTTACCCTGCTGGCATGTCACACCCGCCATAGCTGCATCCAATCTAGTAAGCGAAATCTCGGTAAAATAGCGTGATTGGCCAATGAACTATCGGTATGCAAAATACACGTGATGAACAGTGTTAACAACGTAGTAGTCCTTTATCATCAGGGATATAGTATACCCGTCAATGAAATATGTCAAATCAATATGACGACCATAAAACTTTTTGAAGGTTTTAATAAGTTTAGTTCGTAAGTATCCCTGTAGTTTACGCTTAGATGACAAATGCCTCGATCTACTTAAAAAATCAGAATAGAACGAACAACGAACAAGCTCTCGAGACTTCACTCAAAATTGAAAATGATCAGGAAAAACATTATAATGTGATGTCAGCATGAGTCATGGTCTGTCATATGCTACAAGAAATACGAATGCAAGCACACAGTAGTAAAAATTCCAACTATACAAGTAATCACATCGGTGAAATGTATAAAAAAGGTAGTCTAAAAACATTAAATATATGTATAGTAAATGTGTTGAGGGAACATGTTCCACCGGTCACAAGAAAAAACGCACAAACGAAAACGCACAAACAAAACCGAATACAAAGAAGCAAAGGAAATGTAGACTGCCTCAGACGGTAGTCGTCTGCTTACTGAATGGTGTGACGTAAATACGTCGTTCTGTATCAATGACGTCAAAAATATTGTAAGAAAAAGAGAGATAATCAAGCTGAAATAATGCTAAAAACTATAAGTTTAAACAGCCAATCAGAATTTTTAAGTTGTATAATTGCAAAAAACATAATACTAAATGCAAAACAGGAATGCAGAAGAAATCGTAGTGTATTAGTGTATTTATAAATTCATAAAATAATAATAATAAGGGCGATAATCCAGACAGGATTATGTAACTATACAAATTTTAAATTAAATTAAATTGGATTATTATCCAATATGTACTCGGTTATATATTTATAAGAAATGTTAAACTTAGTATATTGAAGAAACGGAAGTTTCGAAATTTCTTTAAATATGCGTACCGGTAATTGTGTACCGCCTTTGGCAGTGCATTTAAGGAAATGTTCAAGAAGGAAATAGTTCTTTATTGTTACATACGGTAAAAAATCGTAATGCTTGTGAATAGAAAACATTATATAGCGTGGTATCTGGTATGTTACTATAAATTGACGGATATTTTACTACTTCAAAACCGAATTTGTCCGTTTTGTCGAAAATACGAACATTAAATTTATTGTTAATGATATTGATGTGCAGGTCAAGAACAGATGCATTTTGGGTGCCGGAATTTTCTTTATTTAATATTAGTTCAGGGGGATATATTTCACTTTTATATTTATTGAAATTACCTTTATCATTGATGGGTGTTATGTCATCAATGTAACGGAAGGTGTAGTTCAGACTTTTAGCTACTTTGTAATCTGTTTTCCTTTTATGGTCCTGAAAGTAAAATTCATATTTATGCAAATGTGCATTTGCCATAAATGGGACGGGTCAGTTCCCATTGGTAAACCAATAGTTTGCTGTATTATCTGATCCCTAACCTCAAATAAAAACATTAACATAATTCATTGTGTATATGTGAAATAGACCCGACCGAAGCACAAAATAGTGCCAATAGTGTGACCCGTGTGTCAAATGTCCGTTTAAACTTGCTAATTCTGTTATAAACCCCTTTCTTCCGGGATTTATTATTCAATCTCAGAATTCTGTCCGTGATATTGCACAGAATACCCTGATACGACGCAGGTTTTCTGTTCGTCGAGTCATTGTACTTTCGTTTGTTTGTTTACAAACTGACTTCTGTGCGTTGACCTCGCGACCTGAGACGTTTAGATAACGTCATGTGGATATCATGGCTGTTCACTGTGTCAGGGTCACTTCTCTGCAGGTAGGGCGAGTCTGCCGTTCAGGTTGCTCCAAACTCCTCTGGTTTCCTGCCACTGCTAAAGACCCCTATGCACAAGCGAATAATTGAAATAAAAATTTAAAAAAAACATAAGTTAGCCCCTAAATAACCTAGTTTGTGTCGAGTGGACGTGATGGATGTGAATTTTATCCGGACATTCCTGTTTCTGATTACTCTGTCTTCCAATACCAACTGCCAAGGGATCTTTTACGTACATACCAAAGTGGTTGAATATAACAATAATGGATGCCATGTTTGCTAGTCATGAGTCATAACAGGGATATAATGGCCTCTGTTTTCTACCGCCTCTAAAGACTTCTATAATATAATAGGTGATTACCACACCTTATGTTAGATATAATACAATAAGTTCCAAGTCAAAAAGACGATGAAACCCCCACACTCAAAAAGTAGGAGGGCGGAAGATTCCCTGCGACAGTGCAAATTCGTTCGGATCTCAGTGATACATCTGAGGGAGAGCAGGAACCAGTCAGGGGCCTGTTTCACGAAATTTTAACTTGAGATAAAATCCAAATTTTAGTACATACTCAAATCTGATTGGCTAAGCGCTAAAATCAATCTAATACTATCCAATCGAATTACTAAAATCGGATTTTATCTTAGTTAAAATTTCGTGAAACAGGCCCCAGTGTAAGATGAAAATATAAAGAATAATCCCCCAGGAACAAACTAGATTCAACACTGTGGTTTTTAAAAAAATATAATCTTCACCAAAACGCGTTTCGGGCTCAATAGCCCTTCATCAGTTGGTAGTACGAACAACATGATAAAAAATAATCCCAAAATTTTAATATATACAAAGGTTTAGCGCATGCGCCCTAAAATAATTTGGGTTTAATTAATCCCTAGTTCCTTTATGAACTGTCCTTGAGCGAACGATGTCTCGCTAACAGTTCCTCACGGGCCTTATTATCAACTAGTATGAAAATAAGGCTTTTCTCCATCTCGGTTCTAGGGCCATTTTAGATCCTTACCGTCTACTTTGCACCGTGATTCTTCTTTGATCGCCAAAAGAAATCATTTCCTGACACAACCGACACAAATTTATAATAATTCAACACTATTTTTATGTAGAATTCGACGTTAGAAAAAGATAAACAAAATCGTTCAAATCTGGCCGCCATGTTTGTTAACTGACGTCAGCGCAGACCGGTCTTTTTCTAACATCGAATTCTACACGAAAATAGTGTTTGATTATTATAAATTGGTCTCGGTTGTGCCAGGAAATGATTTCTTTTGGTGATCAAAAAAGTTTCACGGTGCAAAAAAGACGGAAAGGATCTAAAATAGCCTTAGAACCGAGATGGGGTAAAGCTTTATTTTCATACTAGTTGATAATAAGGCCCGTGAGGAACTGTTAGCGAGACATCGTTCGCTCAGAGACAGTTCATGAAGGAACTAATTAATCCCAAGACTGGGATTGAAAAATTGAAGATATTTAAAAAATATAAAAAAATGGTAAAAAAATAATCCCTATACTGGGATTTTAAAAAATAGAAATTTAATCCCTATACTGGGATTTAAAAAAATAGATAAAAAAAACGGTAGAAATATAATCCCTGTACTGGGAATATTTATATAGAAAAGTTGGTGATTAAGTTGAATTCTGCTGCTAACTGCCTCCATGATTCTTCGAATACATCTGGATTCTCTTCAACATCTTTTTCTTCTGTACTATTTAATATATCTATATCTGCATCTGTTCCTTTTAATTCCGAGATTGAGAAGGATAGGTGATCAAAGTTGATAGTTGGTAAAAAAAAAATAGGACGGCTGCGGGCCTCAAAAGGTTTTTCTGGTATACAAGTCAGGGTGGTGTGACGGTCATCTTCTTCTTAACTAGAGATGCCTTCTTTTTCTTTTTCATTGATTCTTCTTCAGCTACTTCAGGTTTCTTGTTTATCTTCTTTCGTTTACTCGTAAGATAATGTAGTTTTCTTCATAGCTGTTTAGATGGTGGATGTTCTTACAATGTTTATACAAGTTATGTCTTCTCGTAAAAACTGTATTACAAAGGCTGCAGTGAGTCGTTGCGTCCATATTGGTGGTGTGACGGTCATCTTCTTCTTAAATAGAGATGCCTTCTTTTTCTTTTTCATTGATTCTTCTTCAGCTACTTCAGGTTTCTTGTTTATCTTCTTTCGTTTACTCGTAAGATAATGTAGTTTTTCTTCATAGCTGTTTAGATGGTGGATGTTCTTACGATGTTTATACAAGTTATGTCTTCTCGTAAAAACTGTATTACAAAGGCTGCAATGAGACGTTGCGTCCATATTGGTGATGGTTTAAAGAAGTATTTGTAAAAATCGTTATGCTAATTCATTTAGTCCACTGGGGCTAGTTGTTGCTAGCAACGTTATGAAACTTTCTTCATGATGTAATCGTTTGTTTAAGTTACGCGAAGTTTTTGAAAGGATTTTTATATTGATAGTGTGTTTAAGAAATAATAATAACTTTATTTAAGAAGAGTAAAGGATTAGGCTAAAGAAGCCTTTCTACCATCCTACCCTTCGTGAAAAATATAATACAAAAGATGATAGCAAACTAAATAAAAGAGATGGATGAATAGGAGTATACAATAATCCGAATGAAATTACATGTATAATACACAAGATGAACGCATCAATAATAACACATAATCAAATATATTCCGGCAGCTAACAATAGCAAACGGCATGAAAGTATGTATACATGTAGATTGGACTAGTTCTATTTGTTGACGTTAAGATATTTAAAAAGTTGTTTCTTAAAAGAATTTAATTTAGTGGTCAGTTTTAAATAAGACGGGGATCACGGTGGCTAAGTGGATAAGGCGCTGGTTCGCTAGCCTGGAGGTCGAGTGTTCGATCCCTGCATTGGCCGAGAAAGTTCATCTCGATTTTCCGGCGTGATTTCCCCTTGTCAGTAATGCAGAAGGAGGGCCTGACAAGGACAGCTGCCTAGTCGTTCGGATGGGACGAAAAACCGAGGTCCCGTGTACAAATTGGAGTGCACGTAAAATATCCCTTGGCAGTTGGAATTCGATATAAGAGTAGGCCGTAGCGCCGCTGCCCGGGCAAAAATTTCCCTCATAGCACACTGTATGGCGTATGCCCGTCTTTAATTGGCCCAGGTTAGGTGCTTAAGCGTAGGACGTTAAATCCCATTTCATTCATTCATTCATTTAAATAAGACGGCAGAGAATTCCATAGGTTTGAGCCTTTAAAACGTATGCTGTTTTTTTACAATATTAAGTTTTGGTCGCAGTGATTAGTTTGTTGTTAATGTTGGGTAGGGAGTTTCGTAGAAAGACAGCAGATTGAATAAATAAACAGGACATGTCTTAGATAAAATTTTGAAAATAAACTTACATAAATTGAAGGCATGGCGGTTTTCTATTGTTAAAAGATTTAGGGTGTTTATTATTGGGTAAGTTCGGCGGTATGATCGACATTAAGCAGTAGTTTAAAAGCCATGATTTGTCGTCTAGAGAGACATTCAAGAGATTTAGAGTCACACGAGTCCCAGATTGGCGAACAGTAATCAAAATGAGTCTGAAAATGAGCATTATAAAAAAGAGTGCGGTAGGAAAGAGGGAGATATTGTTTAATCTTACGGAGAAGAAAAAGTTTCTGATTTAATTTTTTAGAGATATATTGAATATGGTCTTTCCAAGTTAAATTATGATTAAAAAAGACGCCTAAACGTTTAAAGGAGGAGACAACTTCAATTGATTCATTGTCGAGTTTTATATCAAGAGTAGTGGGGAGAAATTTTCTCTTTTGGTGGGTAAACTGGATCCGACAGTGTCTAAGGGATATTTCTCTATTAGTGGTGTTACTGGAAATTCGGCAAATTCTTAGAGCTTGACTGAAAGGTAGATTGAGTTTCTGGTGAATGGGATGGCAGCTTAGGTAGTGGAGATACAGGAAGCTATCAGTTGGTTTGGAATATAACTTAGTTTGTAGTTGGTTATCGGCATCTCTGTAGATCGTGACATCTAAAAAATTGATTTTGTTGAGGTCGTATTCGAGAGTTAGTTTGATTGAAGGTAGGAGATTGTTGAACTCCTCTATGAAGTCAATAAGACTCTGTAAATTAGAGGGCCACAGGAAAAAAATAAACATTATGTTAATAATGATCTTTGTGTTGTAGTCCTTCCTCGTCTGTTGTTTGTACATACCTGTTGCAGTCCTCGTCTGTGTTTTGTATCCACTTTATGCAAATGAGCTAATTTCCCGCTTTTTATTGCCGCTCTTCATCATTACAGAAAATGCAGACTAGTTCAGTGTGAATCTCAACGAATTTTCATCTAATAATACAGTGTTGTTGTATTATTGCTTGTTTTTGCTGATCGTGAGTTCTGCACGTTTTAGGTTTTGTGTTTGTTAAAGTGGTTACGATGGGTTTCGTAACGTGATCTAAAAAATGGGATTTTAGAATTGTTTTATTTACTTATTGTGGCTGCCTCGTTTTGAATTCATCATGGCGTGTGGTTCGTCCATATCCGTTAAGCAGGACGCTTTGTTTACCGTTAACAAACATTTTCCTATTGAACATCGGGTATCGTCCAGCCCACTTAAAATACATGTAGTATGTAAAACGTTTAAAGGAGAATACTAACGCAAAAAGTTCTTTTAATATGAAAAATAACGTTTATATTAGAATATTTTTGACCCTGCGAAATTTTAAAAGTCACTCTAAATATTTTTACAAAGGAAAAATATACCAAAAAACACCCAATTGACCTTTATGCATATCTGAAGCCTCGTTTTGATTTTTTCCGTGAATGACGTAATAGTTGATCGACTTTGTGAATTTCCCTATAGAAGGCTATTGAAACTGAGCACGGCATGCCGTCAATTTGACTAACTGGGTGCATAAACATAGACAATTGCCTTGCTTGGGGATATACGAATAGCACCGACAATAAATCGGGAAGCGTCTGTCATTTTTTTTTAAATTTCCAAGCGAGACAACGCGCAGAAAAGGTCTGAGTCGGGACACAGCGGTCAACGTGGCGATGTCAACAAAACACGCTTCTCTCTCAAATTCTTGTTCGGAAAAATTTAGAGTTATACCTGCTTATGAATGGGACCAGTGCAATTTTAATAACTTTATTATGTCGATAAAGATATAACCGTTGTTTTATCTTTCTGTTAAAACTCTGTGCATTCTACGGCGAACCCGGCAAGCTTTCAAAATCTATCTTTAGAAACCTCTTATGTAACCATAGCAACGAAATGTAAACACACCGCTAGAGTGGTAGCCTGAATACTATTGTTAATTACTATCCCCCTTTTGAAGCGTCTTCCGTAGGCCTATTTCGATGATTTTGCAGTCAATCATAAATAGTACTAAATCATGTTAGAAGTTTGTCCGATGTAACTTTGTAAAATATGAGCGTGATACTACTTTTCGTTTAGCGTGAGCGAAGGCCCTACTGGACCATGGTCCTATCACTGTCTATTGATGACGATGTGACCCATTTTTAGCGACGTTCTCGTATCTAGTATAGGGCATATAATACCATAATTATTAGTTTTTATCTGATATTTTTTTTTTCCGATGAAGCGTTAACACCAACAGGGCCGCAATAAAGCCGAAAGTCATTGCGAATCGAAGGACTGAGTGATAGATAGGCTAGTGATAGGAAGGATAAGACGAAGTGAAGGCGAAGGCGTGTCAACGCTGTTTGTAATTTCTAGTGCCTATTTATTTATCATTATTGTAACTAGAATGTTCCGAACCATCACCGTCACCGTTGTTCCTCGTATTTCTAATTCGCCGGTCCTATAGGGAAGAACACTCTGGGCGAAATCAATGTCTGACAAGCTGTTACTTTCTGCTGATACCCTATTGATATATACATCGACTGCTAAACGTAGATCAACTATTACGTCATGTCACGTGATATAGCTTCAGCTCATTAATTGACCTTTCCGTCAGAGACCCGTAGCTCCTCCCCCTTTTTATAATGACGTCACCTTAGACAACATTGACGCGCCTTAGACATAAACAAGCATGGCGATGGCAGAACGACGTTCAATCTTGTGCCAATCTTTTGGACCTTTCCGCTAAATTTTTAGAATAAATTTTTGAAAGAGAAGTGTATTGTTAGTTTGAAGTATAAGACAACAATCCTCCGGGTACTATAATGAAGGATATTTTCCTGACATGAACCAACGATCAGTGGATGTCACGGAAGTCAAAACTGACAAGACATAGATAGAGCGAGAAACCATATTTATTTATTTCGTTTAAATTTGACTTTAAAGGAAGTAACAGACTACCATCGTTGCTGTCAGACTGGGTAAGCAAATTCTCCTTTTTTAATATCACTTATATCGATAATTTTATTGAAATTGTAAGCATGTTGAGTTACTAAACGTTAGTGAAGCGTAGACGTAATGGGGTGGGGTACAATACACTTATCAACGTATGACATTCATCGGAGCTGCAACTTTTAAATTAATAAGGTTCATCATAGTTCAGCATAGTCTGGTCTGGATTTGATATAAATTTAGAGAAAACTAAGGTTGGATATAGGCACTTATGTAGATTGCAAGGCCTATAAGGCCTAGTAGGCCACACTAAACACAAAGTTGCGTTAGGCTATTCAATATTGTCGTGACTTGTACTACTACTATTACTAATACTATATAATTTTTTATAGTGGAATATTAAGACTAGGCATCGAAATTACACTTTTTATAACTGGTGCAGTATGTCTATATAGTATATAGTAGGCCAGGCCACCCCACATGTTCCTTTCAACAACAAAAATAGAGAAACATGCCGAGATTTTCTTTTTATCACGATGATTTGACTTGTAGGAAGGATGTGTGGCTACTGCTCCCTTGCTGTCAAATGACCCATGCACATTGATCAGTCACTAAAACAACAATGAAGAAAAACCAAGACTAAGAGGTGACAAGATTGATCCTGTTCATAGAGTTATATAACTCTATGATCCTGTTGCAGTAATCCGCACCCACATTATCCATCAACCTAATGTCATTTGGTTTGAGAATACACTTCAAGATTGTAGATACCGGTAAGAAATACTCAAAAGTATTAATAAAATATTATTTATTTAAAAATACATGTACTTGTACAGTAAAGGCTACATCTAAATGACTAGATATAATTATGCAACAGTTTTATAATGTATGTTCTGAAGCAAAAGGTAACAGACTTTGCATAATAGAGTGACATTGTGAAATCACATATTAAATTCCTTTGTAAGAGTTTGAAGAATTAGCTTATATATATGTCACATGTGGTTATCGAAGATTATTAATAATATTAAGCAATACGGTACTAGTAAATAAAATAAAACCAAGTACGAACAATCCAAACCATTAGACAAAATTCGAAGTTCTAAAAAAAAAAAACGTTTTAGGCAAAATAGTATACATTTTTTGTTAATTGTTTGTATTTTTTTTTCTTCTTCAGGAATGTTGCTGTAAAAGAATAAAGAAGTAATAAGCTATAGACTGATATAAAATATACACATACATAAAATGTGATGTGTGTATAAAGGCCTAAATTGAATTTTACATATTTTTGAAACAATTGCAGTATGGTTCCACTTAATTGACACCAGCATCGAAAAAAAAAACCATGCTACTTTATATCAGAGTTTTTCAAATAAACCCAACAAATTTGTGTCGTGAAATTAAATGATTAATATTTACCCTAAATTTCACCGTAATACATGACTAGCAAGACAAAACAACAAATTTCAGTGGAAAATGTATTTGGAAAGAATAGGCCTAGCAACAAGAAAAATGGGAGTAACGCTTTTCTATCTTTGTATGATCTGTATTAATTGTGAACTCTTGATTTGATAATAAAATTATTAGAGTAGTTAAAAAGCTAGTTTATTTACCTGTCAACAATTTGTCTTTTTATTGCTGCAGCTCTTGTTAATTTTGGTTTAATGTTATACTTTCATTTTATGATCAGATGAATATGGTTCTGAAATATTTTCTATTGGTCCAGGCAGCGTCAGAAAGTGCTGAAAATCAGTTGATTTAACATGTCATTTTAAATGCAAAGTATTTAAACATTACATTTAAGACTACTAGAACTAAAACACCAAATAATAATGCCTGTAGGCCTAGAAGACACATCTCGTCTAGCCTAAATTGCCTATCTTGATAAACTATCTTAGAATTAGGCCTAGGCCTCTAGTGTAGCCTTCATTTGGTTGTGGCAATAGAGTTTTAGGCCTATATAAAAGCGTTCATTACATACCGTCTGGTAAGACTGTCTAGGCCTAGCCTACTGTGGGCCTTGAACTGAACAGGAAGGGGAGGGTGAAGAAATTCCCACCTTGTTGCCGAATTCTGCAATACGGAATGGATGAATGTTATGGAATGATGTGAGAAAAACATAAAAGAAGATAGGACAGTATCAGTATCGACAGAAACATAGGCCTACCCTACACCTAGGTTGCTCCCGACGTTTTGACAATGATACCGTACTCACAATGGCGACTGTAGTGTTACTTTACAGTCATAGTAAGTAGGCCTACTCATAGTGTTAGCAGACGACGTGTTATACGATAAAGGCGTAGATTACATAATATTTTATTGTTTTTTGGCTAAACGAAAACAAATTTATTAACATTGGAATAGGGTACATAAAATTAAATGTTATTTAGCATTTAAAAAATAATTTACTTACCTCAGAACACACTTGACAGGTTAGAATTGACGTTTGTTTACAGTGACTTCGACAGCTGTCTATCTATTAAAAGACACGTCCCATATTTCTTTCAACTGTTTCGGGAAAGTAATGCACACTACATCACCCTTTAACCTGTCTGTATAGCAGCTATCGCTGTTACGATGTCCGTGTGAGCAATATTTAACTACGATTGACGACGTTTCAACACACGGCAAAATGTCAAAATTCACGTAGTTTGTCTAAGGTGATGAAGCGTGGAAACGCGACGTCATTTCGCGGGAAACGTAATCGAAGCTGATTGGTCAAAGCCTTATTGTGGGCGGAGTCGACGGAAAGGTCAATTGTCGGGTGTTTCCGTAATTGCGGAAATCCGAGAGTGTTTTTTAACGTTATTTGTTATTAAAACTTAAAAAAAAAAAAAAAATCTGAAATGTGTTACATAATCAACTAAGTAAATGATAAAATTAAACTTTTACTTTAGCATTCTCCTTTAAATACTTTTTTTTTATCTACGTACGGACATTCCAATTTGGATTTGGATGGGGATTTGTGCCAAGTTCTTTGTTGGGGTCATGGCGGGTTGCGAGTTCGCAGTGACCCGCATGGACGACTGGTTCGGCGGCAGGTAGCAACAAATTTAGACAGGCAGACATTAATTATTTACATTTAGGTTCGAATGATATTGAATCACCCGAATCTTTGCAATATGAAGTAGCAACCACTGTTTTGAATTTTGCCGATTTACTGACGACTCGTTATCACCCCAAATGTGTGATTGTCAGCCAGCTATTGCCAAGTTATAATGAGCCTTTCGACGGATTTAATAATAAAATAAAAACCAAGTACGAACAATCCAAACCGTAAGACGAAATTCGAAGTCCTAAAAAACGTTATAGGCAAAATAGTATATTCAAGCAAAATAGTGTAATCAGCAAATGGACTGCTCCCCGTGTACAAAATACACGACAAACAGTGGTAACAGGTGTCCGGAAGAGTAAGCTTACCCTGCTGGCATGCCACACCCGCCATAGCTGTATCCAATCTATTAGGCGAAATCTTAGTAAAACAGCGTGATTGGCCAATAAACTATCAGTATACAAAATGCACGTGATGAACAGTGTTAACAACGCAGTAGACTTATATTATCAGGGATATAGAATAAAACCGTCAGTTAAATATGTCTAAAATGATAGTTGAGAGAGACATGTTATATTTACCAATCAAGTCAATATGACGGCCATAAAACTTTCTAAAGGTTTTAATAAGTTTAGTTCGCAAGTATCCCTGTAGTTGAAGCTTAGATGACAAATGCCTCGATCTACTTAAAAAATCAGAGTAGAATGAACAAGCTCTCGCGGAAGGGGAAACGTTAGATTGGTTGTAAAAAATACATAGACGTGCATCTCTACAGTTTATTTGAGAATTTTGCCCAAAGTATTTAAAAACATTGACAGTTATGTTTAAAATAATTAACAGAATATTAAAGCAAAACCAATTATAATTACAGTGAAGAAATCTGATCCATTATAACCTCTATCTAACTCCAGAAAATAGGAGCCAATCATAATAAGCGATTTACCCCCGGTACATTCAAGATGGCAGTGGATACAATGTAGCTTTATAATTTCATGTAACTTGATAGTAAATAAATAATACGAAAACAAGCTGACACTACGTGGTATGATTTGTGATTGAAAGGAATGTCGGAAGCTCAATCAGTATCATTGTGTCAATGGTGTGTAGGCTAACTAACAATGTAGCCTACCAATAGATCTTTAGGCTATTATGATGGGTGTAAAGATGTCGTCGTAATGCAATTTGAGCCAATCACAATCCCAGAGATAAGAATACCCTTCGTTTATCCCTGGTAAAACTTACCGGCCATGTTGAAATCCTGCGATTCATTATGGGGCGTTTTATACAGAATCGACATCATTATTCATCGAAACAAAGATTGATTATTGTTATTAATAATATTTCTGCGACACACCACTACAATTGAGGACTTTATCTTACCCGAAACGGGGTACAAAGGGTCGTATTAAAATGGAGGCGTTTAGCCGTTACTAACACCACCATCTTACATTTTGATAGTCTCTATCATCCAGACAAATATTCTACGTACGTTGAAGACTAGGGGGTTCTGGGTGACCGAGACTAATACTTTGGCGGCTGTCATTTTGCAACGTGAATATGATGGGTGCCTATCGTAGCTAAAAACAGCACATCAGTATATCTCAACGTTTTTAGCTACGCTCTCGTAGCTACTTTGCTTGCTTATCTCTTTCTCTATTCGTACGAAGCCGATTACATACAGATGCTCGTAAAAACAAATAAACGATCCGTCAGACTTTTTAATTCCACTTATCGATATATCGATGAAGTTTTAGCCCTTAATAATCCTAAAGCTGATGAGCTCGAAATTAAAAATACCAGTGACAGTAACAATTACGCTTCATACTTGGATCTACGTCTCGATTTCGATAATTGCCATAAACTGAGTGTTAAATTGTACGATAAATGGGATGACTTTGACTTTCCGATCGTTAAATTTCCATTTATTAGTAGTAACATTCCAATATCACCAGCTTATGGAGTGTTTGTGTCTCATCTAAAATGTTACGCGAGAGCTTGTTCCATTTATTCTGATTTTTTAAGTAGATCGAGGCATTTGTCATTTAAGCTTCAACTTACAAGGATACTTGCGCACTAAACTTATTAAAACCTTTAATGGCCGTCATATTGATTTGATTGGTAAATATAACCTGTCTCTCTCAGCTATTATTCTAGATATATTTAATTGACACGTATACTATCACTGTCTCCCTGGTAATGTCTACTACATCATTAAAACAGTTCATCGCGTGCATTTTGCATACTGATAGTCCATTGGCCAATCACGCTATTTTACCGACATTTTGCCTAATAGTTCGGGATGCAGCTATGGCGCCAGGCAGGGTAAGCTTACTTTTCCGGACACCTGTTACCACTGCTTGTCGTGTATTTTGTACACGAGGAGTAGTCCATTTGTTCATTACATTATTTTTCTTGAATACACTTTTTTGCCTATAATGGTTTTAGGACTTAGAATTCTGTCTGATGGTTTGGATTGTTCGTACCTAGTTTTTATTTTATTTTTATATTTTGCAAAAATTAATGATTTCCCCTGGAATTTTTACTTCATCATAAGTAACAGTGTTCCAGGTTCAATGACTTTATCTTTTTACTATGAATAGGATTATAACCCTATGATATCCGGATCTCCCTGTTGCCCAGAAACATGAAACATGGTTATTGCATGTTCACTTAAATGAATATATACACAATGCATTTTCCTTATTCCGGGGAATTCTATGTGAATTGGAATTTCATCATATGATACAAATAATACTTCAGTAGACCTAATACAGTTTTGAATAAATTATAAAAGTCACTAGCCGATTGAACATTGATTTTGACGTACTAAAGACGTTGCCCCCCCCCCCCTACACCATTCACAGCATCTTTCCAATGGGGAGTAGCAAAATACTTCCAAGGAAAATTAGAATTAAATTCCATCATTTATTTCATCTTAAACTCGCTAGAAGGCCCATCTATGACAATAATGTTGTCAATACCTTTATCTGCCCCAAATCCTCATTGCGAATCTGATACTATGAGGTATGTCTTGCACGTTTCTTTAAAACATACAGCGGCCGTAAAAGGTGTAACCGAACTTCTACTACAGAGGGCTGATTGTACTTCCCTCTGGTACTCGCAACTATAACCCATTGTAAAATCTGCTATTAAAATTCTATTGTTTTTCTTTTCATTTTCAAACGCTGTTGATTAAACTCTCTTCACGCGAACATGGTCTCTCATAATATAATTTGGAATATTTTTTGTCTTTTAACTAATTTTTCCCGTTGATACTCCCACTGATTCCAATTCACTTTTTTTTTTATCTGGATCAGGCATTTGTTGTCTGTCTAGAAATAATTCACCCTTACTACAATTAGACCATGTTCCCTCCCAACAGATAGAAAACAGATCATCAGCATTACAAAGAAATAACGGCCACTGCGAACCATCACCACTTACATGTACTACTAGACCTTTCAATTTAAGCAAACAATTTTCATGCAACTTGCATTTGCAAAGATCAGGGGGGCTATCCTTTAATAGCGGGATATTTGTCAGTCTTAATTTACAAAAACTACTAAATGATATTTTATTAGTATTATCAGGAAAGTTTCTAAGAAAAGACTAAATGCCTCTCTGAGAAACATGGTAAAATAATGCTACTGTACTTTTTTTTTACCATTGTGTAATGATGTCAGGCCTGTAAAAGAAGGCATTCACGGTTTTCAGAAGATAAAAAGATAGTAAGCTGGCACTGCCAGGCAGGATACGCCCACATTTTCGAGAGATGGATAGAGAACAAGCAAAACCAAAAGTGATATTTCCTACAATCAAAGGCTATAATTCATTAAATTACAATTTGATATGCGCAAATATCGAAAAGAATCAAGATCTTAGGTTATAAACATACATTTCAACTTTCAACGAAATCGAATTAAAATTGTGACCTATACTGGGTCCACAACCTTGATATACCAAATTTTAACACTATTAGCGTACAAACGGAGGCCATTTTTTCTGGCAATTATGGTCCGATTTCCTTGAAATTCAAACTCAACCTTCCGTATGGTGTAACGGTGATAGAGTCAAGCGTTTTTTAAAATCGGTTAATAATCGTGACCTCCAGAGGGACCATAGGTGATTTTTCGGACAATCAGGGGCTATAATTCAGGAAGTTATGATCTGATATGTGCAAATAACGAAAGGAACCAAGATCTTTGGGTTATAACCATGCATTTCAAGTTTCATCAAAACTGAATTAAAATTGTGACCTATACTGGGTCCACAACCTTGATATACCATTTTATAACAGTATTCGCGTACACGCGGCGGCCATTTTGTATGGCAATTTTGTTCCGAATTTTACCGAAATTCGAAATCAACCTTCCTTAGGGTGTAACGGTGATATAATCAAACGATTTTTTAAATCGGATAATAATTGTGACCTCCAGAGGGACAACAAGCTAAACAAAGACGATTTTGCGTATAATCAGGGGCCATAATTCAGGAAGTTACAATCCAAATGCGCAAATATCGAAAGGAACCAAGATCTTTGGGTTATAACCATGCATTTCAAGTTTCATCAAAATCGTGACCTCTACTGGGTCCACAACCTTGATATACCATTTTTTAAACAGTATTCGCGTACGAATGGCGGCCATTTTGTATGGCAATTTTGGTCCAATTTTTCTGAAATTCAAACTCGTCCTTCCTTAGGGCGTAACGGTGATATAATCAAACGATTTTTTTAATCAGATAATAATTGTGACCTCCAGAGGGACCACAAGCTAAACAAAGTCGATTTTGCGTATAATCAGGGGCCATAATTAAGAAAGTTACGTTCCGATATGCGCAAATATCGAAAGGAACCAAGATCTTTGGGTTATAACCATGCATTTCATGTTTCATCTTAAATCGACTTATAATTGTGATCTCTACAGGGTCCACAACCTTGATATACCATTTTTTAAAAGTATTCGCGTACGAACGGCGGCCATTTTGTATGGTAATTTTGGTCAGATTTTCCCAAAATTTGAACTCAACCTTCCTTAGGGTGTAACGGTGATATAATCAAACGGTTTTTCAAATCGGATAATAATTGTGACCTCCAGAGGTACCACGAGCTAAAATAGGTGATTTTTCGGACAATCAGGGGCCATAATTCAGGAAATTACGTTCCAATAGGCGCAAATATCGAAAGGAACCAAGATCTTTGGGTTATAAACATGCATGTCAAGTTTCATCAAAATCGGTTCAAAATTGTGACCTCTATAGGGTCCACAAGCTAAAAACGTGATTTTTCGTACAATCAGGGGCCATAATCCATGAAGTTTTGATCCGATACATGCCAATATCGAAAGCAGCCAAGATCTTTTGGGGATAAACCTATATTTCAAGTTTCGTCAAAATCCGACAAGAATTGTGACCTGTAGAGAGTCCACAAACAATTGTGGACGGACGGACGGACGGACAGGGGCGACGACATAATACGTCCACATGAAAATGTGGGCGTATAAAAACAAAAACGATAATTGATGATTAAACTTGAAAGAATGTCACATGCTTTTTTTAACAAAAGTTCCCAGATATAAAAATCAGTTTTTTCCAAGTTTGCAGAACTCCGTCCAGCACACGTCTTACTACACAAACAAATCCCACAGTGTTTGTTAATTCACGAAAACATTCGTTTTCTATTGGAAACTTTAAATGCACATGATAGCCACGTTAGTAATGAATTTAAACGTTTATTTACCAATTAGTGTGTAACCAGTCATCAGAACATTGTATGTTTTGAGAATGCGAGTACTGCCCATGTATTGATTATATAGCCGCGGTCACACTGCATCGAGTTAGCCCGTGCTAAACTAGCCCGGGCTAAATTAGCTCGGGCTAAAATCTCAGCGTCGCGTTCACACACGTTTCCACCAAACGAACCGAAGATGACCCTGTGACGTCATAAGTGCAAACCGCCAGATGTCGCGTAACATCACTTTCTGTTTACTTCCGGGTTTTCCCCTCCCTGAACGACTATTGTTGTCCTTTATTTTTTTATAATCATTGCGCCATTTTTTTCAATTTGTTGAAAATCTGTATAACGTTTCTTTCGTAGCCTAATTGCAAAGCTCACTCGCCATTTTTTGGTACACAATTCTATTTTTACAAGTCGCTGTCAACTGCGCTTGGATGAAATCTTGTCTCCATATTCCCAACAGGTGAACAGGGCAAGGCTTTCTTCATTGGTCCAATTGGACCCTCGATCTTTTTTATCGGACATTATAAGATTATTACTTGAATTAAGGTAAATATATTAATTTAACTAACGCGCGACCACGGTAACTAAGTAAAGCGGAAGTAGTGTGAAAGTGGCGACGTCTACAATACTGATTTAACACGGACTAGAACCGGAGTAGCGTTCACACAGAGAAATTTAGCACGGGCTAAATTTTAGCCCGGGCCTGGTTCGATGTTTTTGGTCGTGCTAAATTAGCCCGTGTTAAACTAGCACGAGCTAATTTAACACGGACTTTTCGTCTGTGTGAACGCTTGGTCCGTGTTAAACTAGCACGGGCTAAATTTAGCTCGTGCTAAATAACGTAGTGTGACCGCGACTTATAAAAATAGCTACACATCAACTTGATACAAAGTGTAAATGGAATCAGTGAACACATTCGGAAGACACAATACAAAAAGAAGAAATAACTGGGACCGTTGGAGATTGTTTTGAATTTTTTAATCAAGTATTCCTTAGGTACACAAGCGTTAACAAGCACAGTATTTCAAAGCATTGCGTAAAAATCTTAAACCGAATGAAATTGGTATTCAACTTGATTTTTCAAAGAATTCGTTTTGCTTTGAATAGAATGAAATTCTGATTACAGAATTTCTGCAGTTGTCAGGGCCCGGTTCCTAGAAAATTCTTAAAGTAAGCACAAAGTCATACTTCACTTTTACTTACGTAAGAATCTTATAAAAATACTGTTCCTAGAAAATTCTCAAGACCATTCTTACTTAAGCACAGGTCAAGTACAAGTCTAAGCTCATTGTGACTGGTAAAGCTTACCATACACCGAGACTACGATGCTCTTTAACGTCATAAAACAACTTTGGTATGCGAATTACGGTACGTCATAAATTTGTCGTCTGCTTCATTGTGGTTGATTTGGATGCGTTTGACATGTCCTACACATAATTATAAAATGTGCCAAAAGATATAAAAAAAAAAAACAAACGCAGACACATACAAACTAACTGAATAATTTTAAGAGCGCCTGATCTTAAAGTAGCCTGTGTGTTTGTAGCCCATTGTTTACTAATTGGCAAATAAATGAATTGGTTTCAGGGTAGGCCTATAAGGCCCTAGATGCAAAATTATCTATAGCATTCTTAATTTCTTTTGGAAAAGGATTTTCTCTGTCTTGTAATTGTCTCTTTGGTATCAAAATGTGTCGGAAATGCCGTCGAAAAAGTCTACGGTCAGTCATCTTTTGAAGCAGAAACATTGGTAAGCAAGCCCTATAGGCCTACCTTGCTTGGGACTTGTGCTTAGATTGGCTATGTTTAAGAACGAAGTTGTACTTAAGTTTTTTCTTGGAACGCATAATAACGTTCTTGTGCTTACAATGAAGTCTACTTAAAATCTAAGCACAAGGCCGTTCTTAAGAATTTTCTGGGAACACAAGATAAGGTAAGTTTACTTAAATGCAAAGTCGACTAAAATCTAAGCACAAGAACGTGCTTAAGAATTTTCTAGGAATCGGGCCCTGGTTTGTTCAGAATTCCGAAATTACTCCCTCTTTATATGCTTTCATTTCTAATAGCTTAACCCATGACAAATGTTCTGTACATTTTTCTTAAAATATATTGTCGACATAAAAACGAAGGTAAATTTTGATTCCGTCCACCCTTTTTCTGACCGGTTCTCCATCTGCCTCTTCTTGAAAAGAAGTGTCTTCTTGTGCCCCTTCAGCTTCTCACACAAGTAGGGCCTAAGGCCCCTCTTGACGCCAACGGGCTCACACCCGGCGTACCACACGCCGTCGCGTACGGCATGTGAGCATTTAAGCAAAAAAAAGAGTTTTGTAATTTAACGTATATAGATGATATTGCAGTTGCATGGCATTTTTTGTCAAATCCCATGGTAAGGGAGCTGTTGATGGTATTGGTGGCGAAGTGAAGCACAAAGCTCGACTGGCTGCTTTAAGTGGATGGTAAGAATTAATGGAAATGTACATTTTAAAGTTAAACAATCTATGAACTGTAAAAGTAAAAATGTTATATATTTGATATTTCCAACAATGATGACTTTCCGTCTAGATTTTTAATTTAACTTCATACCCGAAGCATTCGAATAAGTCATCACAAATAACATATTTTACTTTGACGGGGCCTACTACAGCCAATCTCGAAACCATCCGAAACTTAGGCTGCCTATCTACTGCTAGCTTCGGCTGAGAATAGGCCCTAACCTAATTAACCCACATTTAAATTCCTACATCGACGATTTTAGTCTACCTATGTCTGTTCCAAACGCAGGAGTCAGCTTGCTCCTCTGTATTTGGCTCTATTTCGTCATTTATTTGTGTTAATTGTCTTCTCCCGGTTGTTTTTCCTTCACTACATAAATCTGAATATGAGTAGTCGTACATCATGGGGTGGTTTTGCCATAGTTGGTCTAATCGATTTCCAAAGATTTTGACGTTTTTGGCCGTGATTACTGATTCTGGTAAGCTGTTCCAGTCTTCCACTACTCTATTTGTGAAATAATGCCTACGCATCTCAAGTCTAGATCTATGTTTAGCTAGTTTCAGTGAATGTCCACGAGTTTGGTGAAATGTACATTTATTGATCGGTAGTAAATCTTCTGTTACGCGTTTGTCATATTTACCAGTTACTATTTTATATGTCTCGATCATATCACCTCTCAGTCGTCTAAATCTCAGTGATGGGAGCTTTAGTTTTCTTAACCGTTCTTCATATGTCAAGTCCTTCATGTCGGGTAACATTTTTGTGGCCCTTCGTTGAACATTCTCAATTGATTCTATGTCTTTAATTTTATATGGGTTCCAAACGCTACTTGCATACTCCAGATTAGGTCGGACAAGCGATTTGAATAATAGACAGAAAGTTTTAAAGTTTAAGTATTTAAATGATCTCCTGATTATCCCAACTATTTGATTTGCTTTATTTACTTGAATCTGTATATGCTTTTCAAAATTTAGTTTTGAATCGATCGTAACTCCAATGTCTTTTTCGGTTTCAACAGATGCTAAATTAACATACGAGCCTGCGTAGGTTGGCATCGTGTAGTTCGAGGTTCTTGGATGATGTCGTTTGCCAGAGATAGACAAGACTTTACACTTGTCCGGATGAAAACGCAATAGCCATTTTTCACTCCATCTAAAGAGATTGTTGATGTCATTTTGTACTATTTCAATGTCACTTTGCTTGGTAATTTCCCTGTATAGCTTCGTATCATCAGCAAACATGAATACATCAGATTCCACAGTTAGAGGTAGATCGTTAATAAATAGAACAAATAATATTGGTCCGAGTACAGAGCCTTGCGGTATACCACTTGTCACACTATGCCATTTTGAGAATGATCCATTTAGTTGTACTCTTTGTTTTCGGTTACTTAAAAAGTTCTTAACCCATGTACATGTCTTGTTGCTAATACCGTAGGAACGTACTTTGTTAATTAATCTTACATGCGGTACCTTATCAAAGGCTTTCATAAAGTCAGTGTAGACGGCATCGATGGTTCCACCATTGTCGAGTATGGTAGTCCAATGGTCTAGTACCTTCAATAGTTGTAAAGTGGTAGATCTGCCTCCCATAAAACCATATTGTTTTACACTGAACAGGTCGAATTTGTCCATATGTTGGATAATTCTTTTTCTAATAAGCTTTTCCATTAACTTACAAATTATACTGGTCAAGCTAACAGGTCTGTAGTTGGATGCAGAGTATTTACTTCCTTTCTTAAAAAGTGCTGTTATTTGACCAATTCTCCATCCTTCGGGTACTGTACCGGACTTAAAAGAACTGTTGAATATCATACAGAGTGGCCTATCGATAGTATCCGCTAATTCATATAGTAACTTCGGGTGTACTTGATCTGGACCAGGTGATTTTGTAGTATTTAGATCTTTCAGTAGCTTATTCACTTCATTAGTTGTAAAATCGTTGTCATTTGAATGTTCATCATACTTTATATTTTCAAGTAAAGTTTCGTCATTATCGTTTTCTATATTAAAAACACTACTGAAAAATTCAGCTAGTATCTCGGCTTTTTGCACATCTTCTGAAGCAATTTCTTTTTTTCCATCGCGTACCGTGTGTAGTTCGGATACTCCGGGTTTTGTTTTTCTCTTGCTATTGACATACGACCAAAAGTTTTTACTATTTGTTTTTGCCGATTCAGCTATCTGCTTTTCACGGTTCTTCCGTTCCGTTGCAATAATCGATTTAGCCTTGTTCCGGTCTTTGGTATACTGTTTGTAGCTTTCGCTATCTTTTTTCAATCGATATTTTTCCCAGCTTCTATGTTTCTTTCTAATTGAACGTCTAGCCTCCGGACTCAATGGGGTGTTACCTTTTCTAATACCAACACGCTTTGTTGGGATGTTACGTTTCATGGCTATTGTTAGTTTGTTCATAAATATATCTACCATTTCTGTTGTGTCTTTACCCTGTAGTGTTTCATTCCAGTCTATATCCAGTTCCTGGCTAAGTTTAATATAATCACCTTTGAAATAGTTGAATTTTTCACTAACATTGTTTTCATAGCTAAGGTAGCATTTAAAGTTAAATGATAATACACAATGATCACTGCGACCAACCGGATCTAGGTATTCAATGTTCTGTATAAAGTTACTATCGTTCACAATTATAAGATCTAGTAACGATGGCTCTTGATTTATACGATATCTTGTTGGATGTTCCACTGCTTGATGAAAATAGCAATCTCTGATACATTCTATAAATTTCAGACTAGTCTTCTCTTTTGCAGTCCATGACTCCCAATCTATATCAGGAAAATTATAGTCGCCTGTCAACAGAATATGAGTAAATTCTTCGTCTTTACTAATATTGAGTAAAATTTCGTTTAATTTATTATGATTCTCCTCTGAGGATGATGGACTTTTATAAATACACCCAACTAACAGATTGTCTTTATTTCGGAGATTTATCTTCACTAGCACATATTCTTTAAAGTCATGATCTATGTTTACCTCAACAGCTTTCAAGTCTTGTTTAATATACATTAATATACCTCTACTGTCTTGTATAGGAAATTTCTCTGGGAATATGTCATAACCATCTAGGTTAAATTCTGCCTTAAGTACACTATATCTACTGTTCTTCGGTAACGCTTCTGTAATAATGATGATATTCGGGTCTGTCTCGTCGTTAATAAAACGTGTTCTAAATTCATCAATTTTATTCATGAAACTGTCCGCATTTGTATACACACATTTTAATTCACTTAAAAGTTTAAAATGCTTTTCACCACTAACATTTGAACTAAACGCATTTACAGGTTTATATACAGTCTTATGTTGATTTAATTGCTTTTTATAACCACTCTGATTATCTTTCTTTCCCACGAGGGGCCTCGAACTATGTGGCGGTGTTTCCCCGATTTCTCCTCGGCGTTACGCCTCTTGGCCTCATCAAACATGGCTTTATTCTGCTCTCTTTCGTTTTTGGTCATATCGTGTGATACACTAATATTTTTGAAAGGACTCGTTTCTTCTATATCTTTCAGCTTACTAAGTTTTTTCATAAAATTTTTCTTTACTTCCGTATTTACAAAAATTACCTTCATTGGTCTGGTTTGAACACTTCTCTCGCTTTCTTGATTTTCTGTTCCTTCCTCATTGTCGTCAGCTTTGCTCGTCTTCTTCCCTATCCTGACTACAGATTTAATACAAGTTTCTTCATTTTCTAAAAATAAAGCAAGGTTTGCTACATATTCAGTGTCCTTCTGTTTTCTAATAAAAGGGTCATCGCTATCAACCTCTTTAACACCATGTATAATTATATTTTTCTCTCTTATAGTGCTTTCCCTAATCTCCGATACCTTCTTGTTTAGACTATCTTCAATAGCTACATTGTTACTAATTTCATTCCCAGACTCATTTATGATACGCTTAGCAATCACTTCTACCTCATCAGAGCTGACCTTGGTATCAATTTTGGTTTCTAGTGACTTTATTCTGTCTTCCATTTTTTGCATAAAATATGCACATCTTTCCTCAATTTCCCTGTCAGTACGTAAGGTTTTAACAACCTTCGCTTCGCAAGAAGGGCAGTACCAATGCAGTGCTGGAGTCTTAAAACCCTGGTAATCTAGTGCAGATAACCCTAGGCATTTACTACAGAAATACTCATTACAATACTCACATTGTACGATCTTGTCAGAAGCATTATCAAAATCCTTTTTACACATTTTACATTTCCATACTTCCTTATCATTTTCCTTCTCCGTTCCCTTATGTTGAGATCCTGCTCGAGTGCTTAATTTTGGTGGCATTGTTGTCGATGATAATTTTCAACTCGAAATGGCCGCCAAGATAGCGTCACTAGCAACGGAGTCTATCCGGCTAAATTCTAGGTTTTGATGCACAATCGGAGTAGTGTTTCGACGCAATATGGCTATAAATCAATGATCACTATCATTTCACTAATTTTATGGTACTATAAACAAGAAAATTTGATAATTTCCACTAATTTTTACTGAGCTCTATCAGAAGCGTCCATTATTCACGGGAGATAATTCATAAACTCTATAGGCCTAGTGATTTAACAATTATTATATACTTTGTACTTACTGCCAACACAAGCTTCAACTCGCCTTCAGGATCAGCATTATAAACAAGAGCATTAAACGAAAGAAAAAAAATAACACTTAGTAATGATGAGACTTTCATTTCCATCTCGATGAAAACAAGCAATGTTTGATTTTCAACTTGTTAGTATTTGGTCTCGATTCTTCTGACTTAAAAGTAGTCAGTATGTTACGCTGTACAATAAAAGGAGTGGACGACCATGTCGCGGCATACTTCCGGATAACACCAAGTACGCTTTTAGAAGTTTTGAGAAGTATTTATTACTCTTCTATTGTCATATTGAATGAAATTAAATATGTTTATTTAGCCGTTGTGTGTTTGAAAGATGTCAAACTGATGAAGAGCCGAACCACAAAAAAGTCCCCTTATTATTCAACATGGCGGCCCCCATAGACGACAAATTCAAGATGCGGTTTTATTTGCGAAGAAAAATTTAGGCGTATCTATAGGCCTTGTTTTGAAAGATAAACACATTGAAACTTTAACGACAGTTTACAATAGTAAAGAATGTATTGCAATATTACGCATAGCACATATTATATATCGTTTTTAGCCGAGTGGCAGAACTTGAAATTTGACTTTGTGTTTACAAAAAACATGTTCTACGGTGTATTTTCACTCTGTTGTGTAAACACAAGTGACGTAAGTTTGATAAGTCCCGCCCACACCTCCATGGCCCTGCCCCAAAATGATGACGCGAGCGTTTTAAATGGAGTCCATTTAGCACAGTGTTTCATTCTGGTAATGACGTAGGTGGAACGCTGTGTGTAGTATGTCTCGAAACCAGAAAAATTGTTGGGAGAAATTTCTCTGGTGACTCAGCCATTTCCCCGAAAGTGAAGAATCACGTGACATGTATTTATTTTACGTGCCTGGATGGCCGAACCACTTAAAAATATACCAACACGTAGTTATTTTACGTGCCTAAATGACCGAATCACTTAGAAATATACCCACGTGTAGAAAAATAGATCTTTACAAAAACTTGAATGTGTACGTTTAGGATCCAATTTATTTATGTCAGCGAGTTGACTTTGACTCAAGGATCATTTTACAATAAACGAAACGACGATTCAACCTCTAGTTTTCGAGAAATCGACCCAAAAAAGATTGACCAATCAGAGATCAGAATGGGCGGGGCTTAGATGTGGGAAAAAATTGCAGAAAATGGACGGTTTATGGCCCCAGAGGCGTCCGTCCCCGCGGCTGACTCTGGGAACGAGATTGTACTACAGCTAAATCAAAGCCGTTGCGATGGGTACAAAGGTGGCTCCAACCTATGCAACATTAAGTCTTGGGTATTTAGAGACAATCGATTTGGACCATCTACTAAGGAATACTTTGAAGAATTTTGGAAACATTTTTAGATGACTGTTTCACAATATTTAATGGAGAAGAAAACGATCTGAAAGATCTTTATGCTTTTCTTAATTCGCTACATCCGTCATTGAAATTCACCATGGAAAAAAGCAAGATTAATTTAAGCTTTTTTACTTCGTAGACTTGGATTCTTACTACAAAGCAAAAGAAAACGATTAATCTGAATAGAAATCTAAAATATATTTATTGGTTGTAAAGGGAGATAACTATTCAAACATTTCATTTTTCTGCAAAATAACGAATATTCGCTGCAGTAATTAACCTCATGTGCCACGATTTGACAATATTAGGTTGTTAACTGATTATATTGGGTAGTATGTGATACGTATTGGGTAGTAAGTATTAGGTTATTATTTTCTTGTTTTGGTTTATGTAGGGAGGCAAATCTAACAGCCAGACAGCGGTTGTAGCATTTTAAGTACATTTCTCGCAGTGTAACTAATTAATTTTGAAAAAAAATCAATTGATATGCACATTTTGAATCATTGTGTTGTAGTATTGGGTAGTATGTGGCGATATTAAGGTGGTATTGTGTAATTCATCCTGCCGATATATTGTGATATCGCTTTACATGAATTTGATTGGTCAAAGTGGAATATCTTCCTTATTTCATCTGTCTTCATTAGGGCAGTCAGAGCAGAACAGCAGGACCTTAAACCCCATTTGATTTCCCTAGTTCACAATAAATTTATTCATTCAGACATTTCAGTCATTATTCCAAGTATTGTCAGAATTAGAAGTCATTTAGATGGTCACTCTCAAGATCATCGGTGATGTCTTTCTCTGAATCTACATCATGAAATAAAACCAAGTACGAACAATCCAAACCATTAGACATAATTCGAAGTCCATGGAACAGGTTGTCTGGCATGGCAGGTCCTAAAAACCATTCTGGACAATAGCACCAATTCTCTTTGACCATCCAAAATGCAACGGATCCAACCCGTGTCCTGGATCTGCATCGTCAGCCCGACCCCAGATTATGCTGACAAAGTCTGCCCTTTGAAGTTTATTGACTGCCACATGTGTAGAGTTATTTGCGTACTAATAGTTATCTTAATCCAATTAAAACTTTTAGATCAAAGACACTATCACATGTGATAACACAAAGAGAAAATTTCTAAGTGTGTCTCCTGGACCTGAAACAGGTGAGAGAAAAAAAACAGACTACAGTTTAAATTGTGGGGAGACCAAACCAATATAAATGTACCCAAAATAGGATCCAAGGTCCTCATTAAAAGACTGGTTGTTGGCGAATTTCTCGAAAGCACCGACATGAAATCTACCGCAGAGACTGTAGTAATGGTAAGTAGTAATGTGTAGATGCGCGTCTTGTTTGCTAATATTGGACGATACTAATCTTCTTGCAATTCCTTAAAGAGAAATAATACCAACTGGTCCTTGAAGATCCCATTTTAGAATTACTCCTGACAACCCTGTGATGTTACTTGTTCTGGACCAGTAATGAGGAATGGGCGATCCTCGGCTCAACGGGGTTTTCTTTCCTTCAGGTAAATTGGAAGGTAAGTATCAAATAATATGTGAATCTCATTCCCACGGCTGCCACAAATATGCCAGAATTTTCATTGCGAGATAGGAAAGCGTTTTAGACTGAAAATAGTTTTCTTCGAAGGGATGAACACGTCCCTAAGACTCTTAGCAGCCGGCTTTCGTTTGGACGCCTTTTCATTGAATTATCCTGGGCAAAATTGCACACCCCTCTGCTTTGGATTGTCTTCGTCAACCGTTCGTGGTCTGCTGTGCATTCTTCTTGAAAATTTACATGAAGTTTATAACCACAGACAAGGCCAGTCGTCAAATATTCCTGAGTATTCAAGAGGCATTCTGCTTTTGATGCTTGTTGTGAGAAGGAAATAAAATAAAATGTTGTTTAATGGCACGTCAGCTCCAACTTGGCTATATTGCGCCAAACATAATGGTGAATTTAACGAGACAAATTAAAACAAAATCATAAGGATGTATTCATATATGTAACTAAAACAAATATCACAGAAAATATAATTAAAAGTAAATCTATTAATTCCTTTACATATATTAATATTTAAAATTTTCGAACAAAAGTTTGTCTCTTTTTAAAAATGCTAGCAATTTATCATGCAGCTCCGGTTGAGCAAATAGCTCACGTGCTGACTGACAACGGTAATATTTAGATCTAATATACTCGAGATTATCGCACTCAAATAAGATGTGTCTCACTGTGAAAGGAACATGACCGTGAACACATTCTGGTTGAGGCTTTCGCTTCAAAATGAAAATATGAGTTAAAAAGGTATGACCAATGCGAGAGCGACACAAAACAACTTCATCCCTCCTGCTGGTTCTATAGGAGCTTGGCCAGTCTCCCAAGAAGGGCTTAATGTGAAGAAGCTTGTTTGTGTCTGCAAAATCCCAAGACCGTTGCCAGTCGTCATAAATAAAACAGTTAATAAACGATTTAAGGGTCACACGATTCTGTGATTGCATTGAAAAGGGCACCCCTTTGTTTACTGTCTTTCTCAATTCTACTCTCCCGAATCATGGTTGCTCCATAGTTTCCAAACCAGTCATACTCCACAGCTCCGTTGCGGCCCGTCCAGGTTGAGTGGGTGTTAAGCACCATCTTCTTTTTGCGTTGCGAGAATAGTGATGGTTGCACACACACTAAGGTGGCAGAGGCCACGATATTTTGCTCCTATGAAAATACCTTGTTTGCACCGTATGTAATTTAATTTCCACGGCAATTTTTTCGGTGGAAAATTTGAAATTTAATTCTACTTCGCCTAGTGGAAAATCGGCTTAATGCTAGTTCTATAAGACAAATTCAACGCATTCGACACCCTTCTCTTGGTTACTCTCTGGACAAAAATAGGGCTATGTGATACAGTTTACAGCTGCTTCAAGTCATACACACAGGCAACAATAGAATTTTGGAGTCAGTCCACCTTAATCATATTTCTATTGGTGATGTTAAAGTTAAACCAACTGAATCTGTAAAGAATTTAGGTATCGTATGTGCCAGTAACTTTGAATTCAACACTCATATTAACTTGACATGTAAGAAAATAAATTTCCATCTATATAATATTGGAAAACTACGTCCATTTATTGACATCGACAATGCTAAAAGTGGTGAGAATAAGCTATCAAAAAAGACTAAAGACACTAAAAACATGACATCTTTTAAGAAGTCTCTTAAGACTGAACTCTTTGAATCTGTTTACCCTTAGATTTTTATTTATAGTAATTTTAACAGTTCTGACATTTATTCTGTTCATTTCTTAATTGTGTTTAAATGTTTATTGTGTTCCAGTTATTGTCATCTTGTAAATATATCTTATGGGCGTTGCCATGTCTAAGATTCGCACTAACTTTTTAAACTATTTCTCGGTGATACTTTATTACCGGTCTCTTTTTCCCCTAAAAAGATAAATTATCAAAAGAAAGTAGCTATTACTTCGCCGGATAGGTCAGGATTGTCAGTCAAAGGGAGGGAATCCCTCGGGAATCCCTGACCTTGGTTGATCTAAAAATAGCACCCGAATTTGATTTGATCGTTACGATGAGTAAAGTAGCTTGTCTTTCTTGTTTCTGCATAGAAATATGCTTCTGTAGCCTGGTTTTGGTCATTTCTAACACACAGAATCTTAACTAAGGGGAATTTATTCTATCTCGAATAACTAGTCTTTTTGACAGCTGCCAATAACGAGAAAATGTCTCCATTCGTTTTCTTTTACTTGTCGGTCTAAGATATCGTATCATTTTTCATAAACTACACAGACAAGAGCGGCAAAGTCTACTCATTGCTAATTCACGATAATGTGTCCATGTTTTTACAAATAGCATTAATTATTACACGATGACGTCACGATTCCAAAGAAGCCTTTTTGTAACCATGGAAAACGACGACAAAAATACAAGTTCTACTCAACCGATTTTAACGAACTTGGCATCAACTTGAAGCTTACATTCGGGGGAACATTTCTATGGGACCAATTTTGATTATATGAAATATAGTTTATTTCAGAACAGTTTACGTTACGACCTATGATTTTTTTTGTTTTTCTGGAATTTTGGCATTATTATTGGCACCATAAAAAAAAACTCCCGTAATTTTATGAAACACTAGCTTAGCTAGTTACATGCCAAAAATTATTTCTTTCGGATCAGGCAAGACTGAGAACGGTTTAGATTTATGCCGAAAATGTATCATTTTTAAGCCGATTTCAAAATTTAATATCTTTAAAACCACAAGAGATATGTGCCCAAACTATGACTTAAATCACAGCTTCATATGTCTATAAAATGATCATACCAAATTTATGTGAAACAGACTTTGAAAAATAATATAAAATTAATTGCGAAAATACCGTAGGTTAGACATGGCAACACCCTTAAGAAGATAGCGCTCTTGAGCAACTAGTTTGTTGGATATTCAGCGCTTTATAAATAGATTATTATTATTTTTATTATTATTAGCTTACAAATAGAAAACAGCGAGTTTGCATAGTTCCCATACTTTGTGGTGCCCCGGAGTGCTCAGTTTTGGGACCGGTGTTATTCATTATCTTCACCAAACCATTGAATAAATGGTTTTAGTATTTTGATCATGAGGTCCGTTGGGTGTTACTAGAGTCTGGAATGTTTCTTCAAATCTTTAATACTGGAAACTTACAATAATACATGTAATTATATACATACACTTACAGCACCGCGGATAACCGACTAGTACCTAATGCTACTAAGTCGGGTAGACTTAAATGACTGGCGTATCAAGTACAATCACATATTTATATGGAATTACTTCTAATCACTTAGCTATATTAAGTATTGGCATAAAAAAAGCATTGGTGTAATAATGTACAATATAAGAAATAAAACAATGGTAAATAAAACAATTAATTGATTAATGATACGATTGGCATGTTCACCAAACATGTATGACTTTGCTCACGAGCGAATTTGGAGCTCCTAATACGAGTATATATTGCGCGTTTATAAATTCAGAAGTTATATAATATATGTTATTTCATATTCTACCGGGGCTATTAGTTTAATGATAATCAGTGTGTTTTTTTTACTTTCAATATGGGGTGGGGGGACTGTGGATGGCGCCATATGCCCCCCCTTATTTACAGCTTCTGTATCGGCTATTGGTTCGAGGGTGTTTTCATTCAAAAACATGTAACTCCTGACCCCGCTCATTGGTAGTTTATGTAGCTTCTTGCTAATGGGTCGTTCAACATGAATGGGACCTTTGAGGACCTTGACATGATAAAAGTTCGAAGTTCAAACAGGGGAAGGTCACACAACAGTAGCTTGTTTGTTATCGTATATAAAGACTGCTGATTAAATTGTTTGTTGGGCTGTTTATGTTGGGTGCAGAGAATCACGCCGTTTTAAATGACGTAATTATTACATATTTTATATAGGATTGTCACGTACCCTGAACTACAGGTAAGCTATAAATATACTATTAATACCAAGGTGGTTAGTTGTATAGTAACCTATTGATTTGTATTCACTTCATCTACACGAGCTGAGCTGTTCTTATATAGGTCATAACTTACAGTATACCAGCTTAAACACACTGGATATACTAGTCTATAGTCATATATGGCCACAGTACACTAATTCTTTCCCCATTGACTCTAATGTTAATTCTCGTCTTTTTAGACCGGCTCTAACTTTTCCCCAAATTTTCGTTTGGTAAAACGGTTTTTGCCACAGATGGAGCAACATGTGGCAAACTCTTGCCCAAAAGCATGTATGAGGTTGACCATGAAAAAATTGAGATACACAAGCTGGAAATAGGGACAAGAAAACATGCAATTTCAGATCCTACATTTCAACGTAATCAACCTCACAAAACAAAAGGGGGAAAAAGAGAAAGGGAGGGAGAGACTAAAAATAACTTTCGCCCTACATTCGTGGGTGACGGCCCTCACCCAGGAATATTTGGTGACCTGTGTCGTATATAATGGGAATACTAGTCTATAATAATAAACCCTGGATATCCTAGTCTATACGAGAATACACTCTATACTAATGAGCACTTAATATCAGGCTTGTATACTGTGGGCCCACAATGGGCACTGAATATTAGGCTAGTGGGTATGGAAAGGGCACTAAATATCAGGCTTGTGTCCAGTGGGTATGCCAAGGACACTGAATATCAGGCGGTTTACCTGTGAGTAGGGAATATTTTTCTCCCTACATTCATGGAATAAACAAGCACTACCTCCATTTTGGACCTCAATTAGCAGAGATATTTTCTCGGAGCTTCTGATTTTATCCAATTAGTAGTTGATCCGCCCCGAGCCCCGATCCCTCGCCAGACTCGACAATGTCACCCCCCCCCCCTAATCACATATCTAAACACATGTTTGAATAAGATCCACAGGATATAATAGTTTTATATATTTGTTACTTACTGTGACACATCTGATAACAGGATATAATGGTTTGATATATTTGTTACTTACTGTGACCTGTATCATACCTGATAACAGCGATTACTAAGCGCATCTGTTCTAATCTTGTTTCGTTTTTACCATTTAACATTATTAGAGTTCGCTACAATCTATACATTGTTGATTTGTTAAACTTCTCACCCCCCCCCCTCCCCCCTTGTCCGTTTGCTTATGTCTCAGTTTCTAATCTTGGGGTTGGCCCCTGGATCGTAACGTTAGCTTCATTCGTACGTGTTTGCTTATGTCTCGGGTTCCAATCCTGGGGATGGCCCCTCGATCTTAACGTGTATGGTGTTTGGTGAGGCCTAATACACGCCCGCGCCACACCCCCTCAAACACACACACCTCTTCCTCCCAGCGACTAATAATACACCATATTTGTGTTTATAGATAAAAAAGAAAACATGTTGTTATGGGTTACTACAATACTAATAGGGTACTTCACCTTTAAATGGTTCTTGGGGAAGTTAAAGGTCAAGAATTATGGTGAAAAGTACGTCTTAGTAACTGGATGTGATACCGGATTTGGAAATCTTTTAGTCAAAAGGTTAGATGGTCTAGGATTTCATGTTATTGCTGCCTGTCTAAAACAAGATGCTGCAGATGAATTGAAGAAGACGTCATCAGAACGTCTTCAGACACTTCAATTAGACGTTACGTCCGAAGATGATATCAAGTCTGCACTCACAAAAGTGAAATCAATTTTACCTTCAAATAAAGGTGAGTTCAAAGATTCGAGTTTCGAAGATCTATATGAATGGTATGAATTGTTCTTGGATTCACAGGGGTTGGGATGGCCTAGTGTTCTAGAGTGCCGCACTTCGACCTTTAGCTGGCCGGTCACTTCTGGCTTGCGGTTGTCGTTTCGAACCCTGGTGTGAGCGTATGTGGCATGGAGTTAGGGGTGCCTTCTCAACCTCGCGGGTTTCTTTCGGGCACTCCGGTTTCCTCCCACTGCTAAAGACCCCTACGCGCAAGCGAATTTTTGAAATCAAAGTTAAACCATATGTTAGTCCCGAAATGACCTAGTTGTGTTCAGTGGACGTTAAACCCCATTTCACTCTCTTTCTCTCTTGGATTCACGCAATCTGATTAAAGCGCGGATCCTCTTTCGTTTTACTTGTTTTCACTACATCGGGAGCTTGAAGAGTTGTCATGCGGCTTGTTACCCTTCGCCAACTTCCTTTGCAATTAACGATAAAAATAGCGCAACCACCAAGGAATGAGACCCCTGCGGACACCAAGGATGCGAGCTAATATAGGAATATTTTTAGGGGTAACAAGAAAATAAATATATTGCACCTATATAATGTTTTTATAGGTCTATGGGCTGTTGTAAATAATGCTGGTATAGGTGGCGCTATCGGACCTATCGAATGTTTAAACAGAAAAGACTACATAGATACATTGGCTGTAAATTTATTTGGTGTAATCGACGTCACTAAAATGTTTTTACCACTGATAAGAAAGGCAAGAGGAAGGGTGGTAAACATCGCTAGTATGCTTGGACGCATTGCTTTGGTACCGGCACCATACTGTGTTTCAAAATATGGAGTAGAAGCCTTCTCAGATAGTTTACGGTACGTTATCATTTTTCAACGAATTACAATTCTACTGAGAATGAGAGTCATGTCATTTGTTTTTATTATTGTTTTGTTTATATAGCGCTACATGCATAGCCGTGGCGATAGAGAGGCGGCGTCTCACCAATGCAACGAGGGTTCAATACCAGCTCAGGGCATGAACTTTATCGTTGCAAGTGAGAGGGATATTCGGTCTCCCGTCCGATCAGGCAGGTTTCCCCCGAGTTCTTCGGTTTCTTCCTGCAGTAATGATCGAAATCATTCGCACGATCTGTGCCAAGGGCCAAATTGGAAAAAGGCCTCGGGCGTGATTTGCTACCCTTGTAAAATGACGCGATTATTATTATTATTATTATTATAACATATCAAAATGTTTCAAAGCGCTTCACAAAAAAACACAAAAATAATCATAACACTGTGCGAAAAGATGAGTTTTCAGCTTGAGCTTAAATATGTCACGAATTTGATTGTCTAGATTGTGCCAGCGTTTGGTTGAATTGCACAGGTATCGGAATCGTTTCCTATAGGGTTAAACGACCACTGGGACATTTTGGGACTAACATATGGTTCAATTTTATTTCATTAATTCGATTGCGCGTTGGGGTCTTTAGCAGTGTAGGGAAATCGGAAGCCCGGAAGATAACCCACGCAATTGGACGGCCGATCCCATTCCTTGTCACGTACATGCGGGAAATAGAAACCACGTCACTTGACTCAATGACAGACCTTATGACACATAGCACACGCGGTAACCATTCGGCCGCACTCATTCGAATCGGGGTTCAACGTACTAATTTCCTATACTACGTGGGAAGATAAAGACGGACATACGCCATTCAATGTGTTATTAGGGCATTTTGCCCGAGCAGCAGCGCTACGGCCTACACCCTTTTCGAATTCCAACCGTGTACAATGGGCCTCGTTTTTCCGTCCCAATTAAACTGTCATCCATCACTGACATATGAAAACAACAGTGAAAAATCCCGAGAAACTGTTTTGGGCCAACATCGGAATCTAACGCGAGACCTCCTGTTTCATTGACGTTTTTACTCTGAAGTTTTTTTTTATAAAAATATTGTTTCAGACGGGAGGTGTATCACCAAGGAATAAAGGTCAGTATCTTGGAACCAGGATATTTTAACACAGAGATTATCAACATACAGAAAGTTCATGAAAGATTTCAAGACGCATTTAATCAAGGAGATTCTGAGTTCCGTGAATATTACGGACAGGAGTATATTGATCAAAGTATGTTTTTATTTAAGGGAAATACCCTACGGACCTCTGAGTGCAATTGAATTATTGAAATAAACCATGGATGTTGCAGGACGATAGAGCTATTATGTTGGTTCAACCGCCTCGCCATCTTTTGACCATGAGCGTCGACTTTTACCAAATGTCTAAAACGTTCAGTATGTCCACCTGGTTCGTTCGTTAGTTTCTGGGGTTTAACGTCAACTTCCACCAGAGGTGAAATCACAGACAAGCCAGCTGGTTCATTTAATATTTATATGTATTGTTTTTTGTATCACTGCGGTCTGCTCGATCTCTGTATTCCACGGGCTAGTGTTAGGATGTTACAATCGCCTGTTGACCTTTAGATCTTGATCGTTGACCTTGACAAAACGCCTAAAACTTTGACAATGTCCCGCCATTTCTTCTGAAGCACATTCATGTTGTATACAGTGGAATAGTGACTTTGAAAGCTCCAACTAGACTAATGAAGACAGGCATGTGCCATGCAGTGTGCTATGATGTCACCTTTGCCCGGAATCGGGTGCACCGGTCTGATCTTTGCCGTTGGCCTTGACAACGTCTTAAATCGTTACTATGCCGGCTGTTTCCTTTGATACCCATGTTGTATAGGGCGGAATAGTGAAATGTCTACACCGACTGGGCTTATTAAGACGGGCATACGCCAAACAATGTGCTGTTTGATATTTTGCCCCTAAAGCTGGATCAAACACGAGACCTCTAGTTTAGTGAGCAATAAAAGCTTTGTCCGGTCTTGGTAATGTTCAGATAAATGAACCACCTGTTAGTACCGGAAAGGCCAAGACTTTGTCGACTGGACGTTAAACTCAACTTATCTCTCCAAAACAGCTTTGGTGGATCTTTTTCGGATGATGAACATTGAATTTGATTTATGCCGCCCGTCCCGCATTCTGTAATGACTGGTGGTATTTGTTATATGGGTGGAAATGAACTGTAGAGATCTGAACAGAGGGAGGGGAATAGGGTTTTTAAACCCTAGTCACTCGACACAAGCTAGGTCGTTTTGGGACTAGCATTTTTATACGCCCACATTTTCATGTGGACGTATTATGTCGTCGCCCCTGTCCGTCCGTCCGTGTGTCCACAATTGTTTGTGTACTATCTACAGGTCACAATTCTTATCCGATTTTGACGAAACTTTAAATATAAGTTTATCCCAAAAGGTCTCGGCTGCTTTTGATATTGGTATGTATCGGATCAATACTTCATGGATTATGGCCCCCGATTGTACGAAAAATAACGTTTTTAGCTTGTGGACCCTATAGAGGTCACAATTTTTAACCGATTTTGATGAAACTTGACATGCATGTTTATAACCCAAAGATCTTGGTTCCTTCGATATTTGCGCATATCGGATCGTAACTTCCTGAATTATGGCCCCTGATTATACGCAAAATCGCATTTGTTTAGCTTGTGGTCCCTCTGGAGGTCACAATTATTATCTGATTTAAAAAATCGTTTGATTATATAACCGTTACACCCGAAAAAAAAAGGTTGAGTTCGAATTTCGGAAAAATCAGACCAAAATTGCCATACAAAATGGCCGCCATTCGTACGCGAATACTGTTAAAAATGGTATATCAATGTTGTGGACCCTGTAGAGGTCACAATTTTAAATTGATTTTGATGAAACTTGAAATGCATGGATATAACCCAAAGACCTCGGTTCCTTTCGATATTTGCGCATATCGGATCCTAACTTCCTGAATTATGGCCCCTGATTATACGCAAAATCGCCTTTGTTTAGCTTGTGTTTCCTCTAGAGGTCACAATTATTATCCGATTTAAAAAAAATCGTTTGATTATATCACTGTTACACCCTAAGAAAGGTTGAGGTCAAATTTCGGGAAAATAAGACCGAAATTGCCATACAAAATACCCGCCGTTTGTACGCGAATACTGTTAAAAAAAAAGGTATATTAAGGCTGTGGACCCTGTAAAGGATACAATTTTTATTCGATTTTAATGAAACTTGAAATGCATGGTTTTAACCCAAAGATCTTGGTTCCTTTCGATATTTCCTCATATCAGAACGTAATTTCCTGAATTATGGCCCCTGGTTGTCTGAAAAAAACACCTATTTTAGCTTGTGGTCCTTCTGGAGGTCACAATTATTATCTGATTTGAAAAACCGTTTGATTATATCACCGTTAATCCCTAAGGAAGGTTGAGTACAAATTTCAGGAAAATCGGACCAAAATTGCCATACAAAATGGCTGCCGTGCATGTTTATTACCTAAAGATCTTGATTCTTTTCGATATTTGCGCATAACAAATTGTAACTTAATTAATTATGGCCTTTGATTGTACGAAAAATCACTTTCGGTATGGCTTGTTCTCTATCCATCTCTCGAAAATGTGGGCGTATCCTGCCTGGCAGTGCCAGCTTACTATCTTTTAGTTTTATTTCAATAATTCGCGTGCGCGTAGGAGTCTAAACAATCATGAGCAATTCGCTGTGGGTGGGTATTTTTAATCAATGTGCCTCCTACTTATTATAACCCATGTTTGTAATTTCAGCTAAGACGTTGATTAACAAAGTTCCGGAGAGATCATCCAATAACTTATTCGAAGTAATCGACGCTTACGAACACGCCATTACTGCCAGATACCCAAAACACAGATACGTCGTTGGAAACGATGCTAAATACTTTGTCAGATTGTTATGGACTATTCCAGAATGGATGTCGGATTTTGTTATTTGTTTAAGCTCGCCTCGACCCCAGGGATCGCGATAGGCCAAGTTAATGAATGTATCCCAACACGAAAATGACCAGCCACTCTTGACAACAATGATAGTGTGAATTTACGATTTTGTGAAACTTCTCAAAGATCATGTGAATAGCATTGTGTACATATAGCACTGATTTTCATCTGAAAAAATAATTTAAAATATTTGTTATTATACATGTACTTTGATTAATAAATATTAAATATAAATTATATGAAAATTTATGAACGAGGTGTCAACGACAATTCTGATTGGTTGATACTTATACGTCATAATGACTGACATCGGTGATAGGTTAAATTAGTTATTTTATTTCTAGGAATCTGTAATCAAAGATGGACAAGGTTGGTTATATTAATTTGAATCACCGTTTTATATATAATAGAGGCCACGGTGTTGACCGACAAAAGTTATAGTCTGGTTTCCCTTTGTCCGTGTTTCACGAAATGAATCTGGCTTAAATCAAAAGGTGTCAAGTCGTTCGGATCGGACAAAAATCCGTGGTACACCTTTAACATAACGTTCTAGAGCACCCGGTAGCTGGAAGTCGAAATAGAGGTAGACTGTGTCCGAGTGACGCCGCTCTCAGAGAAAAATGCATGTCATAGCCGACAGTGTGGTGTATGAGAAGATTCAGCCTAACAAAATTTGGTGGAAAGTTGGTGCCAAGTACTAACATAAAAATCAGTCTGGAAATCAATTGTGGTCTTCATCCGTTTCAATATCTGTGGTTATCTCCCTTGTAGTGTGTGTTGCTATGCGAAGATTAAAATGTGTTAACTGCGATTTCTATTTCGCCCCGCCTTTCCTAAATGATGCACTGTTTAATACATTGAAGTAGTTAAACAAATCGGGAGTTAAATGATATACTCTTACGTAATGGAGGCCCTGTCAGTGCCACCATTTATCTCGGGATGTTAAAATGTACGTTACGATAAGACATCAGGTCGGAGGTCTCTGGAGTACAGATTAAAAAAAACATTGAGTTAAAGTTATATTATTCAAGATAAAGATAAGAACTAGCCATTCTTGCTATAATAGTTCGAAAGTAGATGATGTAAAATAAATATTTTGAAAACTTCATTTAAATTACTCTATTGCCATTGCTAGCGAAGATATTGGCATTTGAAGATTTAGTAGACGTGTGCAATAATTTCAACTACGGTCCTGGTTGATCGAAGCTAAGCCTTGAACCGTCTGGGCCCGCCATGTTTGATTAAATCGAAGTATCACTGAAACGTTTTAATCTGTTTAATATCGGAGCAATCTGATGCCATCCAAAGTTGATTAAGGCCAGGATCAGTTGATTAATGTCTAATTAATACTTTAGAAAACATTTCAGGCCCAAGAAAGACCTGCTATAGGCAGATTTAGCTCTTAACTAATGTAACTTTAATGAAAAACTTATCCAAATATGGAATCCCATATTTTAAAAAATATGGACATCCGTCATTCGCTCCTTATTGGTGCCCATATAAGAACATAGTGTTTAAATCCACGGTAGTTTCTGTGCAACTGCCCAATCGGACAAAGAAAGTACATGGCTAATTTCCCGGGGTTAGCCTATGACTCATGCAGGTACCCTCATTGTAAGGAGCGTGCGGGATTTAAGTTTTTAGAGCTCACTTAGAGATCCTAGGAGAGAGGGAGGGGGGGGGGACGTCGTTCGGTGTTCCCAGGGGAACTTCATACCCACAGTCTTTTCGGCTTACAGACTGAGGGACATAATCATGTAGCGTAACACCGCAAACCTCAAGCTATATTTATCTCATAGTTTCCTGTATTTCATATATAAAATAAAGTTATAAAAACAGTGTTCGAGGGTTAATTGATCGCAATGCAAAGTCCTGCCGAAACGATAGAGATAGTGTCACTGGACGGTTTCTGTAGACTGCGGACAGGATAGCGTCACAGTACCGCTTTTAGAGCATCTATTTTTACTTTGCTGTGGATCGAAAAGAAACAAGTAGACCAAAACATTGCTGTTCCGGCAACACTGTATGTCTTATGCTGTTTCGAACGTATTAATCATAATCCTCAAACACTGTGAAACATGTACCCTAGCTCAGATATGTTACAAATCGACTCCAGCGGTGTTCACACGATAAAACCTATTTGGCCTTCATTGTGTCTAGGGGAGGGGTTTTCACCGTGCCAATTCAGCGGACAACACGTCACTGTAGGTGTTCTAGAGTCCAAAGTTCTTACCATAGATCTGCTATTATTGCGAAATACTTCCTACTTAAATAGGAGGGGGGGGGGGTGAATGACTGGAAGGTTAGCGTGCCCGCGCTGTATCATAAAGCCTTCCATTGAGTCAACTGGCGTAGTTTCGAATCCCCGAGTGTATGTGGCAAGGCGTAGGATCGCCTGTCCGGCCTCATGGGTTTTCTCCGGGTCCTCCGGTTTCCTCCCACTCGCGCAAGCGAATTATTAAAATAAAATTAAACCATATGTTAGTCCCGAAATGACCTAGTTTGTGTCGAGTAGACGTTAAACCCCATTTCACTCTCTCTCTCTCTCTCTCTTTCGTCCGATCAGGCAGGTTTCCCCCGAGTTCTTCGGTTTCTTCCTGCAGTAATGATCGAAATCATTCGCACGATCTGTGCCAAGGGCCAAATTGGAAAAAGGCCTCAGGCCTAATTTGCTACCCTTGTAAAATGACGTGATTATTATTATTATTATTATTATTATTATTATTTCCTTCTTACATAAAAATACCATTAATCGAACCAGTTATCAGAATGGACAGACGTGTTATTCATGTTTATAGATTCAAACCTGTTTCTTTATATATGTGTATATATAGACACAGGAAGCAGACGTCATCTGGTTTCCATCAATCAAACACCACGGTAACAAATCACCGAATTAAATTCCATCACGTAGGATGCGTGCCAAAACGAACGTCTGCATGCACCTTTGAGAGTTGTACACCTTGACACGTGTACACACATACCTTGATCGACGTTTGTGTGATGCAATAAATATTACTAAGATATATTACTTCATTACATAGCCATTGTTTCTGTTCTTAATTTAGATCTACTAGTTTTACAAACAACAATGAAATTTCTTTAGAAATACATCCCGTAGTAAATTAACCCCGTGTACGCTAAAGACACTCCAAGATATTCAAATATAATAGGTAACTGCTGTGACATATCTCCATCGCCATGGTTATAATACCACGAGACCTGGTAGGGCATGGCATAGACTGGTGGCCAGTCTCCTCCACACACCAAAAATTGGCCAGTCCTCTCCAAAAAATAAAAACCGAAAAAAACCGTAATCTCTAGAGACTGGGCAAATAGAGCTTCATTCTCATCTAGTAGGTCAACCTGCATTATGTAGGTCGTGTGACGTCGTGCACGTGATCACGACATATCTAACAACAACGTGACGTCAACCCTCAGACGGTCTAAGCATGACTGCTTTGCACTCCAGTCGAGACGCATGATTCATGTCACGTGACTCGGGGCTTGCTTGATAACTGTCAATCATTCCAAATAAGGAACAACGTAAAATATGACAGGAACGCCCATTTTATTGTGAAGCTCGCAAATTGTCCAGTCTCTGGTGCTGGTTACAGGTTTACTCAAAAAAAAAATTTATACAAATGGAAACGAAAGTGTTGATTTACTAAAAATTAATACTTTTATATAAATCGAAATGTAAAATAAATAGAAGAGACTGGGCCAGTCTAGGCATGGCACTGCTTCGCCAACAAAGATATCCGAATTTGTAATGGTCTAGGGAAGGGGGTGCAATGAACCAAGTCCAAATGATCGACCCCCCCCCCCCACACCAACCATTGGTAGCATATAAAAATCTACTTGCAGTTGGAACTCGTAATAAGAGTGGGTCGTAGGACGATTGTTCGGCACTATAGCCTAATGCGCGACGTATGCATAATAGTAAGACGTGAAACCTCATCTCTCATCGTAACCACGCTTGACTGACGAGAGAGAGAGAGAGAGAGAAATGGGGTTTATCCTCCACTCGACACAAAGTCATTTTGGGACTAACATATGGTTTTTAATTTTATTTCAATAATTCGCTTGCGCGTAGGGGGACCCGGAGAAAACCAACGAGGTTGGAGACTGAAGAGAAGAAAACAATGGGAAGTCAAATTGACATTTGTAACGAACGCTCCTCGCCTAATGAATTATTCTTTACATGACCATATAAAAGGATCATGTGTTCGATTGTTTGTCTTGTCAATAATTTATTTAATAGATTTACACCAACGTTATTGAACCATTAAAGGAACATGGCCGAATAAGAATAAATCATCAGCAAAGACGGACATACACTAACTCTTTTATCAAATTTCAACTGCCAGGGGATCTTTTACGGTTTTCCGCCCCGTCCGAGCAACTATACGCACCACTTACAACCGCGCCGGGAAATCCCGATAAACTTTCTCGTCCAACGCACTGTGGGGTGGGGGGTGCAAATTGTTAGCACGTGCGCGATGTATCATAAAGCCTGTCTGAGTCAACTGGCGTAGTTTCGAATCCCCGGGTCCTCAGGTTTCCTCCAACTGCTAAAGACTCGTACACGCGAGCGAATTATTTAAATAAGATCAAACCATGTTAGTCCCGAAATGACCTAGTTAGTGTCGATTGGACGTTAAACCCCATTTCTCTCTCTCTCCAGGTTAGCGAGACAACACCTCTTACTCACTGACTCACGTTTGCTCCCTTTATTGTAATAAACAACCTAGGGACTTACAGGAAGTGTGCCTTTAATGTAATAAACAAACAGCATGACGTAAACGAGGTGTACAGGGCATGTGCCTTTAATGTCATAAACAAGCAGCATGAAGGAAACGAGATGTACAGGGCGTGTGCCTTTAATGTCATAAACAAACAGCATATAGTAAATGAGATTTATACGGAGTGTGCCTTTAATGTAATAAAAAGTAGCATGAAGTAAATAAGATTTATAGGGAGTGTGCCTTTAATGTAATAAAAAGTAGCATGAAGTAAAAGAGATGTATTATCTGTTTAAACATACTAGTCATATCATGGTGGTTGATTAGATAACAAACCTCTACATTCTCGTAGCTTGGTGGTCGATATGTAAACAGTCGGACTCTAGTTCTGTTTATTCCAAGACTTATGTAATACAGACTCAATAATCGCGACTAACAAAGGGTATGTTTTTTTGTCGATCAACACAGAGGCGGATCCAGGGGGGGGGGGGGCTAGGTGCCCCTCCCCCCCCCTAAATCCCTAAATAACAGTATAAAAAAATAGATATGCGCCACAAATCACCACTGACATCCCGATTTTTTTTTTTAATTTTCTCAGGGGGCCCCCCTAACTGGATCCGCCTCTGGATCAACAGGACAGCTGCTGTCGTCTGATTCGTGTTTCCTGTAAAAAGAATAAATATAAACAAATTAATTTTAGGAACTTATCCTTTAGTCGGTGACCTTCGACCTCTGAAAGCCAGGTACAAACTATAGCATCGGTAAGCTGTAAAGTTAGTGAGAGGGGTCGTGCTTGGGATGGGAATGCTTACTCTTCTAAATCACTTGACACCACATCTCGTTCCACATCGTTATAGTTGCGTAGCAACTAGAAAATATACCTTTGGTACCCCCACACAGTCAATCAGAACTCAGGTTAATTTTACTAAAGATTGTCAAGTTCCATAATAAGGGTTGAAAAACACAATAAAATGTTTTATGTGTAATAATTATAACAAACCTAATTTTAATGTTATAATTGATATTTATTTTAGAAGAAATATAAATCCCAACAAGGTTATTGGTACCATTATTAAGGAACCGGTGTTGCATGCGAGTCGGCGTTTGTTGGGTGGGGTGGGGGTCGTATCCCGCTCTCCTTTACTATGCTACACCACTGCTTAGATAGAAACTGTCTGTTGTATTATGTAATGAAATGGTTTATTTCTAATTTTTAAAATATACTCATCAGAATAAAATAAATATGTTTTAATTCAAATCCGTCCCTAATCCATATTGGTACACGCGTCCAAACCTCCGTGTTGAACATATCAAGAACTTTATCTATATCAAATATACAATCAAATCAATAAATTCTAGATATAGATACCTCTATTTATTTAGACAAGATAATCGCGACTAATATCATTTACGTATCGATCAACAGGTTTTAAATAGTCTCGAATTACATTCTAATCGCCTACATTAAAAACTAATATCTGAAGAAATGCACGTACGCCAACCAAACCACGTGTCGTAGATTTTAGAATATGTATCAACGTCTGAATGAAGTTCCCCTTTACCAATAACCTTGACGAAGGTCAATTGACTAGTCCTATTGCTTGTAGCTGATTATGCTAGTCTCGAGTAGCCTACGTGCAAACCCGAGCGTATTTTTCTATATCTTTACGTATGAACCATAACGGAAGAAGTAGTTCCCCTTTATCTACTACACAAATAAATTATTGCGCAGCTACACACTCGAACAGGACATATTTAATTCTGGTAAGTCCCAAAATTTTATTATAAATCAATCAGGCATTTAATAATAATATTTATAGGTTATAGATTATCTTTTGGAAAATAAATATAAAGATACGGGGACTAAGTTTATAATTGTAATCCCCGTGAAAAACAAATAATTGTTCATTGTTTTATTTTATTCATTGAGAAGATATATTAATTAATGTTCTAAAATCATGTCCGGAATTATAAAAATGGTGATCTATACAATTGCTAATGAAGATGTCACTTTTGTTTTTAATATATGACGGAAATTGAATTGATTTTAATTAATTAAAATACGCTATACAAATAGTGTGTGAGTGTTAACATATGTTATTGGTACAATTTTGCCAAGGCAGTGTCATTCATTCATTGTCGATATTGTTTGATTGGAGCGGTATTGCAAGTTTGAAGCCGATTGCGATAACTATAAATATAAAAACAATATCTTTGCGGTGTAAGAGACTATATTATTCTCGGAAATTCGTCTAATACTTGGAGGGGGTGGCCTACTGGTCTAGAGTGCCGCGCCTCGACCTCTAGCTGGCCGACCACCTCTGGCTTGCGGCTTTGGTTTCGAGCCCTGGTGTGAGCGTATGTGGCATGGAGATAGGGGCGCCTTCACAAACTCGTTGGTTTCCTCCGCCGGGGACTCCGGTTGCCTCCCACTGCTAAAGACCCCTACGCGCAAGCGAATCAATGAAATAAAATTAAACCATATGTTACTCAAGAAATGACCTAGTTGTGTTGAATGGACGTTAAACCCCATTTCTCTCTCTCCCTCGTCGGATACTTGATGGTGATTTAGACCAGAAACGTCTAGAAATATACACTACATAAATTAATCAATGGATTAATGATGGTGTTATGGCTTTACTATTTCTCAAGGTTTTTTTTTTATTTTGCAGTTATTAATTAAAACAAAGATCACTTTTATTTGATTATAAATGCCATGGTAAACAACTTATGTATTAAAGATGCATTGTGTAATATTTAGATATAGAGTTGGTCCTCCTTGCCATAATAGTTTGAAAAAGATAATTCAAAATGAATACATTAAACATTTTATTCAAATTACTTAGTTCTGAGGGAAGTTTCCACTGTTTGAAGTTATGACTTAGATTGTTTATTATCGCAGCAACGTCACTTGTAAATCGAGACTCAGCCTCATGTCTCCATTTTAAAATTAAATCATTAAATGATTCTTGTATTTTAATCTGTTATATCTGCGCTACCCGGTTTTCTAGAGAGTTTATTTTAGGCTGGTGATGTTAATAAATGTCTAACTAATGATTCATAGGGCTGTATGTAGGATTTTAAAAGTGGGGGTGCAGCAGAGTGGTGGGGCGCCATTATAATGTCCAAGTTACTGAAATTGATCATAATCAAGTGTATTATTTTATAATTAAAAGACTGCCAAATGTTTTTGTGGAGATAAGCGGGTGGTGGGGGCATTTCTCGGAGCGCCTTATTTTTCTGGGGGAGCAATGTACCCCCTGCACCCACCGCTAGATACGGCCCTAATAATTTATATATCTTTTGAAGATAAAGTAAAACCCTGCAATGGGTAGATTGACCTATTACATAATGCATCTTTAATTAGAAAGAACAGTTTAACATTATTTCAAAGAATGAATATCGTATAATAAATTATAATATTAGATAAACCCTTTTTATACTTTTAATATTACTTATCTGTGTCATACAGGTGCAGTCAATTTTTAGGCAAAGGTCACCTGCACTTTTTGCAGCCAGCTTTTCTGAACGAACTTACTCAAATACATTATGCCGAAAATGGAAATAATTTTGCCCAGGCAGCACAATGTTACATATATGCTACAGCATAACGTTATTCGTATCTAAACGTGCTTTTGGTTTTACCAATACATATATTAACTTGTACAAATTCTGATAATTAAATTGTAACTGTTTTATTTTCAGATTCCATTTGTATGAGCGTATAGCTTCGTTATGAATGGGGTTTAACGTCCTACGCTTTAGCTCCTAACCTGGGCTAATTGATTGATTGATTGATATGGGGTTTAACGTCCTACTGTTATGCACTTAACCAGAGCTAATTGAAGACGGGCATACGCCATACAGTGTGCTATGAGGGAAATTTTGCCCGGGCAGCACCTGAATTCCAACTGCCAATGGTTCTTTTACGTGCACGCCAATGTGTACACGGGACCTCGTTTTTTTCCCACCCGAACGACTAGGCAGCTGTCCTTGTCAGGCCCTCCTTCTGCATCACGGAAAATCGAAATGAACGTTCTCGGCCAATGCAGGGATCGAACACCCGACCTCCAGGCTAGCGAACCAGCGCTTTATTCACTTAGCCACCGTGATCCCCATGAATGAATGAATGAATGAATAGGCAAATAGATTATGGATTTTGTTAGCTATTGCAAATAGTTTTCAATCGGTTGGTCGTGTCAATAGCATGTTACCGGGAATAGAATATAAACAATAATCTGCGTTGCAGCATATCTGTAATGGTGTTATATATTTAGATCTAGTACTTTATTCAACACTTGAAAAAGTGCTTTAAAATATCACGTGGCGATTTGAAAGGGGGAGAGAGTGAAACGGGGTTTAATGTCCACTCGACACAAACTAGGTCATTTCAGGACTAACATATGGTTTAATTTTATTTCAATAATTCACTTGCGCAGTGGGGGAAACAGGAGGATCGGGAGTAAACCCACGAGGATGGACAGGCGACCCTAATTCTTGTTACGCACAACCGGGGATTCGAAACCACACCAGTTAACTCAATGACAGACTTTATGATACAATACGCACGTGCTAACCATTCAGCCATTCAACAAACTAAGATAAAAACCTAATGTTAGTAATTTTATTGGATAATATCAGATTGATTTAAGTGTTAAACCAATCAAAATCGAAGTATCTATTAAAATTTGGATTTTAACCTTAGTTAAGATTTCGAGAAACGGGGCCCTGATTAGAAAGGATTGCGCGGCTTGGTTTGTGTTGCAGTGTATTTATTCAGGATATAATCAGACCGTTTACAGTTGTAAATATTTAAATAGGACACATTGCGCAAAATAAAGTTTAAAAATAGAACGCAAGCTATCAAAGCATACGAGATATTGCGCAAGATAAAAGTTTGGGATTTGATGATCATTTTAGAACAAAAACATAATAAAAACTAATTTACCTGTTCAAATCATTCGGTTTGGGAAGGCAACAAAAACGTCGCATTATAAGAGGCAGTAATTGTATTCCATGGAAAATTGAATCGTATACCCACGTTTATAGAATCAATGAATGAAATGGGGTCTTACTGTTCTTTCCCGAGCTGGGCTAATGAAGGCGGGGATACGCCATACAGTGGGCTTTGAGTGATATTTTGCCCCGGCAGTGATGCTACGGCCTACTCTTGTATCGAATTCAAACTGCCAACGGATCTTTTACGTGCACGTCAATGTGTACACGGGACCTTGGTTTTTGTCCCATCCGAACGACTGGACAACTGCACTTGTCAGGCCCTCAGTCCTGCATACGGTGAGCTTAAATTATAAGGTTTGTCATTAGGTCGAGAGTTGTACGTGACATGGAGTAGGGTCACGCGCCTTCATGGGTTCCAACAAGACGTTAAACCCCATTTTATTCATTCATTCGCATTGATTCTATAAACGTGGGTTAATTCGACCGCATAATACAATATACGATTCACTTTTCCATGGAATACAATTACTGCTTTTAATTGAGCGACGTCTTTGTACAGCTACAGCACAATCGAACTATTATTGAATCTAAAATTACCAATAATATATAAGTCATAAAATAGGCTACATATATATTAAGCTTCCCGGCACCCACCGTCTGCACGTACTAATCCACATGGCATTCAAACAAACCATTGGAATAAACGGTGTTTTTTTTTTATTTCTTGGTTATTATCTGGAGGGATTTATAATTACAAAACATTAAATTATGTATGAAGTGGCGTTAACTACTCCTTTGGGACATTTTCATTTTTATCATATATTAGACAAGTTCCATCCCACACATGATAAAACTGTATTGTAGAAAAATCCAGGTCGTGAAGGTTTTATCAAATTTTACGTATCCTATCAAGGTTTCAAGAAATATTCTGTAGATTTCATCTTTCGAATGTTATTAACTTTAATTACTTTAAATTTAATTGACTTTCATTTGACTAACTTTTGTTAAATTGACTTTAATTCAACTGATTTTTGATTAATTGACTTTAATTCAACTGACTTTTGTTTAATTGACTTTAATTTAACTGACTTTTTAGCAACTTTTACACGACATGATTCAAATGGGCAGGGGGCAGGGGGTACATTGCACCCCCAGAAAAATAAGGCGCCCCGAGAAAGGGCTCCCCCATCCCTTCACAAAACATTGACAGTCTTTGAATTATAAAATGATACACTTCATTGTAATCAATATCAGTAACTTGGGCATTATATTGGCGCCCCAACACTCTGCTGCACCCCCACTATTAAAATCCTACATACGGCTCTGGATTCACAGAGGGGCGGGGGGGGGGGGGGGGCAACCCAATACCAGGGCTCACAAGTGAGGTGCATTCAGTTGATTTTACGTCCGATTTTGCGTAATTGCTATCGAAGACAAACTAGGGTTTGATATGTTAGGCATGAGATCACCCCCCCCCCCGCCTCCCCTCAAACACGCATACAAATACATGTGTTTTAGTTAAATGCATACAAATCAAATTAAATAAGGTTAAATAATTCGTTTGTTGACGGTCCAAAGGAACTGGGCGTGTTCATTTCATAAGCGAAAAATTAATCTTTTGGGTTTTTTTTTTTTTTACTTTTATGTTATATATGTAATTGGATTTCAAAAACCAAAATATGACCTAAATAAAGCTAAGCAGGCTAATAATGTAATTATTACATAATTTCTTTCTAAAAGGGATTAAGTTTATTCAATGCGATTAGATGTGCATTATATGCATAAACTTCAACTGGAAATCTAATCTTCGACAAATTGTGATTTTTATATCAGTTTGGTTTGGATAGGTCATCCTCTAGTATAAAAAATACCCTTTTAACAAGAAATTGACGTCCATTTTTTATTTTAATCGTCTATTATTATCATAATATTGTTTTTCTTTAAAATCTTTTCAGTGATAAAAGAGAAAGTTTTTCGTGAGTTTCGTGTATTTGTTATTTAATTGATAAACGTCTCAACAGCATCTCCACCAAGTGTATTCAGTGCATAATGTCGGCAAATCAGAAGTACACAGGAAAAACCTTTGGTTTTGGTATGATAGCTATGAAAAAATTCCCTGAGGTAAGTAAGTGGGTTGGTGTACTTGTTATTAAAATTTTTCATTTTCTACGGCAGCTTAAGCAGAATGGTAAGCAATTTGGGTGTCCGATGCCAAATTGGCCCCTAATATAACAATATTACTGATAGGGGTAAGATCGGGCGATTTAATAAGCAAATTAATTCCAAAACCATTTTTTTTAAACTATTAGGAGAATAAATAAAAATGTTTTGAGTATATATCTAATTTAGTGTAAATAATCTGTCCAAAATAGTGACGTACAACATCAAGCACCTGCCGTGCTGTGTCAACCCTGTCATCCCTAGATCGAATAAATTTGTTGTATTGCTGATAGATATTGAATTATACAATAAGTTCATGGAAATAGGTGTCGTGGTTTGACTCCGTGACCGGTTTGGTACAGATTAACATTTTTAGGGAAAAGGTGGAAATACAAAAAATGAAATGAAATGAAGACGGGCATATGCCGTACAGTGTGCTATAAGAGAAATGTTGTATTGGCAGCGGCGCTACGGCTTACTCTTATATTGACTTTTAACTGCCAATAGATCTTTTACGTGCACGCCAATTTGTACACGGGAACCTCGCTGTTTAACCGTATCCGAACGACTAGACAGTTGTCCTTGTCAGGCCTTCCGTCCTGCACCACTGACGTTAAACCCTTATCTCTATATATATATATATTCCCCCTCTCTCTACTCCCTCTCTCTCTCTCTCTCTCTCTCTCTCTCTTGAGAAACTCAACAAAAAGAAAATCCCAACAGCGCGTTTCATTAGTAATTAACGTGAAAACAGCCATTCACATGGGACCGAGCCAAACTAGATACCTTGTCAATCCACGACTATTTTCACCAAAGCATACCTTCCGTCAGTATTGGCACAACATTCCATACCATGTGTTTTAATTGTTTGTTGGTTTTTGTGAATTATTTGTGTTTGCTATGTCTATAAATGCTGAACTTAACGTCAAATAGCAGAGAGATTATAATCTGTAATAGCGTTAAAGAAAACAAAGAAATAAAACTGTGTTATTTATTGTTAAACAGAGATATTTATATATAACCAGCTATTGTCTATACCATCAGCAGATTGAAAGTACCATGCCTTCAGAAGATATAAGATTAGTAAAGAAATGAAGTGAAATGAAACGGGGATTAAAGTCTTACTGATCTGCTCTACAACGCCATACAGTGCCCGGGCAGCGGCACCATGGCCTACTGGGTTAAACGCCATACAGTGCCCGGGCAGCGGCACCATGGCCTACTGGGTTAAACGCCATACAGTGCCCGGGCAGCGGCACCATGGCCTACTGGGTTAAACGCCATACAGTGCCCGGGCAGCGGCACCATGGCCTACTGGGTTAAACGCCATACAGTGCCCGGGCAGCGGCACCATGGCCTACTGGGTTAAACGCCATACAGTGTGCTATGATGAAAGTTTTCCCAAGCAGCGGTGCCATGGCCTACTGGGGTTAACGCCATACAGTATGTTATGAGGGATATTTTGACCAGGCAGCGGCACCATGGCCTATACTGGGTTTAACGCCATACAATTTGTTATGCGGGGCATTTTGTCCAGACAGCGGCTTTACGGCCTACTTATATATGGAATTCCAACTGCCAAGGGATTTTTACGGGCACACTGATGTATATACGTGAATTTAAAGTCGTATGCCAGTTTACATTATTAGCCCTATTGGGGCAGAGCAGTAGGGTCTGAAATCTCATTTCATTTTATATGTAATAATTGGGATATATCTATAGCGTATGAAGCCGGTCATGTGATATTCTGTATGTATACCCATGATACTTACATTATTCAGTATTCATGGACCATTCTGTATGTGTACCCTTGATAATTATATTTTGTAGGTATACTCATTATAATTATTGCATTCAGTATTCATAGGCCATGAAATTTACTCTATATATATAGTCTGTCTGTTACAATATAACAATCATCTCAACAACATATCAAAACTAATCAATATCACACTGCTAGCTTTAACCTTCAAATAACCTTGAAAGGTCATTCATGATTGTATTACATCTAGAACAATGATTGAGCGGGTGGGAGTTGACGGTGGCTCAATTAGTATGGCAGTGGTTCTCTGACCAAAAGGTGGGGGTTTAAGGTGGCTCGATTTGTATTGCGGTGTTTCTATGACCAAAAGGTGGGGGTTTAGGGTGGCTCGATTAGTATGGCGATGTTTCCAGAGGTGGGGGTTTACGGTGGTTCGATTTGTATTGCGGTGTTTCTATGACCAAAAGGTGGGGATTTAAGGTGGCTCAATTTGTATGGCGGTGTTTCTATGACCAAGAGGTGGAGGTTCACGGGGGCTCGATTAGTATGGCGGTGGTTCTCTGACCAAAAGATGGGGGTTTAAGGTGGCTCGATTAGTTTGGCGGTGGGTCTCTGACCAAAAGGTGGGGGTTTAAGGTGGCTCGATTAGTATGGCGGTGGTTCTATGACCAAAAGATGGGGGTTTAAGGTCGCTCGATTAGTTTGGCGGTGGGTCTCTGACCAAAATGTGGGGGTTTAAGGTGGCTCGATTTGTATTGCGGTGTTTCTCTGACCAAAAGGTGGGGGTTTAGGGTGGCTCGATTAGTTTGGCGGTGGTTCTATGACCAAGAGGTGGTGGCTCGATTACTTCGGTATTGGCTTTCTAACTAGGTGGTCCCAGGCAAGATCCCAGCAGAGCCTGACAAGTATAACCATCCAGTCGGAACCCTACTTACGCGATCAAAACAAACAAGTTCCGAAAAATACAAAAGGCGATTAGCGGATCTTTGATAAAGTTGGTAAACTTGACAAGACGGCGTTTTAACATGGAGAAACAGCAAAAGGCAATCAATTTGTAAACCGAACACAGGAATCAAAATCAACACCTTTGTGTTGAAGTCTGCCAACATATTGACGTTATCACGAGATTTACTTCCATTTATTACTTTAAATTTATTGATTGTCGGAATCTGTGCTCCGTCTGTATCATTGAGCAGACTTGAGACAATTTCACGACTTCTGACGAAACGAGAGCGAAAACCATTTAACAGATCTGTTTCATTCAGACAGTTTTTACATCAAGAGAGTGTAATTCAATTTCGTTAATATTGATCTTGATCTAAAACAGGGTTAGATAAAATCAATAAGTGTGTCTTTAATAACCAAGATTTGAGACGAATAAACATTGTTGGTTTTAGTTAAAGGGGGGGGGGCTGGGCTATTTAGTTAAAGAGGGGTCTTGGACGATTTAGTTAAAGAGGGTCCTAGGCGAGTTAGTTGAAGGAGGATCCTGGACAATTTAGTTAACGAGAGTATTTAAGCCATTTAGACCAAGAGACTCTTTAGCCGTAAGCTAATCGTTTTATGATCCCCCAACCAATTACCCCCCCCCCCCAACCCTCACGACAACAAGGTGATGAAAATGTGTTTTAAATAGAACTGTGTAAAGCCGGTGATGGTAACGGATGTTTAAGATTAATACTACAGGGTCCTTATTCACGAAAAATTAAACACCTTAAAATTGATTGTAAATTAAAATTTATATCAATGTTTGTTTAGTTACAACCGAGACCATTGGAATAATTTAGTTACAGTGGACACCATTGGTAGAAATGAAATGGGGTTCAACTTCCTACTGGTTTGCCCCGACTGGACCATTGGTAGAAATTATATCAATATTAGTTAGAGTTGATATCATTGGTTGGATTTATATAGATATTATAACTATTTTGATTTTTATATTACAGTTAATACCATTGGTTGGATTTATATCAGCTGCTGTGATTGGATGTGGTGCTTATATGGCTTACGCGCTTATTACCAAACCAGATGTTAGGTAAGGCCAGTGCCCTGTTTCTCGAAAGATAAAATCTACATTTTAGTAGATACTTCAATTTTGATTGGCTGAGCACTAAAATCAGTCTATTATTATCCAATCAAATTACTAAAATTTGGATTTTATCTTAGTTAAAAGTTTCGTGAAAAAGGCCCCTGATCTATTTCTTAAGGCGCAACGTATACTTGTTGGATGGGACAAGAAACGGAGGTACACATTGCCGTGCACGTAAAAGAATCCTTAACAGTTGGAATTCGATATAAGAGTAGGAAGTTTAGTGCCACTGTCCTGGCAAAATTTCCTGCAAAGAAATAGTCTACAACGTTAAACCCCTTTTTATGGTGTAAGTGCGAACCTTAATTACTTAACAAAGCAGAGGGGGGGGGGGGGCGTGCACAAAAATTGACATGAGTAAGGCCGAGAGAGAGCACAACAAGAAAGAAACAACCCTACCTATCTGGACCCTGGCTCGTCTTTTAACAATTTAACTTCATTGGGTCGTTTTCTTAAAACTAGTTATCAGACCAATATCCAGTGTTTAAATTCAATTCGTTCAAATGAATTGTTTTATTGTTATTTATATTATTTCAGATTAAATAAATCCAGTGAGTTGCCACCATGGGAGAGAGTTGGGCCTACTGAAAGAAGAAAGGTTGGTATACAGAAGTTGCTTAAAAATCAAGCCTGGAAATAAAGCACCTGTCACAGACATTGTCAGACACTGATTCAGGCTTTGTCAGGCACTGATTTTATTGATATTATTAAAACATGTCCGGTACCATTTCATTAGTGTCTGGCCTTTTGTCAGGTACATTTAAATAAAACCGTTATTTCCAGGCCTGTTTATAACCCAGTTAAATACGTTTTCGTTGGTCTAGTCGGAACAGAACAGTAGGACGTTAAAACTCATTTCATTTAAAGTCACCTAATTGAAGTCTCGCAATTGCCAAATGTTATGGATGTTATCTAAACTGTAAACTCTCCCCTCCCCCTCTCTCCCTCTCTCTCTCTCTCCCTCTCTCTCCCTCTCTCTCTCTCTATCGTAAAATGATCACCAATAATGACCATTTGACGGAATCAAATTAGAGGTATTTATTTCGATAATTTCGGTGTTTCTTTTCAGTTTTGGGTCATCAATGAAAAGTACGAAGAGAATGAGGAGCTGTCTAAATTAAGAAAAGAGATTGGTAGCTTTAAATGTTAAACGGACGGGTCTATTAAGATTTTGCTTTGGATTATGAGAGCCATGTCACCTTTTGATGCCTATGGGTTAAATGGACATTGACAAAAAAGGACACGAATTTGCGAATGAAAGTATTAAAAGTATAAATTATAGGGAGAGATAATTATTAGTCTATAATCATCAAGTTATAGCATTTGATTTCAGATCTCCAAAAGTTATATACAAAAACAACATATCATCACATACCCCACCCCCTCAACTCAACTGTCCGAACAGTACATTCGGCAAATCTCGGTTGTGTGACGAATTCTGCCATATTTGAACTATTTTAAAGGTTCTGAATGAAAAATGGCTGCCCTCATGGTGATTTCTGTGGAGAGTGTATCATATCAACAAACATCCAGTTTGTGGAATTACCAGGGGATTTTATCAAACCAGCAGCCTTCAGACAATATTTCTGCTCATGTAGGTATATACACTCTACAGAAGACGCAATTTGGAACTTTTTTGAAAAACCGGTAGCCGCATCGCAAATGTATTGGCGTAGGTACATATCACTTACTGTCGACATACAGCCGAGGTTTGATGTGGGGTACCGGAATTTGCCGAGATTTACCGAGTTCAAACAATAAACAAACCCACTTCCTCTTTAACTGCGGAAATGAAATTTTAATCGAATAGATCTTGTCCCATCCCACCCCTAACCAATAGAATTAACAAGTTAGACTAAACATATCCAGCGTTTTTATTAATTTTGAGTAAATGTCTGTATTTTTATCAGACTGCCCCGATTTATCAGATTTTAACTTCAATCAAAGAGGTTTAACTTCTTTGAAAATGTTTATATTCGCATTTATATTCGATATAATTAAAGGTATGTTTAATTCGTTTTAAGCACAAATTTACTTGTAAACATTTTATTTTTCATGGGTTTAATGTTTGGTTATAGTCTAGAGGCGCACAAAGTCTTTTTTTGTTTATTCCAAAATATATTAAAGAGTGTTATTGTCCCTTTAAGATTAAGAATATAGGCTATTGATTATTTAGAAAATTTGTTAAGTGATAGTGGTCGCATCGATTGCTGATTTTATTAATCAAAGTGTTGATTCAGTTGAATTTATAAATTAAAAGCTATTGACCCAGTCCTGTATTTAGATTTTGATAAGAATAACGTGGGGTTTGTTTTTTTTTACTTTGTAAATCGTTTTCTTAGAAGTTCATCCATAAAATTATAAATATTTACAATTTCAAACACATCGGTAATACAACATTTGTAAAGCCCTATCTCCACTACAAGATATAGATCAAGCCCGGTTTCCACCTGTCTCAACCATAGTGTAATCTAGTTGTGTTAAATGTTGTTATAAATGTTATAAATTATGAATGCTGTTGTAAATAAGATATTGTGATATATAAAATATACAGATAGAAATAAATATTTCTGTTGGTGTTTATTTTCTTTCATAGAGGTCGGCGCTAGGATTAACGAATTCTCGCCGATAATCTTGCGGGCATCATTGATTTAAGCGGTTATGCCCCAGTCAGACCGGGGCGACGTCCAGAAAATGCACAAGGTCACCGGCAAAGCTGAACACAACGCGAGAAAATGTCCCCGCTCTCGTTCATGTACCCGCCAGACCGAACCTATTGGTATAACAATTTTAAATGTGTATAATGTTTTTGCCGAATTAATTTATCTATCTACCAAACTGATATATAAATTACATATGTTCGAGTGTGATGGACAATGACGGGTGGAGAGAGAGAGGGGGAGGGGTACGGCTACTCGACACAAACTGTGTCATTTTGGGACTAACATATGGTTCAATTTTATTTCATTTATGTGCCTATGCGTTTGGGTAATTTCCAGAAGGAGCAACCCTGAGGACACGGTCAAAACCCACGAGGTGGGAAGGCGGCTCTACTCCTTGTCACGTACATGTCAGGAATCGAACCTTGCCACTTGACTCAAGGGCAGACCTTATGATATAATTCTAAAGCGTTAAACCAGTCGACCACCACCACCCCAACCTCCACTCCAAGTTTAAACATTGTCGTGTGATTTTAGGAATAACAGTTATCTAAAAATAAATAACAGATACTAGTGGTTTACCTTTTGAGAAATTAACACCAATCCACGTTAGTTGATCTATTCATATGGCGTGCACGTAAAAGATCCCTTGGCAGATGGAATTAAGTTGCTGCCCGGGCAAAAATTTTCCTCATAGTACACTGTATGGCGTATGCCCGTCTTCAATTAGCACAGGTTGGGTGAAGAAGCGTAGGATGTTAAACCCCATTTTATTCATTCATTCATTGTTCACAGCCTGGTGTATCTAAAATATTCAATGATTGAAATATTTAATTTAATAATCGTAATCAAATGAAAACAAACCTATTTCCTGGATCATAAAACCTTTAAATGGATTTATATCAAACTGATTAAAACACAGATCCTATTTCGTATCTTTTTTTATAGTTCAAAATTTCATTTCACTAGGACCTAGCCTGGAAGCGTTGTTATATACCCGCGTTCAGATGATGTGAGGGATTAGCCAATGAAAGGGTCTGTTACGGAACTGAAGGTAGACCACGAAAAACATCAATGCTGATTGGTTAATCAATTGTCGACAGCTGCTCGTATGACCTCTGAAGCAACCTTCCACTACAACCTGTCAGATCTGCATGCAGTGTTGCCCATTGAAAGTATATTAAACAAAACGTAATATAGATCTGTATTTTAATGAGATATGATTTATATATACATATCTCGACTGTAATATTCTTTCCCAGTTTTGAAGTTCAGTTCTCCTTTTGACTAAACTTCCACCCTCGGAACCAAGGTATGCTTTCACCACCGCACCCGAGAATCACTGATCTTAAACAACATATTTACAAGTTAGGGTTTCTTTCAAAATAAATAACCTACCGAAGACATATTATCATTATTGCTTGTTATTTACACCATTGGGTGGGCGTTTCTTCTTCTTGGGGCCTTTTGCAGATAGAGGGCCTGGCCAGGACAGTTGTGGCGTGCACGTAAAAGATTTCTTGGCAGTTGGAATTCAGCTGCGGTCCGGGCCAAATTTCCCTTATAGTATACTGTATGGCGTATGTCCGTCTCCAATTAGCCCAGGTTAGGTGCAGGAGCGTAGGACATTAAACCCCATTTCATTCATTTATTCTTGTGACCTTTGTACTCAGGTTACAGTGGCTCGAGCCTCTTGAATTCCAAGTTTAAACTCTCATTTATCTGTAATGCTGTCGTGTAGGAGGCAGAATAGCCATGCATAACCGTTGTTTCGTCTTTCTTGAACATCCGATATTGTTCAGGTGATTCATATTCGTTGAGGTTCGGTACTCGGATTAATTAAGTAATTAAAACCGCAACGATTTGAAAGTCGAAAACCCCTGAATTTTTAGGATAGTCCTCGGGTGTATAGATGTACATATTTTACACAGATGTAACATAAAAACATCCCAGAATCAGTCCTCCTGTAGAATCAGTCCTCCTCTAGAATTAGTCCTCCTCTAGAATCAGTCCTCCTCTATCTCTAGAATCAGTCTTCCTCTAGAATCAGTTCTCCTCTAGAATCAGCCCTCCTCTAGAATCAGCCCTCCTCTAGAATCAGTCCTCCTCTAGAATCAGCTCTTCTTCACCAATCTCTACAACAACAAGTGTTTTACCAAACCATCAAATTATTTTCCATCATTTTATGTTAAATTTCTAAGACATGGTAATTATTTTTTATGGTTAATTTCTAAGCTATAAAACACAAGGCGAATACATAGCGCAGCGTGACTAGCAAATCCCTTTAGTACCTGGATTGACAATTGAATATCTGATTACAGAATGAGATTTAACAGCGAGATTAATATATATTTAATTGCAATTCTCTGGGAAATAATATTTATTGATTATTCCGAAACTAATTCACCCGGGCTGGAATATTTTCAGAAGACAACACGGGCTGACGATGGCCACAGTGAAAGACACACGCGAAGAGAGAGAGACTAACATATGATTCATTTTTATTTCAATAATTCGCTTGCGCGTAAGGGTCTTTAGCAGTGGGAGGACCCGGAGAAAACCCACGAGGTTGGACAGGCGACCCTACCCTTTGTCACGTACAACCCGGGAATCGAACACGCCATGAGACATATTGGAAAAGGGTTAAAAAGAAACCAGGCATATAATACCGCCTGTAAAAACTGACACTCGTTGAACCTCTAACGTATAAAATTAAAAGTTAAAATCAATAAGGTACAATTCCTGGGCCTGTTTTACGAAATTTTAACTAAGATCAAATCCAAATTTTAGTAATTAGATTGGATAATATTAGATTGGTTTTAGTGCTGAGTCAATCAAAATTAAAGTATCTGCTAAAATCTGTATTTCATCTTTCGTTAAGATTTCGAGAAACCGGGCCCTGGTTATACTCACCGGTATCCGTCTGTTCAGATGAACATGTAATAACACATCCACCAAATATCGCCATTCACATGATTTAAATCTCTCCTATAGGATTAAAAATAGTATAGATTCATAATCATATAACATTAGTTTAAAATATTATACCCATTGATGTACACGTAGACCAGAACACTTGGACTCTTTAATAACCAATTATCAATGACTTTATAGTTTCCTTCTCCATTAACCTTGACCAAGGTCATTTTACTCGTCCTGTTCATTGAGTAATATCAAGCCGGAGTCTCGCGCTGGCTACGTGCAATCTGGAACGTGCTTTTTTTTTCCTGTATGTATGAAGCGTAAAGGAAGAAGATCGCGTTATTTGCACACAGATTAATACGCCTATATCACTGCGCAGCGGTCCTGCTTATAGGAGATAGGGAATTGTTTTATGTAACAAAGTAAGTTTGATTTTTTTGATTTTTTTTTTTAACAATTAATTAATCATTTATTTGGGTTCGCGCACCCGGGGGAACATATTGGTCTTTTATATAAACATGTCTATGGTGGATATACAAATGTTTAAAATTTTATTTTATTTTAATAATTAAGATTTTTTAACATGCCATTTTGTCGCCTCAATAGAAAGGATGAAAGACAGAGAACACAACCTGTGCGCGGCAAGCAGCTTCTTCCTTCAAATAATATATTATATGTTTTTAAATTGTTGGGTTTTTTTTCATTTATGCACGACCTCGTGTGTACTTACTCTTTTAAGAACATCCAATATCACGTCCTACCTGATGAATTCACAGTAAAACACAGCGTTTTAAAAATGAGTGCATCCCATGTTCTGGCAGTGGCCTTCTCCAACGAGTATCGTAACAAATCATGTATGCGACCATGTCTCTTTTTCTGATAGAAAGTTTACTTTTACAAGAAAGTGTGTGATTACAATCCCAAACAAATTTTGTACAAAAATAGAGAGAAATGGTGTAACGTCCACTCCACACAAACTAGGTCATTTCGGGACTAACATATGGTTTAATTTAATTTCAATAATTCGCTTGTGTGTAGGGGTCTTTAGCAGTGGGAGGAAACCAGAGGACCAGGAGACAATCAACGAGGTTTGACAGGCGACCCTACTCCTTGTCACGTATAACCGAGGATTCGAAACCACGCCAGTTGACTCAATGACAAGCTTTATGATAGAGCGCGCACGTGCCAACCATTCGGCCATCACCCCCCCCCCCCCCGTTTTATTAAAAGTGTATACACTTGAACATATGATTTTAGATTGTGTCAATTCAATTTCCCGTCTCCATTAGCCCACCTGGTGCAGAGCATTAATGATAAAATTCCTGGATTGTGCAGGACGGAAGACCTTACAACAAAGGGTATCTAGTTGTTGGAGAGGTTAGTTGACTCAATGACAGACCTTATAATGCAACGCGCAGAGAAGGGGAGAGGGGAGAGAGAAAGAGGGGGAGCGAGATAGAGAGAGAGGGGGAGAGAGAGAGAGGGGATGAAGTCCATTCGACATAAACTATTTTATTTCTGATCTAACATGGTTCAATTTTATTGTAATAATGTGCGTATGGGTTGTTAGCAGTGGCAGGAAACCGGTAGACCTAGAGAAAACGCACGTGGTTGGTTGGACAAAACAAATTGTTGCAGATGCATTTGACTAGACTCTAGATGTACTATGCTATGTTATTACTTTAATAATATGTTGCAAAGTTGTACATAATAATATGTAGGATTTTAAAAGTTGGGGTGCAGCAGAGAGATTTGGCCCCAAAAGCCTCCACGTAACTGAAGGGCGCCCTTAAAACCAACCAACTGATTAGTGCCTTAAAAGAGCATTACTGTGTGATCATATCAACTGTATTTTTTTTATAAATATTTCATAATTAAAAAATTGTCAAATTATTTTTTGGGAATGGTGGAGGGAGGTACCATTTCTCGGGGCACCTTATTTTTCTGGGGGTGAAATGTACCCCCTGCACCCCAACTAAATACGGCCCTGATTACTATCTATTAAACTATTTCCATTTTAAATTAAAACGTAAATAAAGTACGTGTAGAAATATTTACAGCAGATCACGTGACAGGTGCACATCCTGGTTATAGAGAACTTTTTTTATATTTTCAAATTTCAAATTCAGTTTTTATTACAAAATATTTCAAGGTCCGGCTAGTTATTTAAAGCGGTGATAACAGTTTTTTTCCCAAAATCAGTTGTATTACAAAATGTGTCTATGTTAATTAAAGAGGTGATGTTACTTTTATCAATTACAAAATAAGACGAATGTCTATTGAGATATATAATACTTTTTAAACACAATAGCGACGTCAGCGGGTGCCTGTTTCACAAAAATTTAACTAAGATCTAATCCAAATTTTAGTAATTTTATTGGATAATTGTAGATTGATTTTAGTCTCTACTTAACTTGAGATTTTATCTTTACTGTTTGATTCGTCCTAACTTTTAAACGGATTTTGTCGATTATGAACAACCTACTGAATAATTGTTATTAAAATCTTACCTGTGTGTTTGTAATGAACTCCCGTTAAATAAAATCCATCGCAAAACTAATTATCACAACTATAAACACAAGTTCTCTCGTGAAAAATTGAAATAAAAACTTATCCAAGACGAACACCAATTCAATATGGAAGCTGGTTACGTCACTTTGTGGTATATTTCATTTCGTATTTAGGGGTGTCAGCATAGAAAATCGAAACGCCTCTGGGTACTTTTACGACAACAAGTACATTTACGACAATTGGCTTTGAGTTTGAGCGTTCGCAAATAACTCCCCGTATTCCTCCTGTATTTTGTTACCGTCTTTTACTTTTACATCTTCTACTCTTGTAAAATCTCTACAAATTTTAAAGCTTTACCTTTTGAAATATTTTGTTTTAATTATTTGATTATAGCGGCTCGGATGGGATAATCACGTTTCTTTGAATACACGGGCGACAAAAACAACTACCCGGTACACTCGTTTTACGGGCCTTAAATGATTATCTTTAATATGATATATAAAATGATAATATATATATATATATGTATATATTTCCATCCGCTGCTCTGGCCTGAGGTGCTTGGAAAATGGGTTTGCGGCTGTCTATTTTTCAAAATTTTCTGGGGGGAGACCTCCCTAGAGCGCCTCGCACCTGCGGCGCTCGTAGGCGGGCTTCGCCCGCCATTTGCTCGTGGGCCTTGTCACAGGTATGGCAAGTGGGCCTTCGGCCCACCAGTCCGGCACTGAATGGTTTCCATATAAATCTCTTATGTATTTGCCTTCAATTGATATTTTTCGTCGCCCAAGCGCACCTGATCAGAATGATCGCGGTATGTTTTGATTACAGCACGTGGCTGTCAAACTACCTGTCAATGTTGACCAGGTAGATTGGATTCGTCCAACACGTGACGAGACATTGTTGACATTTCTACTCAGTCGAAATTACAAGTAAATAGTCTAATTTTTCACGAGAGAACTTGTGTTCATAGTTGTGATAATTAGTTGTGCGATGGATTTTATTTAACGGGAGTTCATTACAAACACACAGGTAAGATTTTAATAACAATTATTCAGTAGGTTGTTCATAATCGACAAAATCCGTTTAAAAGTTAGGACGAATCAAACAGTAGTTACGATTTCGAGAAACAGGGCCCTGAAACTACTTTAATATTTTCGTCTATTGAACCAATAAAACAATATATTATCCATCTATAATAAACCCTGTGACTCTGAACGTCGCAACCTCATTATCCTTGTTAGTCCCGAAATGACCTAGTTTGTGTCGAGTGGACGTTAAACCCCACCCCTCTCTCTATCTATCTATCTATGGCTCTTTCTCTCTCTCAAACACACACACACACACACACACACACAATCCTAGTTGGTGTAGTAAAGTAGAGCAGTTAAAAAAAACAACATTATATTATAATTTTGGTCCGGCTTGGTACACGGTTTGGCTTGGTAACCGGTTCGACTTTGTACCTTAGTCTAGATTAATTTTAGACAAGCCTTAAATTTGCTCTATTCATTCTTTCTTTTGAACAGTGTTCGTTCGTCCATAAGACTTAACGTAAGCTTCAACCGAGGCTGGTAATTAGTGTAGAGTGGCCATAAAAAGATATATTCTAGACGCTTGATAGTGTATCCCGGGCTTTATAAAGAGATATTCTAGACGCTTGATAGTGTATCCCGGGCTTTATAAAAAGATATTCTAGAAGCTTGATTGTGTAGCCCGGGCATTATAAAAAGATATTCTAGAAGCTTGATTGTGTAGCCCGGGCTTTATAAAGAGGTCTCCTAGACGTTTGATAGTCTAGCCCGGGCTTTATAAAGAGGTCTCCTAGACGTTTGATAGTCTAGCCCGGGCTTTATAAAGAGGTCTCCTAGATGTTTGATAGTCTAGCCCAAAATTTATAAAGAGTGTTATAGACGCTTGATTGTGTAGCCCGGGCTTTATAAAGAGGTCTCCTAGAACTTTGATAGTGTAGCCCGGACTTCATAAAGAGGTGTTCTAAAAGTTTGATCGTGTAGTCCGGCCTTTATCAAGATATCTAGACGTTTCACTCCTTTTATTTCGGCGCCTTTATCTGCTAGGTCAGTTTGAACTAGTCTCGTTCTGTCATAATAAGGACATTATCATAATGTAAATGACAAACGAGGAGACATATTTTATGCTAATAAACAAGGTCAAGGGTCAAGCTGATTAAACTGTCATTTGTCGACATGTAGGTAAAGCAGATCTAGAAGAAAAAACATGATATCACAGGTGCAAATATCACCGTGTTCACGTTTTTAATTAAATTTATGCTGACTAATAAACCGGCCCCTTAAGCCCAGGTTATGTCGCCCTTACGACGCGATAAAACTATCGGCGACTGGTCTACGATCAATTCAGTCGTAACTACTTTGGCAAAATAAGCGCTCTTACGACTGGTGTGAATCGGACGCAAGCCAGTCGCCGTCGAGTTGTACCGAGTTTCTCCGATTCGCACACGTTCTACTCCTACGACTAGAGACAACGTTGTCTCTAGTCGCAAGCGACATAAGCGCACTTACAATTGGCGCCAAGTCGACGTAGCCAACAGGATTCGGTTATTTAGTCATGTGAAACCCAGGGGGCGGTAACAGCCATGTAATGAGGCCATTTTGAAGGTCATCACGTGTCAGTCATGTGGTCAGTTGTGGCTCCAAATCTTCAACTGATGACGGGCGACATAAGCGCTCTTACGACTGCGATCAACTGGTTTCTCTTGGTTGCTTCCAGTCGTGGATACAATCAGTCGTAGCGACATAAGCTGTCAGTTCCCGCTAGTCGCCGACAGTTTTATCGCGTCGTAGGGCGACATAAGCTGGGCTTTAGGGTTGTTTACTTTTACACTTCGGGTTGTGAATCCTGTTTCGTAACCGTAACCAAAAAAAAAATAAAAAATGAACGTCTGACTTAAATTAGAAGTGTCAACGGGTGTTCTAGAAAGAGTTTGCACTGCAAATCTATACTAATATAGGATCGCCTGTCCAACCTCGTGGGTTTTCTCCGGGTCCCCTGGTTTCCTCACACTGCTAAAGACCCCTACGCGCAAACGAATTATTGAAATAAAATTAAACCATATGTTAGTCCCGAAATGACCTAGTTTGTGTCGAGTGGACGTTAAACCCCATCTCTCTCTCTCTCTCTCTCTCTCTCTCTCTCTCTCTCTCTCTCCTCTCCCCTCCCTCCCTATCTCTCTCCCTCTCTCCTAATATTTGGACTGTCGTTTGTCTGTGTCTGATTTCTTTTCTGTTCAACTTTGGCGGCTACACTAGGGCTGTCCCGAGGCTGAAATTTAGTCGGACCGGGGAGACATAGGCTAGGTGGTATTTGCCTGTCGCCAACCGATTCCGGTTTTGGAGTTACGGGCACAACCCGAACAGCGTCGTGTTTTCCGCTAGTATATCACAGGTTCCCACTATCACGATTCGTGGTTTTAATCGTGAAGTAATCGTTGTGATCCTATCCGGATCGGAGGGTTGCATGACCGGATGGTTAGCACGTGCGTGCTGTATCAAAAAGCCTGTCATTGAGTCAACTAGCGTGGTTTTCGAATCGCCTGTCTAACCTCGTGGGTTTTCTCCGGGTCCTCCGGTTACCTCCCACTGCTAAAGACCCCTACGTGCAAGCGAATTGTTGAAATAAAATTAAAACATATGTTAGTCCCGAAATGAGCAAGTTTGTGTCGAGTAAACTCCATCCCCCCCCCCCTCGGGATCAGGTGTTATCATATATTGTGGTGAGTTGTAACAATCGTGTTGATCGTCTCGTATCGGTATATATACTTACCAGATCGTGAACTCAATACACTAGAGACAATCCTATCGTAACGCATCGCACGCCAGTGGGAACCTAGCATTAAGTAATGACCAAATAGTTGTATTTCCATGTATTGTTTCTCCATTTCAGATATCGAACGAACACTATTTGGTGATTTTTCGTCTTTCGTATTTTGAGTGGTATACCATTCCATAACTACACATCCCCATCTGACTGTCTTCAGTGTTGCTATCTGACAACAATGGCATTCAAACTGAGAAGCTTTGGTTTTGGTTTGAAAGCTTTTAAAAATTACCCCGAGGTAAGTATATTTCTTTAAAATGAAATGAAATGAAGAAATGAAATAAAATGAAATAGGGTTTAACGTCCTACGTTGCCGCACCAAATTGGCTTATGGAGATATAGGCCAGGCATTATAACATAAGTGCGGGCAGTTGCTGCAATAGAAATGCCAACCACGGTTTATGGTAGGTCTAGACGTATATTATCACCAAAAAAAAGTCCCAGTCCGAAATCCATGCCCAAATGGGTCAAATTGGCCAAAATCCAAAATGGCCGCCAGTTTAGGAGGAAAAAAATCTAATTTTCACCAATTATCATAATGTGATAGAGTTTGGTATCAAAATATATGTTTTCGGGGTTGCTGAACCCATTTCCATAACAAATTTCGTGATAAGTGATACCCATTAGTCTATATGACAAAAAATTCAAGATGGCGGCCAGTTTGAGTGGGAAATTCGATTTTTATAAAAGGATCAAGTTTGGTGTCGATATATACGTTTTCGGGGAAGCTGAATCCACTACATCACATATTCATGGATTGGGACGACCCACACTGTTATACGAACAAAATAAACTATATAACATTCATCAAAAGGGTCACAAATACAGCACCACTTTAAGTCCGGTAGCCAAACCCAATTTTTCGAGTGAACCTGGAAATTATATACAAAGATTTTTTTGTGATTGATTTTAGTAGCCTAGGGTGTCCTCTTTCAGAGTCTGTTGGGTGAACCTCGGTCACCCTTGAGCGTTTTGAGAAATTCAAGATGGCGTCCAATGTGGCCACTACATCCAATAATCCCATATAGCTTCCATAGTATTTATTCTAGGATGATAATATGGCCCTTTCACTTATTAGTGGCTGTTGGGGGCATCTATTTCACCATACCAAACTATATCTAGAGACAAATTATATATTTCTGGATAAAGAAGCGTATGAGTGATAGGATAACACCACATACATCCCTATCAGGGGCTTCAGGTCCACATGGGTCGGTCCTTAAAAAGGAGGCACAAACTGATTGTTGATAACTTAAAAGAGCAAATTCTACCCGCAAAACAGGAACATAACCTTAACAAAACTAGGTAATATCCATGTTTAATCCTTTAGTCATGTTTCTTGCCGCAACATGTTACAGCAAAAGCGCAAAATACCGTATATTCTAATAGTTAATGCAGGGGGGCTGCCCAACATATGATTTACATAAAGGACAAATATTCTCCGAAACAACATACAAACAAATAAACAATTCAAAAAAGAGAACAAAGAGAAAAGAGAGTTCACCTAGTGCAGCTAAAAGCTGTCACTATTGGATCCACGTCTGATGAGCCACATGACAGAACCCGGAGAAAGTTGGCCGGTTGTAATGTTCTCAATTTGATATCCTTCTCCCAGCAATACTATTCAAGTTCAAGTTCCGGTGGATTCTGTTCTCTCAATGAACGCAAATCGATGATTGAAACATGCTGGAAGGTATAGGCATCCAAAACTGGAAATGTATCGACATCATCCCCACATATATAATTTGTCTCTAGATTTAGTTTGGTTTGGTGAAACAGTAAAATTAAACATGCCAGACAATGTGGCCCTTTACTCGTTAGCGGCGGTTGGAGAATTATTTCACCTAACCAAACTAAATCTAGAGACAACTCATATATTTCTGGACAAATGAGCGTATGAGTAATAGGAATAGGATAACACCACATACATCGCTATCAGTGGCTTCGGGGCCACATGGGTCGGTCCTGAAAAGGGAGGCACAAACCGATTGTTGATAATTTAAAAGAACAAATTCTACCCGCAAAACAGGAACATAGCCTTCACAAAACTAGGTAATATCCAGTTTAATCCTTTATTCGTGTTTCTGGCCACAACCTCTGCCACCACAAGCGCAAAATACCGTATATTCTAAGTCATCCCTAGTGCTGCTACAAGCACAAGTACCACATGAGCTGTCACTATTGCATCCACGTCTGATGAGCCACATGACAGACTCCGGAGCAAGTTGGCCGGTTGTAATATTCTCAATTTGGTATCCTTATCCCAGCATTATTATTCCAGTTTCAAGTTCCGAGTGAAAGGACCATATTGTCTGGCATGATTAATTTTACTATTTCACAGAATCAAACTAAATCTAGAGACAAACTATATAGGTGGGGATGATGTCAATATATTTCCAGTTTTGGATGCCTATACCTTCCAGGCGGTTGGGGCGATTATTTCACCGAACCAAACTAAATCTAGAGATGAAGTCGATACATTTCCAGTTTTGGATGCCTTTACCTTCCAGTGTGTTTCAGTCATCGATTTGCAAGAGCTCTTTCCAAAACAAGCTTACAATCAAACACAGATCACTGTATTTGTGGTAGCTTGTTATGGACAGTGTTTTAAAAATCTATGTCTTAAACACGCTGGAGGGCGTGGACATCTAAAACTGGAAATGTATCGCCATTATTCCCCACCCGAACCATGTAATCTTGCTCAACCAATGATACATTTGCAAAGAATATAAAAAGAGCTCACCACCAAGCTATTGTGTGGCGTTCACTGGAAGATTGGAATCTATCTGAACTTGAACTGGAATAGTATTGCTGAGAGAAGGATACCCAATTGAAAATATTACAACCGGCAAAATTGTTCCGGAGTTTGTCATGTGGCTCATCAGGCGTGGATGCAATTGTGGCAGCTCAAATGTGGTAACTGTGCTTGTAGCAGCACTAGACCGGACTTAGAATATACGATACTTTGCGCTTGTGATGTCACAGGTTGCGACAAGAAACACGACTAAAGGATTAAAATGGATATTACCTAGTTTTGTGGAGGTTATGTTCCTGTTTTGCGGGTAGAATTTATTTTTGTAAATTATCAACAACCAGTTTGTGCCTCCTTTTTCAGGACCGGTCTATGTGGCCCTGAAGCACCTAATAGGGATGTATGTGGTGCTATCCCATCACTCATACGCTCTCTCGTCCAGAATTATATAGTTTGTCTCTAGATATAGTTTAGTTCGGTGAAATAGATGCCCCCAACAGTCACTTATTAGTTAAATGGCCATATTGTCTGGCATGTTTGATTTTACTATCATGTAATCATCTCACAATCATCTACCATACGATAAATGAGTTCAGTGTATTCCTTGTCCCCACAAACATACGGTTAGACATCCAAATTATCATCCTAGAATAAATACTATGGAAGCTATATGGGATTATTGGATGTAGTGGCCACATTGGACGCCATCTTGAATTTCTCAAAACGCTTAAGAGTGACCAAGGCTCACCCGGCAGATTCTGAACAACGAGACATCCTAGGCTACTAAAATCAATCACAAAAAAAACTTTGTATATTATGTTTTCCAGGTTCACTCGAAAAATTGGGTTTGGCTACCGCACTTAAAGTGGTGCTGTATTTGTGACCCTTTTGATGAATGTTAAATAGTTTATTTTGTTCGTATAACAGTGTGGGTCGTCCCAATCCATGAATATGTGATGTAGTGGATTCAGCTTCCCCGAAAACGTATATATCCACACCAAACTTGATCCTTTTATAAAATTTAAATTTTCCAACTCAAACTGATCGCCATCTTGAATTATTTTGTCATATAAACTCATGGGTATCACCAATCACCAAATTAGTTATGGAAACGGATTCAGCAACCCCGAAAACATATATTTTGATACCAAACTCGATCATATTATGATAATTGGGGAAAATTAGACTTTTACCTCCAAAACTGGCGGCCATTTTGGATTTTGGCCAATTTGACCCATTTGGGCACGGATTTCGGACTGGGACTTTTTTTTGGTGGTAATATACTTCTTGACGAGCAATAAACCGTGGTCGACATTTCTATTGCAGCAACTGCCCGATATGGTGCAAAATTGAGCTAAAATGCCTGGCCTAATACAGTGGGGTGCTATGAGAGAGAGAGAGAGAGAGAGAGAGAGAGAGAGAGAGGCGAGAGTTTAAAGTCCACTCGACACAAACTAAGTCATTTCACGACTAACATAATATGGTTTAATTTTATTCAATAAATCGCTTGCGCGCAGGGGTCTTTAGCAGTTGGAGGAAACCGGAGAACCCGGAGAAAACTCATGAGATGGGACAGGCGACCCTACTCCTTGTCACGTTCAACCGTGGAATTTATTCTTAGGACAAACAACGGTCGCGTATAAACACAACGGTACATTTGCCCAAATGTTAATAGTGTATGTGGGGAAATAACGGGGAAGAAAATTAGAAAGGCGAAGTGTATACCGGTAACAATTATTTTTATAACGTTCCTAATGGTCCATGAATGTCAATAGCTGTGTGGTGAACAGTTCTCGAATGTTGTCAAATAATAAAACTGTATTGTTTTTCGATGAAAAATAACAATTTCCGCATAGAAAACTCGTCCATAGATGAAAAACATGGTGGAACAGACATGTGTGTTATTCTTGGTATTCGTGGAGTGTTAATTAATATATTTAACCAGGGTATAATAGTTATCATAATTTGCAGTTTTGGTTATAGACCGTGAAATAGATTTGGCTGACTGTCATTTTACATCCTTACATCCAATAAGAGAGAGAGAGAGAGAGAGAGATATGGAGAGGAGAGACAGAGAGAGAGAGGGGGGGGTCAATCGGGGCTAGCATATGGTACAGCGCGTAGAAAGTTTATGTGTGTGTGTGGGGGGGGGGTATAGTTTACAATTAAGACTACATCCATAAAATTTGGCAGTGGCTAAACTTCACCGAAATTCAGTACGAGAATCAGGCGTTTTTATTTCGGAGAACGATAAAATTGAGAATTCAAAGAAAATCCGTACGGTTACATCTTCCAATATTAAATAAAATTCATTCATCCGTATAAAATAAGTTACATATTTCCACATTAACTAAATTACATATGCCCAGATTAAATAAGTTTCGTACGCCCAGATTAAATAATATATACATGCCCCTCTTCCCATATTAAATAAGTTGTATTTGTCCATATTGAGTAAGTTACAAATTAAGAAGTGAAATATTCCAATATTACATAAGTTACACGTTAAATAAGTTGTTTTATATTCCCATGTTGAATTAAGTAACATATCCCTATGTTAAATAAGTCGCATATACTTATGTTTTAACATAAGTATATGCGACTTATTTAACATAGGGATACGTTGTTCATTTCACCATTTCCTTTCACTGATAAGTATAATAAATTGTAAACTTTCTCGTTTTTTGTTCCATCCGACAAACGATGTCAGTTCATGTAAGTCAAATAATTTAAATGAAATGGGGTTCAACGTCGTCCTACTGTTATGCACCTAACCTGGGCTAATGGAAGACGGGCAATTAATTTAAAAAGGGGGTATTTAAACTGAGCATACATGTATGTAACTTATTTAAAATGGGGTAGGTGCATAACAGTAGGACGACGTTGAACCCCATTTCATTTAAATTATTTGACTTACATGAACTGACATCGTTTGTCGGATGGAACAAAAAACGAGAAAGTTTACAATTTATTATACTTATCAATGAAAGTTAATGGTGAAATGAACAACGTGTATCAACGAATTTTGATTTGATAAAATGTCAGATTATCCATGAAATATTACTCTCGTATGGAATTATTGATTCGCCATTTTATTAATATAATAACCATGGTAACATGATATATCATTATCTATAATTCATCATACTACTAGGCTATTTATTTCTATATAAATTATATTATAGTCGTCTATTATTCGTAGTAAACAGAGTGGGTCGGTCGCTATAAAAACATTTCAAACAACAAAATATGATGGAAAATCGGTGTGGTGGGGTGTGTGACGACGAAAAACGGACTATCGTCAACAAATGATCCTTGTCCGACTTAAGAATGAGGGAGAGAGCGACAGAGAGAGAGAGGGGGGGGGTAATGTCCACTCGACAAAGACTTGGTCATTTCTGGACTAACATAATGGGCTATTCCACTTATAATGTCCCTTTCCGACCCTCTGCCCACCACCCCTAGGTCATTTCTGGACTAATATGTGGTTCACTTTTATTTGAATAATTCGGTTGTGCGTAGGGGTCTTTAGCAGTGTGAGGAAACCGGAGAACCCAGAGAAAACCCACGAGGTTGGACAGGCCATCCTACTCCTTGTACCGTACAACTGGGGTCTGACTTAATAACCATACTCTAAATGTTTGACTATCTAGTCACGGAATAGAATATATGATATTTAATGGCCCGTATAGAGAACTCATCTGAGATCAGTTTAGACCAAATGGCAATTTATTGTTGTTTGTAAACATATATTTATGTTTGTGGGTGGAAACATTGCAACCACACAATTCTCTAGAATTATCAAACTATTCCAGTATGACTATTCCGTAACCTGGCAACTGATTAAACATTGATGGATTGTCGGTTTCTACCGAGTTGCGTGACATTGTTAAATATGTGTCGGGATTAAAAGGTTAGCTGAATCTATTGGGGAATGATGTATAATTACTCGATTATGGACAATACTTAAATTTGTTAATAAACAACTTCATTATGGTTAAAGGGGTTGTCACCGGTTTTGTTTACCACCATACACAAACGTACGACACACATTTGTTGACAGCAGAAATAATAAAAATTCTGCGGTTGATGTTCTTCTTGACAACAATTACGATATGATAGTAATATATGGACTACGAACCGGGTAGGCCTATGGCACTAAAGCCCAGAGATTAGGGGACCCCGCGGTTCATAGCAAAAAGAGAAAAAAATGGAATGAAATAATCTTTTCGTCGCGTTAGGGGCCCCGCGATTCTAGTCGGGACCAGGGCCCAGCCCCGGTTAAACTTGGCTTTGTATGGCGTCATCGCCGCCATCTTGTAAATTCTGACGTCACATCCTAAATCGATACTTCATTGCCTATGGAACAAGCATGCTACGTTTCATGTCGATTGTACTAAACCCCCAAGGAGAAGTACAACAATAAGATTAGTTGTGCTAGATGCTCAACAACAATAAGATGAGTAGACTAGTGCTAGATGCTCAGTTCATGTTCCAACAGCAACAACAATAAGATGAGTAGGCTAGTGCTAGATGCCCAGTTCCTGTTCCAACAGCAACAACAAATTACAAGTCACTGTTCCAACATAATGTTGTCCCACGGATCCTGGTAAAGTAATCCTGATAGTAAAATGAGAATCCAAGGTATCAAATTGGATAACTGAAATGAAATGGGGTTTAGCGTCCTACTTCTCTGCAAAAACTGGACTACTTAAAGACGATGAGAAATGATATCAGATGTTCTGGAAGGTGTCACCATGCCGTGCCGCACATGGCAATAGTTTTGCCTTACAGAACAGATGCTATGTCACTTTAAATTATTTAGTTCTTGGTGCCATATTATCCAAGTCAATCAACACACTGATAAATGGCGGCTGCAATTTCCTGTTATTTTCCGCGCAACACGATAATTTCTCGTCTGTTAGCATTAATAACCAATCTAAGTTAAGTATGTGATAAACTGCAGCGTCTATTGATTTCGCCATTTTGTTATCTTATTGAAACTAATTAAACATGCTCCTTAACAGGCTATAAAAGGCTACAACTCTGTCACATGATAACAAACTGGATGCACCAAGCACGTCTCATAAACCCGGTATTACTAGACTGAGGATTTGTGGTGGCGGAGTTTCGTTCGAGTTCACTACCCTGGAGGTCAAGGTGCTCGGAATTTTCCCGTCCACAATGGTCGCCCTCACCCCAAGCGTTTGTATTCGGACAACATGTTTAATTGAAGGGTCATTTTACGTATTTCTTAAGATTGATTTGTACTTTGATAAGGGTAATTAACCTGTACTGAATTTGTATTCATTACAGCTGATACCACTGTGTGGGTTTATTGGTGCAGCGATCGTTGGAGCTTTTGGTATGATGGCATATTCTCTAAAAACAAAACCAGATGTCAGGTAACGTAAATGTAGATGTGTTTACACTATATTAAGAGAGAGAAAGAGAGGGAGAGAGAGAGAGAAAGAGTGAGAAAGAGAGAGAGAGAAAGTGGACAAATGGATACATATAGGGATTTTGAAGGAGTTCATCGGGAGCTAGTGTAAAAAAAATTTCGAGGCCAGGGTTCGGACAATCGGATTAAAAAAACCAGATCCTATTTCTTTCCGATATCAAGAGTATAAAAAACGAAACGAAATATAGATCTGTATTTTAGTCAGATTGGTGTTAGGATTGTCGATATTAAGGCGATTACTGGGTTATCGAAACATAATGTTATATAACCTAATATAAGTGTCCAGCACAGGGGCCTGTTTCACGAAATTTTAACTTAAGATAAAATCCAAATTTAGTACATACTTAAATCTGATTGGCTAAGCGCTAAAATCAATCTAATACTATCCAATCGCATTACTAAAATCGGATTTTATCTTAGTTAAAATTTCGTGAAACAGGCCCCAGATTTATCCATAGTTTCGATTTAGTATTGCGTCAAATTTTATATGAATTTAATTACATTGATTTTGTTGATGACAATGTCATCTAGGGAGATGCTAATTGTAGGCCACTTTATATAAATCAGTATTTTGGGGGATACTAACCCAAACCCTAACCCTTTTAAGAGGGTAAAAGATAAATGAGATCCAAGTTCGGTCTTCTAAAAAAAAGTTAGGGTTAGTATTCCCCAAAATTTTCAATTATATAAAGCGTCCATTTTGGACTCCGGAAATACCCGAACCTCCCCAACCGGCCTACAATTAGCATTTTCCAATTATATAGTTGTGGGGTTTTGTTTTTTTCAGATTAATTAAATCAAGTGAGTTCCCTCCCTGGGAAAGGGTTGAACCCACGGAAGTTAGAAAGGTTGGATTTGGATTTTATTTATCCTAATTTAAAACATATAATTAACATAATATAAATATGGTGACGTCTATTTTACACGTGCACACGGGTGTACCTTTGTTTTCGTCCAACCCGGAACGACCAGGGAGCACCTTTCTTGTCAGCCCCGTAGTCACTAGAATACTCCTGATACATGGGAACACGGGGTTTAAATACACAAACTTCTCCGCCAAACGTCGGTATTCGAACCCAGTCGAGAGTCCAATGCTCTTTAAGATTATCTTTCATAATGAATTCTGGTTTAGAAATATAACTTTTCAACTATTTTCGGGTTTTTGTTTTGTTTACAGTTTTCTTTATTTTTCAGTTTTATGTGAACAATGATAAACAGTTTTATGTAGAGAACGAACAGCTAGCTCAACTGAGGAAGGAAATTGGAAGCTTTAAATGTTAAAACATGCGTTGTTGACTTTAATTTTCACATTACGTCTCACAGGAATACAAGAGTTGTGTCCCCTTTTCTAAAGAAAATCATATAACGCTGAGAAGTTTCAACAAATATCCCAAATGTCAGTGTGTGTTAAATATAAATTATGATTGAAATTCGTTTTATTTAAAAAATTCATTTGGATTATTAGCACGTTTCTTATGTATAATTTTAAGATATGGCGCAATTCTTTCCATTTTTAAAAACCCATATTTCAAATAAAATGGATTTGTTGTTATTTTTATCTAATTTGGAATTTGTCTCAACTTTTAATTTATCCAAAGATCTTTCATGTTTGAATGTTGTTTTTTCTGTGCCTTGTTTTACAGTAAATTAGAACAATGGAAATTTTAACTGTACAGTTATTTTCGTACAAAGCTTACATTTTCGACGTTAAAGTATTTTCGAAAGTTGACGAAAATGGTTGAACGGTGTCTTCATTACATTGGTGCATATCTTTAGATATTTAAAATATATGCGAAAGATCTGACTTGGTCTTGTATATTTTTGTTTTGCGTGTAGTGTGGTCCTCCTGCACTTACTAATATTGTACTAAACAAAGTTTGTTTCCCCCCCCCCCACCACGAATTAATCCCAATCCCGGAGCCATGGATACAAGTATTGTCGGGACTTGAACCTTTTTAGTAGACTAGCATTTCCATTATATTAGGTTAAATATCGGCAAAGATTGTCTCGTGGTACCTGGTCCCTTTATCTTGCTTGTTGTTTCAATTCAGATTTTCGTCTAAAAATTTATATTGGTTATTTCTCTGCGAATGCCTCTTAAATTTAAATTAGGTATGGCCTACCCTCTCTGAACGTTTAATCGCAACCGGCCTGAGAGATGGGTAATAGTTTTAATGGAAAAGCGAAAGATCCATATGATTAACTTCCCAGCGAACCTAGTGGGCATATTTTAGCTGTTATCCATAATTTCCATAAAGGGTAGCGATGGTTAAATAATTTTTAATATCCAATAATTTTACCATTGCTTGAGGAATATTGGGGGAGGGGGGTATGTATACCAGACCAAAGCTCTACTAATAAATATTTTTATATTGTAAAACTGTTAATTATTCTATGTTAATAAAGTATGTGTTACTTAAAAACAACAGACAACAATTAATATATTATCTTTATTTCAACATATTTGTTTTCTTCCAATGGGAGGAAAACGGAGAAAAATCAGTAAACGAATATTAGACAGGCGACAGTACTCAGTTCCCCAACTGACACTGTTCGAACGTTTTTCAGTGTGGCTTCCCTTTGCCAGTGCAAGCGGAACTGCCACTATCCGTTTAAAGAGTTGGGTTTTATTTTGTGCCTATTTGATGGGTACACTCATGCATTGGGTCTTCAGGCCATTATTGTCCTTGAAAGACTGGTTTTGGGCTATAATCGGGGGAGGGGGTAGACAATTTTAGCCTTTGTGACGTATTAGCGTCGTATCGGACCCTTGCCTAGATGATAAATCTTATTGCAGACCTCTTGGATATCGAACCCTCCATTTTCTAACAAACAAACTAATGATATTTTATGTTCTGTGTTTGTTATAATTCGTTGATTGGTAAAATACAAAACATTAACCCAATCTATTAATCATTATTATAATCATTTGTAGCGTCACAAAATACATTACAAATTAAATGATTGGGTTTAATTAGTTTTCCATTTAATCATCGCATGAATTAGTAACGAAAGCACAGAGGGCGAGTGAGGGCGGGGCTGTTCTCTTTAGACCCCCCTTTCTTCACCACCGTCGATGGAAAACTACGACGGGAAATCCAGGAGATTTTCCCGGTCAACTCCTGGACAGAACCTGAGGGAGAACTTAATCCTCGGTCCGTGGTGAATAGACTGTCAAGCAATCGAAACACGTGCGAACATCACCGAGTGACCAATATGAGTTGTAAAAACGAGAGAGAGACATGGGGTTTAACGTCCACTCGACACAAATTAGGTCATTTCATATAGGGGTCTTTAGCAGTGGGGGGGACAGGACGACCCAGAGAAAACCAACGAGGATGGACAGGCGGCTCCACTCCTTGTCACGTACAACCGGGAAATCGAAACCACGCAGTTGACTCAATGACAGACCGTATGACTCATTGCACACGCGCTAACTATTCGGCCACCCAAGTCCCATATTAGTTGCAAGCTGAGCGGACAGAGCAAGGGCTTGAGGAATCGGTTCTACAAATGTTATGGTTCCTCGATTTCCACTGGTAAGTTGTGCAGGGCAGGGCAGGGATAGTGTCTAATTGTTCTGGCCGTTTCGATAAACCGAGATTGTACGGGCAAACTTTCCCTCCTAGCAGAAGGCAGGACGTTAAAAATAATTAGTACTGAATAATTTAATGGTATTTTATATAAAACCAATTACAAGAGTGCGCGGTGGTGTTTAATATAATGAATGGTATATTGTATAAAATTAATTACTTTTTTTCCTCGATAACAAATGATGTTGTGACGTGATGTCGATAATATTTGATCTGACTAACTAATATGGTATATACAGAGCCGTGTGTAGGATTTTAAAAGTGGGGGTGCAGAAGAGTGGTGGGCCCCCAAAATAATGTCCAAGTTACTCATTGGCGTGTGGGCGCCATTTAAAAAGAACGACTGATCAGTGCTTTAAGAGCCTTACTGTATGATTATAATCAAATGTATTATTTTATAATTGAAAGGTTGGGGTTTTTTGGTAGGGGGTGGGCGCCAGGAGCCAGGCCCGAGTCTATTGGGGGGGGGGCGCCTGGCCGCCCCCCCCCCCCCCCCGTGGCCGTTCCTGTCGGAATATTTCTGTTTGCGTCGGAAAAAAGTCGCTGGTTAGCTATCTCGCATTTTCGCCTGGAGAGAGTTAATGTCGGCTGGAAACTCTTAATTTTCCGAAACATTCGCCACTTGCATGTATGTCATAGAGGCCTAAATTCACTCCCTCAGCTTCTAATTTTCGTGCTTACGGCAGTCGGCGATGACCTTCGTTCATTGATTTTTTGTCGTCGGAAATTTATCTTCCTCGCCCCCCTATGTCGGCTAAATTTTGGCTTATTCCTCCGGGAGGGGGGGGGGGGCATATTTTCTGAGTGTGCAATGTATCCCCTGCACCCCTGCTAGATACGGCCCTGGGTATACACCATGTTTTATTGGCTATTTTTAGTATACAACAGTTTGATGGTTCTGTCAACTTGAGCAGAAGGTAAATCAATAATTTCTCATTTAAATATATTATACAGTTCCAGTATTTCACTCTTACTGGAAGCGAAACATTCTGCAGCTAGATTAATAACTCAACCCAAGCCACCGGACTGAACTTTCTATGTAGATCAGGAGAGTTACCAGGTGTTCTTAGGTGTACGGATAAAGAGTAAACATACTAACAGACGCATGCACGACACCCACACTGCTGTTAACAATGTCCGAAAGTAGCAGTAGACTCATACACCGAGTATATGCTTAAACCGTAGGGCCAAACTGTGCCAATTTGTCACGCCAATAATAATGCGTTTCTGTCTGGGTTTGTTAGGGTTACAATTATATGTCCATGGAAGATACTGAGGTGCAAATAGAATTTGGTGCAGCAGTTACATCGCCCGGGCCCTATTGATATGTAAGTTTGTTTACGCGGACATGGCTGGTATTCATGATGCCACTAAACCCACTACTCTATCCCCTACTCTGGTTATCCTGGGATGAAGTTAGGAAACCTTTTGTATTTATTATCGGGGGGGGGGGGGCGAATTTGTCTTGATGCACCGCTTGATCTTAAGGATACGAAGTTCAAATCGACATCAGAAGCCAAAGATTTCACTCCGATCATTATAACCCCGTATTTTAATACCGTCTTGTTAATAAATGAAATTAAATGGGGTTTAACGTCCTACTGTTCTGCACCCAGCCTGTGCTAAAAAAGACGGCCATATGCCATACAGTGTGCTATGAGGAAAATTTTTGCCCGGGCAGCGGCGGTACGGCCTACTCTTATATCGAATTCCAACTGCCAAAGGATCTTTTACGTGCACGCCAATGTGTACACGGGGTCTCGGTTTTCGTCCCATCCGAACGACTAGACATCTTTCCTTGCCAGGCCCTCCGTCCTGCATGACTGACATGGGGAAACCACGACGGAAAAATCAGGATGAAGTTTCTTGGCTATGCAGGTATCGAACTTGACCTCCATCTCCAGGCTAGCGAGCCAACGTCTTATACCCTTACTTAACCATGTGATCCCCATCTTGTTAACATCGTTTTGAAATTTCAATATCAACTAAACTAGAAGTCCAAATTATTTTAAAGGTTTTAAAAAGTATCTCAAACCCGAACTTTTCAATAAAATATACAACTGAATGAAACGGTTCTAGATGTGTTGTTTGTGTCCGACTTTTACCATGTGTACAAAATAATGTTCTGTGTTTTTGTTTATGTCCTTTTTTTATGGATAACTGTGTTGTGGTTGTTGTAATTTTGTATTAGTTGTACTTATGTAAAGTACCCGAGATCAGTTTATTAAGTTGAATTGCCGGTGCAATATAAATTAATTATTAAAAACTTTGAAGAAATTGACGGCCAAACATTTTTATGTACACATTAGTTAGAGCTTTCCTTTTTGTCGATATATCAATATTGGTATTGTTAAATCGCTCTAACATTGTAATTAATGGCAAAAAAACAACAGTTTATCTGTAAAGCAAATAACAACGGAAAAAAAGCAAGTGAAAAAAAGACATAATTGATTTACTTTCGTTTAATTAAATTTCTGTATTTTTATCTGAAACCACTTGCGAGAAACGTAAGGCGGGCGAGTACTGTTAAATTGTTTTTAGTAGTGAGGTCTCGTATTCATCAAGCACACGTCAAAACGTGACATGTTAATAAACCAGTTATTGTTAATTCATAAATAGTTTTTAGTGTGTTAGATGTCACTCAGAGAAGTAGTTATTGGGTCTGTTAGCAAACGGTAAACTAGTTGTTATGTTCGATAACGGTAAAGTAGTGAACTAGTCAGGTATAATAGCTAGCTAACGATACAGTAGTTAACTAGTCAGTTATGTTAGCTATCTAACGGTAAAGTAGTGAACTAGTCAGGTATAATAGCTAGCTAACGATACAGTAGTTAACTAGTCAGTTATAGCTATCTAACGGTAAAGTAGTTAACTAGTTAAGTATAATAGCTAGCTAACGATACAGTAGGTAACTGGTCAGTCATGTTAGCTATCTAACGGCAAAGTAGTTAGCTAGTCAGGTATGTTAGCTAGCTAACGATACAGTGGTTAACTAGTCAGTTATAGCTATCTAACGGTAAAGTAGTTAACTAGTTAAGTATAATAGCTAGCTAACGATAAAGTAGTTAACTAGTCAGTTATAGCTCTCTGACGGTAAAGTAGTTAACTAGTTAAGTATAATAGCTATCTAACGGTAAAGTAGTTAACTAGTTAAGTATAATAGCTAGCTAACGACACAGTAGTTAACTAGTCAGTTATGTTAGCTATCTAACGGTAGTTAGGTATGTTAGCTAGCTAACGATACAGTAGGTAACTGGTCAGTTATGTTAGCTATCTAACGGCAAAGTAGCTAACTAGTTAGGTATGTTAGCTAACGGTGATGTAGTTAACTAGTCAGTCATGTTAGCTATCTAACGATACAGTAGTTAACTAGTCAGGTATGATAGCTCGCTAACGATACAGTAGTTAACTAGTCAGTTATGTTCGATAACGGTAAAGTAGTGAACTAGTCAGGTATGTTAGCTAGCTAACGATACAGTAGGTAACTGGTCAGTCATGTTAGCTATCTAACGGCAAAGTAGTGAACTAGTCAGGTATAATAGCTAGCTAACGATACAGTAGTTAACTAGTCAGTTATGTTAGCTATCTAACGGTAAAGTAGTTACCTAGTTAGGTATGATAGCTAGCTAACGACACGGTAGTTAACTAGTCAGTTATGTTAGCTATCTAACGGTAAACTAGTTTTAGTTAGGTATAATAGCTAGCTAACGACACAGTAGTTAACTAGTCAGTTATGTTAGCTATCTAACGGTACAGTAGTTAACTAGTTAGGTATGATAGCTAGCTAACGATACAGTAGTTAACTAGTCAGTTATGTTAGCTATCTAACGGTAAAGTAGTTAACTAGTTAGGTATGATAGCTAGCTAACGACACGGTAGTTAACTAGTCAGTTATGTTAGCTATCTAACGGAAAACAAGTTTTAGTTAGGTATAATAGCTAGCTAACGACACAGTAGTTAACTAGTCAGTCATGTTAGCTATCTAACGGTAAAGTAGTTAACTAGTTAGGCATGATAGCTCGCTAACGATACAGTAGTTAACTAGTCAGTTATGTTCGATAACGGTAAAGTAGTGAACTAGTCAGGTATGATAGCTATCTAACGGTAAAGTAGTTAACTAGTTAGGGATGGTAGCTAGCTAACGATACAGTAGTTAACTAGTCAGTCATATTAGCTATCTAACGGTAACGTAGTTAACTAGTCAGGTATAATAGCTAGCTAACGATACAGTAGTTAACTAGTCAGTCATGTTAGCTATCTAACGGCAAAGTAGTTAAAGGGCCAATCCCAATAAAGTTTTTGAGAATAAAACTCTTTAATTGTGTGTTAAAATCCATTAAGATCCCCTACCTTGGGGCCGAGCAACTAACTCAATATATGTGATACGTTTTCAAGCAACTTAAACCCACAGTATAGAGTCCGGTGTCCCAAACTGTAATGTGCGGTGATTTGATAAAACCAGACTTTTATTTAATAAAAATAATGTGTCGGTGAAATTTGCCTTTTGTTATTAAGTACAGCACATGGACCATTCACCGTATAGACCTCTAAAGGAACAGGGATCGATTATCGGGTCACCCTACGAAAAAATTGTCCCGAAATCTTAAAAGGGTTACGTGTCTGGATAAGCTGTTTAAACGCTTACGTCCACACGAATCAATATTTTGAGCTGAAATTTTGAGTCAGGGTATATACACCATTCTTCTATATTTTGGCGTTTAAATTTCATACAGACTCGGACTTTTATTTTTGAGGCTCTGTTCTATTCGGGACAGTCCCTTTAACTAGTAAGGTGCTAACAGTGATCGTATGGTATGTCCTCACTCCGGATGTCGAATCGTTGTATCCTTGAATAAGACACTTTATATTAAAGCCGATTTAGATCCGATATTTTTTTTGAATTCCTTGGAAATTTATTAGAACCAGATTATATTGAAACAAAGAATACTACCGACAGGAAGAGGGGTTTAATATAGGCCGTGTCTGTTCCCCAATCCCTATGCAGATACAAATCTTAATAAAAATATTGCTTATAAAAAATCGACAGTTTTACATCCCTTTAAAGGCCCAGCATTTCAGAATAAAGGTTCACAGTCCAAAGTACTTTTATTTTTAAAATATAAATAAATATAATAACAATAAGTGTGTCATCCAATTCTTCGACAAGATTTATTCTATTCGTCAGAAGTACTTAATTACATGATAACAACAATCTTTAAAATACAGATAGTTCATAAGCCGGGCTTTCAGAGGAGAGAGAGAGAGAGAGAGAGAGAGAGAGAGAGAGATGGGGTTTAACGTCCACTCGACACAAACTAGGTCATTTCGGGACTAACCTATGGTTTAATTTTATTTCAATAATTCGCTTGCAGGGGTCTTTAGCAGTGGGAGGAAACCGGAGGACCCGGAGAAAACCCACGAGGCTGGACAGGCGACCCTACTCCTTGTCACGTACATCCGGAGATTCGAAACCACGCCAGCTGACTCAATGACAGGCTTTATGATACAGTACGCACGTGCTAACCATTCGGGACCATTGAGTATGTTGTACAAAACAAATTCCATGTATTATCTTGCAAAGTGTGATGATGATTTTATGGCTATCAAAAATTATCAAACATATTCGATTCTCAAAACAGAGGGCCAAAATACAGAATCCAGTGAAGAAATTCGAGTAACAATAAAGCAAAATACCAAAAAATGGAGAGTGGTACGAAAGTACTACATGGACCGGGAATGGAGCATGGCGTTGTCGCGGACATCTTGGAATCGTGAAGTCCTATCAAATACCAGAGTCTCGTTGATCGATGCGCAGTTGTCCGAGGAACAAGCATGTCAAGTTTCGTGTAGATTGTACTTGAATAGGTTTTTGTTTAAAGAATATCGGCCACGACAAGATGAATAGGACACGGGGCAAGGAACAGGCCCAAATATACCTAAAATGAAGAGGGATTTCCTGACAGATCTATATATCGATTCGGTTTTTTTTTTACTTTCGATGGCCTCCACTACAGGAATATCCGACCAGTTGTAGTGGAAGGTCGTGTCATGGGTCATACGGGCGGCTTTTGACCTATGACGCCAGACGATAGATTAACCAATCTGCGTTGCCCGAACCACACGCCAAGAATTCGCCGCAACAGATCGTTTCAACACATCAACCAGAACGCAGGTTATATAACAACTCTTCCCGATCCTAGTGTAGTAAAGGCAAGTAAACCAAAAGAAATATGGTCTGTATTTTAATCAGAAAAACTATAAACAAAATAATTAGCGCTTGAGTATTTCCAGTAGTTCTTCAGCTGTTGGTCTCTGCATGGGATCAGAATGGGTACTCTTTCTCACAACCTCGCGTAACTAAAAAAAATAATCATAAAATAAAATAGAAGTGGCATGACATAAAGCTAAGGTGTAACATCCTACTTTTCTGCAACAACAGACCCAATGAAGATGAACATATTTTATGCCGGATATCGTCGTTCCCGCTTACTCTTCGAATTTCATCTGTCAAGAGAACTCGTTTTTCGTCCCATCTGAACGACTAGGCGCTGTTATATACCAAGCGCTCATTCCCACACAACTGACAAGAGGAAACCATGCTGAAAATACCGAGACATTTTATTGGAAACCACCTGGATCGAACCTGTGACATCCTGGTTAGTGAGCCAGCGCCTTTTTCGCTGGATCAAAAATTAAGGTTGAAGTTGAGTGGTGTATTTTTTTAAGCCGTTAAACGAGACTAACAGAGAATCTTCCTCTACATACTAAACAATTACCTAATGTGATAATGTTACGGTATTTTCAGGTCTAGTCGTTCGGGTGGGACAAAAATCCGTTTTCGGGTTCAATAAATAAATCATTTCAGCAAACAATACACAGAGAGAGAGAGAGGGATAGAGAGGGGGGTAGATAGAGAGGTGGGGGTTTAACCTCCACTCGATACAAACTAGGGTTTTTTAGTAGTGGGAGGAAACCGGGGGACCTGGGGAAAACCCACGAGGTTAGACATGCCACCCTACTCCTTGTCACGTACAACCGAGGATTCAAAACTCAATGACAGGCTTTATGATACAGTGCGCACGTGCTAACCATTCGGACCCCCCCCCCCCCAAAAAAAAAACCAATTACAGAGAACATATAGTTCATTCACCCCAGCCCTGACCGTCCCTCTGTGCCGTGCAGAAAACCGGACGTGTCTTGCAGGATAGAAATCAAATTGTTATTTGTAACATCGTCGTTAGCCTACATCGACGCCACTGTATTGTCTATGCCAGTGTTTTTGTATGCTATCTTTTTTAAGAGCATGGATGTCTATAATTCTTAATTTATAATTTATTGTATTACCTTAGTTAATATCACTTCTTCTTCTACGGCTTCTTCAGGAGTTTGACTCACATCTTTCTTATGATGTACCATTTTTTCATCGTCAGTTACGAAATCTGATTTTTTTACCGATTTATCAAATCCCTCATTTAGTTGACCTGTTATAAAAAAATTGTAGCCTACAGTATATTGCATGTACTGTACCTTTAATAAACAGTTGTAGAGAAAGATAAATGGGGTTTAACCTCCACTTGACACAAACAAGGTCATTTCGGGACTAACGTATGGATTAATTTTATTTCAGTAATTCAGGTAGGGGTCTTTTGTAGTTGGAGGAAACCAGAGAACCAGGAGAAAACCAACGAGGGAGGACAGGCGACCTTACTGCTTCTCACGTACAACCGGGGATTCAAAACCACGCCGGTTGACTCAATGACAGGCCTTATGATCAGTACAGCACGTGCGTGCTAATCATTCGCCCCCCCCCCAACAGTTGTGCAGTATAGTGTATGTACTGTACCTTTATTAAACAGTTGTAAACGATTTTACATTTAACATAATATGAACATTCTATTATTGTAATAGTTAACCCAAGTAACACCTTCCCAGTCTTAAATAAGTAGCTTAAACCCGTCAGCCATTTACCTAATGATCGACAATTTTAATATTTATCTGAACAGGATGGGGAAAGTGTGTTAACATTACTGTTATGCACCTAACCTGTACATGGGACCTCGGTTTTTCGTCCCATCCGAACGACTAGACAGTTCCCTTTGTCAGGTCCCCCGTCCTGCATCAGTGACAAGGGGAAACCACGCCGGAAAATCGGATGCTCGACCCCCAGGATAGCGAGCCAGCGCCTTATCCACTTAGCCACAATGTAGCTAGATAAACAATGCCAGCATGTAGCTAGATAAAAAAAATAAACACTGTTAACATGCAGCTGAAAAAAATGATAAACAATGTTAACATGCAGCTAGATAAACAATGTAGCTAGATGAACAATGTCAACAGCATGTAGCAAGATAAAACAATACAATGTCAACATGTAGCCAGATAGAATGATTAACAATGTTAACATTTAGCTAAATAGATTGATAAACAGTGTTAATATTTAGCGATATATAATGATAAACAATGTTAGCACTTAGCTAGATTCATCGATAAACAATGTTAGCATTTAGCTAGATTGATCGCTAAACCATGTTTACATTTAGCGAGATAGATTGATAAACAATGTCAACATTTAGCCATACATAATGATAACAAGATAGATAGCTTGAAAATGTTATCGTGTAGCCAGATAAAATGTAAAACAGTGGTAACATTTAGTAAGATAGATTGAAAACTAGTGTCAACATGTAGCAGCTACACAGATTTGGTTAACAGTGGTAACATTAGCAAGATAGATTGATAAACAGTGGTAACATTTAGCTAGATTGATCGCTAAACAATGTAAGCATTTAGCGAGATTAAGTGATAAACAATGGTAACATAAGCAAGATAAAGTGATAAACAGTGGTAACACGTAGCTAGACAGATTGGTAAACAGTGGTAACACGTAGCTAGACAGATTGATAAACAGTGGTAACACATAGTTGGACAGATTGGTAAACAGTGGTAACACATAGTTGGACAGATTGGTAAACAGTGGTAACACGTAGTTGGACAGATGGGTTAACAGTGGTAACACATAGTTGGACAGATTGGTAAACAGTGGTAACACATAGTTGGACAGATTGGTAAACAGTGGTAACACATAGTTGGACAGATTGGTAAACAGTGGTAACACGTAGTTGGACAGATGGGTTAACAGTGGTAACACATAGTTGGACAGATTGGTAAACAGTGGTAACACGTAGCTAGACAGATTGCTAAACAAATTTTAAGTGGGTATTTGGTAAGATTAGATAAAGAGCTCTCAGTTCTCGCTATAATAGTTTTTAAAAAATAGATAACGAAAACAGAATATGCTCAAATTTCAGTAAAATTGCTTCACTCTGAAACGAGATATTAGCAATTCAATTTTAGGTTAGCCGCACTCATCACTGCTAACGTTAGTACAATAATAAACAAAGTCTCGATTATCTATTTTTACGTTAAATTATCCAGGAAAAAATGTATTCAAATCCAAGACATATCACAGGCTAACGATGGCATCGAGAGTTGATTATGGTCTAGATAAGTTAAAATAGCTAAGTTATGTGAATAACTTATTATCAACTAAAGTAGTAAACATTGAAAACACATGTATTTGTCAATTGAAATCAACATTGATGTTGTGATCTTATCGGGAAAAGATGGGCTTCTGATATCCAATATTTAAAGGAGCTAAATCGCTAACATTTGGGACCTAGAAATTGACCCTAATGGGTCGCAAGGCATATAGTAATATAATCTGATTGTATATAAACTGATTTACATTAAATTGTTTCCGTTTTGGGTCTAATTTCATATCAGATATTTCCAGCGAAATACGGCATTAGTCTCAACCGAAAAGGTTTCTTTAGTGTCTGGTTATTCCAGTCTACCGCGCATGCCCTAAGATACGATATGGCCTCGTCGTTTAACAGGACTTGTGGAATATGTCTAGCCTCGTTCGTTCTGGTCACTTGTTATAAGTGACGCTGAAACACACTATGGTACACGATTCGTGTACCAACTGTAAAATATTTATTTTTATTTAAATATTGGATATCAGAGGCCTACCATTTCCAGGTAAGATCACAACACCAATGTTGATTTAAATTGACCAATAATTCGTGTTTTCGATGTCGACGATTTTGGACGAATTTGAGTTACGGACTTAGGTCCTTTAAGACATAATAAACATTTGACCAAAATGCGATTCAGCGCCATTTGTAACAATGGACTCGAAGAACGAGGCTAGACATATTCCTCGAGACATGTCAAACGGTGACATGGAGAGCATGCGCAATAAATAATATCGATGTAGACTCCAATAATCATGCTAAAGATTGTCATTCAATTGAGACTTCTGGCGCATTTCGCCGACATAACTGATTTAAAATTATAATATATTCTTATTATATTATTTTACCCTTTGCGACCCATCTGTCTCAATTTCTAGGTCCCGAATTAGCGTCTTATTAATAATTAATGTCTAATTAATAATTTACATACCATTTCAGGCCTACAGAAAACCTGCAATAGGCAGACTTAACTCTTGCATATTATCCTTTACCTAGATTTCCTAGATCGAATGATAAACAGTGTTATCCTTTACCTAGATTTCCTAGATCGAGGGATAAACAGTGTTATCCTTTACCTAGATTTCCTAGATCGAGGGATAAACAGTGTTATCCTTTACCTAGATTTCCTAGATCGAGTGATAAACAGTGTTATCCTTTACCTAGGTTTCCTAGATCGAATGATAAACAGTGTTATCCTTTACCTAGATTTCCTAGATCGAGTGATAAACAGTGTTATCCTTTACCTAGATTTCCTAGATCGAGTGATAAACAGTGTTATCCTTTACCTAGATTTCCTAGATCGAATGATAAACAGTCCTCCTATGAGCCAGATTAAAACGAGAAGGAATGTTTGACAATGTCCGTGATAAATGGAGAAACAAAGGTAATATTCCGTCATTAGTGTTATTAATTATGTATGATATACTATAATCATTAATTCTCTCCATTTTGTTTCCGTTTAATGGACTTGTTATATGTCATTAACCCCCAGGGTCAATAACTCAATATCCTACAATTGGCGTCCTCGCTAGAGATAAAGGGACATAATTTCATAGATGAGCCGGTCCCACGTGACCTCATTGTATACCACACAGCATTGTTTTCCTGTACATTCATTGCAAACTGATGTGGAATTTAATCCCTATACGTTCCCCATTCGTTCGCTCGTATCTGGAGTTTAATTTCCACTTCCACCTATACGTCGAAACAAGGTCCTTTTACCATCAATAAGGTCACGTGGGACCGCATTTTTACTGGCGACGCCTGGTGGGAATTCCTTCAGCGAGGACGCCCATTGGTATAAGCTAGATACAGTGAACAATATTGTCACATTCAAAAATACAGAGTTGGACGTCTGAAACGTATTGAGAAGTGACATAACATATTGATCCCTACATCACCGATTTCACATCATTTCAGTCGACTACATTAAGATAACGACGGGCATTTTGAGTAATATTTATTCGGCATCTGTTTTCATATTTAATAAAATTGAAAATGTTTAAGTACAGGTAGCATGCAAAAAGTAAAATGGATTGGAACTGCATAACAAATTGGTGCACTTATTTTCAATGCGTCGGTCGTTTAGGGCGGGGGTCTATTCTTGAGGTGGATAGTTTTCGGTTGGTAAAATGAGAGTATGGGTGCTACACACAAAAATGAAATGAAATGAGATTGGTTTAACGTCTTACTGTTTTGTCCAGACTGGGTTAATGAAGACAGACATACGTATACAGTGTGCCAAGAGGAAAATTTTGCCCGGACAGCGGCACTACAGCATACTCTTGTATCGAATTCTAATTGTCAAGGGATCTTTTACGTGCACGCCAATGTGTACACGGGACCTCGTATCATCCGAACGACTAGACCGCTGTCCTTGTCAGACACCCCCCACACACACACACACACACACACCTGCATCACTGACAAGAGGAAAAACCTACGGCGGAAAAATGCTACACACGAATATTTTGATTTAAAATTAATACGATAAAATTTATAGCCTATCTCGCAGGAGTGAAAAGAAAGCAAAAAAGAATTGAATAATCAAAAAAGTAAAAACCTTTGAATTGAAGTTCCACGTCTTCACTTAAAAAAGAAAAAAAACATGGGGATTTAAATGAAATATGAAAACATATATTTTGATATTTCAAATAACAATAGTTTCCAATTATCACGAATTCCTCATTTTAAAAAGTCATTCATGGTTGGATGAAATTTGAAACCAATTATTACATGACAATAATTGGAAATTCTAGTAGTTCGCTGATGTGAAATGGGACACAGGCGCAATGATACGTTGCTCTTATATGACGCGGATGTGGATGTGCGAAGAGTAGGGACACGGATAGAGGTGGTGGGGTGGGGGGGCTCATCCCTAGCTAATTTTATAAATTAACTTCCCTTTTCACATTTCTGAGAATGCTTTTGACAAATTGCCTATTTTCCACAATAACCATTTTTGTTACCATGTGTATTTTTACTCATCAAAGAAACAATAATTATCACTTATAATAACATGTATTGAATAATGTTCTTACCTTTTTGAGGCTTCTTCAATAATAACATTCTCCATTGTGCTATCTGTAATAGAAATATATTCAATAAAGCCCTTCATATAGGTTACCTGGTTTGTGCAGAAACAGAACTCGAACTCGGTCATTTTTCAACCTCCTGTTTTCTCCGGGTCCTCCGGTTTCCTCCCACTGCTAAAGACCCCTACGCGCAAGCGAATTATCGAAACAAAATTAAACCATATATTAATCCCGAAACGACATAGTTTTTGTCGAGTGGCCGTTAAACCCCATCTCGTTCTTTCTTTCTCTCTCTCTCTCTCTCTCTCTCTCTCTCTCTCTCTAAACTAACGCATGGGCAAAATTCTCACCCTTGTATAGCACTTTTTATAAATCACCCTATCTTATTCTCAAAATGACTATAAGTTAACGCCATATAAGATGAAATTAAAATGGTAATCATCCAATGACGGTTTTAAGACGAACTATTTACGCCATGCAGTATGTTGTGACGACAATTTTACGTGCAACCGCGCTTGAAAATTATAGTGACCTTTCTCGACTTACACCGGGGTCGACCGCCGGGCAACCTAGTGAACCAGTGCCTTACTCAATGAGTCGCCCCTGCTCTCCAAAGTAAAAATACAATTTGGCCTACCTGGAAATAAAATGAGGCCTGTCTGTTATTCCTGTATGGTAATATGTTATAGTTCCAATGTAATATATAGCGAATACTATTAGTCTATAGTTCCACTATATGTATTGAATACTATTGGCCTATTGTTCCAATATATGTAGCATATACTATTAGCCTATTAATAAATGATGAGGATATCTAAACGTTGAGATCTATTGTTCCGTTATAAACAAACGGCTAATCACGCGTATAATCTGACACTGTAAATGTAGATGTGTTAATTTACACTATATTAAGAGAGAGGGTGGGAGAGAGAGAGAGAGAGAGAGAGAGAGAAACTAGGTCATTTCGGGACTAAGAGAGAGAGAGAGACAGAAATGGGGTTTAACGTCCTCACGACACAAACTAAGTCATTTCGGGACTAAGTCTGGTTTAATTTTATTTCAATAATTCGCTTGTGCGCAGGGGTCTTTAGCAGTGGGAGGAAACCGGAGAAAACCCACGAGGTTGTACAGGCGACCCTTCTCCTTGTCACGTATACAACCAGGGATTCGAAACCAGTTGACTCAATGACAGGCCGTATGATACAGCACGCACGTTCTAACCATTCGGCCATCCACCCCCCCCCCCCCCCCCACCCCCCTGTTACCTCAGTGTAAAATGGAATAGAGGTTGTATCAACACTGTGTACTTTGGTCATTGTGAGACGAACATGTGGTATTCATTATATTTATATGGTTATCTGGGCAATGGGAAGTAGATGTAACAAATATTGTCGTTAGTTCTTTGACGTGCAACAAAACGTATAGACGGGCGGAGCTGCTCGGATTTTCATACAATTTGAACGATTATGCATAATTTGTGTTACCCCGACCCCCACCCCACCTCCTTCATGGCAGATAAAGATCGGGATTCAAATATCCCGAAGGTCTTCTCAGTCAACGCCGGATTTTGAACTCGGGACATGCCCTGACCATTCTGCTCTTAAGGCGTTTAAATCGGCATTCGTACTTTGGGGGTCTTGTCCGGTTTAATCGGCATTCGCACTTTGGAATCTTGGACAGTTCTTAGATAAAATGTCTTTTAACGACCTGGTGTATGCCAAATTAGAGTCAAATCGCTGAGAAATAAGACGTCTTAACTTTTGAGTCTTAGACAGTGGTTTTTTCGTAATTTTCTACTCTATTTAGTGCTTGGATAGTTGGTTTTTAGATGAGTCTTGTGTTATTTTGAATATAATATCACTCTTGGTTTCGGGGCTAGTAAACGTGCGCTCGCTGTATCATAAAGTCTGTCATTGAGTCAACTGGCGTAGTTTCGAATCACCGGTTGTACGTGGCAAGGAATAGAGTCGCATGTCCAACCTCCGATTTCCTCCCACTGCTAAAGACCCCTACGCTTAAGCAAACTATGTAAATAAAATTAAACCATATGTTAGTCCCGAAATGACCTAGTTTGTATCGGGTAGACGTTAAACCCCATTGCTCTCTCTCTCTCTCTCTTGGTTTCGCTCCATTTTAACCACTAGACTAGATCAGACTTACCTTGTCAGACCCCCCAGGTGCTACCCCTGACCGAGGTTTAAAAAAGGGAATAAAGAGAGAAAAAAACGTGTCCGTATTGTATCACCCAACCGACTAGAAAATACCCATTCTACACACAGGGAACTAACTACTTCGAGAATAGATCTCTGTTCTAAATGCCCACCATATCTAAAAATTAGTTTATTAATTATTAATGCAGTTTTAGCCCGTTTCACGTTAATTTGTCATACACACATAGACTAAATAAAACCATCATATTTTATTTACTGGAAGCGAAATAAACACTTCTCACAATCCGCTAAGCACCAATAGTGTGTTTGACTAAAATCGTCGATTTAGCAATTAAAATGTCAATCAGTTAACTTAGTGTATGTTGTCAAACGTAAGTTAAGTATGGGTAACACTCAGTAAAATAACACGCAAAAACTATACTGTGTACATTTTGTCATTAACTACAACAATAGGTAGATCATAAAGAGATGAATTAATGTCACGTCACTTCTCGGTGGTGGATTAAGGGATCGGCCACCGTTGGCGGATCGTGTCGAAGGGCCCAAGTGATCGGGGGTTCGATGATCCTCCCTAAGAAATGAAATAAGGTTTAACGTCCTTATGCACCTAACCTGGGCTAATGGAAGACGGTACTCCCTAAGAAAACTTTGAAAATTACATCGCCGTATATGAGATTTAGAGCACTTTCGTTTTTATTTAGTTAAAAGAAAACAAACTGGAACAGGTCCATGCTGGAACCATTAATTTAGTCGCCCAATGATTTCTGCCCTGAATCAATTAATCTAATAGAGACAGGCATATGACATGTAAGTTCCTATGACAGGATCATTTCCGTCTATTCTTCTTCAAATTCTCGGTGTTAGCCTTGAATCGAAAGTTCCTCGGTATGCTTCAGGGTATGTTTGCAAAGGGGGGCGTGGGGTAGTAAACATGCACTTCAAAGAAACAACAATTGTTGGAATTGACCGTGGCAGTATAGCACATTTCATTAAATATACGTTATGGGAGATTAGATAAAGAGCTGACAGTTCTCACTATAATAGTTAAAAAATAGATACTATAAAGGTAATTTGTTGCAAATTTCAGTCAAATTCAGTCAAATTGATCCACTATGAACCGAGATTTCACCTCTGGAAATTTTCGCCTTGCCCCGTTTATCATTACTAAAATTAGTAGGCCTACGTTAAAAAGAATAGTCTCAATTATCCATTGTTTTGATTTAATTATCAATGAGCGTTAGCAGCATATATGAATCTAATCCAGTCAATACCGAAGGCTAGCCTTGACATCGAGAGTTGATTATGGTCTGGTTTAAGTAAAATAATGTCTAATTAATGGAAATAGCCCGATTTTGCTTATGCATGCCTGTTTAAATAGGTTGGGGGAGAAAAGTAGGGGAGGGGTTGGAGAAAAGTAGGACTTTAACCTCCACGGTATGGACATCTTGATTGTACTATAAACACCCAAGCAGAGATAAAAATCCCATTTTAAAAAGAATATGGGAATTCACGAAGAATATTCAAAGCATACATGCATTTGGCATGACTTTCCCAAACTCATTACTGATACGGATTTAAAAGCATTGTTTGCGCCGAGCATAAAATTTCAATAAGGACAGAGGGTTTGAAATGAACAGTCGTTCTGTAATGGTTAATAACTAACTCTACGGACACAAAAAATTGACATGGTGAAAAGTGTGTAAATTTTAATTGTTGTTAGCCTTGTAAAAATACAGATTTTTTGAAAATATCACCTGTAGTAGCACATGGGCCGACAAAATCTTTACCCAGATGTGATAGTGGAACGAACTGGAGTTTAACGGCCTAATGTTCTACCCCGACTGGTGGGAGGGGGCGGTAACGAATATCCCGACACCGTATTCAGCACCCGGCGCGTTGAAAAGGGTAACCAAAAACAACTGAAGTCAAAACAACCTTATTGCCCGATTCGCGGACCCTTTTCCTGTATCTGGGGGCCCTTTCTTGCTCTGGGAGTTTTTCTATCGAACTCGTTGGTCCTGATTCAGGGGGCTCATATTAAATTTTTGCCCGGGATTCAGCGTTTTACACATTTTTTTCGTGTCAGCCTCCGATGTAATCCGCTACTGTGTCCTCTGTTGCCCAGTTTAACAACTAGTATATTATAACTCTCTGGACATTAGACTAGTGAGTGTTGTGTAAATTATAAATGGTTATTAATTGATTATTTTTATATATTAGTCGGGTTGTAAACATTCATAACATATGAAATATAACACCATTATTCTACAGATAATACAACACGTTTTTATGTTTACAAACCATTAAAGGGCTAATCCCGATATTTGTTTTGGGAATTTTGTGTTAAAATCCCTTAAAATATTCGAGTCAAGGGCCGAGCAACTACTTCAGTATTTAAGATACGTTTTCAAACGACTTAAATCCGTCAGTCTTCATCTGGAATTTGAGACCGGTGCCCCAAGGTGTATTTTGTGGTATCTGGATTAAACCAAACATTTTTTTATAAAAATAATATGAAGTTGAAATTTGCCTTTCTCTATCAAGTACGGCACATGGGTTATTCACTGTATAACCCTCTCAAGTAACCGTAATCGGTTATAAGATCACCCAACGAAACAATTGACCCGAAATCTTAAAAGGGTTACGTGTCCGGATAAGCAGTTTTGGCGTCCACGTCCAAACGACTCAATATTTTGAATCGAAATTTTGAGACAAGGTAAATACACCATTCCCCTATATTTTGGCGTTTTACTTTCATTCAATCTCAGACTTTTATTTTTGAGCACCTGTTTAATTCGGGATTGACCCTTTAAGTCTTTTTTTAATGGAATGGAAAGCATTAATTGTTTTTTCTCAAATGGAATAGTAAACATTAACGTTTTTATACCGGGAGCGAACCCAAGACCCTCTGGCTCCGAGTTCACAAAGCATTCTCAGCATTTGTTAAGAATTTGCTCAACTTTCAATCACTGTTGTGAGAAATGTTGTGTCTTACATAACATGTCCTGAAACGCCTGTATATCTCAAAGATCTTCTTAACCATTATAAATCCTTACGCCAACTTCGTTCTTCTAATCTTAACCTCCTTGAGATGCCAAAAAGTAAAACACTCTTCGCCCAACGCTCCGTTCAGTAGCAGCACCGAAACTTTGAAACGACATATCCTTTACACCAGTTCAAGTTTCATCATTTTTAAAGATATACTTAAAACAGAATTGTTCCAAAACCAATTACTTTTTTATATTTTACCTGTACACTGCTAATTTATTTGTTTTACCGAATAGTTTAATTTTAATTTATCATTTCTATGGGTATTTTATCTGTACCCTGCTTTTTTTTAAATCCTATTTTCTTGTTTTTACCTAACAGATTTATTTTTTTATTGTATAAGATTTTTACCTAACAGATTTATTTTTTATTGTATAAGATTTTTTATCTACATTGTTTTACATTGTGTACTCATAATCGTAAAGTTTTTTTATGTACAAGCGCCACAGCTGTTTTACAAGTTGGGATTTTGGCGCTATACCAGTTTAATAAATTATTAAATTATTATAATAGTTATACAAAGATCTGTCAGTAAAAGACAATAACTGTATCCCATATGTTTATGAAACCCAAAGAGATTTAATATCCTCCTTCAGGGGTAGTCTATAAACTGTTTAAGCTAGTGTGTGTGCTATGAGTGAAATTGTTTCAACCTTCTGTTCTTCAAATTCCAATTCATCCAGTCTAATTATTAAAAATGTTTGTTTATCAATTTTAGTAATTAGTATTTCATAGTGTGCCAATTTTTACTGATATTCTGGTCTAGAATCAAAGAATTTGTATTTTTTTGGCAAGAGTTGATGAATAAATATGATGCTAAATGGTCAGGGAATAACAGGGGACCCACCCGCGAAAACAAAAGTTTTACTTTTAGATTTAATTTATCCTGGATGCCATAGTCAGGAAAAAACCAAACAAGATAGTTCACCACCTTCAAGATTTTAATGAAATAATTGTGACATATGGACTTCTTGTGGATATAAAGATAATAATCCCCCGAATATTCAAAACAGAAGTATGGTGTTTTGGCTGAGACAAGGCATACAAATAACATAAAGTCAATAGTGTAAAAAAACTGGTCTGATTCCCTCCTCCTTAATCTTTAGTTATCTCCCTTTAACAATCAACTAGTAAAAGATTTATTTAGCCTAATCATTTATTCACTAAATTCTGTACATATAATCACAATGCTTTGAATCGAGATATCCTAACATTATCTTCACCTTTATCTGGTTTAACATCTATAGTTATAATACATTGAGTGAATTGGGTAGGGGGGCGGGGGTCCATCTCTTTCTAAGCAGCCCTTAATCAAGACCTACATAGATTTAGTTAGGTATTATGTAGAGTTGGCCAAATAATGGATGCAAGTCCAAATTTATTGTCTATATATTTTGAAAATTTCTTAATGTTTTGATATATGCATAGCCTCATTTATTTTTTACAGTATCAAAAACCACAATTAGATTAGAATACAAAAAAACAGGGTTTAACTCTTGTCAGGGAAGCCCCAGTTAGCGCAGAGTGGGGCAATCTAAGGAGCCATGGTTAGGGCATAATGGGGTGGTCTAAGTAGTCCTAGTAGCAGTGTGGGGCAGTCTAAGGAGCCTTAGTTGGGCAGAGTGGGGCAGTCTAAGGAGCCCTAGTTAGGGCAGAGTGGGTGGTTTAAGGGTCCTAGTTGGGGCAGAGTGGGACAGTCTGTGGAGTCCTAGTTAGAGCAGAGTGGGGCAGTCTAAGGAGCCATGGTTAGGGCATAATGGGTGGTTTTAAGGAGTCTTAGTAGCAGTGTGGGGCAGTCTAAGGAGCCTTAGTTGGGCAGTATGGGGTGGTCTAAGGAGCCCTAGTTAGGGCAGAGTGGGACAGTCTATGGAGTCCTAGTTAGAGCAGTGTGGGGCAGTCTAAGGAGCCATAGTTATGGCAGAGTGGGGAAGTCCAAGGAGCCCTAGTAGCAGTGTGGGCAGTCTAAGGAGCCTTAGTTGGGCAGTATGGGGTGGTCTAAGGAGTCATAGTTTGGGCAGAGAGTGTAGTGGTCTAAGGCAACCTAGTTAGGGCATAGTGGGGCAGTCTAAGGAGCCATAGTTGGGCAGTATGGGGTGGTCTAAGGAGCCCTAGTTAGGGCAGAGTGGGACAGTCTATGGAGTCCTAGTTAGAGCAGTGTGGGGCAGTCTAAGGAGCCATAGTTGGGCAGTATGGGGTGGTCTAAGGAGCCCTAGTTAGGGCAGAGTGGGACAGTCTATGGAGTCCTAGTTAGAGCAGTGTGGGGCAGTCTAAGGAGCCATAGTTATGGCAGAGTGGGAAAGTCCAAGGAGTCCTAGTAGCAGTGTGGGACAGTCTAAGGAGCCGTAGTTAGGGTAGAGTGGGGTGGTCTAAGGAGCCCTTGTTTTGGGTAGTGTGGTATGGTCTTAGGAGCCCTAGTTTAAGCAGAGTGGTGTAGTCTAAGGGCCCTAGTTAGGGCAGAGTGTAGTGGTCTAAGGCAACCTAGTTAGGGCAGAGTGGGGCAGTGCAGGGCAGTCTAAGGAGCCATAGTTAGGGCAGTGTGGGGCAGTGCGATGCAGTCTAAGGAGCCATAGTTAGGGCAGTGTGGGGAAGTCTAAGGAGTCATAGTTAGGGTAGTGTGGGGAAGTCTAATGAGTCCTCAGTCCTAGTTAGGGTAGTGTGGGTGGTCTAAGGGCTCTAGTTAGGGCAGTGTGTAGTTGGTTAAATTTGCCATAGTTAGGACAGAGTAGTGGTCTAAGGAGCCATAGATAGGGCAGAGTGTAGTTTAAACTTATGAGATCTACAGGCTTGGGTGACGGTGAGACATATTGCTTGATTTAGTCCCTAGTGGATCTAAATTTATTTTCATCATCACAATTTGTCCAGCAATAACACAAAGTCGTTCAAAGTTTTTACGATATGCTCTGGGTCAACTTTCGGTAATAATGTTTCCTGTGATACAACGTACGACCTCCAGCCTGCATTTCTAGCACCAAAATAGTCTTTCTCAATATTATCACCTATGTGAACAGCGTCCTTAGCTTCCACTTCAGCAATCTCCAGAGCTTTTTGAAAAATTTTAACATCCGGTTTTTCGAAACCAGCTTTAGTTGAGGTGAGGATAAAATCAAACTGATGGCTAATTGCAACATTTTTTAGGATTTTTTCCAAGCGTTCATCAAAGTTTGATATAACCCCCATTTTAACGTCTTGAGAACGCAGCGCCATTAACCCAGTATCCACACCTGGAAGTTTTTCCCAGCATGCAGCAGAGGTAAAATGAAGATAAAGGTGATTGGCAATTTGCGTTAAAGTCTCCTCGTCATTGGTGAAGCCTACGCTACGAAAACTATCTCGAACTAAATTCGTCCACCATTTATATGGAGACATATTAACGGACACTCCGAAATTTGGATATTTCTGTGAATATATGTCATAATGGTGTTTGTGTGCGTTATTCATCTCTTCCTCTGTGGCCTCTATTCCATACATGTTGCCGATCTTCACATAATGGCGTCCAACAGAAGACGAAACTCGACACAGTGTGTTGGTGACATCGAACGTGACCAATCGAATGACTCGAGCCATTTATCTATAAAATAAAATAAAATATTATAGGATACTGATAAAAAAATTCTTATACTAAAATGAAATGCACGTACAATGGCTAACTAAATTCAAAGGCTGGCGCAGGTAAAATGGAAAATCTTCTGGGTGAGGCTCAGATTAATGCCTAAAGATTAATATGTTCATATTCATGCAATGTAAGAGAGGTCATCAAATACTGACTGTGCCCACAGAACGACTGATAATATTCAAATAGTGAGAGAGAGAGAGAGAAATGGGTTTAACGTCCACTCAACACAACTAGGTTATTTCGGTACTAACATATGGTTTAATTCTATTTCAATAATTTGCTTGCGCGTAGGGGTCTTTAGCAGTGGGAGGAAACCGGAGTGCCTGGAGGAAACCCACGAGGTTGAGAAGGTGCCCCTATCTTCGTACCACATACGCTCACACCAGGGCTCAATCAACAGACGCAAGCCAGAGGTGGCCGGCCAGCTAGAGGTCGAAGCCACTAGGCCATCCCAACCCCCCTATTCAAATAGTAAAATATGCATTCAATCAGACCACTACACATGGTATGATTATTCAATTAAGGTAAGGCAATCTAGACGTCACAGTCCTTCACATTTAAGGGGAGCATTTGCTCCTGCCCTCTATGCCTGTCAACTTTCCTTCGCGGGAGTCATTAAAGACCCCTGCAAATTAACTAAGTCACTCTCCTAAATATTGAGATTAATACACTACTTTTAGTTTTTGTTTACTTTTAAACTGTAGGCTATACATCCGAGGTATCAGGAGCTTTTTTTAAACGTGAAGGACTGACATCCACCAAAAGCTAGGTGGCTCGGAGTAACGCATCGGCCCATTAACCAGCAGATTCTTAGTATCCAAGTGTTTGCCGCGAAATTTTGAGGTGGATTCCTCTTGTCAGTGGTACGTACAGGATAACAGGCCTGACAAGGAACTGTAGGCTAGGGGCCTACTCTTCAGATGGGACAAAAATCGGTTCTATTTCAGTATCGTACCTCTACCAGTTTCCGGGGTCGTAGAGACTTGAAATTTTTAGGGAGTGTTCATGTCGGCTAACAATGACCTCACACCAAATTTCAGCGAAATCGGTCAATAACTTTTCATTTTACCGAATTAAACTTCCCACGAGAGATACAATTGTTGCCTTTCGCCGCCATTAGTATTTGGTGACTCTAGACTCGATTAACAAGACACTCAACGAACTCCCAACACTCGGTTCCCCGTGCCCAACGTTGCAATTCATAATAATTATAATGAGTTTCGTATATTTTAATTATACGCCCACATGGAAATTTGGTCGCATATTGCCGTCGCCCCCGACCGGCCATCCGTCGGTCCGTCCGTTCGTCGTCCACAATTTCTTGTGAACGCTCTAGAGGCTAAAGTTAATACCCGATTGACTTTAAATTTATGCACAGTGTTTAAGTTTAAGGTCATGAGACGAAGAAGCATATGGAAATGTGGTCGCATATTGCCGTCGCCCCCGACCGACCGGCCGTCGGTCCGTCCGTTCGTCGTCCACAATTTCTTGTGAACGCTCTAGAGGCTAAAGTTAATACCCGATTGACTTTAAATTTATGCACAGTGTTTACGTTTAAGGTCATGAGACGAAGAAGCATATGGTAATGTGGTCGTATATTGCCGTCGCCCCCGACCGGCCGTCCGTCTGTCCGTCCGTTTGTCGTCCACTACGAAATCGAGTCTCAGCGGCTAAATTTTTATTCGATTCATCTGAAAAATTAATACAACCTGCGCGAGGGTCGTGCGCAGGTTGTATTCATTTTTCGGACGGATCTTTAAAAAAATGAGGCCCTGAGAGAATTTGCGGTTTTTAAATACAAACTTAGGCCTACAAAATGAACACAAAAATTAGATTGATCACTCAAGCCAGGGGATGTTAGCCAGGGTCATGACCTTGACCCATCGGGACCTCCCGAAAGAAGTCCTTGTGTGTCGTGACCTTGACCTTGACCTTAACCTCTCTGCAAAATCTGTGGACGGTACCTAAAGTTTTGGGAATTTTTCGACCCCAAGGTCAAAGGTCAGGTGAAAGGTCAAGGTTTCACATGAAAGGACAGTGATGTGTCCATCCGAGGTCATGACCTTCGATATGCTACGTGACCATTGGAGGTCAAGCTAGGGTCAAACGTCACTTCATGGGCCCGTTTCGCCCACTTCCGGTCGCCGGGCGGCCATTTTAAAGTCACCCAGAGACTGGCCGGGGTGGATATACCTATCGAATACCAAGCCTCGAACCCCGCCCGGGTCCACGAAGTGACGTTTGACCCTAGCTTGACCTTCAAATGTCACGTGGCATGGAAAGGGTCATGACCCTGGATGGACACATCAATGACCTTTCATGGCAGTTCTTGACCTTTCACCTGACATTTTGCCTTGGGGTCGAATAATCCTCAAAACTTTAGGTACCGTCCACAGATTCTGCAGAGAGGTCAAGGCCAAGGTCAAGGTCACTACCCACAAGAACTTCGTTCGGGACGTCTATGTGGATCAAGGTCATGACCCTCGCTGACATAGCGTGCCCCCTAGCGGACATAGAAAATAAATCGCCATAAATCACGCAAATTTCACTGAGCTTCGCGAACGTCCTCCTGTAAACGCCCCGAAGGGTGCCCGGGCGGGGTTCGAGGCTTGGTATTCGATAGGTATATCCACCCCGGCCAGTCTCTGGGTGACTTCAAAATGGCCGCCCGGCAACCGGAAGTGGGCGAAACGGGACCATGAAGTAACGTTTGACCCTAGCTTGACCTCCAAGGGTCAAGTGGCATGAAAAGGGTCATGACCCTGGATAGAAATATCAATGACCTTTCATGTGAGACCTTGACCTTTGACCTGACATTTGACCTTGAGGTCGAAAAATACCCAAAACTTTAGGTACCGTCCACAGATTTTGCAGAGAGGTCAAGGTCAAGGTCATGGTCACGACACACAAGGACTTCTTTCGGGACGTCCCGACGGGTAAAGGTCATGACCCTGGCTAACATCCCCTGGCTTGAGTGATCAATCTAATTTTTGTGTTCATTTTGTAGGCCTAAGTTTGTATTTAAAAACCGCAAATTCTCTCAGGGCCTCATTTTTTTAAAGATCCGTCCGAAAAATGAATACAACCTGCGCACGACCCTCGCGCAGGTTGTATTAATTTTTCAGATGAATCGGAAAAATAATTAGCCGCCGAGACTCGATTTCGTAGTGGACGACGAACGGACGGACGGACCGACGGACGGCCGGTCGGGGGCGACGGAAATATACGACCACATTTCCATATGCTTCTTCGTCTCATGACCTTAAACGTAAACACTGTGCATAAATTTAAAGTCAGTCGGGTATTAACTTTAGCCTCTAGAGCGTTCACAAGAAATTGTGGACGACGAACGGACGGACCGACGGATGGCCGGTCGGGGGCGACGGCAATATGCGACCACATTTCCATGTGGGCGTATAATTAAAATATACGAAACTCATTATAATTATTATGAATTGCAACGTTGGGCACGGGGAACCGAGTGTTGGGAGTTCGTTGAGTGTCTTGTTAATCGAGTCTAGAGTCACCAAATACTAATGGCGGCGAAAGGCAATAATTGTATCTCTCGTGGGAAGTTTAATTCGGTAAAATGAAAAGTTATTGACCGATTTCGCTGAAATTTGGTGTGAGGTCATTGTTAGCCAACATGAACACTCCCTGAAAATTTCAAGTCTCTACGACCCCGGAAACTGGTAGAGGTACGATACTGAAATAGAACCAAAAATTCTAACCAAATGGGTAAGCATACCGTAATTTATGGTGGGAAAGGAAGTTGGGTTGATAGATTTGACAGTTTTGGTTGTAGGATGAATTTAAGAGTTCACAGTGCATTCAATCTAAAATCAAACTGAAATTGTAAAGAAAAGAACTTGTCTCAAATGTCAATAAAGTGAAAGTAGTGTCTCTCAATTTATATAAGGTTATTCTCGGTACTCAAAACACATGCCAACAACATTCTTCCAAAAATACAAATTTACTACCAAATAATCAAAAAGTATGTACACATACCTTTCCTACGTCCAACAACTTTCGTAAAAATGTCAATATTGTACTTTTTTTATCGGCAATAAAAAAATGTAAACAAGCAGTGGCTGTCCTTTTCTTTACCTCTTTACATTGAAGAGCTGACTCTCGTAGTCGGATATATCCAGACGCCAACGTTGGCACACTAAAGGCACTACACCATAATATTATCATAATATATAACCTACACCTAAATCTCAAATTCTCGGGTAATCCCCAAGCCAGACCTCAGGGCAAACTGTAGACAAACCACTGATCGTGCATCTTCTTAAAACACCCCTGGTAGCCTATAACGATCCAACCAATTTTTTCTTTTTAAATTATATAATTCAGATAAGGTAGTCCCCATGGCATAAATAGGCTAATTAGTAATACATTTATGGCTGGTCACTTTTCTAAAAAGATATCTGTTTAAATGAATGAATGAAATGGGGTTTAACGTCCTACTATAAAGCACCTAACATGGGCTAATGGAAGACGGGCATACGCCATACAGTGTGCTACGGCCTACTCATATCGAATTTCAACTGCCAAGGGATCTTTTACGTGCACTCCAATGTGTACAAGGGGACCTCGGTTTTTGTACCATCCGAATGACTAGGCAGCTGTCCTTGTCAGACGCTTCTTCTGCATCACTGACAAGGGGAAATCATGGCGGAAAATCGAGATGAACTGTCTCGGCCAATGCAGGGATTGAACACCCGACATCCAGGCTAGCGAACCAGCGCATTATCCACTTAGCCACCATGATCCCTATCTGTTTAAAGCCCCCCCCCCTCCAGCCTAATAATATAGCCTTTATCAAGAGCATCGTAGCAAGTTTCATGTAGGCCTATATTACTCCTACAACGAACGTGTTTGGCAGTAAATATTACATATGACACATGATTTAGGGAGAGAAAAAAAGAGGGAAATCATGTTTTGAAAAATCACATAATTGCACCATAAAGGCGCCCCTGTCTAGGTCGGATTATGCTTGCATTTAACTGCAATTAAACCATATTCAAAGTAACCAATTTATCAAACATAATTTGCTTCGATTCCCTTTCAAAACTTTGTTTCACCGTGGATACCTATAGCTATAAGTAAGCTGTTGTTAGACGCAATGTTTGCCAACTTAGCTTCATTGTGGGAGGGTCCATTTTTCAAAATGTATCTATCATTAATTACTGTACATTTACCATACTTATTGAGACCTAAGTAAATTCTTAATTTTCTTTTTCTGCCGCTTAATTGCAGAGTCGTTTGTACGTTGACAACCCTCAATGCTCCCAAAACCGCCTAACCATTTGAGCAAAAAATAACAACTGCTCCCTGACCTAAGGCAGCAGACAATTAGCTAGCAAAACCTGTCGGGTTGACAGTTAGGGATTCCCTGACAATATTGCCCAGTGCTTGCCACATGAGCGTTTTTCGTGTAATCCAGTATTTTTCTAGTAAGATTGGGTGTCTATACTTTCCATATATACCACATTTGCCATACTTTTATTGGAAATGACCACCCGATAAATGCTTTGCTGGGAACATATCTTTAAATGTATCGCTATTCGTTAAACTGTGTGGCTGGAGTAAGGCGGAAGATATCTGTAGCTCCCATGGGCCCGTCACCAGCTCATAAAATTGGAGGGGGGGGGGGAGCTAAGGAGGTTTTTTTTGAGGGGCTGGGGATGTGGTCGGCAGTAACTATAGGAACCATTTCTAGCTTACATGTGACCCCTGGTTGAAAATCTCTGGCCTTCTAGTATTGCTTCCCGAGTGCTAATTATACACTAATTTCCCTTTTCTTTTAAAGGGGGGGGGGGTGGCCTAGTGGTCTAGAGTGCCGCGCTGGCTTGCAGCTGTGGTTTTGAGCCCTGTGTGAGTGTATGTGGAATGGAGATAGGGGCGCCTTCTCAACCTCGTGGCTTTCCTCCGGGCACTCCGGTTTCCTCCAACTGCTAAAGACTCCTTTACACTATTTTGCCTTTACAGTTTTTTTTAAGACTTCGAATTTTGTCCAATGGTTTGGATTGTTCGTACTTGGTATTATTTTATTTCAGTTACAAAACCATTGGATACTTTGGAGTTGCTTACACGGTGAGGCACCATACCCCGCGACGATTGATTGGTTGTTTGGAATTCGGGTACGCTATATTGGACCAAATTTGAGTTGCTGTATTAACAGGCTGGCATAGCGGGAAAACGCGTTTGCGGACGATTTTTTTTCCGGGCATGTAGGTTTCTGCCCCTCCCCCCTTATTGTCATTGAGCCGTGCGCCTATGCCGTAGCATTTTCAGTGGTGACGGTCGAGTAAAAAAAAAGTGGCTTTGCTTTTATCCCAAGAGTATAGGAGGCATTGGGTTGTTAAGCTATATCCTGTATAATATCGAAACGTCTGAAGTGGATAAAAACGGAATTTAAAAGAGAAATATGAGAGGGTTATCGACCGAGACAAAGGGGTTTAAGTTAGAAAAACAACCGGGCTCGTGCAAGCACCATGCCCTCCCCCCCCCTCTGGCTTGTACGCCTATGTTGAGCGAGTGTCACGGGCGCGGACATGCATAGGCGTACGGGACAATTCATTTTTAAAACCATTCCCGGCATCCAAATTCTGTAATTTTTTCTCTGAAAATAACGAGTTAAAAAAAATATCAAGGAATGTTTAATATCAGCCTCAGAAATCGTCTCGCATTCATATTCAGCCAGCAGACCAGCTATGATCAAATTTTGCTTAGGCCTTAAAATTGTATTTGTTTTGGAGTGATGAACCATCGGCAGACGTTTCTGGCGTATCCCCACAAACAGGATGCAGGTGACTTTATAATTAGTAAATTGGCGGGCGACAGTGTCGGGTGAATCAGATGATATTTCCGGATGAAATTCGGAATCCCCATTGCACACCCGGCCCAGAAAGTCTATTATACCAGCCCATCCCAGATCCCAGTGGTGACTTGGCGGCGCGTTAAAGCCACCGGCCGCATACAACATAAAGATCATCGCCCCATGGCTGGTCCAATACCCCCACCCCCCAGAGGCGGATCTAGGAGGGGGGTAGGTGCCCCCCCCTAAATAACAGTATAAACAAATAGATATGCGCCACAAATCACCACTGACACCCCGATTTTTTCAAAAAAATTCTCGGGGGACCCCCACGCCCCCCCTAACTGGATTTCCTGGATCCGCCTCTGCCACCCCGCATTATGTTCAGCAGAACAAGATTTTATGGACAATCAAATTTTTTTAGCGATCGCCCTATGGGCCAATTCGCCCCTGGCCTCGAGGTTATTTCGCAGCTCATTTTTCAACTACCACCGACGTGTTTAACTTTTCACAGCAAAATTACAAGACTGGTGTTCCCCCACTCTATCAGATTCAAACCACAGCGATGGTGAAATATTTTATTTGTAAATGATTTTTAACTATACATCTATGAGAATTTGATTAACAATAATATAATATATTTTAATTAATAAATAACTTGGTCTATATTAAACAATATTTCAAAAACAACGAAATGGGGTTGACCTTACAAAGATATCCACCTCGCACCCACGACTACATGTTGGTATGTCGAAAATTTCGAAATAATTTTGACCCATTCTAATTCCCATAACGGTTTATGTTCCAAGTTTAGGAAAATAGGAAATTTTGAATTTTGACCTATGCCATGACGGTGTGTCGGACATGATTCCCCCCACCCCACCCTCACATCACTTCAAAATGCCGAAACTTTCGAAATTTGTCTGATCCCGTTCAAATTCCCATAAAGGATTATGTTCCAAATTTAGAAAAATGCAAAATTTAGAAGTTTGACATGTAGCTCAGAGAAAGGGGCATGAAATATGGGTTTATAAATAAAACCCAAATTATTGTTTAATATGGGAGTAATTTTGAAATGGTTATTTCTAATGTCGTATTAAGTAACCAACGACAAACACAATAACACAAACTATATGTGAATATTTGTCAGAAAAGCCTACATTTGAGTAATATTTGAGAATTACTAAAATAAACCTAAATCAAAACCTCCCCTCGAAAACAATACAAATATAAAAAGGTAACATCTCTTTTACCCCCCAAAAATTCTGTTGCTCGGTCGAAAGTTTCGAAAGAAATGTAATTTGACCTCAATAAGAATCCCATAAAGTTTTATGTCCAAAGTATAGACAATGAAATTTTTTGAATGTTGACCTAACGTCTATATAGAGTATTATGTTACCAAAAATTAAACAATCTGATATCTGTAGGCGTTTCTGACATCAGGGGCCAGTTGCTCAAAGCTCTGTTATAACTTTAACGGAGAGAAAGATTGTTGCTGGAAATAAAGGCCCCAAACATTCGGTGGTGCAATTTTTTCCTACAGATTTAGGCTAATACAATATTTCTAAAGGAAAAAATAAAGTATTCTATAGTGTTTTCTGTAGTAAATTTAACAAACAACATGTTAACAAGATACAGGTCCGTTAGAGTTTAACGGATCGTTAAGATAACTTAGTTTTGAGCAACCTATACCCCAGTTGTCAGTATTGAGAGCCGGCTACCCAACCCTAACTCCCATTTAGGAAGGGGGAGGTAGGATTTTCCAAACTGCTCCATCAACTGGAACTCTGGAAGTGTTTACTCACTACTGACTTTACATTGTAAATAAATATAAGCAGGCATAAAATGAAAAATAATAATAGTAGACATCTGTAGACAACTTCATTAGAAAAAAATACTTGTTTGGCAATAACAAACTTATTTAGATAAATTGATTACCGTTGGCAGTATATAACACAATAATACAAATTATATGGAAATATTTGTTTCCAAAAAGCATAAATATTCTGACAGAAAAGGTATATTGCCCGAAAAACGCGTTTTTGCGACCGTCAAATAATCCAAAAAATTTTTTGTAGGGTCATTCACCTCTCAAAGAAAACCTGCGCCGCTGTCTATAAACCCGAAATTTTTCGGGCATTTCTAGTTTTGCTTCCCTAACTGTCATCGAGCCCTAATAAAACACTAATTTTACTTTTATTGTAATTGAATATCACGAATTTGACTATGGATTAAAACATTTTGTCTGGAGCCACTCTACTTTGTGCAACATTTTTTGGGCATCGATTATTATTTGTAAATGCAGACGCAATAGTCTGATTAGATGGTTGGAATTCAGAGTGGAATTTTGGTTACAAAACCATTGCATACTTTTGGACTTGCTTACACGGGCTGGAAAGCAATAAACGCATTTGCGGTGATTAAATTTTCAAATTTTTCTCCGGAAGGGTGAGGTCTCCATACCGCGCGACGATTGATTGGTTGTTTGGAATTCGGGTCAGCCAGGTAGGCTATATTTGACCAAATTGAAGTTGCTGTATTCACAGACTGGAATAGCAGGGTATTCACAGACTGGAATAGCAGGGAACGCGTTTGCGGCAGTTACATTTTTAAAATTTTCTTCAAACGGTCCCGTCTTCGTAGACTGTTAACGATTGATTCGAATTCGGTCGAATACTTTGAAGTTGCTTTGTTCACCCGCTGAAATAGCAGGAAAGCGCGTTTGCAGCAGTTACATTTTCAAAATTTTCTCCTAACGGGTCGTCTTCGAGGACTGTAAAAGATTGATTGGAATTCAAGCCATCCACCTTAATTAGGCTATATTAGATCACTTTGAAGTTGCTTTGTTCACCGGCCGAAATATCAGGAAAACGCGTTTGCGGCAGTTACATTTTTAAAGTTTTCTCCCAACGGTCCCGTCTTCGAGGACTGTAAACGATTGTCATGGTTACAATTTTCTTTGTTCACCGGCTGCAATAGCAGGAAATATTCCGTCAAATATTCCAAAATGTTATTTGGGGGGGGGGGGGTACAAGGTCGCTGCTGTCTGTAAACCAGAATTATTTTTCGGGCCTTTGGGGTTCTGCCCCCCCTAACTGTCATCGAGCTCCTACGCCTATGGCTTCCTGGCATTTTCAAGCACTTGTGTGGAGCCATTTAGAAGTACCCCCCCCCCCCCCCAGAAAAAAAATAAATTATTAGACCACTTTGAAATCGATGTAAAGGACTGTAAAAGATTGATTGGAATTCAAGTCAGCCACCTTAATTAGGCTATATTAGACCACTTTGAAATCGCGTTCACCGGCCGAAATATCAGGAAAACGCGTTTGCGGCAGTTACATTTTTAAAATTTTCTCTTAACGGTCCCGTCTTCGAGGACTGTAAATGATTGGTTGGAATTTTCTTTGCTCATATGCTGCAATAGCAGGAAAACGTGTTTGCAGCCGTCAAATATTCCAAAATGTTATTGGGGGGGGGGGGAAATACAAGGTAGCTGCTGTCTGTAAACCAGATTTTTTTTTTCGGGCATTTGGGGTTCTGCCCCCTAACTGTCATCGAGCTCCTACGCCTATGTCTAGGGGGGGGGGGTATCACTGTCATCGAGCTCCTACGCCTATGTCTAGGGGGGGGGGAGGTCTCCCCCTGGAAATTTTTCAGAAATTGGAGGCCGGAAAACGTGACTTCCTGGCATTTTCAGGCACTTGTGTGGAGCCATTTAGAAGATACTCCCCCGAAAAAAAAAATTAAATTCGCCTACAAAATTAGCGCATTATGGTGGAATTTCTAGAGGAGGGGATGGACGCAACTGAGACTTTTGTTGGGGGGGGGGGGTATAATGTGTGTGGCCCTGGGGCCTGTGCCCAATGGTGCCCCATGATTAATCCGGCCCTGCATGGATACCAGCAACGACGTCATCTAATTAGAGAATTCGATTTTTAAAAAAAATATATTGCATATTTAATAAACACATCATTAATTCACTTGTCACACTTCTTAATTAGGTGTATTAATCTTCTTTTTTAAAAATTAATTTTAAAAAAAATCAAGTCCTTTGATTTATATTTCATTAATTCAGTTTTTTTAAATATATAAAAACGTAATTCTTTCATTTCCTCCTCACCATTTATTAAATTTATTTTATCCTGTTTTCCCCTTTCTTGAATTGAATCATGGCCATAGGACTAATTGACTAAACATATTGCAAAATAGAGGGGAATTTGTTGTTAATGACGTCATTTTTTTATTTCAGGTCCAAACTGTGATATATTGGTCGGGGTTACACCCTTAACAGTCAAGCGTGTCATTCCCTGTTACTATATTTAGCAACAGAACGTAAGTTCCGGCAGTATGTCGAGATTCGTAAGATATCTAAGCTGAAAGTGTAAATGGATACTGTGAAATCTATCTTGAAATAACATCGCTTCGGCGTTTAGGCAGAGATTACAATTTGACATTAAAGGAATTACATATTCTACGATCCGTTGATCGGCTGTTTTGTAAGTATAAACTATATTAGTGTTGTAAAAAGCGTTGTTAATCTTGCCAAAATCTTGGACAAACTTTCGACGTCACAATTGCAATTCAATTCCTCTTTCATTCATTTATCACCGAAACGAAAGCTGAGAATTGGACGTCATTATATTCTCACTTGTTTCCTCCGATATCTAGTAGGCCTTCGCTTATTCAATTGTGTTATCATCCATAAAAAAACAACAAAAACAGTTTGATATACTGTACGTCCTGCTTTATGAGTAGGCTTTTGCCAGGCATTTTATGCTGTACGCCTGGCTGTAGGTAGCAGTGTAGTGGTGTAGTGTTGTTGTACTTGTTGTTGAGGGTAGGTTAAATATTAATATTATATAATCCAATTATTCATGGTCCAGCTGAATTACACTTACAACTTACAACTTACAGCCACAGGTTACTGTCATCAAAGCACAATAGGTGACATCGTCCTTCATGTTATTATGACCTTTTATTTTCCACCCCAAAAGTGACTTATATAAATAATTACAGGACAACAAGCTCATGTTTATTGAGGTGAAATATTGTCTTTGCTAGGTCAATGTATTAATCAATAGAATTAGAAACTACACAAATCTAGAAACTACAAAATCTATAATATGACCATGAATGATTCATTGATTGGATGTTGGGAGATTTTACATTTAAAGCGAGAATTTCATATTTTCTAAGAAAGTCAAAACATAACTATTTCCATGTCTTTTGCTCCATAGGTTATCAACTCACTATTATACGACCCTGGTCATTATTTTCCACCCTTAAAAATCATTGGCACAGGAAATAATAACACAAGTACCTCCCTTGTTTTCCCATTCACTCGATGCATAAGCTATATTCAAACGTTGGAATTTGAAGTTAAAATGATATTTTGCCAATTTATCAGCTGGCAATAGTGAATTCTAGGATTATTCTTTACCAAGGTAGGACTGGGTATGGATACCATCTATTTTAAGGCTTTATTTTAAAACATTTTAAAAATATAACTTAAAAATATGAAATTGTAGCTTTAATAGGCACTTTGAATGTAAAAGAATAAATGCTATTTACGGGGAGAACACTAGATCGAAGACAATTCTTAGCATTTTATGACATCATATGTGGATTATGGGTTAGGGTAAGGGTAAGGCTTGTCTCAGGGTTAGGGTTAGGGCTAGCCCTATCTACATCTTGAGACGAAATCTGCAGGTCATAGCCCTAATCCAAAATCCACATAATATATGACGTCATAAAATGCTAAGGACCGTCTTCGTTCTAGCGTTCTCCTATTTACGGCCAATTCTATAATCACCTTGAACTCGATGTTACCGATAACCATCATAATAGCCATAATATTCAAAATTAAGAATGGACCAATAATTTGTTTTTGTAATGTCAAAGTTTTACATTCTGTTATTGTCCCCACTGTATTTTAATGTTCTGCCTACATTCGTTCGACATTGGATATGTCATATTGCTATTTCTACACAGTATTATAACGCATACAATGTCATGTAATTTTGTAGGAATATTATTGACATTAGGGCAAGCCTTTAGCACTTTCAAGTCGCAAGTTGACATGACTGCCAAGACTGAGTCTCAACTGATGTGTTTTGTGAATTGGTCTATTCTTAGAACAGTGACTGTGTCTCGCACAGCCTGGTGGAGTGAGTTCTTTGTTTTTAGTTGTTAGTAAGGCATTTCCTAATTTGGGGGGTTGGGATGGCCTAGTGGTCTAGAGTGCCGCGCTTCGACCTCTAGCTGGCCGGCCACCTCTAGCTTGCGGCTGTGGTTTTCGAGTCCTGGTGTGAGCGTATGTGGCATGGAGATAGGGGCGCCTTCTCAACCGCGTGGGTTTCCTCCGGGCACTCCGGTTTCCTCCCACTGCTTAAGACCCCTACGCCCAAGTGAATTATGAAATTAAATAAAAAAAACATATGTTAGTCCCGAAATGACCTTGTTGTGTTAAGTGGACATTAAACCCTATTTCTATTTCCTCTCTCTCTCCCTCATTTCCTAATTTATTAAGTATGTATCTCCATCAGTGTAAATAATCACTATACAGAACTTGGTTTATAAATAGATCCGTGCACCATACAACTGCATCATTAAACCCTATTTCTCTGCCTCTCTCTTTCTCCCTCATTTCCTAATTTATTAAGTATGTATCTCCATCAGTGTAATTAATCACTATACAGAACTTGGTTTATAAATAGATCTGTGCACCATACAACTGCATCCTACTCACTGTAAACAAGAAGAACAGGCCACAGTCATAAAACTTGTCAGATGTTATGTGGTTGAATGGCCAAGAGCGAGGCATGAGATCAGACATGCATTATGCAAGAACTAAATCTGCCTTGCAGATCTTTCTTCAGGCCAGAAATATTATATAAACTATTAATTAGATGAGACATTAATTAACTTATCCAGACCATAATCAACTGTTGATGTCATCGTTAGCCTCCAAGCGATGTTTAATGGATTTAAATACATTTTGTGGTGGATAATTTAACGTAAAAATGGATAATCAAGACTTTGTTTATTATCGTACCAACCAACGTTATATAATGACAATCGAGCATATTCTGTTTTCATGATCTGTTATAGTGAAAACTGTCAGCACTTTATTTTATTATACCCAATGCCACTTTAAGTAAATGAAGGTTCACAAAAGTGGATGTATTTTAAGTTGTTTAATGGTCTTGAGAAAAACATTGTGTAATATATATTGAAACAACACTCAAAATTTCTAATGTTCTCCTGCAGTACATCGATATATTTGAAAAAAAACAAAAACAATTGCAGTCTTTCACGTTTATAAAATTGTGTTGGAGCCATGAAAAGCTCCTGATACCTTGAATATATGCAGTTTAAAAATAAACAAAAACTGAAAGTAGTTTATTAATCTCAATATTTAGGAGAGCGATTTAGCTAATTAGCAGGAATCTTGAATGACTCCTTGGAAGGAAAGTCAATGTGCGTCGAGAAAAGCAGGAGTGAAAGCTCCCTTTAAACGTGAAGTACTGCAATTGGTTAATCGAATGACCGCTAACACGTCCTCTCAAAAACCTGGTTAGGTGTACAGTAGTAGAGGCAGTTGAAGATATAAGTAAACGAGATATAGATCTTGCCCCAAGTTCACAAAGCATTCTCAGACTTAAGTTGAGAATTTACTCAACTTTCAATCGCTGTTTATGAGAAATATCTTTGATCCAGAAACACAAAACTTTGCACATAGCATCTTAATAGTGTATTTAATAGATTAAAACAACAAAAGTGTAATAAAGGGCTATAGTTTCGTTAAAATAAGGCTAACAATTTTGAGTAAATTCTCAACTTAAGTCTGAGAATGCTTTGTGAACTCGGGCCCTGTATTTTAATCGTATTAGCGGTAGCAGCATGTTACACCATGTCTAGAAGGTGGGTGGTATTATAACTATCAGCTGTTTATTATTTATAGAAACTAGTCAATAGTATATATCCATGTCTTCAGTTAATCTTCTTACACTATCAATAAATAATAAATATCTCAGCTTTGTAAGAAATATAAGCTTATATATAGATATAATATATTGATTTGTGTATATATATTTTAAATTTATTAATATTGTTACACATTCCTATTGGTTACAACATTTGCTAATGTGCACTACAAACACAAATAAATAAAAATATAATATACAACCAGCCCTCCTCCAGGGGAGTTGGATGGTTGAATGGTTAGCATGCACGCTGTATCATAAAGCCCGCCATTGAGTCAACTGGTGTGGTTTCGAATCTCCGGTTGTACATGGCAAGGAGTAGGGTCGCCTGTCCATCCTCATGGGTGTTCCCCGGGTCCTCCAGTTTACTCCCACTGATAAAGACCCCTACGTGGAAGCAAATTATTGAATTAAGATTAAATCATGTGTTACTGTTAGTCCCGAAATTACCTGGTTTGTGTTAAGTGGATGTTAAACCCCATTTCTCTCTCTCCCCTCCTCCACTCCTCACAAGTAAAAGTCAATATTATATTATGAGATATCCGAAATACAAATACAAATCACAAATTATTGGATGGTGGCCTGTCTACATGTAGCTTCAGGGTGGTTTCCGCTGCCCACATGTAAGGGAATTATTGAAATAAAGATTTCTTCCACTGTTAAACACCTCTATGTACGTATTTACATGTATTGGACCTTATTTCATTTTGATTCTCTCTTTAATATTCTATACTACAATAAACTTGTTATCAAACCAACCTACCAGTATATTTTCTCTGAGTGATTTATTACATCATTAAAATTTAATTCCCTTTTTTGCTGAACAAACTTGTGTAATTTTAAGGTCAGTCATGTTTAATGTGTTAAAGATATATGTACAGAAGTATATATATGAACAAGTATTTTTTTACCAGAGATCAGCCCTCACCAGTGACCACATAAAAAATTTAACAATCTCCATTTTAAAAAGTTTATGAACCTTGTTTAAAGATACATTATGCAAGAGCTAAATCTGATTATTGCAGGTCCTAATTTAGGCTTCCGATGTTATAGAAATTAAACACATCAAGCCCAAAATCTACTCTGTAGACCCACGGATGACTCGGCTACAGCTTGGATTTAAATAGGATTTCACTGATGAATTAAATCTCACCTGAATGAGATTATTAACTGTTATGTTTACGTCATCAGATAGATCGAGGCTAAATGATAGAGTGTACTTAGTGAGGCCGATGTTGAGCGATATTCAGATGGCATTGAAAACTTTACTTGATATATTAATTGAGATTATGCAGGTGGAGTTAACGCCTGTCAATCAAACGATAGGCCAAGGTGAAGACACATTTGGACCCCATTTCTAGTCAAATATTACAACGCTAATAACCTTGTACAGAATAAAGTAATTTGACTGAAATTCTTCTTTCATCATCGACTTTTGAACTGTTATACATGTAGCAAGAATGGCCAACTCTCTATAAAAACTCCCATAATGTATCAAAGGGATTTTGGATCAGACGAAAACTACAGTATTGAGAAAGTAAAAATTCGTTAATAGAAAGAAATATCAATCCAAACATTGTTCATTTCCGTACATTATCTACAACGATATGATAAATTGAAAATTTTGCAACATTCAACATCTTCTGAGGACGTTAAACCAATTAAACTCTTTTGATAGGCCTCATTTTCATCTGGTTAAATCCAAGTCAGAAGATTATCTACATTTACCTTTGGTATTTGGGTTTGATTTTATTAATTGAATATCAGGTAAACAATATGAGATTACGGGTACATTTTAACGTTAATTGCCAGAAAGTCTATTAATTGTGTATGGTCTGAAGTCAATATCTGTCGGATTAAGTAGTTAATCAAGGGAGGTTTATAGACGGTACATGTATAACTTGATAAATACGTTGATCACTTTATTACCTAATCAATCAAGCGTATTATCGACATTATTCATGTTGAGTGGTAGCTATACACTCACGTCACCCATTAAACTATATTAATTTCAGAATTTTAAATATTATTCACCATGTCTTGATGTCTAATTGGGCATATTCCCGGTCGGACAATTTTAGGCGTTTGGAAAAAAGATTGGTACAAGTCCAGAATATACGTGCAAAATCCCATCACTGGACTGAAAGTCTGTCTTTGTTATTAATGTATGGTGTATATTATTTGCCAGTAGACATTGCAATCTAATTTCCACATAGCCCCAGGGTATACATTCTTAAAATATTTTTATTAGTAGACTTTATGCAATTTCAAAACATAATTTATAAAAGGTTTTTCAATGTATATGTTATGGAAATAGGAAAAAAAAGAGAACTGTACTGGGAAACTATAATCTAATAAATACGGGACAAATAAGCCCAATAATGCGGGACCTGGTCTGCGTCTGGAATTTATAAAAGATATTATCCACATTTACACTACTAGTGCCAGAACTGTTCTAAGTGCGGTACCCGATACCTTATAAGGCTTTGTGTGCAATTTTTAACAAAAAAAAAATTAGATCTGGCAGACTCCACACTTGACGTAAATGAAAGTTAGACTGGAAAAATCCTGAAGCTTCCTGTCTGTTAACTCTGTGAAATAACGATAGACAGTAAGCGCGCATAGGGGCCATCCATAAAGTACGTACGCTCAAAATGGGTAAAATTCAGACCCCCTCCCCCCCTGTACGCTCCTGTGCGGACGTTTTGCCATTGAATTAATGCACCTGTACGCTTTTGGCATGATCCCCCCTCCCCCTTCAAGCGTACGTACTTTATGGATGGCCCCATAGCGCAGGTGAGGTGATAAGATTCGATAGGGACATGTATGTGGTGATCAGTCGTTGGGAGACCACCTGCCGGCATGGAGATCGGACATTTATATTCATTGTTTATATCATCTATACATGTATGGTTTTAATGGTTTAATAAATTCTTATAAACTAATGAGTTTTCAATGTCGACCCATGTCAGGATATAAACCTTGGATATTCTAGTTGACAGTCCACAAATTTATAAATTCGAGGTCTCCAATACAAACACATGCGGACCATTTCTTGCGTTATTCACAACGCTATAACACGCTTTCTCGTTTCTCCTGCTTTATTCTACATGTACTTCAACTTCATGTCACACAAATTGATTTTTGATGCTATTTTTTCTCCGTGTTTGCTCTAATCTCGTCTCGGAAGTGAATGTTGGATCGTAAATTATTGAAAATCAGGCGATATTGAATTATTTCTCCATCTATCCTTGTAGTAGTATTTCAAATATTTTGAAATTATCTGATTACATGAGATAATGTGATAAAACCGCAGTCCTAATACAACCTTAAAGCCCCAATGCCACTCTTGTTGTAACTGAATAATATGTTCCAATCTTTATTCTGGTCAACAATTTGTACTATTTTACAATATTTCAATTATAAATGATACAAATTTCATCTTAACACACCTAATTTTAAAAATTGGAAAAATTCAACTACATGCCGTAACATGGTTTGAAAAGCCTTCTGTAAGCACTTTCAAATGCAACTTGGATTTAAACATATTTTCGAACCCTCTGGACAAGTAAGATAGGTTGTAATGGATAATTTACACAACAGGTAGGACACTTAAACATCTTGTAGTTAGAATAAGGCTAATTTTTTTTTTCTGGACCTGTCAAGCCAGCAAGAGTGTTATTGTCCCTTTAAAGAAGAATTCCTGCATGTATTTTCAATGATTAAAGATACATAATGTAAGCAGTAATTGTATTCCATCAAATTGTGACCTGTATAAAAGATACATCATATAATATTTAGATAAAGAGCTGGTCGTTCTGGCTTTAATATATCAAAAATAGATAATGCAAAATGGATATTGATTCTTCATTTTGAGCAAAGTTGTAGAATTGACAAGATGTGTGCATTGATTGTAACCACAGTACTGGTCATTCAAGTCTTAGTCATTCAAGAATAGAAACACTGACCTTTGACTCAATGTCAGACCTTGTGAATGTGATTTCACGCACATGCGTTAAACCGCTAGGCCATCCAACTTCTTCTTCTTTTGGTGTTTAACGTCTGCTTCCACTTAAGTGATATCACAGACAAGACATAGGAGAGCCAAAGCTGCTTCCTGATTTTTAGAATATGATTTTGCAATCTTTCCATTTTGGCCTTAGGCCATGGATTAGGTTTTAGTGGGAAGTTCTTCCCTTTATTTAATAAAAACACATCGTTGGTAGATGATCTCTTCTGTTTCTTGTTATGGTAGATGTCTTCTTTGTGGGATTTGTGTTTTTAGGTGCCAGACCTAGGCCATCCAACCTTCCAAACCTATCTTTAACTCAGAAGCCTGTGAAGTGACAACTGCCCATTAAACGTTTGGGTTTTTTTGGGGTTGGGGTCGGGGGGATTACAGCTTATTGCTTCATTTTTATTACCTTCTGGTAAGTTTACAAATAATATCGAATATTCACTGTCATCAGGTCACTCAATGTAAAAATAGAAGAGAGTTCTAAAAAAAGACAGGGAATTACCTCCTATAGATTATACCTGACAGACTTATGTTTAGCCTTAAAACGACAATGTAAATAATCGGGTACTTACATGTTGGTGCAATAAACCTTTAGACCCAATCTGCTCTAACTTGTTGATGTTTCAATTGAATACTTATATTTATAGTGTTTTATATCTGTAGGTGATCCTCTTCCTATATTTGGGGGGTTGGGATGGCCTAATGGTCTAGAGTGATGCGACGCAACCTCTAGCTGGCCGGTCACCTCTGGCGGCTGTAGTTTCGAGCCCTAGTGTGAGCGTATGTGACATGGAGATAGGGGTGTCTTTTCAACCTCGTGGGTTTTCTTCGGGCACTCCGGTTTCGGGTTACTACCACTGCTCGAGACCCCTACGCCCAGCGATTTATTGAAATAAAATTGAAAACCATAAGTTAGTCCCAAAATGACCTAGTTTGTGTCGAGTGGACGTTAAACCCCATTTCTCTCTCTCTCTTTCTATATTTAAAGTTTAAAGTGATAGTTGATTTGTTTCTAAGTCACATGTTTGAAATATGTTAAAGCCTTAAAGCACAGTACTACCTTGTTAATGAATCATTCTGTTAATCCGGTAATTCACTAAATTATCAGTTGAGAAATTGGCAAATATATATAGATCATTTTCAATTCCATGGAGAGGTGTTATTATTAGAACAAATTGATGTGTGCAGGTTGTTTTGGTCTACCAGGCATCGTTATCTTCATGGAGTGTTTTTCGATTCCTTGCTTGTACCTGATAAGAGGTTGAGTGTCTAATTTCGTTGGTTTTCTCCGGGTTCTCCGGTTTCCTCCTATTGCTAAAAAGACCTCTATGCGCAAATGAATAATTGGAACAAAATTGAACCATATGTTAGTCCCGAAATGACCTAGTTTGTGTCGAGTGGACGGTAAACCCAATCTCTCTCTCTCTCTCTGACAATGGATATATTGTGTTGGAGTCTGCGGGTTCTCTTGTTTGACTCCTACTCCTAAAGACCGCTACAAGCAATTAAAGTATTGAAATTAAGATATTCCATGTTTTTGTCCCATAATAACCCAGTCTGTGTTGGATGCACAGTAAACCTCATTGATTCAAAAATGATTCTGTTCCATATTTACAGTGATACGTTGAATTAAAATTTATATGATCTCTGTTATGTCACCATTTTGTTGTGTGTAACAGGAATTGTAACATGCTAAAAGTGAACCTCGCATTTTGATTGGTCAATTAGACACCATCTATTGGACAATAACACCCCTCTGTTTTAGTATTTTCTTTTAAAATCGTAAATAGCATGTTACAATGTCGATAAACACTTCATGTTTTGCATTTAGAGGGGTGTTATTGTCCAATAGACACGTCCTGAGATTTAACATTAGAACCCACGACGCTACGCGTCTTGGGTCCTAATGATCTCAGGACATGTCTATTGGACAATAACACCCCTCTAAATGCAAAACATGAAGTGTTTATCTCCTAATTGAAAGACCTAGTTGAAATCCGATTGAATACATACCATTATCTAGTGTGGATATTTTCATTTTGTTTTTCGCTATTTTACCGAAATTTCATCTAATAGATTGGATGCAGCTATGGCATCCCAGCAGGAAATGCTTACTCTTCCAGACACCTGTTACCACTGTTTGTCGTGTATTTTGTACATGGTGAACAGTCCATATGCTGATTACACTATTTTGCTAGATTACACTTTTTTGCCTATACCGTTTTTTTAGGACTTCAAATTTTGTCTTATGGTTTGGATTGTTCGTCCTTGGTTTTTATTTTATTAACCTGGATTAAGCAAGAGAAATTTGATGTTTTAGCAAATGACACAACATTGGAGTAATAAAGTCATGCCTCTGATCATTCCTGTATAGTGGGATTTGTATTACCCATAAAACGATCATATTTGATGTGTGCATGTCTCGTATTTCACATGTATGCTTCCATGTCACACGCCATTAATATATTACTCTTGGCAAGGTTATTAGGTGCTTACACTGAGGTCCACTTGATTGACTTGTTAAATATTGAACAAGTGACATTGATATATTAGTGTAAATAATTGGACAGACAGATATAAATATACAACCATATACAGAAAAACATGTACAAGATTCATTATCACGATCAAGCCTTAAAGATGGCATCTTTTCATTTGATTAAAGAAATTCTAATTTAGATGACCAGTTTAAAACTCTAATATCGTTTTAAATATCTGAACAGCATTTGAAATATATAGTGATATACGATAGCCCTTTAATATTGATACAAACATGTAACCTTTAGAACATTAAGATTATTCCCCATGAAATCCCCAGTAGACCCCTTATATCAAAAATAGACCCTGTGAACATACAACGATACTCGATGGCTAAGTGGAATACAATTACTGTTGGGGGATCACATCGGTAAGTGGGTAGGATGCTGGTTCGCTAGCCTGGAGGTCCGGTGTTCGATCCCTGCATAGGCCGAGAAAGTTGATCTCGATTTTCGGCGTGATTTCCCCTTGTCAGTGATGCAGATGGAGGGCCTGACAAGGACAGCTGCCTAGTCGTTCGGATGGGAGGAAAACCGAGGTCCCGTGTACACATTGTAGTGCACGTAAAAGATCCCTTGGCAGTTGGAATTCGATATAAGAGTAGGCCGTAGCGCCGCTGCCCGGGCAAAAATTTCCCTCATAGCACACTGTATGGCGTATGCCCGTCTTCAATTGGCCCAGGTTAGGTGCTTAAGCGTAGGACGTTAAACCCCATTTCATTCATTCATTCATTCCTTTAATATTGATACATACATGTAACCTTTAGAACATTAAGATTATTCCCAATGAAATCCCCAGTAGACCCCTTATATCAATAATAGAGCCTGTCAACATACCACAATACTCGATGGCTAAGTGGAATACAATTACTGTTGGGTGATCACATCGGTAAGTGGGTAGGACGCTGGTTTTCTAGACTGGATGTCAGGTGTTCGATCCCTGCATTGGCCGAGAAAGCTCATCCAGATTTTCTGGCGTGGTTTCCCCTTGTCAGTGATGCTAGACGGAGGGCATGTCAAGGACGGCTGTCTAGTCATTCGGATGTGACGAAAAACCAAGGTCCATATATACATTTTAATTCCCACTGTACCCTCTTCAACATCTTGAGACGAACAGGCCTATTGATTTTCAACGTTTTCTGATAATTACTGCTAAAGTTAAGGTCCTTGAAGGCCTTTTTATTTTTAACAATTTATGATAACTGCCATTTGATCACGTTCAGAAATCTTGTGGAAGTTATCAAGTAAGTCAATATACTTTTAAGTAAAGACTATAGATCTTTTGAAATCCCAGTGGGTGCTTAGTAGGTGAGTCAGTATACTTACAAGTAGAGAGTATACAGACCCAGGATATCCTCTTTAAACTACCAGGATATAATAATATAACCCATTTAAAGTCCCAGGATATCCTCTTTAAACTACCAGGATATAATAATATAACCCATTTAAAGTCCCAGGACATCCTCTTTAAACTACCAGGATATAATAATATATATAACCCATTTAAAGTCCCAGGATATCCTCTTTAAACTACCAGGATATAATAATATAACCCATTTAAAGTCCCAGGACATCAGTTATTTGAAGTGACATGTCTTGATATTTCTGTTGTACTGGGACTTCAAATAATGGGGGTTTGTCCCTTTAAATGTTTTGCATGCTCACTAAGACATCAGTCATGCATGTTTGAGTCTACCACATTTACATGTAGGTGAATTGATTGAGTAGCATGGTTTTGTAATAGCTGTGTTTGGGAAACCCCCATTGATGGACAGAGCTAGTGGATCTGTATTGATCTCCTATCAACCGCATATAAACATACATATACACTGTGGACGGACGTCAAGTCTTTAGTCTCGTTTGTATGTAGATCTATAATTGTGATGATTTATTACATCTCTGTGTGTGTCTGGAACTTATCACAGAGTTGAATTTCGGTCGTAATGAACCAGGTGTTTTCTAGTCAATATAAGCACTGCTCTTTAATAGTTTCCTTCCTCATTTGACTTAGTGAAGGATCGAAGTCTGTGAACAAGTAGTGAATGGTAGTTTGTTGGAATTTACGTTCCACTACGTCGGACTTGTGATTTCCTAGGAATTCAACAGAATACAAGTTTTTACTGGTCAGTCGAAATAATTGTTTTTTTAAGAGGCTTTAGCATTTAATTGGTATCGGGTGGAGGCAAGGCACCTCTTACTAACAATGTCAGGGGTGGAGGCAAGGCACCTCTTACTAACAATGTCAGGGGTGGAGGCAAGGCACCTTTTACTAAAAACGTCAGGGGTGGAGGCAAGACATCTCTTACTAACAATGTCAGGGGTGGAGACAAGGCACCTCTTACTAACAATGTCAGGGGTGGAGGCAAGGCACCTCTTACAGACAATGTCAGGGGTGGAGGCAAGGCACCTTTTACTAAAAACGTCAGGGGTGGAGGCAAGGCACCTCTTACTTGCTGGAAATAAAGGCCCCCAACATTCTGTGGTGCAAATTTTCCCCACAGATTTATGCAAGTATAAAAAATAAAGTAATCTATAGTGTTTTCTGTAGTTAATTTAATGTAAAGTTAACAAACAACATGTTACCAAGATATGTCCGTTAGAGTTTAACGGATCGTTAAAATAACTTAGTTTTTAGCAACCGACCCCTGGTAATGTTCTCAAGTTTTTCAATCAGGAAATTCAAGTGTTCCTTGACTTACAATTGTCATTAATTGAGCAATGGCTGCCATTGATGTATAAGAATAAATACACGCTACTGTTAAGTACACATCAAACCTTGTTTGTGTTTCCACTCAATAATATCCATCTCATAGGGAATAACAGAACAGTTTTTTTTACTCGAAATTCTGTCAGACTTCTTCCAAAATTCAATTCAGATTATCGCTCTTATTACTGTTAGTGTTAATTTTTGATGGTCTATCTCATGACGTCAACTGGCATACTACATGTATAAATTTACCAAGAAACGGCATTCTGAAGACAACCCTTGTCAAGACTAGTCACATTAATGCATCTTTCTTGCATATCGTTGTTTTTGTCTTTCGCTTGATTTGATTGAAGATTGAAGCCTGTATAATGACAAACCCTGGGGACTATACAGCACACTGCACACTTATCACTTATTGACATGTATTGATATTTTATGTTTATTGCTTTCAATGTCTGTGTAGTTTGTTGTCCGCATGTTTGTCTTGTCTTATCTATTTACGTAGTTCTAGTTGATGACTATTCACATGTCCAACATGGCATTTAATTTATCATAAAATATCAAATTTTCCATCGCTTAAAGAGATTAGATAAAGAGCTGATAGTTCTCGCTATAATAGTTCAAAAACAGATAAGGAAAATAGAATATGCTGGAATGACTTCACTCTGAGCCAAGTTTTCGGTAACTCAATTACAGTCTAGTCTCAATTGTTATTAAGGGGGGGGGGGGTGGCTGAATGGTTAGGGTACGTGCGCTTGTATCATAAAGTCTGTCATTGAGTCAACTGGCGTGGTTTCGAATCCCCAGTTGTAGGAGACAAGGAGTAGAGTCACCTGTTCAACCTCGGATTTCTATGGGTCCTCCGGTTCCCTCTTACTGCTAAAGACCCCTATGCGCAAGCAAATTATTGAAATTAAACCATATGGTAGTCCCGGAATGACCTAGTTTGTGTTGAGTGGAGTTAAACAATCTCTCTCTCTCTCTCTCTCTCTCTCTCTCTCTATCTCTCTCTCTCTCATCTTTAAAATATAATGAAATCAGAGTTAAGAATCTTTTTATGTTGTCTGTATCTGAAAGGTTAAACATCAATATGTGCTACAAGGGTGTATGTTAATCAGATTAAGCTCCCACCGTAAATGTCAATCATGTTGTTTCCGTTTCCGGAGTTAATTAAAGAGATTAAAAACTGGAAGCGTCCATGTCATGTTAATATTGAAAAACAGCTTCTTTAGTTCATGTGGCCCCAGTATCGAAATTAATTTGACACCTCTGCTGTACAGTGGACTCTGTCACATCCGATGTCTGATCACTCCGGATTTCTGTGACATCCGACATAATTTTCATGTCCCGATTTATTTCCCTATTACTTCAGCCAAAAAAGATCCGATAAGTCCGGATTCTGTCAGTTCCGGATTTCGACAACAATCAGCCTTGCCCTTCACTATAATTTCCATTGAATTGACACCGCATAATCCGTCCCTCACACGGTGGGTGTGAAGCAACCAATTATTGGTGAGATTAAAATTCAATGGGTGTGAAGCCACAAAAGATTAACAAGTAAACAAGCAATCACCAATCAATTATCTATGAGATTAAAACTCTCTATATACGGCGCCGGTCTGTGTTGATTACTTTGATAATTTTAATCTCTTGTACGACAGTTATAATTGTGGCAAATACTCAAGAATATCCACAAGTTGTTCATTCATAACTTGTGTCAGAAATCTCGAGCTGATGTGTGTGTCGAAAAGTGTTGCTATTTATAGTAACTTCGGCAGAGGAAAGACGGGTTTACGCCTGCTGCGCAATAGTTTTTATTCATTCAACGATGATAGACAGACAGCACAAATTAAATATCCACAAATTTTCCATTCATAACTTGTGTCAGAAATCTCGTGCTGATGTGTGTGTCGAAAAGTGGTGCTATTTATAGTAACTTCGGCAGAGGAAAGACGGGTTTACGCCTGCTGCGCAATAGTTTTTATTCATTCAGCGATGATAGACAGACAGCACAAACTAAATATCCACAAATTTTCCATTCATAACTTGTGTCAGACATCTCGCGCTGACCATGTATGTGTCGAAAAGTGGTGCTATTTATAGTAACTTCGGCAGAGGAAAGACGGGTTTATGTCTGCTGCACAATAGCTTTTATTCATTCAACAATGATAGACAGACGGCACAAACTAAAGCTAACATCGCTGATTCATTGACCTCTTTCCAACGATTTCACCTGCCATCGGCATTCAGCATTGAAGATTCTTTTGGAAAAATATATTATTAATGACTGTTTCTCGGAGTACACGTATTCTGTGTTATATCAGTGGATTATATTCAATGAAGATTTAAATTTAACTGACACGCTGTTTTGGAGAAAACTCGGTATTCCGACACGCTGTGCAATCCGACATATTGTAAGGATCCCGTACGATGTCGGATGTGACAGAGTCCACTGTATAGTAAAGTAGAATGGTAAACCCCTTTTCACTTCATTATATTTTGTTAGAAACTGATCGGAGCAGTATACCCATTTATAAACAAACTTAGCTACAATCTACTCTTATTGAGATTTCTGTTAGGGTTGGGCGATAATATAAAAAAGTAATATTGTGATAATAATTTATAACATATCACAATATATACGGACTGACAAGGCAGAACCAGACTGGAAAATCTTACAACACTTTAATGAACACACATCCAGATCAAACCCTGGTTTGTTAGCTAGCACCGTATTCACCAACCCACTGTGGCTTTACACAAAAAAGAATTTGTATAAGCAAACAAATTATACGTTACGATGTGAATATATATATATATATATAAAGCCTAAATAGATTGTCTGGAAATTTCAGATCTAAATATTGATCCATTCGGTAGAATTGATGGCTAAATTTGCTTAACCGGATTACCTAACTCATTTGGGGAATTCCACTGTGACTTTATATTCGTGGCAATCACTGAATCAACGACCAAGATTTTTACAATATCAAGCCGTTGCCAGATTAGATTGAAATTCTCGAAGTTATGGGTATGTTAACGCCATTTACCACAGACAGGTGAACAATAGTGTTGTCCAATCAGAGGTCATGACACAAACACACTCAAATCTAACAATGGCGACCGCCACGGAAACCTTGACATTGAAACAACCTTGAGCTTTGCTACTCGATTATCACAGGTAGACATTTTAACTGGAAAGCGTATTAGACTTGTTGTTTGCTGAATTCACGACAATATATTTTGTGTCAAGGAATCTGACTCTGAGTGGTCCCCAGCTAGGTCAGTAGCCAATTGAAATTAGTGATAAAATATGCAGGGTATTACGACTACGTGAAGGACTTGATAAGATGTGAAAGTGAGATTAAGCCTTCTATTGAACAGGCCTGGAAATAACAGTTTTAGATATATCTGACAAAATGTCAGGCACTAATGAAATAGTACCTGACAATTTCAACTCAGTGCCGGACATATATTAATAATATCATTAAAAAAGACAAATCAGTGCCGGACGAAAATGATAGGCACCACAGGTTTAGTGCCTGACAAAGCCTGAATTTGTGCCTGACATTGTCAGTGACAGGCACCTTATTTCCAGGCTTGCTATTGAAGATAGTAAAACAAATGCCAGTAATATGTAGATCCATGTATGATCATAGCCAGGTACTTTGGGACTAGCATGGTATTTGAGTATGAAAAAGTTCTGTGACAAAATGAGTTACATTTGCTTTTAATTTATTGCGAGGGTGAAAATACCCCTTTAATAAGAAACAAAACAAAACAAACATTACCTAGATTAAATTAACAGTGATAATCAAGTTTTAAATTGTTACAGGGGAGTTGGGAACAGTAGGACGTTAAACCCCATTTCATTTCATTTACAGAGAGTTGGATGGCTGAATGGTTGGCATGTACACACTGCATCATAAGGTCTGTCATTGAGTCAACTGGCGTAGGTTCAAATCCCTGGTTGTACGTAACAAAGAGTAGGATCGTCTGTCCAACCTGGTGGGTTTTCGCTGGGTCCTCTAGTTTCCTCCCACTGCTATAAAGAACCTTATACCACCTAGTCTGGGATATCACGTCGGTGGAATTGGATGTAAAATAAAGCTTTTTCACACACACTAGTCTGTGTAGACTGGCCCAGTCTCTTCTATTTATTTTACATTTCGATTTATATAAAAGTTTTAATTTTTTGTAAATCAACACTTTCGTTTCCATTTGTAAACCTGTAACCAGCACCAGGGACTGGACAATTTGAGAACTTCACAATAAAATTGGCGTTCTTGCCATGTTTTTCCGTCCTACCTTTTTTGGAATGATTGACAGTTATCAAGCACGCCCGAGTCACGTGACACGAATCATGCTTCTCGACTGGGGTGCAAAGCAGTCATGCTGAGACCGTCTGAGGGTTGATGTCACGTTGTTGTTAGATATGTCGTGATCACGTGCACGACGTCACATGACCTACATAATGCAGATTGACCTACTAGATGAGATTGAAGCTCCATTTGCCCAGTCTCTAGAGATCACGTTTTTTTTGGGGGGGGGGGACTGGCTAATTTTTGGTGTGTAGAGAAGACTGGCCACCAGTCTATAGTCTGTGTGGAGTGGACGTTAAACTCTATATCTCTCTCTCCCTATCAAAATGTTAAAATGTAGTGTGGTAGTCAATCATGTGTAATCAAGTTTCAAACCGTTATTCAGTGAAGTTGTATAAAATTTTCTAGAAACCGATCAATAGCCGTCTGTTTTTGTAAAAGTCTAAAATTCAAACTGTGCTTGTTGTATGAGATACTGATGAATGCCCTCGAGCCAACAGTCGCAATAAGGTTTTCTACTTCATTGAATCTAATGTGAATTATTTACTGTTGATGTCCAACCTCAAGTGATTCTCTCCTACAAATATTTTTTATCCAACATCAAATGATTCTCTCCTACGGATAATTTCTATGTCCGCTAGCCTGAAAGTTGGGTGTTTGCTCCCTGCATTGGCTGAGAAAGTTCATCTCGTTTTTCTGGCGTGGTTTCGCCTTGTCAGTGATGCAGGATGGAGGGCCTAACACAGACAGCTGTCTAGCTGTTTGGATGGTACGAAAAAACGAGGTCCTGTGTACACATTGGCGTGCATGTAAAAGATCCCTTGGCAGTTGGAATTTGATATAAGAGTAGGCCGTAGTGTCGCTGGCCGGGCAAAATTTCCCTCATAGCACACTGTATGGCGTATGCCCGTCTTTATTAGCCTAGTTAAAAAGCAGAGCAGTAGAACGTTAAATCGTATTTCATTTCTATGTCCAAAATCCATTCCTTCTCTCCTACGGATACTTTCTAGATTTTTATGCTTGATTGACTCTATGTAACAATTTCTGTTTGAATAAGATTTTATTACTTTGATGGTTAGAAGAAATTATTTATATCTGTTAGAATCAACAATTTATTGCCCAGTTGTTGCAGAGAAATCAGAGAAATCGATTGTCAACGTAATTGTTAGTGAGTATAATATTCAGATAAAACTCTGAACTGAAAAAAAGATAATGTACAGAATTGACAACTCTTCTTTAAATTCTGAATGTCAAGGGGGGGGGGGACCTGGGACACGTAGGTTCTTAGTATCATGCTTCCATCCTGAGAGGGTGGGGGGCAACACATGTTCATCTAGGGGGTCACTGTCACAATTCCATCCTGAGAGGGTGGGGAGCAACATATGTTCATCTAGGGGGTCACTGTCACAATTCCATCCTGAGAGGGTGGGGGGCAACATATGTTCATCTAGGGGGTCACTGTCACAATTCCATCCTGAGAGGGGGGGAGCAACATATGTTCATCTAGGGGGTCACTGTCACAATTCCATACTGAGAGGGTGGGGGGCAACATATGTCCATCTAGGGGGTCACTGTCACAATTCCATACTGAGAGGGTGGGGGGCAACCAGACGAAGAGAGAGAGAGAAATGGGATTTAACTCCACTTGATACAAACTAGGTCATTTTGGGACTAACAACCAGATGGTCAGTGTTAATCTTATAAATGTTTTTCCCTTGATGTAAAAAAAAATCGCAAACCGTAAATTATACAGGTTGATTGTAACTAATCTAAAATTGATACAATTTTTCAATTTGTCAGAATAAGCTGTCTCAAGTGGCTTTTTGACCCCTTGTCCCACTGTCCACTTTCAATGGCCCTGGTGATGTTTTAAATTCCAAGAGATTTATGTTGTACTGTGTGACCTACATGAAGTGTATTGATGTCTTTTACTCATTTACTTTACTTCAAGTTGGGTGGATATCAAATGATAGCTTGTGAAATCTATAACTCATCCATAATGATAGTTTAGAAGACTTCAGATCTTGGAAGCTTTCACTTTTCTGATATCGGTGAACCGGTCACAAATAATTCCATGAAATCTGAAACTTTGACAGTGAGTTCTCAGATTATTACATGATTCAAAACATACAATATATTTTTACTCCCCAACAACCAAAAGTGCATGAAATATGAAACATTCTTGATTTGTTAAATGTTTAATTTTACAATGTCTATTTTCTGTCTTGTTTGCAGGTTTATCTTGTAGATTTTTGTTTTGCGTGTAGTGCGGTCCTCCTGCACTTACTATTAAATAGAGATAATAGGGTTTAACAAGTGGCGGATTAAGCTCCAACAAGGCCTGAGTTGACAGTTGCGTGAGGGCCTATTTAAAATGGTGTGGGCCTAATTAATTTCGGGTCAGGGCCTATGTTGATTCCCGTTGGGCCTGACTGATAATCCGTTACTGGGTTTAACATTCACTCAACACAAACAAGGTAACCTATGGTTCAATCAGATTTCAGTAAGTAGCTGGCTCGTAGGTGTCTTAAACAGTAGGTGGAAACCGGAGAATGACCCATCAAGGTTGGACAGGCGACCCTACTCCTTGTCATGTACAAGCGGGGTATTGAAATCACACCCCTTGACTCAATGATAGAGCTTGTAACGCACGCGTTAAACCACTAGACCACCCAATCTCCCCAACGTTCATAAAAAATTAATAGAAATTTATTATAATGACCAAGTTCCTACTGGTCTACTGAAGACAGAAATACACCATACAGTGTGCTATGAGGAAATTTTGCCACACCTAACCAGTGAAGGCAGGCTTTAGAAATTCCATGAATGAAAATTTATTGCTTGCCGATCTAGGAAGAGCTCTAACAACCATTTGTTATAATGAACATGTTCCTACTGGGCTACTGTACTGAAGATGGGCCTATGCCATACACTGTGCTATGAGGGAAATTGAGAAATTCCATGAATGAAAATTAATTGCTTGCCGATCTCCGAAGGTCTCTAACAACCATTTAACATTCAGCACTGTAAATGTTTTTTCCATTAATGGCCTCGTCTTCACACTACTTGCCTCTTTATTGTAATTTGTTTGAAGCTTTAAGAGGCTATAACATCCTTTCTGTGTTAATCATAATTAAAGAGATAAGAGTCTTTGATATCAACTTGTTGGGAAGTAATAGATCACTTGAATGGCTACTGATTTTTAACTCCCTGCATCTTGACATTATTATCTCCAAGGAAGAAATGTCCATGTAACTGTTCTAGTTTCCTCCCACTGCTAAAGACCCCTATGTGTAAGCGAATTATTGAAATAATATTAAAGCATATTTTAGTCCTGAAATGAACTAGTTTGTGTCGAGTGGACCTTAAACCCCTTTTTTTTCTCTCTCTCTCTCTCTCTCTCTCTCTCTCTCTCTCTCTCTCTCTCTCTCTCTCTCTCTCTCTCTCTAATTGTAAACTTAACTCCCTACATCCTGACATTGATTATCTTGTTGGAAGATAATGTCTGTGCCAACTCAATTGATATATTATTATATCGGTAGTAGAAATGTAGGTGTAAACTCAACTCAACTAATTAATATTTAAACTCAATACATCGTGACAGGGGTGTCAGGGATGGTTCTAGGACATTTCCCCCCCAGACATTATGATTTCCCCCCCGGACATCTGCCCCCGGACATTTGCCCCCCAAACATTTCCCCCCTTAGACATCTGCCCCCCTAGGACATCTACCCCCCGGACTTTTTCCCCCTAGACATTTGCCCCCTAGGACATCTGCCCCCCCTAGGACATTTACCCCCCGGACTATCACCCCTCAGACATTTCCCCCCTAGGACATCTGCCCCCCTAGGACATTTACCCACCAGACTTTCACCCCCCCGGACATTTCCCATCGTGGGGCATCTACCACTGTAGGACATCTGCCCCCTAGGACAACTGCCCCCCCCCCCCGGACTTTTACCCCCCGGACATTCTCCCCTATAGGACATCTATTTCCCGGAATTTCAACCTTAGGACATCTATCACTGTAGGACATCTGCCCCCTAGGACTACTGCCCTTTGCTGTCATCTCCTGAGGTATCTAATTTTTTACTACATCTTTTTATAATAGAAAGAACTAGATCTGCGAAAGCAGAACTGATGGATTTTGGTTCTGCTTGGCTTCAAATTAGGTGATGTTTGCTTTTCAAACTAAAGGTCAATGATCAGGGTCATTGAGATTAATGTTGTACATACCAGGGAGCAGGTACAATTAACATAAGTATGTCATTGATCTAAGGCGGAGGATATCTCCTTGACAGCATCTCGATTCAACTTGTGAGGCTACTTTTCCTGTGTTTCTCCCTTACTTTATGTCGCTTTCTGGGAGGCCCATTTATCAAGACATATTTGGAAACGGGTTTATGTGGCGAGTGATTTACTTTAAATGGTTTAAGAAGGGTTTACCACACCTAGTATACCACATGTAGTATAACATATTATGTTCAGTAAATAGTAATTACAGTAGGCCCTGCACATAATCAACAGACGAATATTATTACATAATTAAATGCTTCACACGTTTATAGGTGTATATTCATATTCCTACAGAGGGAAAAGTCGAGGGGGGGGGCAGATGTCCTAGGGGGAAAATGTCCATGGGGGGAATTGTCCGAGGGGTAAATGTCCTAGGGGGGGGGGGATGTCCGGGGGGGAAAAAGTCCAGTGGGTAAATGTCCTATAGGGGTAGATGTCCGGGGGGCAGATGTCCTAGGAGGGCATATGTCCTACTGGGGGAAATGTCCGGGGGGAGAAAGTCCGATGGGTAATTGTCCTAGGGGGGCAGATGTCCAAGGGGGGAAATGTCCCGGGGGAAAAAGTCCAGGGGGGAAATGTCCTAGGGGGGAAATGACCAGGGGGTAAAGGTCCGAGGGGCAGATGTCCTCTGGGGGAAATGTCCAGGGGCAGATGTCCGGGGGGGAAATGTCCAGGGGGGAAGTGTCCTGTTCCCGTCAGGGATGTGTTGGATGGCCGAATGATTAGAACGTGCTGACATTGAGTCAACTGATAGAAGAAATGTCCACATAAACTCAACTCAATTAATAATGAACTCCATATATCTCGATGGAAGAAATTTGTCTGTAAACTCAACTCAGATGTTCAATTCCCTACATCTTGACATGGATTGGTAGGAGAAATTTCCTGGTCAACTCAACTCCATAGTTTAAAGATGGCCGAATATTTTACACATGAACTAGTTTATGTCGAGTGGAAGTTAAACCCCATTTCTCTCTCTCTCATTTTACAACAGGATGCATTTGAATATAGAAAAAGATTGTTATAAGGATATAGAAAAAGACTGGTAGAATAATAGCAATAGAAACTTAATTCAATCCCTTGTACAAATACGATCATTTGGACTGGAAACAGTTTTATAATACATGCGATATTTACAGTGATATAATACACGAGAACAGATTCAATAACAATCTGACTTGAACGTGATAAATCACGATATCTGACCTTAATGGATAATACCCAGGGATTAAACAATCTCCCATGATGCCCATTCTCTTTAAGCTTCTTTCATCAGATGTCATCGCGTGAACTCGTGATTTCATTGCATGAACTCTCGCTAGAAGTGGAGAAGTCATGTGGATCGGGAATTCTTTCATCAACAGATTATCGAGGATTAGATGGAAGGGGGGAGGGGGGCTTATTTGGTGAAGATAGCTTTCATGCCACATGCAAGGAGCAGGATCGTCTGCTTCACCTCGTCTTCCCCCCCCCCCCCCCAACTTTCCTAAAACTTCCAAATATGTATTGAAAAAATAATACACAATGTTACATGTTACACTCAACTTGACATAATTTCTCTCTCTCTTTCTTTCTCTCTTAATTCTCAGAACTAGTTAAAAAAAGGAATTCAATATCTTGAAGTCACCCGTGGCATTATAGTATGGTGAACCGGTTTCCAATTTCATTTCTTTGAATTTTCTTGACAATCTTGTGTTAAAAGAGAATGGGAAAATGGAATTATATACCTTATAAAGTAGTCTGTAAAAGACATAGAAAGCGTGTTATACACAGATTCATTATTTTACAGTCATCTCTTAATCTCCTTTAAGCCTTTATTTCAACGATGTTATGCATTCTGTCATGCAAATTGCCTGTACATCATTTATGCAGGGGTAATCTAACTTAAAACATAATAATGAGTCCTGTTTGTCCAGTCTTAAAGTGTCTATTTACTGTGTAACTGGTTGATAATTCTACCAATTATGTAAATTATTATGAGATAAAGAAGTTTGTATCAGTGTTATGATGTAGAGTTACAATTTAAGAGGAAATAAACCAGTGTCTAGATCTATTGTTGGTCATTCGCTGGTGGGCTGGGTTGCTGAATGGTTAGGGTGCCTGCGCGCTGTATCATAAAGCCTGTCATTGAGTCCTCCGGTTTCCTTCCATTGCTAAGGACCCCTATGCGGTAGCGAGTTATTGAAATAAAATTTAACCATATGTTAGTCCTAAAATGACCTAGTTTGTGTCGAGTGGACTTTGAAACCCTATCTCTCTCTCTGTCTCTCTCTCTCTCTCTCTTTGGTCATTCGGTCCTCAACTTTTTCAAAAATATATCAGTGGTATTAAAACGTTCAAGATTGATGACGTATCAGGCGTGGAACAGACTATATGGGAATTAAAATTAGATTTACTTACTAGACAACTTGACAGACATAAAACAGATTTATATATTTTGTATTCAAATTATTTTCCTACAGGCCCGATCAATTTAGTACAAAGAACACAAAAAAGGAGGGGGAAAATTCAATAACTATACAAGTACAGCTCCAAAATCAATCTTATTAAAATACAGATCTATATTTCGTTTCGTATTTTATACTTTTGATGGCCTACACTACAATGTTGATCTAACAAGTTATAGTGTGAGCTCACATTCTATGACATCAGATATCAAGCATGCGACATTTGACCCGATAACGTCAGTCATTCGATTAACTAATTAGAGACGGCCTTGCTTTTTAAAATCTACTTTTGTTTTGTTTTGATTTCTATCCGCTGGTGTTAGTATAGATGTCATTGGCTGGTAATGTCTACCCACAGTTCCGCGCATGAAAAGGTCAAACGGTCATTTCATTCAGAACACAAGTTAAATAACAAGTCTTCCAGATCCATGAGTAGTAAAGACAATTAAAAACGAAATAGAATCTATATATATGTTTTAATCAGATTGCTTCAAAATTTAATTTATTTTAACTCATCTTTATTTGTGTTTGGGGGGTTGGGATGGCCTAGTGATCTAGAGTGCCGCGCTTTGGACTGGCGACCCCACTCCTTGTCACATACAACCGGGGATTCGAAACCACAGCATTTAACTCAATGACAGGCTTTATGATACAGTGTGCAGGTGCTAACCATTCAGCCATCCAACCCCCCTGTGTAATAAATGGTATTGATTTTGAAACCTGTCTGTCAGCTATACATAACTCATAGATGCACGCAATACACCATAACGTACAGACATAACACATCAAAACTCACTTTCATTTCATTATTGGAGGTTGGATTGCTGAATGGTTAGCGTGCGCGTGCTGTATCATAAAGCCTGTCATTGAGTCAGCTGTCGTGGTTTCGAACCCCAGGTTGTACATGACAAGAAGTAGGGGCCGCCTGTCCAGCCTCCCAGGTTTTCTCCGGGTCCTCCGGTTTCCTCCCACTGCTAAAGACCTCTACGTGCAAGCAAATTATTGAAATAATAAAAATTAAACCATGTTAGTTCCGAAACGACCTAGTTTGTGTCGAGTGGACGTTTATTGGAAAATAATGGAATACTCGTATTCTACTAGCTTCTAGTAAAGGGAAATTTATTAATGGAATATATTCATCATCATCAATCATTCAATGTCTGCATCATCATCACGCAAACCTATTCAGATTAAATCGCTTGTCAGAAATATCTGTCTGTCTCTGTCTCTCTTTCAAACTCCACTTAAATATGCATTATGTAAGAGCTAAATCTGCCTATTGTAGATCTTTCTTTAGACCTGAATGTTATATAAACTATTAATTAGACATTTATTAACATGAAAAGACCTTAATCAACTCTTGATGCCATCTTATGTGTCAGGTTTTCAGTGGATTTGAATCCGATTTGCTGCTCATTGGTGATAAAATCCAAAAATGGATCATCAAAATGTTTTTTGTATCATACTGACTTTTGTAATGATGGCCACGGCTAGGCCTAAAATTCAATTGCTAATATCTCGGTTCAGAGTGGATCAATTTGACTGAAATTTTTAGCAAATTTCCTTCAAATTATCTAGTTTGCCAGGTCTTCACTTATGTATCTTTATATATTTCTGAATATCATGATCCTCCTAAATCGACCTTGCATCTGAAAGTTTAGCTATCATATTAAATACCCACGATTATTTCCCGGATTCTTCTGGCAATTTTTACTTTTCATGGTTTCTCTTGAATTTGTCTGTTGACACAAAAGATAATAAATCTGCAAAGCAATTTTATGGTGAAAGGACATGTTTATTTTTCTCTGGGTATTTCGGATTTGGTCTGGTGGGAGATAATGAGACAGAAATTGATTTCGTGCATCAGATATGAAAGAAACCCTGTCTTGCGTGTGGGGTGGTTATTCAGGTTTCAAATTAGAAAACTTTAATAATAAATGCATTGGGGGGGGGGGGTAGGGTTGGATGGCCAAATGGTTAGCACACACGCGCTGTATCATAAAGCCCGTCATTGAGTTAACTGGTGTGGTTTTGATCTTTAGAATCCCCGGTTGAACGTGACAAGGATTAGGGTCACCTTTCATTCACGGTTAATGAGAAATATCTTTGATGCAAGGTTGCAGACACACTAAACTTTGCACATAGTTTTGTATTGATGTATTTTATAAAGGGCTATCTTTTAATTTTAGGCGAACAAATTTGAGTAAATTCTCAACTTAAGTCTGAGAATGCTTTGTGAACTCAGGGCCTTGGTAGAAGTCAAAGTTCACCAAAGCGTTTCTTATTTCTAGATTTTAAATAATAACTGATCAGACCAGAAGACATCTTTTCTGCACCCAAATTTCAAAAGGTTTCTCAGAGAAATCTCCGGGGTAAGAGAAGATCACATGCCCCACCACATTGCCCCTGTAACGCTCCCACACTTTTGGAACAGAAATATAATGGGTATAATGATAATGTGGCTAAAGTTGTGGTTTAATGTCCACCCGACACAGACTAGGTCATTTTGGGACTAACATATGGTTCAATTTTTATTTCAATAATTCACTTGCGCATATAGGTCTTGAGCAGTGGGAGGACCTGAAGAAAACCCATGAGGTGGGACAAGCGACCCTTGACACAAACTCAGTGATTTTGGGACTAATGTATGGATAATTTTTTTTATTTTAATGATTTGCTTGCACGTAGGGATTTTTAACAGTGGAAGGAAACCAGAGGAACCAGAAAAAAAACCATCCAACCGTCCTCTACCAGTAGAAGAGCCGATAATCACTCATCAGTCATCAATATAGAAACATAACTGAGTAATAAACAGTAATTGTATTTTATGGAATGTGATCTGTGTATTTCAACTCAAGGTTTGACCATACAACCCCGCCTCTGCCAGTAGTGGAAGAGTCGATAATCGAACATCTAGTCATCAATAATAAACAGTAATTGTATTCTATAGAATTGTGATCTGTATATTTACACTTCCATTATCTACTGTCATAGAAACAATTTATTATACATTCATTAATCACCTTTCGGAAAATACAATCCAGTATATTTGTACAACAATTTGTCATCAATCTGATTAAAACACAGATCCTATTTCGCTTGTTTTTTTACTGTTCAAAGTTTTATTATACTTGACTTCACTGCACCATAATCTGGAAAAATTTTGTTAAATACTTCACATTCTGGGTTCAAAATTGTATTTTACTTGACTTCACTGCACCATGATCTGGGTGATGTGAGGGATTAGGCGGCTATCGCATGGTCTGTTGCTACGAGATCTTACCATTTGGTGCACAGAACTGTGGGTAGACATTCAAAGCAGAGTTATCGTTGTTTACAGAACAGTGTATTCTTGATGGTCATTACTACTGTTGTTATGATAATACGCAAGAAATAAATATAAAGTATTAGAGACCCTTTAGGACTAAATCTTATGAAATTGTAAAGCCGTTGATGCAAAAGTTCTTAAATGTAAATCCTTTACAATTAAAAATGGTTCAAAGATATCCTGCCACGTGACATATCATTTCTTAGAGAAATCTGGGACCGCTACTCGCCACTAATAGATTTCTAATATTGATAATAAACAAGTCTTGATTAAATTAAATCATTAACTGTTAAATCAAAAACATCTGAATGTTTAGAGAGTTGATTGTCGGCTTGGCATGTAAATACATATCTGCAATAGGTGGATTTAGCTCTTAAATAATGCATCTTTGATAATCAAGTTAATGAAGCCATTATTAGTTGTCAAGTTTTGTTGTTACGAAATACAAAACAATTATCAATCTAACTGAGAGGTATTGTTCTCTGTTCAGGAGTTTTCAGTTCTATTCTTCGCAATATCGTCCAGTAAGTAGTTTCTATTATTAAACTTTAAGCAATATCGTCCAGTCATTAATGTCTATTATTTAAAGTAAACAATGCTTTTATAATGATAGGTTTTAGATGATACACGTAATTCGAGTTGTTAATAAATACAATTGTTGTATTTACATGTTCTGTGTCAGGTTGAAAGCACATTTCATCGATCTTATCTATCGCTGTTTTACTGCCATAAACTTAATTAGGCCATGCCAATTTAATTTTCTGTTTGTTTCCTGAAAAAAATCTTCTCCTCCTCCTCCTCCTTCTCGAGAGAGATATGGGATTTAACGTACACTCGCCACAAACTAGTTTATTTCGGGACTAACATGTGGTTTAATTTTATTTCAATAATTCGCTTGCGCATAGGGGTGTTTAGCAGTGGGAGAAAATGGGAGGACCCGGAGAAAACCGACGAGGTTGTACAGGCGACCCTACTCCTTGTCACGTACTACTGGGGTATTCGAAACCACATCAGTTGACTCAATGACAGGCTTTATGATACAGCACGCATGCGCTAACCATTTGACCATCCAAACCCCCCTGTCCTCCTTGCTTCGATCTTATATATTGTTAATATTATTACAAAATCGAAACATGATAAAGAATCAAAGATAGGAAAAGGAATGGGGTTTAATTCTCTACCTTTCTGCACCAAATGGGTTAATGAAGACGATCATACACCATGCAATGAGGAAAATTTTGCACTTACAACAGCGCTATACTCTTATTTTGCACTTACAACAGCTCTACAGATGTCCACCCCGTTTTTCAATCCATTATTCACCTGGCCTACAATTTTCATTGTATATTTTAAATGATAATAAATATTAAATATTGCATTTAATTGAATCAAGATTAACAATATGGCTACGATCAGATGAATAAATATACTTGAGGGAATTTGATGAAGAATATTTTAATTTTATTGAGAAAGAAAAAGATCGATTGAAAAAGAACTGGGATTATTTGACTAGCGTAGTGTAACTGTTTCATATTGATTACAACACATTTCACGTTAATACATTGTATGAAGTTTTTAAAGATCGAACATCAGGAGTCTTCAACTATGAATAGCCTAATTCATCTATATTCAACTTACTTTCATCTTCTTCTAGTTGTGTGAGTCAGGGATAGGAGGGAGTCTCATAAGTGGAAAAGCTTTAGGCCTTTCTTCATCTAAATTAAACATACTTTCATCTTCTAGTTGTACAAGTGGGGGAAAGGGAGGGGGGGGGCATGGCTCATAAGTGGAATAGCCCATGTCCTCTCTTAGTCTAAATCCTGTATTGTTTAGCATATTTTTGTTGTTTTTGAACTAGTGGTTGGTTATATCTTTGTCATAAAAGAATTAGGAACTGTAGTTTCTTAAATCTAGTTCGATTATGGTAGGTAATATTCTTTGAACATATATATATATACATGTATGTTTTTTATAATCTATTAATTATATATACATGCACAACATTTATATAAATCAACCCTGCCTATTGATTTTCCGATAATTACTATTATTAGAGTTGTCACCCTTGATCAATTTGAAACATCTTGTAGACATTCTAAGAGCCTAAAGCTATCATTCAATTTTAGTGTTTTTCAAATGACACCATCTACAGACAACGTGATATTTGCGAACTGATTGAACAAATTGGTTGTTTTGTAGCCTAACAGTCTATCTATCGGTTTCAAAATTAGATGTTGTTCACCTCTTAGTAGAACTGTCTTTTATTTTATTCTTGAAGATTAATTAGATCTGTTGTTCAACATCAGATAGCTCCTATAAAAGGGTAGTCAGGTACAAGAATCCAAATTCGACTAGACATTAGTTACAAAGTTAGTCGACTTCTTAATTAGAAATATAGCCAATAAAATCTTCTTTTTTTTTTACAGACGGCCAACAACCTGTTCGATCTTATCTACTCGTGTAGACTAATTGTCAAGTCTCTTAATTATAGCACATGTAACAACAGACAATTAGTCATCTTTTGTTTGTCATTTTGACTACCACTGAATCGTCTTGTTTCATGTGTCCAGTCCAGCGCAATGAAATAAAATGGGGTTTAAAATGAAAATGTAAAATTCGTGAAACCAAATTCTACATGACAAGAGTTATAGTGTGTAGGCCTATTCTTTCTCTTTTCTACCAATTGGGATTTCCAGACAGTCATCTTTTAGAGGAATAATTTATTCATGTTTCATCAAACTAACTTATGAGTTTTTGAAGCCAGATTGTCAAGTTAAATCTAGGTTCTTACACTTCATCATTCTATTGTGAAATTCCTGGAGACTGTCTTTTACACTTGAATAAAATGGTTTAATTTTCTACTTGGTATACAAAATCTCTGCGGTATAGAAAATACGTAGTTACCAGTAATTATTTAATTGGCCAAATTATTGGCTTGGTTTGGTTTGGTTATGATATTATAAGTTAACGTAATGATTGCCCATTACGACGGTGGTTTCTCATTCAGCTTCGTTATTGTGGGTTTCTCATTCAGCTTTATTATTGTGGGTTTCTTTGCTGTTTTTACAAATCAATAGTAATGCTAGAATCAATGTCCCATTTTAATGAAAAGAGACCCTAGGCTATTCCACTAAGGAGACCCCCCCCAACCCCCCCCCCCCCCCGACGACTAGAGGAATGTTGGAGCGTGGTTTAAAGCCAAAGATGATGATGAATGCGTAAGGGCAATTTATTTATTTTAGTTTATTTATCATGCAGTTTTGAGTACATTTTGCTGAACAAAATTGCTTATATTCTGTTTCCCCGTTCACATTTGAAACAACATATGATGATGTCCCGGTAGATTCTTGAACAAAGCTGTATTAAATACAGATCATCAATAATTGATTAGATTGAGAATTGAACAGTATTGATTGATTCGTATCGGGTTCTCCCAGTAAACATGGACATTAAATTGATCTATTGAATTATGCAAGCGATTAATTTATATTAATTTCATGTTAATATATTCAGAACAGTCATTGATGTATAAATTTTATTATGTGTAGATGTGAAAGAAAAAAATAACTTGTCTTTTAATGTCATTCCTGTTTTCCTTTTTCTGATGTGATTTCCCCCATGCAAGTGGTGCAACAGTTCGATTGTGACAGAAAACCAAGGTCCTGTGTATACATTCGCTTGCATATAAAAGACAATTTCTCCCATAGCACACTGAAAAAATAATGATATTTAACCTAGATTAAGTTGCCACCACAATCTGGGGGGGGGGTTATGGCCGATTGGTTAGCGCATGCATGCTGTATCATAGGGTCTGTTATTAAGTCATGGTTTCGATTCCCCGGTTGTAAGTGACTGTCCAACCTTGTGGGCTTTCTCCAGGTCCTCCGGTTTCCTTCCCCTGCTATAAGGGTCCCTACATGTACGTACAAGCAAATAATTGAAATAAAATTGAAATGACTTAGTTTGTGTTGAGTGGATGTTAAACCCCATTTCTTTCTCTCATAGCTAGTAAATTTTTGATGAGTTTCTTAAAAAGAATACTACAAGAAGTTGTTTGCATTTTTTCGCAAAAAATGCAATTTTGTCGATCATTCCTGAACTCTTACACCACTGAACTGAATAACAATGAATAAAATGCAATTTTGGATCAGTCAGTGTTTCTATCGACTTTATACTAGTTGTTGATTCAGTTTAACGAGTGAGGCCCTGCAAAATACTTTGAAAAGATTCACTAAAATTGATGTTTGCTGTTTATATTAACAGAATTCACTATCAGTTTCTTTTGTTATTCAGTAGGTCTTTAAACCTTGTTTCATTTATTTTCATTTCTTTTGTTATTTTGTTTGGTGGAATCGTAAGCTGTATATGTTAGGTAGCTTTTCTTCCTACCAAGAGCTCTCTTATAGATTAAAAAAATAATCACTGAAAAGCTGCTCACAAAAAAAAGTAAATAGTTATTTCCCTTTCCGATTTTCCAATTCTGCAGGATTAAAATAAAAAAAATGAACAGAAAATCAGCTCAAGTTCAATTTTGACTTTCCCAACTAAATCTCAGATTAAAGATGTATTATGTTTGATTTAGGTAAAGAGCTGGCCTTTTTTGCCATACTAGTTCGAGGGGTTGGATGGCTGAATGGTTAGCATGCACTCGCTGTATCATAAAGCCTGTCATTGAGTCAACTGGCATGGTTTCGAATCCCCTGTTGTACGTGGCAAGGAGTAGGATCGCCTGTCCAACCTCATGGGTTTTAACCGGGTCCTCCGGTTTCCTCCCACTGCTAATGACCCCTACGCGCAAGTGGATTATTGAAAAAAAACAAAAACATTAGTCCCGAAATGACCTAGTTTGTGTCAAAAGTATTAAATGGGGCATGTGTTCTAATCCATTCAATATCTCAATTATCTGATAGTGTAGCGAGATGGGAGCCATGGTGGATAAGTGAGTAAGATGCTGACTTGCTATCCTGGAGGTCGCAGGTTTCGTTCCCAGTTCATGAGAATTTTCTGGCGTGGTTTCCCCTTGTCAGAGATGTGGAGGCTGTAGCCCCGCTTTCCAAGCAAAATTTTCCTCAGAGTACACTGTATGGCGTATGCCTGTCTTCATTACGACATTAGCCCAGTCCTAGCAGAATGATGGACGCTAAATTGCATTTCATTTCATTTGCTTTCATGTAGAGATATGAATAAGGCCTTGTCATATGAATAATTGTCTTAAGAATAATTTATATACATGCAATATTTGAACCAGCAAAATAAAGACCAGTAATAGGCAGATTTAATTCTTGCATAATACATCTTTAATCTTTTTGGGTAAGATACGATATTGTGACCATTCTATCTAGTACATTTATATCAATTTGATACCCAACTTTACTACTACTACTAACAAAGTGGATTATTTCCCCATATTGGAGCTTCTAATTACAAAAGGGATTATTTCCCCATATTGGAGCTTCTAATTACAAAGGGGATTATTTCACCATATTGAAGTATATCTGTATTAAAGGCCAAATAACACTCTTGTTGTAACTGAATAATATGGCACACTCTTTATTCTGGTCAACAAATTGTACTATTTAACAATATTCCAGTTAATTAATGATACAAATAAAAAATTTGAAAAATTCAACTAATAATGGTTTGAAAAGCCTTACGTAAACCTTTTCAAATGTGACTTGGATTTTAAAATACTTTCGACCCTCTGCACATGTAAAATAGAATGTAATGGATAATTTACACAACAGGTAGGGCACTTAATTAAAACATCTGGTAGTACTTAGAATAAGGCTATTATTTATTTTCTGGAGCTGTCAAACCAGCAAGAGTGTTATTGTCCCTTTAAAATGATCATAAAAAAAGGAACATGTGTTTTGATTAAAGTGATGTTATAAAGCAGATCAATATAATAGACATCCATTAAAATATTTATATCAGAAAGCTGGCACCATCAACAATTCTTCAGGTCAATCAATTGTTTGACACTTCTACGCGTAATATTGTAATATCCGAATGAGTCATTTTTATTTCTGGTACGTTTTTTCCAGAGACAATTGGTATTTTCAGCATCATATGTATATTTCGCTATAGTATAATATCAAATTCCTCATGTTTTAACCAACGCTAGTAACACAGTTTGATTTTTGGTACTTTTTCCCCGGTTAAACCTGCAGAATTAATTAATTAGACTAGGTAATTGGTATTTTCACTCAGCAAGGTAGTTTCTAACGTGTATCCTATGTTTTTTTCGCTATATAGTATAAGTTCTCGTGTTTTGATTAACGCTAGTGACGCAGTTTGATTATTTAACATTTAATTCGGAAAACAAAATCAAAATTCCAACACACAATAATATGATGTACAATAGGCTCATCAGTAATTTTCTCGAACAACAAAATAGTGGTTGACTGTTTACATATAGTGAGCGGTAGAGATTAATAAAATTTCAATTCAACATATATTTGTAATTACTGAACAGAATTTAACCATTATTGGACTGATATAATTGGCTTCAGTAGTTAGGGGACCGGACATTTTGGGATGAAAATATGGTAATATCTATTTTAATAATTAAGTGTGCAATATATGTATATATGTGAAGGACGGGGGAATCAATATATGTGTGAAGGAAGGCCACAAGTTCTCTTTTCTCAAGGCTATTGCACGCATGTAACTATTCAATAAAAAAACAAGAGGCTAGATTTTAACATGGGAGTGAGTAGAAATGAGACTTCTAGAACGAAGACTTTCAGTAGAAAAAAACGCTGCTATGCTCTATACTGATTCAGGGCCGGCGGAAGCAATTCTTGATTGGGGAGGGGGGGGGGCTTCTGAACCTGAGTCCCTATAGGGGGCTCAATAACCTGAAGAAAAGAGTACTTTTGACCAAATTATTGGGTGTGCTAAAGCTCCCCCTAGCCCCCCTACTCCGACAGGGCTGTGATCTGTGAAGGGTGGGGGAATCAATACATATGTGATGGATGGGGGAGTCAATATGTGTAAGGGCAGGGGATTCAATATGTGTAAGGGCAGGGGAGTCAATATCTGTAAGGACAGGGGAGTCAATATGTGTAAGGACAGGGGAGTCAATATGTGTAAGGACAGGAGACTCAATATGTGTAAGGACAGGGAGTCAATATGTGTAAGGACAGGGGATTCAATATGTGTAAGGACAGGGGATTCAATATGTGTAAGGGCAGGGGAGTCAATATGTGTAAGGACAGGGGAGTCAATTCAATATGTGTAAGGACAGGGGAGTCAATATGTGTAAGGACAGGGGAGTCAATATGTGTAAGGGCAGGGGATTCAATATGTGTAAGGGCAGGGGAGTCAATATGTGCATACCAATATTATCACATAAAAGAGTCTCCCCCACGTCTGGCCTGGGCAAAGTTCTCCCTCACATTGCACACATAGGTAGAGAAATAAAATGAATCATAAGTGACCAACAAAGTATCGTGTTGACAAATTTTTAAAACCCAGTTCGATTTTATTCCAACTGTTGCATAATGTAACGCTATAACGCCTACAACCATACGTAACCTTCCACTAAAATTAACCACCAGTGCCACCAGTATATAATAAACTCATGAAATAATGTACTAGATCAACTAGGGACATCAAACTAACATTACTACAATATTGGATTGTAATTAATATTGATTTGTAGGGAGTGGCCACAGTTTATGTAATGATCGAAATATTGTAGAACACATCATCTATGTAGCCTGCTATGTAAGTGTGAACCAGAATTTTAATATAGCCTATTTTTTACCTCGGGGAGGGGTTAACATGTGCGTGTCAGAAGGTCTTTCAATTAACCAAGTGGCATGGTTTTGACTCTTTGCTTGTATGTGATAAGGAGTAGGGTTGTCTCCCACTGTTAAATACCCCAACGCGCGAGAAAATTATTAAAATAAAGTCGAACCACATATTAGTCATGAAATGACCTAGTTTGAGTCAATGGAGATTAATATCTCTCTCTCTCTCTCCTCACCCTACTCTCTCTCTCTCTCTCTCTCTCTCTCTCTCTCTCTCTCTCTCTCTCTTTCTCTCATGGTCTTGCCTTGCACTCACTCATCCCACTCACTCATCTCTGAGAGAGGTTTGGTGTGGCTGTATCTATTTGCTTGGTCGGCTCATCTAGGGGGGGCCTGGGACAAGGTTTATGAAATTATTAACGCTGCCATAAACCTTTCTAACATGCAATGTAGTCTTAAACTTTCGTTATCATCATTCTGGGCTTTGCTGAATTGTGTAAGCTGAATCCCACTTTTACCTCCTTTTTGCGGTGAGGGTGAGGTGGAGAGGTGTCTAACTTCTAATTAGAATAACAGAGGGCTTTTATGATAAACCACCCAACAACATTATATACCGGAAAATACCGGAAAACAACCGGAAAACACCGAAAAGTAACTGGAAAACACCATTTTATACTAAATACTGGAAAACACAAAATACCGGAAAACACACTAAATACCGGAAAACACACTAAATACCAGAAAACATCCTAAATAGGTAACCTGTAGCCTGGTTCCCTTGTGTGCGGGGGTTTAGGGTTAGGAATAGGGTTAGGTTTTTCCAGTGTTTCCCAGAGGACCAGCGATGGATAATGTGAGGGATAGGGTTAGGTTTTTCCAGTGTTTTCAAGAAGACCAGGCTCCCGGTTACCTTTTTAGGGTGTTTCCGGTATTTAGTGTTTTTTTGCGGTATTTAGTGTTTTTCCTGTGTTTTCCGGTATTTAGTATAAAATGGTGTTTTCCGATTGTTTTTTTGATGTTTTCCTGTGTTTTCCGGTATTCAGTATAAAATGATGTTTTCCGGTTGTTTTTTTGATGTTTTCCGGTTGTTTTTTTTGTGTTTTCCGGTATTCAGTATAAAATGGTGTTTTCCGGTTGTTTTCCGGTGTTTTCCAGTTAGCTCGGAACTACCTATGATTGATGTACACAACTGTTCAATATAATGAGATAATCAAACTATTTTAACATTTATCAAACCATTTTTACAAACATCAATGAACATTGAAAGAAAAGGAAATTAATTGGTGCAATTGAAATATTTACACAAACTGTAACTAAATACTACACCTCTCTGAACAATTGACTTTAATTGGAGAGGATATTTGGATAAACTTTTCCCTGAGTTCTTTAGATCTGGATAATTAAATTATTGTATTGTTCAACATCACTATCCTTGATGAGCTGGCTGTAAAAATTCCTTTCATGCCATCGATAAACCTAGTAGCGAGAAGTATCGAACGAACGCAGTAATTGATGTCGGTATGTTCGCCTATTATACAAATCTAAATGTTTTTTTTCCGACGTCTCTTCAATTATCAGAAGTAAGTGACAGTGTTGAACATCCAAACATAATCGTAGTTTTGAGTTCTTTTTCTGTTTTTATGGATGAAATCCAGTTAAATAGATTGACTGACTAAAATATTTATAGATAGGAGGAAACTGTTTAAGACTCTCTCGCTCGGTTTGTAGTTAGTTTATCTGTACAAGTGTGTGTGTGTTCATCGAGTTCTCCGCGCGGTGGAATAATTTAATTAGAGTATTGTGATTGGTTTGACAAGTGGTTGATATCGAAGTGTTGAGTTGTGTTACTTTCTTGTAGCAATGTATAGGTTGTCAGCTAGGATGATGGATAAAAGAGATGTTGATAGAATGAATGAAATGGGGTTTTTAACACCTACTTTAAGACAGTAGAGACTGGGCTACTTAAGACAGGCATACACCATGCAGTGCGATGGGGGAAATGACTTAAAAGACTACCATGAGGGAAAGGAAATAAAATGGGATTTAACGTCCTACTGTTATGCACCTTACCTGGGCTAATGGAAGACACAGTGGTCTATGAGGGAAATTTTTCACGGGCAGCGGCGCTACAGCCTACTCTTATATCAAATTCCAACTGCCAAGGGATCTTTTACATGCACGCCAATATGTACACGGGACCTTGGTTTTTCATGCCATCCGAACAACTAGACAGAAAATCTGGATAAACTTTCTCGGCCAATGTAGGGATCGAACACTTAACCTCGAGGTTAGCAAGCCAGCGCTTCACCCACTTAGCCATGTGATGCCATGAGGGAAATGACTTAAAAGACTGTCAAGTACATATATCGGTGTAGTTTATTAAAAGATTAATTTATTTGTTCACTCAGTTTTATCCAATCTTGGAGCCACTGTGGCTAAGTGAGTAAGATGCTGCCTCGCTAGCCTGGTGGTTGCAAGTATGCAAGTGTTGGCCTAGAAAGTTCATCAAGATTTTCCATTATGGTTTCCACAGGACATTGGGAGGGGGCCTGACAACGACAGTTGTCTCGTTATTCAGATGGGACAAAAAATCAAGATCTCATGTACGCACGTAAAATATCCATTGTCAGTTTGAATTTGATATAAGGAAGGTAGGCCGTAGCACCTGTGGCCCGACAAAATTTACCTCATAGCACACTGTATGCCGTATGCCTGTCTTAATTAGCCCAGTCAGAGTAGGACATCTAACCCCATTTCATTTAGTTTTTTATCCAATCTTATCGCACGAAATGCAAAGAAAACGACCGACAAACCCTCTTTTCAGTGGCTAAGTAACCGTAAACACAGGTATTCTTTAAATTGGCCTTAGTAGGACATTAAACCCCATTTCATTTCATCTTTTATCCAGTCTTATCCCACCAAAAACAAAAAAACAATCGTCCCTATTTTTGTGGCAAGGTAACCGTAAACACAGTTATTCTTTTAACTGGCCTTAGATTTGATACCATCTAAATCACTAGCCTGTAACTGGTCAGACTGATAATTTGGGGGAAATAGTCTTAAATAATTAAATTAAATGGTTGCCTGCAGTAATTATTAATGGCTGTTTAGTCCCAATCTGGCAGAACATAGTCGCTTGTGTTTAGGATTGAATAAAAAGTATTTGTTCATTAATAAGATATGGGCTATTTGTTCATTATATTGAAAACAAATGGTGGTTATTTTTTTTATATAATTATTTCTGTAGTTTTGTAATCAGAGTTCAGCTTTAATAAGATATGGACTAGCTTAAGTGAGTGGGCGTATATATATACTTACATAAGTACATTTACTCGAATAAAAAAAACACTTGAAGTGAGTGGGTGTATATACTTGAATAAGATAATCCTTAGTGAAGACGTCCACCATCTTAGAAATGGTTGAAGGAGATTTTTAAGAGGAAAAATGATTGAATTTAAGAGAACAAATATTTGTCAAGTTCAATCTACCCCGATTTTTATAATCTTAACAGGACAGAGCCTTTTAATCTAAGTTTTTGGGAAATTTTATAAGATGAGTTATTTTCTGAGCATATTATTTGGTAACAGCTGCAATATAAAGTTAAGGACACACAAGGCGAATTCTTCACTCGATGCAACAGTCAAATGCATAACCTTTCACATCACATGATTAAACATGGTAGCGAACATGTTTTCAAACAATCACATGACTTCTCGATACGAGTGGTGATTAGCTAATGAATTCTACAATTGGGTGAATAATGATTAGACCGAATATATACATGTATCCAACGTGTTTGATTGATTCAGGCGAATGATTCGGACGAATGACAGTGGACTCACTAGGCGAGTTTCGGTGCCAATTGATTCGGCCGAATGATTCTACTGTGTCTCGCTCTTTACTACCTGGACATCAATAAGTTTAGAATAACTACCTAACCATCTATTTATATCGTTCTTGATTAGATCTCAAACCATGCATTAACAGTTTACAATGGCCAGTCCGTATTGAGTTTAAAATAAAGATTGAGACACGAAGGCATTATAGGTTTGGAATTAAAATAGACTCATAACCATGCCTTATATTATAAAGTTTAAAATAACCTGTGTGCCATGCAGGCATTATCGCTATGGAATAACCATAAAATTAGAAATTTAGAATACCGCCATAACCATGCATTCAATCTCGGCAGATAAACGAAAAGGTAATTAAACTTATCAAACTTTCATTCAAAAACAACAGATTTGATGATTTACAGGGAACTATTTTTAGCGCGCAATGTGAGTGATTCGGCCTAATACGCAAAATTCCTGAATGATCGCCAATTGAGCAACAATCTTATAGTAAATGCAGGAGGACTGCACTACACGCAAAACAAAAACAAAAATTCTTACAAGATAAACCTGCGGACAAGACAGAAAACAGACATTGCAAAAACTAAACAATTATCAAATCTAGTGAATGGATCTTTGTAAAGCGACTGACGGAAGAATACGTCACATGACATTCAAAATTGCCAGCAAGATAAACAAATGATTAACTTATCTCTTGAGGTTGAGATTGCCATGCATTATAAGGATAGAATAACAACATAGAGATACTTAAATAAATACCCCTCCCCACAAACAACCATGTTTTAAAATAACCCTTGAAGTAATGCATTATAAGTTTTAAATATCCGTATAACAATGCATTATAAGTTTGGAATATCTCCTGATCCATGCATTATAATAAACCTCAAACCAGATATTATAATAAAATAAAACCAAGTACGACCAATCCAAACCGTAAGCCGGAATTTAATGTCCTAAAAAACGTTATAGGCAAAATAGTATATTCAAGCAAAATAGTGTAATCAGCAAATGGACTGTTCTCCCGTGTACAAAATACACGACAAACAGTGGTAACCTATACATTAAACCATGAATTATTGTCCTGTTGAAATGTAATCAAAATTCCATTTTGGTAGATCCTATATATAAATGAGTTACATCCCACTGGGAAGAGAGTGTATCCGATATAGATCTTTTGTATATATATATAAGATGTATGAATCATAATATGATATAGACTAGAGTTACTGTAAAGTGTGTTGTAGTATATATAATTGATATATTATATAGTATGTATGATATATACTATATGTTACATTTTATAATTGATGTTGTAAAAACGAGGTTAACTTATAGTGTTTATCATTGATATTTACCAGTAGGATACTGTACAGTTATTGACAACATATTTATACACATATGTATTTCAATGATGAAAGAGGCTGTCTATAGAAATCTAGAAACATATATATATCAATAGTGCGATATAATTCCTCCTAGCTAGGTTTGATTTGATTGCTGTGTTACAGCAACTGATTCTTATAGATTTTCATCTTCTACAAGGTATTGTGTACTGTATTTTGTTATTCTTTCTATCTGTGTTTTTGTGTTACAGTGATATTTGTTTTTCTTGCTATCTGACGTGTTAAGTGATTTTTGTTTGTGTAGAATTAGCCATTTTTGTTTTAAAGTGAACGAACGTCAATATGATGTAAGATCTGAAATTTAATAGGATTATATATACTCAGTAGCAGTAACAAGGCTGTATGTAGGATTTCAAAAGTGGGGGTGCAGCAGAGTGATGGGGCGCCATAGTCTCCACATAACTGATATACGAAAGTTTGGATCAGAGCAAACGAACCCATTGGGGTGGGCGTCCTTAAAACCGACCGACTGATCAGTGCCTTTAGAGCATTACTGTGTGATCATAATCAAGTGTATTATTTTATAATTGAACGACTGTCAGAATTTATTTTTTGGGAATGGTGGGGGGGGGCGCCGTTCGTCGGGGTTCAGTAGTCATGAGAAAGATCAGAATTGTTTTACGGGTCGAAGTCTGGGCACTGCATTAACTCTTAATTAGAACATATTCCACTCCCTCCCAGTTCCAAGTTCCAATCTTTCCCAGGGTCCAGTTCTCACACTTGTCTTGTCTTGGAGCCTGTGTGTCAGATAGACCAACTAAATTAACAGAAATTCTACTGTCCTTGTCCACCGAGGTGATATTGCAGACAAATAGAACTCTGAAACCTATAGAAATTGAATTGAAATATTGTTTAATGGCACGTCAGCACCAACCGGGCCATATTGCGCCAAGTGAAACCTATAGTGGGAGAGTCTCAGAGTTATACTTGTCTGCAATATCACCTCAGTGGACGTGGACCTAAAATACAACTAACTCACACAGAGTTCTACTATTTTGCAGATATGGTAATCATTGAAAAAGAAATATATACCATGCAAGTCCCCCAAAACAAGTCTAGAAAAAAGCCATTTGTCACAGACATTGTGAGGCACAAATTCTCACTTGGTGGCTGGCATTTTGTGTGGCACAACTTGTTTTGATATGTCTTGTACAAGCTCAGTAGCCAGTGGCGGAGCCACAGGGGGGTATGGGGGGGTAGTTACCCTCCCACTTTTGAAAATCATGGCAATCCCAATTTTGCTAAAAATGACATAAAATTTATGGGGGGGGGGGGAGGATCACTTGTTTGTGCATTATATTATATTAAAGTGCAACACATCACATGTTAGAAAGGGCTTTTCTCGACCTAAAACGGGTGTGTTCAATAGCTGGAGAAGGGCGTTTCCCTAGGCAAAAAGGGCGTGACTAAAAAAAAAATTGGGGGGCAAAGCCCCCAGACCCCTATAGCTTTTTACCCCCCCCCCCACTCAGTACCGGCTGGCGCCGCCGCTGTCAGTAGCGTCTCTCTCCTTTCTCTCTCTAGTGGTTGGATTGCCGAATGGTTAGCACGTGTGCACTGTATCATAAGGTCTGTCTGTGTGGTTTTGATTCCCCGGTTGTACATGTATATAAGGGGTAGGGTTGCCTGTCCAGCCTTGTCAGGTTCTAAAGTTACCTCACACTGCTAAAGACCCCTACACGCAAGCGAATTATTGAAATATAATTGAACTATATGTTAGTCCCAAAATGACCTAGTTTGTGTCAATTGGACATTAAACTCTCTCTCACTCTCTCTGTATTTAATTAAACAAGACTCTGTTACCCATATGTCACATATTTACATGTATAATAATGAATCTATTTTACGCTTAATGGATTATAATTACACAAGAATGAATTATTAATTAATAATTTAAAATAGGTAATTGATAGTGATTGTGTCAGATGGTTTGTAGGATATTGTATTTGTGACAATGAGTGTGAAATTTAAAATCAAATAGGAATCATTTGATACTGTGACAGTACTTGCAGTCAGACTGGCTATTTGTGGAATTGCTCAACATGTTTTTCCAATGAATAAAACTGTTAACTCTTAAAGACGATTTGTTCCAGGACTAGGATAATTTGTTCTAAGACCAGGGTTATTTGTTTTAAGACCAGGGTTATTTGTTCTAAGACCAGGGTTATTTGTTCCAAAAAATGAGATAATTTGTTCGAAGACTATGATAGTTTGTTCTAAGACTATGATTATTTGTTACAAAAATGGGATAATGTGTTAAAAATTGCATGATGTGTTCCAAAAAGGAAATAATTTGTTCCAAGACTTAAGACTAGGATTTTTGTTCCCAGACTAGGATAATTTGTTCAAAATCTAACAAAATTTGTTCCAAAACTTGTTCATATAGCCAAATAGTGTGTTTCAAAACCAGAGATATTTTTTATGGAAAACTAGAATAGTTCGTAGTCTGCGACTCCGGGGAACAGTTGTTCCTAAACCAGGACAAATGTGTTCATTAACTGTGTTTATTGAGTGTTTAAAGTAAATTCTAGAGTTGAACATCAACAATGGGTGGAATTACTTGTTTTGAACCCTTGCTTCTCTTTCTACAGGTTTCACCACATCAGAAAATGTCAAATGGCGTACATAATCATATGAAGCATGCAGACAGTAATTCAGATTCTGTAAGTAAAAATATCTTTCTACTTCTTTTTTTTAAATTGTACTTTAGATCATAAGGTCTGCCATTGCCTTAAGTGCCGTGGTTTTGATTCTTCGCTTGTATCTTACAAGAAGTAGGTTCGCCTAGTCCAACGGTCCAGCCCCAAGGGTTTTGTCCAGGTCCTCCTGTTTCCTTCCACTGCTAAAAACCCCTTCCTGCAAGTTGATTATTGAAATAAAATTGAATTTAAAGTAAAATCTTGTGGATGCTTTAAAATTTAAAGTTATAATCTGATTGAGACAAAAAAGTATCTTCAGAATATTTTCTTGCCAAAGGGGGATAATTCAGATTATGTTGTGTCAGCTGCATGTTTCTTTCCGTGCAACCTCTTGAGTTATCTCTGGTTTCCTCCCACTCCTGAAGTTTCCTACACGCAAGTTAATTATTGAAATAAAATTGTCCCAAAACAAAGAGTTTGTGTCCAGTGGATGTTAAAACCCATTTTACCATCTCTTTGTACCGTATTTCTGCCAAGGAGAGTTAATAATGTATATTTTCAAAACCATTATATATTTTTTGATCCTGCAGGATAACAGTGGTGATGATGGATCCATATCAAGTTCCCAGGTAGACGGCCCACAGAGCCAATCATCCAACGCAAAACCAAGTCCTCACAAAAGTCGTAAAAACCGCAAGTCACGGCAAGAATGGATCATTCTGGAAGGGCTGAGAGATGGACAAAGATGCGAAGAAAAACCAGAAAGGTACCAGGGGTTCTTGATGAAGAGAAGAAAATGGCCCCTGAAAGGCTGGCACAAGGTATGTTATAACAGTAGCCTTTGAACCCTGATTATACATGGGGTGTTGCACATCCCTCCATAGATTTACAGGACGTCATATTAATTATGACGTCAACGTAATTGGAGCTTGACATTTCCAAAGCCGCAAAATCAAAATTTTTGGTATATGCGATACAACATCAACCCGGTTTTGCGGCATTTCGGGTTCTAAGGGTTAAAGTTAAAAGTTGTAAACCTCTGACTCCGTATTTTCCATAATATTCAAAATCACGAATTGGTCCATTTCAATCAATATTGATGTTGTCATTTTACTGTGAAAATATGGAATCCTAATATCCAATATTTAAAGACACAATCAACATTTTAATATCGGTATACAATGCTGTGTCCCCTACAGACAGACTTGTTTTGAATGCAATTTCTAATGAACAAAGAAAGATATACCGGTATCTAGATTACCTGTAGCATGCAAGATGGTGATATATCTGCATTGTGCAAGGTGGTGATATATCTAGAGCCGTCAATATGGTGATATATCTGCATTGTGCAAGATGGTAATATATCTGCATTGTGCAAGATGGTGATCTATCTAGAGCCATCAATATGGTGAAATATCTAGAGCTTGTAAGATGGTGATCTATCTAGAGCTTGCAATATGGTAATATATAATGCATGCAATATGGTGATACATCTAGAGCTTGCAAGATGGTGATATATCTAGAGCCGTCGGGGATCACGGTGGCTAAGTGGATAAGGCTCTGGTTCGCTAGCCTGGAGGTCGAGTGTTCGATCCCTGCATAGGCCGAGAAAGTTCATCTCGATTTTCCAGCGTGATTTCCCCTTGTCAGTGATGCAGATGGAGGGCCTGACAAGGACAGCTGCCTTGTCGTTCGGATGGGACGAAAAACCAAGGTCCCGTGTACACATTGGAGTGCACATAAAAGATCCCTTGGCAGTTGGAATTCGATATAAGAGTAGGCCGTAGCGCCGCTGCCCAGGCAAAAATTTCCCTCATAGCACACTGTATGGCGTAGGCCCGTCTTCAATTAGCCCAGGTTCGGTGCTTAAGCGTAGGACGTTAAACCCCATTTCATTCATTCATTCATCTAGAGCCTTCGATATGGTGATATATCTAGAGTTTGCAAGATGGTGATATATCTAGAGCTTACAATATGGTAATATCTAGAGCATGCAATATGGTGATATATCTAGAGCTTGCAAGATGGTGATATATCTAGAGCTTGTAAGATGGTGATATATCTAGAGCATGCAATATGGTGATATATCTAGAGCATGCAATATGGTGATATATCTAGAGCTTGCAAGATGGTGATATATCTAGAGCTTGCAATATTGTGATATATAGAGCATGCAATATGGTGATCTATCTAGGGCTTGCAAGATGGTGATATATCTAGAATATGCAAGATGGTGATATCGAGCAAGACAGTGATATATCTAAAGCATACAAAACAGGGACTATGTCTACAGCATATAGAATAGTTAAATGATATACAAGATGATGATATATTTAAACTAAACAAAAAATGACATGTCGTCTGGGGAGAATGAGCGATCAATAATACTTGTCTTCTGTTTATTTCAGAGATTTTTTACATTAGATAAAGGAATATTAACGTATGCTAAAAGTCCTAATGATGTAAGTATGATCATTCTATCTACTATTTATTTATGGGGCTTGGATGGCTGAATGGTTAGCTATGTATTATAAAGTCTGTCTTTGAGTCAACTGGCGTGGTTTCGAATCCCCAGTTGTACGTGACAAGGAATACGGGATCACCTGTCCAACCTCGTGGGTTTTCTCCGGGTCCTCCGGTTTCTTCCCACTGCTTAAGACCCCTACGTGCAAGCAAATTATTGAAATAAAATCAAAACCTAGTTTGTGTCGAATGGACATTAAACCCCATTTCTCCCTCTTTCTCTCTCTATTTATTTATGTCTGAATCCGATCTGCCTTTTATCCTTTTTGATGGTCATTTACGGCATGTCTAACCTCCATCAGCCCATTCGATGCAAAACAGTAGGACTTTAAACCCTGTTTCATTAGTTCATGGCGGGGGGGATTGGATAGCTTAATTGTTAGTATGTGCACGCTGTATCATGTGGTCTGTCATTGAGTCAACTGGTGTCGTTTTGATTCCCTGGTTGTATGTGACAAGGGGTTTCTTCCCACTGCTTAAGACCCCTACGTGCAAGCATATTATTGAAATAAAATCAAAACCTAGTTTGTGTCGAATGGACATTAAACCCCATTTCTCCCTCTTTCTCTCTCTATTTATTTATGTCTGAATCCGATCTGCCTTTTATCCTTTTTGATGGTCATTTACGGCATGTCTAACCTCCATCAGCCCATTCGATGCAAAACAGTAGGACTTTAAACCCTGTTTCATTAGTTCATGGCGGGGGGATTGGATAGCTTAATTGTTAGTATGTGCACGCTGTATCATGTGGTCTGTCATTGAGTCAACTGGTGTCGTTTTGATTCCCTGGTTGTATGTGACAAGGAGTAAAGGGTCGCCTTTCCAACCTAGTGGGTTTTCTCCAGGTTCTCTGGCTTCTCACACTGCTAAAGAACCCTACACTACACCCAAATTTTGAAATAAAATTGAACAATATCTTAAGACTCAAAATGACGCGGTTTGTGGGGAGTATACTGTGGCGAGCCTCTGTGAAAAGTAACAAGCAGGCTAATAAACGTAGGTCAACACTCACTGGAATATAAATCACCATGTACAATTAACGTGGAATCAGCTATATATACCGATACTTGGATCGTCTCGCCTGGGGCTTATCAAACATTGACAGTCTTAGATGGAGATCTACTTAAAGTGGACTTAACTGTAGTCACTCAATTAGTTTCATACAATTACTTTACAATTACTGTCATGTCTACCAAGAACCTGTTAACCTTTCTCTCACCATTAGACTCTATCATCCAGCTAAAGTCTTGGTGTATTTAGCAGTGTCATCAATCCAGTCCAGTGAGTCACAACATGGACATTATGTTTTATAAGGTCCATGGTCACAATTTTTGTGGAAATAAATATGTAGGTAGTTGTGAGAATCAAATTGGATTTAAATGGCAATTCTTTAGCAGGATGTATATTCACACATTACAGAAGCAGCAACCCCATTGATACTATAACAGGAACAGCCATATTTTCTTCCCTTTGGCCTGAATAATTCATGAAAAAGCGAGACTAGTAGCTTTATTTTAATTTCCAATTTGAATTTTCTTAACAGTTCATCTTTTTGTAGTCTGCCAATTTTCTAAATAGACATGTTTCATCCAAGAAAAAATTATGCATTAACCTTTTTACGAAATAAAATAACATTTGCCCCATGGTGGTTTGTGTCGAAAATAGTGGTTTTGTTTTCATCTTTCATGACACGGTAATATGAATCATAATCAATGTATGGCCATCTTGTATATGTCAATCGTCGCGTTATTCTATAATCCAGTTGGTCAAGCTCTTAGTCCGTATACCATAATATATTGATCGTAATATATTGAGTTATTGCTGCGGGGCAGAATGGTAATTGAGGGAACAGTAAATTGCTTCTTCTAGAGGACATGAATTATGATGTTCATTTCATTTCATTTTTAGATGGGAATAACTTTATTTTTCCCTCAAACTTTGTATTGCTGAATTTGGTTAAAATAGGGCCATAGAATATTTTAATGTACAGAATTAAGAGACAGGGACAACATGTTGAAGCCGCAATGGGTCATTAAACGGTTGGGTTGAGAGTTGTTGGAGCGTTATTCGGAAGATAACCAACTGGTCTAGTGTGTACGCTTTAGATAATAAGGTCTGTCATTGAGTCACGTGTCATGGTTTCGCTTACCAACTTGTATGTGACATTGATAAGGGTTTTCTGTCTAACCTCCTGGGTTATCTCCAGAACCCCCGGTTTCCTCCCACGGCTAAAAACACATGCTCTCAATCGAATTATCGAAATAAAAATGAGAACCAAATTTGTCCCAAATTGACCTTTTTTGTGTCGAGTGGAAATTAAACCCCATTTCTCTCTCTCTCTTTTCCTAAACATGATCATCTCTCTCTCATCTCTCTCTCTCTCTCTCTCTCTCTCAGTAATATGTATTTTATTTACAGATATTAAAGGGAAAGTTACATGGCGTAATAGATATCGGTTTAGCAGTTATATCATACAAGCGTAAACGACAACGACTTGATATTGATGCTGAGGAACAAGTTTACCACATAAAGGTTAGTAGTTAAAATAAACCTCCTAGATAAGATATTGATTTCTGATAATAACTGCCAGAGTTATTGCCTTTGATCATTTTACAAATATCTTGTGGACACTCTGAGACCAAAGTGATCATCATCCATTGTAACACTTTTTGGGCCTTGAGACAATTTTGGTTCTTTACAAAATTGTTTCTTCACTTTGTCTATAGAGTCAAATCACACGTACTTAAGAACATGAATAGATAGTTATACATAAAACCCCCCAGGGATAATTTGGTTAAATCATAATCATTGTCAAAATATCCATCAAATTCAGGCTGTTTATTGACCTATGGTTGTTAGACCAAATAAGGTAGTGTCTACCCCTTTTAGTCGTGTGAAAATACAGAAGTTTATTCCATATTTGGAATGAAAGTTACCGAATACCTGTAGGTATAAATTAGGGTGTAAAGTGGGTTGGAATAGACTCACCAGACAATTCCAAGAATCTGTTATCTATTGAGAATGAGGAACCTGCAAAGTTAATCCAACTTACCAATAAAGTTGTGAAACTATTGATGCTGTAGTGTTTTTACGATCACAAAGAAACACAACAATTAAAGAAGTCCTATAGTGCTACCCCATTTTTACAGTGTTTTTAAAAGGTCTTGAGACAAATGATCCATTTCTGATAAACGGTTACAACAAATACATACATCGTCCCTGATAAACAATATCAACAAATACATACACCATCCCAGATAAACAATATCAGCAAATACATACACCATCCCAGATAAACAGTATCAGCAAATACATACATCATCCCAGATAAACAGTATCAGCAAATACATACACCATCCCAGATAAACAGTATCAGCAAATACATACATCATCCCAGATAAACAGTATCAGCAAATACATACACCATCCCAGATAAACAGTATCAACAAATACACCATCCTAGATAAAGTGTAAGCAAATACATACACCATCCCAGATAAACAGTATCAACAAATACATACACCATCCCAAATAAACAATATCAGCACATACATACACCATCCCAGATAAACCGTATCAGCAAATACATACACCATCCCAGATAAACCGTATCAGCAAATACATACACCATCCCAGATAAACAATATCAGCAAATACATACACAATCTCAGATAAACAATATCAGCAAATACATACACCATCCCAGATAAACAATATCAGCAAATACATACACCATCCCAGATAAACAGTATCAGCAAATACATACACCATCCCAGATAAACAGTATCAGCAAATACATACACCATCCCAGATAAACAATATTAACAAATACATACACCATCCCAGAAAAACAGTATCATCAAATACATACACCATCCCAGATAAACAGTATCAGCAAATACATACACCGTCCCTGAAAGTACATACACCATCCCTGAAAAGACTGACTAATACCTGTCAGTGGTCGTTATCGGTTTGATCTCGGTCGCATGCTGACTAATCCCAATCAGTGGTTGTTATCGCAAGTCACAAAAACAATGAAATTGACTGATTGGGACTGGCTTTGATGGTCGTAATCCGTAATAGTGAGCTGCCCGTATTACTGAGTTCAATTTATAAGGAATATAGAGATATAAGTGATTCTTTGAATATTATGGTCGACGTCGTATACGTGAGTTGGTCATTAAGCGGGATTTCACTGTATTTTGATTTCTGTAATAAAAAAACAAAAAAAAAACAAATCGAAACAAAAACCTACAATAATATTTAATCCCTTTAATTAACTGAGTATTATATGTTTATACAGGTGAAAGATAGTAAAGTGTTTGATAATTGGATAGATAGAATACGCCATCATAGATTATATCGGCAACATGAGATAGCTTACGGAACCAAGGAATCACCAAGATTAACAGAAATCTCATCACCTATAGAAGATATAGTTATCAGCCCATTAGCAAGTAAGAACTTGACTATAATATTAGTCGGCTCCATTATTCCTCATTGTGCCAGGGGGGGGGGTGGATGGCTGAAAGTTGTACTTTGCATGGAGTAGGGTCGCCTGATCAACCTCGTGTGTTTTCTCCGGGTCCTCCAGTTTCCTTCCACTGCTAAAGACCCCTACGCACAAGCAAATTATTGAAATAAAATTTAAGAAAACCATGTTAGTCCCGAAATGACCTTGTTTGTGTCGAGTGGACGTTGAACCCCATTTCTCTCTCTCTCTCATGTCCCAGATTCATTAGTTGTGTAATATACGATACAGTGATCATTTCATATCAATTCCTTATCCAACTTCGCTTACTGCAAAGAGAAGAAAAGGGTGGGGGTGAATGGCCTAAATCGTGCACTTTAGATCATAAGGTCTGTCACTGAATCAATTGTGACAAACAGTAGGGTCGCCTGCCCAACTTGTTGGGTTTTCCCTGGATCCTCTGTGGTTTCCTCCCACACCTAAAAGACCCCTACGAGCAAGCGAATTATTGAAATACAATTAAACCATGTGTTAGTCCCGAAATGACCAAGCTTGTGTCGAGTGGACGTTAAACCCCATTTCTATCTCTCTTGCTCTTTTTTCTACAATGATTCCAACTTCTTGTTTCAGCTGCTAATTTCCCGGAGAAGAGTCGAACATTAACTTTAAAGAAGGAAGTTATTCGTCAAGCTAGTTTTAATAAAGGAGTTGGTGGTCAGAGTCGTGTAGCTGCTTGGGTTCTAGATACCGCAGGTTTTGAAAAATGCAATAAAGGTTTGTATCCATTCTCAGTGCTTTAGGGGTTTTTTTTAGATCAATTTTTCAGGTTTCAGGTTTCCAGTTTTCAAGAGTAGCATCTGCAGGATGACAAAGTAAATGTGTATTTCTTCGAATGGGACAGAATATCAGGATTCATCCATGTCAGTTTGGATCAAGCCCTGATAATTGGAATAGGGTAAAGAGTTGTTAAAAATGCTGCTGTCCTGGCAAAATTCCCGTCCCTATTATTGCATGTTTGTCCATTAAAAAAAAATTCTAGTTGAAAATTAGTATTATCAGACTTCGCGAGTGTAGGATTTTACAGGTTATAGAAAAAAAAACATGTTCCATTTGATATAAGTGGTCCACAAAAAGAAATGGTTTATGAGCTAAGGAAAAGTTACATACATTGTACACAATCTACGTCAATCAAAGCTCTCCTGACATGACCTCATACGAAAACCCATCAGATCTTTGCAGAGTGGAGACTATCAGAAGTACAAAAAAATTCAAAATTGAAATCTGTTTTTAAATAGATATTATAGTAATAGAAAGTCAGCTAATTAATTTCAAGAGATGGAAATCTTGGAGCAATATTTTAACATTGATTAATTGAATCTAAACTATTTTTTGGTCTTTTTCACATTGTACAATTTTTGTATTTGTTTTTTATTGTTGTATTTTAGACTTGAGTGATGCCCAGAATAGGTTGTATGAATTGCGAGATTTATTAGAAGATATACAAAATTTACCACTATCTGGCGAAACCACAGTAGAAGTAAATATCATACAAATTACTACATTTTCAGTTTTTAAGTTATTTATTTTTCAATTTCGTTTTCTTTATACTAAATGGTGTGTGATTTGTTAGAGGCATGTTCACATTTGTGATTTGTTAGAAGCATGTTCACATTTCTGATTAATTTTTACAATTTTGTTTTCTTAATTTATTTGCTAACACTTACAGTAGTCTCCCTTTTTATTAATTTTGAGCAATTTCGTTTAAAACGTAAATAGAATTTTCATTTCAGTTTTAATGTAGGACATTTTATCTTAATTGTTAGAAGCACCAACTCACCCACAAAATCATTTTTCAAAGCTCATAAGGTTTGGAAATGTTGTCAGAGCATTGTAGAATTTTAAAAGAATTGAACATGTTTTTGCTAGGATTTAAAAAAAACCTCTATTCACAAATTAGTCATTACCTTACTTGTTAGAAGCACCTAACACTAGGTTTGTAAATGTTGTCAGAGCATTACAGAACCCAAAATTTCTCCAATATGTTTTTATCAAAAAATCACTAAAATATTCTATGAATTTAAAAAAATTGAAAAGATTTTGCTAGGTTTACAAGGTTTGTAAATGTTGTCAGAGCATTGCAGAACCCAAAATTTCTCCAATTAGTTTTTATCAAAATATCACTAAATTATTCTATGAATTTTTTAAGATTTGAAAATGATTTTGCAAGGATTAAAAAAAAATATATTCACAAATTACTCATTACCTAAATACCTAAAAAAAAATTGTCTTGATTACAATGCAACTCACAGCATTTGATAGAGTTATAAAATTGTCACTTATTTCCTGCCTCTGTCTAAATACAGCATGTCTTGTTTATAGCATCCTAATATATGCATGCTATACCCATATATAGGCATGTAAAAATGTATGTTATCTGGTCACAGGCTCTTTATAAATCTGTTTCCTGTGAGTGAACCATTTACATAATAAGGCGACACTTTGTTGTACATTTACTATTATCAGATCTAGAATTAAGTTAGCTATAGACAATATCAGTAATTTAGCAGTAAACTGGATAAAATAGAAAGATAAATAATGATTATGGTTTATCGTCAACAATTTATTAACCATTATTTAAATTACATAGGCTTATTATTGTATTTGCATATGGGAGTAAATTCTTGTGCATGAGACAGAGTATGCTTACTTTTTCTCAGGTCATATTTAAATATAGAATTAATTTAAGGCTGCTGAGTGATTTTGAATTATTTGCAAACTAAAATTTTGTGAAACTTCAAAATCTCTGAAAGGAATATTTACAAAGATATAATTCATTGAGAATATTGCGAAATTCATCGTCCGCTGCAAATGATGTAAACATCCTAGTGTCACCTATAGAAATCTTTTGATGGACTTCTTTTGAATTCGATTGAATCCGAGTCACGGAGATAATCTACTGTTAGGTATTAAAATGAAAAAGTTTCCAATATTTAATGGTTAGATTTGACACAAGAACTTACTCTTAATGATATACTCTCCGGTAAATATTTTACATAATATACCTCTTTTAATGCTCAAATGATTCCAAAAAGGTGAAAAGCAATTATACATTATGGTATTATGAAATATCAAACTTCTTGCAATATTGTTCAAGACCATACACTTTGTGTTAGGCCAAACAAATTTGATTTTCTCTTCTTCAGGAACACTTGTAAACATCGGGCAGTAAACATTTTCTGTTCTTTGGGAACACCTGTAAAAATTTTTGTGTTCTTCAGGAACACCCGTAAACATTTTCTGTTCTTTTGGAACACCTGTAAACATTTCCTGTTTTTCAGGAACACCTGTAAACACTGTGTGTTCTTCGGGAACACCAGTAAATGTTTCGTGTTCTACGAAACACCAGTAAACTTTTTCTGTTCTTTTGGAACACCTGTAAACATTTTGTGATCTTCGGGTACACCTGTAAACATTTCGTGTTTGTCAGGAACACCTGTAAACATTTCTTGTTCTTTAGATACACCTGTTTAAAAAAACAAAAGGTCTTGATTGTTTTGTTCAAAAAGGTTTTACTTCTAAATATTTAAGTTTTGCAATTTAAAATTTAAACGTCTTTCATGTGCTTCAAGTGGCTATTTCTTTTAAAGACCTCGAAGTACAAAAAAATCAAATTTGTGTTACCTTACTGATATGATTTAAATTGGACCAAAATAACAAAAGTATTTTATACTTTTTATGAATTTATAGGAAAGTCAAATTGAATAATATACTTTTTATCTTCTTAATGTATTCCTGAGGAATTTTAATCAGTTTGTCTAACCTGGTTACCATGGTAATATTAATCAGTTTGTTTAACCTGGTTACCATTGTTAAATTTTGCTTTTCATCTTTTTACTCACTGCTAGTTGTAATTATAAACTTCAAGTCTGTTCAATTTCTTCAAAAATTTTACACAATAAACAATTAATAATTTGCAGTTTGTCAGAAAGTGTGCCAATAACTGGCAAAGTAACACATTCTACAGACGGTCGTACTGTAACAAAATGTAAAAAATAATAATGAATACTAGGAATTGTTGAATATTTTCATTATATTGGACTTTCTCTTAATTGCTTATTATTACACAGAGCATGGTTTTGAATCCCCGGTTGTACATGACAAGGAGTAGGGTCGCCTGTCCAACCTCTTGGTTTTCTCTGGGTCCCCCAGTTTCCTCTCACTGATAAAGACCCCTACGCGCAAGATGTTACTCCCGAAATGACCGAGTTTGTGTTGAGTGGACATTAAACCCCATTTCTCTCTCTCTTATTGAAATTTAGAGTTATACCCTGTCTTGTGTGGATGTATTTTGTTGCCTTGAAGAGACTTGAAGATTACGATATTTAGTATTTTCATCTTACTAATCTGTATTATTATTGTTGTTTGCTTCTTTCTTCTACTAGTACCCAGAACTTCTCACTCAATCTTGTGAAAAACCAAAAACCCGACGCTTTGTTGGTGTACGAACAAGTAAAAGAAAATCTAAGAAATTAGATAGTCCCACACACGGTCGAGATTCCATAGTGAGTTGCTACAGATAGAAACAATATTTAAATCACATTGTCATTGTCTCTGATTTCTTTTTTTTAATACAATATTTGGCTCGGTTAACGTACAGCCATGGAATTTCTTACATTGGAGGGGGGGTGGGGTGGATGGCCGAATGGTTAGCAAGTGCGTGCCGTATCATAAGGCCTGTTATTGAGTCAACTGGTGGGGTTTTGAATCCCCGGTTGTATGTGGCAAGGATTAGGTGCGCCTGTCCAACCTTGTGGGTTTTCTCCGGGTCCTCTCTTACACTTGATAAGAAAGATTTACTAAATATCAGTCACTAAAAAACTAGTACCTGACATTTTTGACTTTCTGCGAGACATATGTGGATAAATATCAATAAACATGACAAAAATATGGGATACTGGACCAAAGTGAGAAAATGACAGAAACCTAAGGGATTGTGCGTGACGTGACGCAGCATGAATTTGTGCCCAACAATGTCTGTGTGTAATACCTGGTTTGATGTATGATTTTCATTTTATCATAACTTTATCCAAGATGGATGATCTTCATTTTATCATAACTTTTCCCAAGATGGATGATCTTCATTTTATCATAACTTTTCCCAAAATGGATGATCTTCATTTTATCATAACTTTATCCAATTTGGATGATGTGGAAATCGCTGCATCTGCCATTTGAAACAGTATTTAGACCTTGAAACAGAAAATCATAGAAAAGCCCATTTTCCCTAAAATCTATAAATGTGATTATAAATGGCAATTATTTCTGATGTTTTATTTTTATAAAAAATACCCCCTCAAAAAACCCCGAAACACTTGAATTTGATTTCTTGATAAGTACGTAATTTCCATTTTCCTGTGTCAAAATGTCAAAAGCCAGAATTACGTTAAAATTCTGGTCACCTTCTGATAACTTCATGTAAGAGGCAATTTCCTTATAATCACTTCCGATAAATCGATCTACGTTGCACACGTCACCACGTTATCTGCTAAAAAAAGTAGATGAGTTTTGTCTTATGAAACATGGCATTGTCATTCACCATTGGCAACACAGTAAAAATCTTCTAGTTGTTGGACATTGAAATTAGATAAACCAGACGGCGGAAATTGTTCTTCAATCTAGTTAAAACAAAGATCCAATTTCGTTTCGTTTTTTATAGTTCAAAATTTTGTTTTACTTGTCTTTACTACACTCTAGGTAGTAGTAGACCATCAAAAGTATAAAAAAAAACGAAACGAAATATATTTTAATTAGATTGATTTTTCTTCATAGCATGTTATAGGGCGCATGGCCGTAGTCTTTAGCCCAATTGGTGCTGATGATGTGTCGTATCAATCATAGTAAGATATCCACAAACAGTACGTTTTCTGGGCCAAATGGTTGTAGAATTATATTTTGTGTCAAACTGACTCAAACTTTCAGATTATCAAGTAAGTATATAAGAAGATGAACTGCTATTAATCTAAAACTTGTCACATTTAACGTGCCAAAATTAAACAATATTTTAAGTCCCATCAAATAATGTTATTATAGATGTATAATGACCCTCCCCCCCCATCCCCACCCCACCTCATGTAATACCCAATCAATTGTTCCTGGTTGATGTGCCTCCTATCCCAGCTTATCCAAATTAACATTGAATTCTATATAACAATATTAAAAAATTACAATTTAACTTTCTTCTCTCTATGACTATGGTTTAATGGCTTAATAATTTAACACATGCACTTAAGATCATAAGGTCTGTCATTGAGTCAAGTGCTGTGGTTTCAATTCTATGCTTTAATGTGACAAGGAGTGGGGTCGTCTTTCCTATCCTCATGTGTTTTTATAAGGTCTTCCTGTTAACTCCCACTTCTTAAAAATCCTAACTCGCTGCCGTAAGTGAATTACGGTATTGAAATAAGGGTGAACCATGTTAATCTCGATATTAAATGTTTTTTGTCGAGTGGGCGCTGTACCCCATTTCTCTCCTTCTATAAATACAATTTGTAATTTATTGACTTGTGGGATATGTTGTTAGATTCCTTCATTGGGATGATCCGTAATTCAAAAATAATGTTACTTGTTTAAAAGAAGCAACCATTAAATACAACTGTAGCACGAATTTCAAAATTATCTTCGATAATGTTAATCAGAGAGACACAAAAAGAATTAAAATGGAGTTTTTCTCCTTGATCACTTGTGTGTGTGGCAATCGTAATACGGCAAGTGTGCTTGTATGAGGGAAATTTTTATCTTGATAACAGTGCTAAATGCCTTTTCTTCTTGAGGCTACCAGTGAAATAAATGCGACGTCTCCACAAGTCAACAAATCAAATCTTGACATCGGAAAACTTGCATCAACACATGTAACTTGTAACAGGGGTTGGGTGGCCGAATGTATCATACGACCTGTCATTGAGTCAACTGGGGTGGTTTCGAATCCCTGGTTGTACATGACAAGGAATATGATCTTCTGTCCAGCCTTGTGGGTTATCTCTGGGTCCTCCAGTTTCCTCCCAATGCTAAAGACCCCTACGTGCAAGCGAATTATTGAAATGAATTATGTTAGTCCCAAAATGACTCGACGTTAAACCCCATTTCTCTCTTTCTCTCTCTGTAACTTGTAAACTCTATTTTTCCATAAATTATTACAATTTGTATGAATTTTTCTTATTATAGACGAGTTCACCAACACTGGGTGTACCTGAACGTATACACACCAGTACCTCCAACCCAAACCTCCTGTCGTCGGTAAGACCTAACAGTATGCCCGACACGTTGATCAGTCCCGCTCACGAGCAGAGAATACAGGAAATAAAAATACGAGAGAATTTTATATCGAAAGCTGAACAAGGTATCATTATAGTTTTATTTTTCTGTAACTGTAAATACATGGTTTTAATCGATTTATTGTCAAAACCAATTTCATACATTATTGAAATTTCCGGAGCTTAGTTGATGCTAACATGTACTCAAATCAAAAAAACAAAACCAAAATATGGACGGTAATTTGAATGGCTGAATGGTTAGCGTCAGAAGGTCTGACATTCAGTCAACTTGTGTGGTTTTGATTCCCTGGTCTGTCCGTGTCCAGTGCATGCATTCTATATCTGAAAACATTTTTAAAGCATACTCAGGACAATATGGCTGTCTTAAAATGGTGTAATACTCCAATTTTATCCCTCCTATTTATTTAATTTCAGTTCATAGTAATTTAAAAAGTTTAGTTCATATGATGGGTACAGAGAGGGAGAGATTAAAGCATACCCTAGAGGCTGAGGCGACGGCCACTGCTGCCAGCACGGCAACACTCTCTCCAAATACAACCACAAATAACAACATGGCACAGAATATTCTCCTGCAACAAAAACTCAACGAGGTGAGATAAAGTTAAGGGACTTGTTTCACGAAATTTTAACTACGATTAAATCCTAATTTAAGTAATTTGATTGGATATTATTAGATTGATTTTAACACTTAGCCAATCAAAATTGAAGTATCTACTAAAATCAGGATTTTATCTTTAGTTAAGATTTTGAGAAACAGGTCCCAGATTTCTAGAATTTAGCAACCAAATCATCTCCTTTAAATTCATATGTATTGTTTGAATTGTTAAACAAAGCAAGATGTGGAATTATTTCAACAATTTTTGTTTATTACGTCTAGAATTGTGTGCCCCTTGTTAATTTTTCAGAATCTTGTGAAAGCCAAAGTGACAAAGTTTAATGACCAATCTACCTCACACTTGTAAACATTGTCCGGATTAATGCAATAAAGAAGCCAATCAGATTTCAACAATTTTCATTAAATACGTCTAGAGTTATTGCCCTTTCTAGTATATAGTTAGTAAAAGCAGCATGCTGACACTTTTATGTGGAATAACTATCACTGGTTTAGATGAGATTTCAATGATTGTACTGTTGTCTTTATTAAAGTGTTAACAAAAATATACTTTACAATGTTTTACAGAGTTACCAACAGAATGCAGAGTTGAGAGCAAGATTAGTTAGAATTGGTGCTGAATGCAATTTAACTAATTTAATGCAACCGATGTCACCTCTTCCTTCACCCGTTATGGGACGGGTAAGTAAAATACTTGTTATAAGGTTGGTTAGTTATGGGACGGGTAAGTAAAATACTTGTTATAAGGTCGGTTAGTTATGGGGTGGGTAAGTAAAATACTTGTTATAAGGTCGGTTAGTTATGGGGTGGGTAAGTAAAATACTTGTTATAAGGTCGGTTAGTTATGGGGCGGGTAAGTTAAATACTTGTTATAGGGTTGGTTAGTTATGGGGTGGGTAAGTTAAATACTTGTTATAGGGTTGGTTAGTTATGGGGTGGGTAAGTTAAATACTTGTTATAGGGTTGGTTAGTTATGGGGTGGGTAAGTAAAATACTTGTTATAGGGTTGGTTAGTTATGGGGTGGGTAATATAAGTTAAGTACTTGTTATAGGGTTGGTTAGTTATGGGGTGGGTAAGTTAAATACTTGTTATAGGGTTGGTTAGTTATGGGGTGGGTAATATAAGTTAAGTACTTGTTATAAGGTCGGTTAGTTATGGGGTGGGTAAGTAAAATACTTGTTATAGGGTTGGTTAGTTATGGGGTGGGTGAGTTAAATACTTGTTATAGGGTTGGTTAGTTATGGGGTGGGTGAGTTAAATAGGGTTAATTATTATAGGATGGAGTTATAAGTTGGATAATTCATAAGATGGATAAGTTAAATACTTGTGATAAGGTGGGATATAATATGGTGGTTAAGTTTCAGGGTGGGAAAGTTAAAGGGTAGGTTATTATTATTTATGGATAGCCGAATGGTTAGCACACGCACGCTGCATCAAAAAGCATGTCATTTGAGTCAACTAGCTTGGTTTCGAATCCCAGGTTGTACATGACAAGGAGTAGGGTCGCCTGTCTATCCCTCGTGGGTTTTCTCCGGTTTCCTCCCACTGCTAAAGACCCCTACGCCCAAGCAAATTATTGAAATAAAATTAGTCCCAAAATTACCTAGTTTGTGTCGAGTGGACATTTAACCCCATCTCTCTCTCTCTCTCTCTCTCTCTATTATCTATAGAGTGGTTCAGTCAAATATGTGTAATAGTTATATGATGTGCTAGTTACTGTGTGGGTAAATCCATGGCCGGATTAACCATGGGGCACCATGGGATAAAGGCCCCCTCCTCTAGAAATGCCATGATTTCATAGCACTCACATGGATTGGTCCACTGAAATAATGTCAGAATGTGTTATTTTTCTGGAATTTTTTTTTTTTTTTTCTCGAAATGCCAGGAAATCACGCACCCGGCCTCAGTGATCAGGGCCCCCCACATTTTCCAGGCCCCAGGGCCCCCACCATGGTGAATCCAGCTTTGGGTAAATCACATCGTGTTATAGGGCTGGTACTTTATTCCCAGGACCTCCTGGTTTGGGAACCAGCGCCATACTCTGCAGTCTTTGAACCATTTATAACAATATGATGTTTAGATTAGTGTTTCATTTTCTTTAGGATCGTGTACAGCTGGCCCAATCTATGTCAGCAGAAAGTTTCTCCATGTCCGAATATTATGATGCTGAAGAAAATGTGGAAGCTGGCAGTGAAACATCATCAGAGGTAAGAATATAAAGTTCCATGGCGAGGGAGAAGGGGAGACAATCTGATTAAAACATATTTCCTTTTGTTTTGTTTACTACACATGGGTTTAACCAATCAAATGGTCCGTTGTGTCAAATTCTCATCGTCTGGGGTTCGAAACTGTGTGTAGACATTCGCAGCCACAGAAAACAAAATAAAGGAAATGTTGTATTTCTGACAAGGACAGCTGCCTAGTCATTTGGATGGGACAAAAAAACAAGGACCTGTGTATACTTTGGCGTTGCTTGTAAAAGATCCATTGGCAGTTTGAATTTGATATAAGAGTAGGCCATAGTGTCGCTGCCCATGCATATTCCCCTCATACCACACATTATCCCAATAGGGGCAGAACAGTAGGACGTTAAATCCCATTTCATTTCATTTCGTTCCCAAGCTTATACGTGCCAAGGATTGGGGTTGTATGTTGTTCCTCGGCTTTCCTTCCACTGCTAAAGATTTGTTACGTGCAAGGAAATTATTGACATAACTATTAGTATGTCAAGTGGCTTTGAACCCCATTTATTTCTCGCTCCTCCCTTTCGCTAAATGGAAGGTTGGATGGTCGAATGGTTAGCACTTGTATGCTGTATCATAAAGCCTGTCATCGAGTCAACTGGTGTAGTTTCGAAGTAGGGTCGCCTGCCCAGCCTTGTTGGTTTTCTCCGGGTCCTCCGGTTTCCTCCCACTGCTAAAGACCCCTACAAGCAAAATTAATGAAATAAAATGAAACCATATGTTAGTCCCGAAATGACCCTCCTCTCTCTCTCTCTCTCTCTCGCTAAATACCTTGTGATTTTTATCTGTTTAATATTTTTTACAGCCGTCTGATGAAGAAGATATTTCAAGTGAAGTTTCTGAAGAAGGCAACGACACAGCAATAACTAGTGGTAAAAGTTGGGGTTTTTATTAACGTTTTTTTTCTGGAGTTGCCAAAAGCAAAATGTTTGTAGTCAATGGTCTTTAAAGCAGTAATTTCAAATGTTTAAGTTATATTTGTAAAATGGCTGCTCCATGTTGTAAATAGCAAAACAGGGGAGGTAATTGTGTTGTTATTTCCTGTGTCATAGATTTTTAAGGGTGGGAAATAATGCCCATAACTGTATAATAGTGAGTTGATAACCTATTGAGCAAAAGACATAGAAATAATTATGTTTTGACTTTCTTAGAAAATTTGAAATTCCTGTTTTAAAGTTATGATCATCACCATTTCATTTCATTAATTAACTGAATATTTTATATTTCTAGCTTCCGAAGATATTTTGACGTCCGTTTTCCCAACTGGTCGAAGATCGAAGCTGTCTGTACCTCAACCTGATTCCGGTGATATAAGTCTATGGAATCTCTTGTATAAAAATATTGGTAAAGATCTGACCAAAATATCCATGCCAGTTACATTAAACGAACCCCTTAGCTCCTTACAGGTAACTTAAAAATATATTCCTTTCAAACTAATTAGGGGTTTGGGTGATGGCCGAATGATTTAACGCATGAGATTTAGGTCATAAGGTATGTCATTGAGTCAAATGGCATGGTTTCAATTCCCTGGTTGTTCATCACTTGTGAAGATGGGTTTGCCTGTCCAACCTCGTGATTTTTCTCCAGGTCCCCCAGTATCCAACCACTGCTAAAAACCCCTTAACGCAAGCAAATTTTTGAAATAAAATTGAACCATGTGTTAGTCCCATGAGAACCTTGTTTGTTTCAAACCACAGTTCTATCTCTTGAATCTCTCTCCCTCTTTACCATAATAAGGTCATCTGTTCAACATTTTGAACATATTTTTATCTGAAATTAGTCATTTGGATGGAATAAAAAACACATTGACATGCACGTAAAACAGCCCTTGTCAGTTTGAATTAAAAAAAAAGAGTAAGTCATAGTGCCGCGTATGCCTGTCTTCAGTAGCCCAGTGCTATCAGAATGACATTTTCAGGAATTTTCAAATAACCAGAATAAGACTAATAGTGCTGATAGCAGTGCCACCACTTAAACCCCATTTCATTTCATTTTATATGTGTTTAGTGTATTCTACATATATTATGTTTCGTTGCCTGGCAACCTATCTTATATATATTGTGTGTATTCTTCAGAGATTTTATATATAATTTGTGTGTTTTACAGAGATTGTGTGAAGAATTAGAATACAGTGATTTACTAGATAAAGCCTCAGAATATGATGATCCGTATGAAAGAATGGTAAGTTTATTTACATTAGGACCTTACCATCTAAACCTGGGGTTGGATGGCTGAATCGTTAGCACGTGGGGACTGTATAATAATGCCTGTCATTAAGTCAACTGGCATGGTTTCAAATCCCTGATTGTACGTGACAAAACCTCGTGAGTTTTCTCCGGATCCTCCGGTTTGCTCCCACTGCTAAAGACCCATAGGGCCTACACAAGCTAATTATTGAAATAAAGTTAAAACCATATGTTAGTCCTGAAAAGACCTAGTTTGTGACAAGTGGATGTTAAACCCGATTTCTCTCTCTCTCTCTCTCTCCATACTCTCTCTCTTCTCCTGTTGCAAAAGAAAAAAGTGAAAGAAGAAGTGAAATATTACTGTATTAATGTTGGTTATAGATGTACGAAGAAGTTGTGAATTAATTGTAAAACTATTTATTATAGATCTATGTAGCAGCGTTTGCTGTTAGTTCTTATGCAAGTTCTTATTATCGTGCCGGCCATAAACCGTTTAATCCTCTACTGGGTGAAACGTATGAATCTATACGAGAAGATAAAGGATGGAGATTTATAGCTGAACAGGTAAAAAATTATTTTACTTTAAGTCTGGAAGTGTCATTTTCATTTTTGCTAAAATATTAAAAACAGATTTTCATTTTTGAGACTCTGTTCAAATCGTGATAGTCCCTTTAAAGTTTAAAACCATTCCATTTGATTGACAATGAGAATGAGAAGGCCTATATTAAAGCCATGATTGATAATGAAGAATGAGAAGGCCTATATTAAAGCCATGATTGATAATGAAGAATGAGAAGGCCTATATTAAAGATGTTTTATTTTACTTCCAGGTCAGTCATCATCCACCTATATCAGCATGTTATGCAGATTCTAGAAATTTTACCATGTGGCAAGGTAACTTATTATAACTTATAGTCATTTTAATTTAACATTTATAATATTGAAATCACAATTTGTATTTTTATGTCAAGATATAATGTTGTTCATAATATATTTGAAAGAGGGAGTCTGGTGCTGGCCCAGGGTTCCCGCATAGCCCGTCTTCATTAGCCCAGTCGGGACAGAAAAGTATGGCATTTAACTCCATTTCATTTTATTGCCATTTATAATTAATACAAACAAGCCAGATCATTTATATGTATCAAAAGTAAACTGTACCATCTACTAATTGAGTGGGGTTGGGTGGTCAAGTGATCTAAGTCAATGAACCTCTCTAACCTTGTGAGACTTAACCAGTATCCCCCCCCTTCCATGCAAGAAAATTATTGAAATAAAATTGTACCATATGTTAGTCCCGAATTGATCTGGTTTGTGTCAAGTAGACTTTCAACCCAATTTCTATAAGCTTATGCATATATATCTACTGATTTTCTGATTTTAGACACCCATATTAAGATTTGGTCATATACATGTATGGTCGTCATCCCCGACTATATGCAGTGTTTCTGTATAAATCAAATAACTTTTTCCCTTGATCAGTTTTCACTGTCTTGTAAATGTTTCCTGTATCATAGGCTCTATCATTGAGTCAACTGGCAATATTTTGATTCCCCGATTTCCTGTGACAAGGAGTAGGGTCAACTGTCCAACCTTTTGGGTTTTCTCCAGGTCCTCCAGTTTCCTCCCACTGCTAAAGACACCTACGTGCAAACGAATTATTGAAATAAAATTGAACCATGCGTTAGTCCCGAAATGACCTAGTTTGTGTTGAGTGGATGTTAAATCCCATTTCCTTCCTTCCTTGTAAATTCTACCGTTGACTTATAAATTATAAATATGACAGTCTCTTGGATGATGTTGCTGCTGTGGGCATGTTTCGTTATTCTGGCGACCTATCTTTGTGCCCGAAATTATTTTATATTCTGGCATGAACAATTCAATGTTATTTTTGTTAATTTCAGATATGAGAGTAAAAACCAAGTTTTGGGGGAAATCAATGGAGATACAACCACTTGGAACGGTTAATGTTACATTGCCAAAGTAAGAAACTTTCTTTGAATGAAGTATACTTTCTTAAAACTTCTTGACATATTCTTACCAAATTATTTGAATGTTACGTAAAACTGAGGTCCCATGTACACATTGGCAAGCCGGAAAAAGATCCATTCGATGTTGGAATTTGATATAAGAGTAGGGCTGTAGGCCGTAGCGCTGCTGTTCAGGCCAAAATTCCCCTCGTAGCACACTGTATGGCGCATGCCCCTCTTCATTAGCCTGTTGGTGCAGAACAGTGGGACACTAAACTCCATTTCATTTCACTTACAAGATTGCTTGTTGATTATCATGTTTATCATAAATATCAGCAAACATAAATGCCATCCGACCAGGATAGAGAAAGAGAAAGAGAGAGAAATGGGGGTTAGCATCCTCTTGACACAAACTAGGTGATTTGGGACTAACATGGTTTAATCAAGAGATGGAAGTGTTATTCTAAATGATATTTTATTAATGATGTTTTTCAGATATAACGATCATTATCGATGGAATAAAGTGACAACATGTGTTCATAATTTACTCGGTGGTCAACGATGGGTAGATCAATATGGAGAAATGAAAATAACCAATGGAAATGTTGTATGCAAATTAACTTTTACTAAGGTATGCAGTATGTTTTCTTATGGGGAGGGAGTCACCGTGGCTCAGTGAGTATGATGTTGGCCCGCTAAACTGGAGATCACATGTTCGATCCAATTATATGAGGGAGGGCCTGATAAGGAACAGATTGAATTGAATATAAGAGTAGGCTGTAGCACCGCAGTCCAGGAAAAATTCCCTAATAGCACACTGTATGGTGTATACCTGTAGTCATTAGCCCAGTTACTGCAGAAAAAGGTTATTGACAATCATTAAAGATACTGGATAATCATACATTCAAATAAACAGCATCAGATAAATGATACTGGATAACAATACATCCCTATAAACACCATGAGATGTGCTGCCATGAAGTGTCATGTTTATGAGACGTTATTTAGCGGAGTAGTGTTGTTTTTAACAAAATAAAAACCTCCCTATCGCATTAGATTTTATCGGTAGTGTTATCTGATAACAAGAATATGTTTTTTGTTGTATTGTAAATTGCACGCCATCTTTGTTGTTTATTGAACACTGTGTTTTTTCTACCAGGCTAGTCATTGGTCTTCCATTTCCAAACGTCATGAAGTGTGTGGAAGTATATGTACATTAGAAGGGAAAGTTGTCCATAACTTATTTGGACAGTGGAATGAAGGATTATTCTGTGGTCAGGGTTCATCAGCATCCTGTATCTGGAGACCAGGTGAGTGGGAACCGTGCCCTATAAATGTTCTGTTGCGCCCCCCCCCCCCCCAATATTTCGGCAATAATAATTATTTATTAAGAGTGTTCTTATTAGTTGGCCACATCCTCAGCCCCTCTCAAAAAATCTGTAGCCCCCCAAATTTTATAAGCTGGCTACGCGCCCGTTCCGTGGACAAGCGAAGTTTGTATAGTATTGAGTAGGATCTGTGCAAGCAACCACTCCAAGGAGAAATTCACTTCTTTAACACGGCCATTTGTCATTATTTTAGTAAGCATCGCCCATTCAACCCCCAAGCAATAGCTTGTAAGCAGCCACAATAAAATTTCCAAGGAGAAAAATTCACACCTCTAACTCGGCCATTGGTCATTACTTTAATTAGAACCGCCCATTCAACGACCATTGTTGATATCACCCTACAGTAGCAACTCCGCTAATCCTTTGATTAAACAGTTAGCTATCTGGATTAATCAGCGGTAGGATCAGGCCCCAAGTTCACGAAGCATTCTCAGACTTAAGTTAGTTATCTGAATTAATCAGTGGTAGGATCAGGCCCCAAGTTCAAGAAGCATTCTCAGGACTTAAGTTAGTTATCTGGATTAATTACTTGTTGAATCAGGCCCCAAGTTAACAAGCATTCTCAGATTTAAGTTAAGAATTTACTCAACTTTTAATCACTGTTTATGAGAAATTTCTTGGATCCAGAATGACCAAAACTTTGCACATAGTTTCTTATTGATGTACCACAGTATTTGATAAATTAAAACAAGTTGTATAAAGGGCTAAAAATTAGTTAAAATAAAGTGAACAATTTTGAGTAAATTCTTAAGTTAAGCCGGACATTTTGCAAAATACACAAATGATACATAGAGACTGTAAACATATATTTATGTAGGTGCCATGCCAGTGGATCATGAATTATATTATGGTTTTACAAGATTTGCTATAGAATTAAATGAATTGGATCATGATCAAGCTCGATTCCTTCCTCCAACTGATTCCCGATTTAGACCAGATCAGAGGTAAGCTAACTTTACTTAATGGGGGTACGTGGGGAATTGGATGGCTAAATCTGGTGTCGTGTTGATTCCCTTGTTGTATGTGACAAGGAGTACAGGGTCGCCTGTCAAACCGAGTGTGTTTTCTCCAGGTTCTCCAGTTTCCTTCCACTTCTAAAGACCCCTACGCGCAAAAGAATAATTAAAATAAAATTGAACCATATGTCAGTTTTAAAATGACCTCTTTGTGTCGAGTGGAGGTTAAACCTCATTTCACTCCCTCTCTCGATTGAACCCCTGATATTGAGTGAAAAAAGGGATTTTGTGCTACAACGCATGAGCCAACTCCATAATAAAAAACAATTACGGCAGAAACATATATTTTGTGTTAAATTATTTCACGATTCCACTAACGAACCTTCGGTGTTCTAACTGAATTCCGTGTCACTTGATCGCAAATCCATCAACAAGGAACGTCCCGGACTGACACTCATGTATCCTCATAGTTATCAGAGGCTCTTGACATCCTAGAAATCTTGTTTATTTAGATTAGTGATTAGACCTTAAATATCAATTGTTTGAATTGTTTTTAGATTCCGATTTTCAATACAGAGTTGTTTCCCCTTCCTCTTTGATATGTTTTGTCATCAATCTGAATCTCTCTACAATTAGAGAGTTGCTTCCCTTCTCCTCCGTTTATTGATGTATTTTGTACCCTATGTCGGATTTGTCTTTTATCTAATTGAGACAAAATCAACTGCTGTTTGACTATTGAAGACTGGGTCTTTTTATAATAATATGCACTCCAGTCTCCATTGTGTATACAGACCTCAGTTTTCTGTCCCATCTGAACAACTAGAAGCAGTCCTTGCAAGGCCCTCCGTCCTGTACCACTCACAAGGGAAAGCCAAGCTGGAAAATCTTAACACAGGAATTTAAACCTCTGGTTAATGAGTCAGCCAATGCCTTACTCAATGAGCCACTGCAGCTATTGTCCTAAAAAGTTTTGAATTTATCTGATTATAGAATGCTAGAAGATGGTCAAGTACATGATGCAGAGTATGAGAAATCTAGAATTGAACAGTTACAACGGGAAAGACGAAAGCGTGATGATCAGGAGATCGAACCACTGTGGTTTAGGTATGTATTTAATTTCTTTCTTAGAGTATATTATTTCGGGGATGGTTGCATTTTGGATGTGAAGACGGTAAAATGTTATTTCTGTCCGGATTGTCGCTCTTATTGTTAAAATTATTTGACGTTCTAACACCTGACGTCGATTGGCTGACTGTCGCCATTGAAGAGACGACCACTTACAAGATCGGTCGCATTAATTTTTTTTTGTTAGGTCTTTTGTGTAAATCATTTTAGTGAAGCCTGTACCAAGACAGGCCCGGGACTGTACAGCGCAGTGGACGCTTACGGCTGGCCCCCGGATCCATTCACTTGATTTAATAATTGTTTAGTTCTTGCAATGTCTGTTTTCTGTCTTGTCCGCAGGTTTATCTTGTAGATTTTTTGTTTTGCGTGTAGTGCAGTACTCCTGAATTTACTATTAGAGTAGAGTTTTAGCCCTTCGTACTGCAGAATGTTCTCGTTGTCGGGCTTTGCTCCTGTTAGCTTACTACATTTATTTGTTTAGCGTTTTCCAAGTTTCTGTCCGGATTATCGCCCTTATTGTTAAAATTATTTGACGTTCTAACACCTGACGTCAATTGGCTGACTATCGCCATTGAAGAGACGACCACTTACAAGATCGGTCGCATAATAATTTTTTTTTTTTTTTTTTTTTTTTTTTTTTTATGTTACGTCTTTTATGTAAATCAGTTTAGTGAAGCCTGTACCAAGACAGGCCCGGGACTGTACAGCGCAGTGGACGCTTACGGCTGGCCCCCGGATCCATTCACTTGATTTGATAATTGTTTAGTTTTTGCAATGTCTATTTTCTGTCTTGTCCGCGGGTTTGTCTTGTAGATTTTTTGTTTTGCGTGTAGTGCAGTACTCCTGCATTTACTATTAGAAAGGAAAAATTACTATCCAGTTTGATATCAAGGATAGGAATGGAGTTTAATATCCTAAAAGTGATTTTTAGACTAAATACTGATATTTTTACATGGTCATGTGCGTAATGTCATAGAGTAATTACATTCAAAAGTCAATCATGGGGTAAAGCAGGAAATATAACTTATAAGAGGGAGATAACTCTATACAGCTTAATGTTTTGTACAATAAGGGAACCATGGTTAGCTCATTTACCAGGAGGTCTAAGGTTCAATCCCTGTTTTTGCTGAGAAAAATACATGTCCTCAGGAATTTCAGTAGTTAAACCAGGTCAGTTTTGTATGATAGACAGTCTGAATCAGGTAAAAAATAAATAAAGGTGCCTTGCATACCAAAGATCCTTTGATAATTGAATATCAAAACTGTAGGCAAAGCCTAGCACAATACACTGCATATCCCTATTTTTATTAGCCTGTTTGATGCACAAATGAAATGAAGGTTTGGCGTCCTACTGTTCTGCTCCCACTGGGCTAATGAAGACGGGCATACAGTGTGCTATGAGGGAAATTTTGTCTGAGAAGCAGACTATTGTATCGAATTCCAACTGCCAAGGGATCTTTTATATGCCCGCCAATGTATACACGGAACCTTGTTTTTTTTATTCCATCCGAATGAAAAGACAGCTGTCCTTATCAGGCCCTCCCTACATCCTGCATCACTGAAAAAGGGGGAGTTGGAAAATCTGGATGAACTTTCTCGGCCAATGCAGGGATCAAACACACAACCTCCAGTCTATCGAGCCAGCATCTTACCCACTTAGACAACGCAGCTTTCTTTGTTTGATGCAGACAAGTAGAATGTTGAACCCGTATTTTATTTTATGGTAGGCCTACATAAAATCAGAATTGATATTGATTTAAAATTCAAAGATTTGGCCATAATTTTATTTTTTGGTTTTTCTTCGATTTCAGACAAAGTATCGGAGGTGATAAAGATGTATATAAATATAACGGTAAATACTGGGAAACGAGGAAAAACCCAGGATTCTTAAAGATGTCTTTCGTTAAATTATGGTGAAAACCCCAGGATTCTTAAAGATGGCTTTCGTTAAATTATGGTGAAAAACCCAGGATTCTTAAAGTTGTCTTTCGTTAAATTATGGTGAAATGTGTTTTTAATATGAAAACAATAACCGCTAGATAAAGCTGGTCTTTCTCTTACATATCATTAACTCAAGAGATTCTTTTTGGTGTATTTTATCTCTTATCTTTCTTGATATTTAATATATTTAACAGTTTCAACTGTACCCTCTTGGACTTGTCTACGATATCACCCTAGGTGGAAGTGGACGTTGAACTCCAGATACGAATGAACAAACGACCCTCTTGGAAACTATCAGGCAGTAAACTCTTCTTACATGTACATCCACTGCATGTTAACTTTACCCCGTGATGGTTAGTTCGTTCTTTTCTGGGGTTTTATGTCCACACCCACCAAGGGTGGAGGATTTGAGATTTATACAGAACGTGGAACAGTCCAAAGCCGGTGTCCAACCTTTATGGTAGAACAGCCCAAAGCTGGTGTCCAACCGTTATTGTCTTTATGGTAGAACAGTCCAAAGCTGGTGTCCAACCTTTATTGTCTTTATGGTAGAACAGTCCAAAGCTGGTGTCCAACCTTTATTGTCTTTATGGCCGACATCTAACTTTATGTCATTGACTAGATTTTTTATTGTCTTTATGGTAGAATAGTCCAAAGCTGGTGTCCAACCTTTATTTTCTTTATGGTTAATATCTAATTTTACGTCATTGACTAGATTTTTTATTGTCTTTATGGTTAACATCTAGTCTTGTTTCATTTTCTAGATTTTCCACAGCACTCTCTTGGTGTTGATCTTGAAAGTAAAATTGTTATTTATATATCCGAGGGTGCTAGCACGAACATTATAACTCCTACTAGTCCTAGATATTAGGTTTTGAGATCATGCCAGCGCGGAATGATATCTATTGACTATCCATTCCATAATTATAGGTTCCTATTAAAAAAAATTGTATTAAGTTACTATGTTTTTTGAACTGCCAGTATTTTTTTTCCAAATAAATAATAAATATCATATGCAATATTTGACGCTAAGATTATTTTAAAAATTTGTCATGTTTCGTGAAGTCCTGATTATTTAGGCCACACACAAAAAAAATCTGTTACTTCTCTTTATAATTGAAAATATGAACGAGCCGAAATGATTTACCGTTTGATAACGCAGCGGTATTTGAGAACCAGAATATTTTATTGTATGGCCTTAATAATAGGCTACAATGAATGGATGAGCGCTGGTATTACCATGACATCATTGTTCTTAAGATTTTGAATTATCTCTGTTTCATACTAACTTTACAATTAGGAAAGCTTAGATGAATTTAGATTGTATTTTATATCAATTTCTCATGAAATATGACTCAATTAGTTATATTCCTATTTAATTTAATGAGAAAGGAATTAGATTTTATAAGAAATACTGTAAACTGGAAATTAATGGGTCAGTGTGGGACAAGACCTGTTGAAAAGCTAATCCACATTATCTAATCTATGTTAATGGGCCAGTCAATTGTCATTTTAAAAAAGATTGTAAAAAGAATTTATGTCGTTCCCCCTTCTGTCGTTCTGATGTCATCAGGTTTTGCAGTTTATTTATATCTATTTATTATATTGTCTTTCCTAGTTTTAATCAAATAAAAATCTATTTAATTCTCTTCAATATTGCAAAAATTCCAAATATATATATGGTCAACATTTTCTCTTCTCTTTTTGTACTCATTTATTTTAATTTGATACTCTACATATATGTTTATTTATATATTCTTTCTCAATTTTACAATATGTAACATAATTGTGTGTCATTAATTACCAGAGGTAATCGCAATAGACATGAACTTAACATTTATTTATAGGTACAATATGTAAATCAAATTTATGAGTTCTGCCAAACTACAATTTACTGGAAATACAAGATACAATTTAGACCGATATCCTGTCTTTATAAAGCCTATTTAAAAAGTCATTCCAATGGGCTGAAATTTAAGTTTATCATTGCTTTTTTATGAAAGCGGGCCTTTTTTTAATTCCTGATGACTGTCCATATGTGTCTTTTTATTTATATGGAAATGAAGGAATTGCATAAAATACAGTCCTTCATGTTTATTGGAAGCTTTCCCTCTTGCTCTTCTCGACTCATGTCGGCTTTCCTTCTAAGGAGTCATTAAAACCCCTGCAAATTAGCTAAATTGCTCTCCTAAATATTCAGATTAATAAACTACTTTCAGTTTTTGTTTATTTTTAAATTGCATATTCAAGGTATCAGGAGCTTTTTATGTCTCCCGCACAATTTTATAAACATGAAGGACTGAAAATATATTGTTTAGTTAATAATAGTTTGTTTTTGAACCCTTAAGGGACATTAAAAAAAATATATAAGTATGAAGCTTAAAGTAGGTGAATTGCTAGAATTTATTTAGTCTTGTACATAGAAAATGTATGCAATGCCGATATATATGATATGAAACATGGTGCTTTATTAAAGTGATATATAGAAGATTATTATTTAAAGGCTTATTTATGCTCCACTTTACTTGCTAAGCCAAGAGGCCTATTTATACTCTACTAAGCGATGCAAAACTTTGCTTGCTAGACTAAGAGAGAGGCTTATTTATACTCCACTAAGCGAAGCTTTACTTGCCTAGATAAGCTGAGCTGCGCAAAAAAATTCAAAAGCTGCCAATTGTAGTGAGCAAAGCTAAGCGAAGCTTGACTTCTCGAGTTGTTAGACCTATGGGTCATGTGATCAGAACAGCAAACGATGTATTGCTGATTTACTTCAATCTAAAATTGACCTGTGAAAACAATGCAATGCTAAAACTTTGGCTTAAGGGTTAGGAATTAACAAATGTGTACAGTTTGAACCGTATAAAAAAATATGTTTGATCTTTTCATTTCATACCAAGAGAGGAATGATCTTAATTTTGATTGTTGAATGAGCAGGATTATTGGGAAATCGAATGTATTGACCAGACACTTAAATTGAGTGTGGGCAAAAACTGAATTTGTTAATTTCAATCCCTTCATAAGAATGAAATATAAGAGATGTATTTATTATTATTATTATTATGTAGGTGGATATTTTATTTTAGAATAATCAATTATTTAATCATTGGGCTTGATTGCTATTAGTATTATATATTGTTTTAGATGAAGGGGCAGTGTCACATGTGATGAATCTCTCATAAATAAATTTAACCCTTTGTACTGTGATGAATTTAAATGAAGAGAGGTCCTCGACAATCTGATTAAAACAATCTTCACAACACTAGGATCTGGAAGAATTGTTGTTATATAATAACAGCCGTTCTAGTTGATGTGAGAAAATAGCCAATGAAACGGTCAGTTACGGTGAGTTCTGCACGGAACTGTTGGTAAACCCCTAGAAATGTCAACGCCGCCGATTGATTGATCAATGTTTGACGTCATAGGGTCAAAAAAACACCTGTATGACCCCTCACACGACCTCCCAGTACAACTGGTCAGATCTTCATGTAGTGTAGACCATTGAAAGTATAAAAAAAATATGAAACAAAATAAAGATCTATATTTTAATCAGGATGACAATGGATGTTTAAGAGTACAGTGCCCTTAAGGAAGGCCTAATGAGTATGACTGTCAAAAATATCAAACCCTTGGTCAGAGCCCCCCTTACTTAGATCTTAAGGCCTCTGAGCCGGCCACGCGGATTGGTAAATCCGGCACAGTTCTTGTATCTAAATATATCTATATAGGACTAATTTAACATATATCCCAAACAAGGTTAATATTGCGCGATATTTACAACAGTTATCTCTATTGTTGGCTCTCATTGGCTGGGACAGTTTAATTGAAACAAAAATATTGGCTCATTAATGGAAGGATTAAATTGTAGGAGTTTAATTTACCTATGTAAATGTTGGGTCCCCCCCCTACCCATCACTCAGTGGTTATTAACAAGAATTGTTTATAATAATATTGTATTTGTATATGGGTGTGTGGTTAATTATACAGATATTATTTACATTGATATAAATATTATAAACTTATTTATTACTAGAAATATTATATTAAAAAAAATAGAGCAATAAAATGTCATGAAATTTCAACCTTTACTTTTTTATCTTCGATTTAAAAATTGTAAGTTTTGTAGGACCTGGATTGGATCCCAGCTTTGACAAGAAAGTTGCTCTGAATTTTATGGCATGGTTTCTACTTGTCAGACTGTAGGGAGACGAGCCTACTCCCTATCATGTACATCTTAAAGAGAGAGAGTAATTGGGTTAAACGTCCACTCTACACAAACTAGGTCATTTTGGGACTAATGTACAACTAAGAGCTGGGAAATAACCATGCTATTTGACAGGGTTATGATAAGCTTTCACAGAAACTGTAAAATAATTTTTATCCCCTTCCAATGTAACACGTTCCTAAGCTAAACCTAACATTTAAATGGAATGCTCTTTTCCAATAGTGACCAAATGTACCATACCATTTCTGGCATGAAAACAGGGAGAGTTCTTGGGATGTTTCCAGTCTCGCCTGCCCACTTCCAGCTCAATTGTTCATCAAGGTAGCCGAGGTGTAAATAAGATTAGGGCATGTGATTGGTGGTGAGATTGTTGGTGAGATTGTAGGTAAGCAAATTAGGGCTAGGTCCAGGATTAGGGTTTGAATTAACGCCAGCCCTATTTACATCTCATGACCTTTGATCAAACCTGAAGTTCACCTTATCAAATAGATCTAAACGAGCAGCACTGAGAAGCATTTTATGGGTTCTAGTGTTTTTCGAGTTATTTTAATTTAATATGTATGTGTACATGTAACAGGCATCACCACTACACACAGTCCAGGAACTAGCAAACATTTAACTGACCAAAGTTGGTTTTGCAAGTTGCAACACACCCTAGTACATCCACGAAACCTACATGTCTAAATGTTCTTAACATGTAGGATCCCTGAAGACAATATAAATCTCAGTACAAGCACAAAATGGGTATCTAAACTGTTTCTTGGGACCCCAATGAGAATTACTAAAGTGTTCCTGGCGATCTCTTGGGAAAACAAAATCCCAACCACCATGAGTAGACAATATTTGGCATTAACCCACTTAAGAGGTCACAGGGTACTACCTTAAATTCAAAGCTAAGTATATAGGGGCCATCCATAGAGTACGTACGCTCAAAATGGGTAAAATTCAGACCCCCTCCCCCCCTGTACGCACGTTTTGCCATTGAATTAACGCACCTGTACGCTTTTGGCGTGACCTCCCCCCTTCAAGCGTACATACTTTATGGATGGCCCCATACCTTCAGTATAAGCACAAAATGGGTATCATCTGGTGTTACAGGCAATTCGCCAGGGCAAAATGATCCTCCTGAGTAATCAATTTTGGGGATTAACTCACTTCTGAGTAGGTCAACAGAGAGAGAAATGAGTTTACCGTCCACTTGACACAATCTAGGTCATTTTGGTACGAACACATGGTTCATTTATATTTAGCTTGCGTTTAGGGGTCTTAATATAATGACCAGAAGAAAACCCAAGAGGTTGGACTGAGTAGGTCAATAGGTACCATTGATTGGCAACACCCTATCCACCTTAAATGCATATATCAGGACATACCTTTAATACACAGGCATAAAATAGGTATGAAACTGTTCCTTGGGATCCCATGGGGCAACATGAATCCTTCTGAGTTGTCAAATGTGGGGCCTGATCCAATTCTCAGTTTGGTCAAATGTCACTATTTTCTTGGGCCTGATGTTGCAAAGAACTGCCACCAATCACCCGAGTCACAATACTCAAGGTCTAAGGTGTCCTAGTTACGAGCTAGTCCAAGTGCTTAAGGGTTCAAATCTGACTAGGACTGCTGGTGAAACAGCATGGTAAATTTTAGGCCTACTTTATAGTCTTTATATATAGTGATAAACTATTTCAAAAATCAGAACCAAGCAATAAAACAATTCAAAAATATTTACTACTACCAAACTTTGTTTTATCTCTGGATGCATAAAATTCATTTCACAGTAAATTATTCACATAATAAATAATTTTTTTTATCTCTTTTAACATCCATAATCTTCTTCATGTATTTCATTCTGAATAAATCTTAAAGGAGATAAAACGCTAATATTTGGGACCTAGAAATTGACACAAATGGTTCGCAGTGTATATTACTAATAATGAATGTATATAACTAGCAAACTATAGCGTCTGGTTATTGCATTCTACATAGTATTTATTGTGCATGCTTTCCAGATAATATGCAATGATGTAGATTATCGGTAAGTCATTCATCACTGTTTGACTAGTTTGAGTTGAAAAGACTTGTGATATATGTCTAGCCTCGTTCTTGGAGTCCCTTGCTAAAAATGGGCCTGAAACGCATTATCGCATCTTTGTGTACAATGGTAAAATGTTAATTTTGTCTTAAATACTGGATATCAGAAGCCCATCTTTTCCTGGTAAAATGACAACATCAATGTTGATTTAAAGTAGCAAAGTCTCTAACTCAATACCATCCAAATTCTTTGACAATGAGAACACAAATAATTTGTCAATTTAAAGGAGCTAAATCGCTAATATTTGGGACCTAGAAATTGACACAAATGGATGTAAACTTACCAGGAAAAGATGAGCTTCTGATATTCGATATTTAAGATAAAATATTTTTTTAACATTGGTATACGAATCGTGTACCATAATGCGCTTCAGCCCAAGTTATAATAAGAGACTTGAGGGATGAGGCTAGACACATTAGGCTACACCAAAACAGACGGCACATGTAGACTGGATTAACCAGATGCTAAAAACGTGCACTAGATCACAGGAATTTGACCTTCTATCCGTATATATAAGCATACACCATGTCATACATGTCATACAGTATAAAAAAAGAACAGGAATGCAATGCCTTTTCAAGACTCGACTTTACCTGCTCTCGCTTCAACTCGTTTTTCCCCCACAATTCGTAATGTCAGGCCATCAAACCTCTGCCGATCCACTCAGATATGTTTTTTCTTCAATCCAGTTGCTTTGATTTTCATAAATACTCCCACAAAACGATATCATAGCCAATTGTTTCCAATATTTACATTACATTCGCTCATAACTACTTCCGTCCGAGAATCCATGTCTTGATTTGAGTGACGTCACACATTTCGAACGATACGCGATGAATAGGCGCATTCGGCGTACCTCGGTTTTAGTTTATCTGATTTAACATTTTGTATTTTAGAAAAAATTAAAACTAATAAAAACAATAAACAGTTATAATAAATAAATCGTCCATTCAATCTTTAAGGGCTTCAACAAAACGATTTGTGGTTTGTTTGATTTATCCAACAGCATTTTTAGAAAAGAAAAAACTTTATAAATTATTATAGGCCAAAATACAAAAAAACAATGCACATATTCGAGTATTGAGCCTTCGTAAATTAAAATTTTAAAAAAATCCCCCTTCCCCTCAAAAAAAAGGAGTTTGTTGGATTTAACAGCATTTTTAAAAAAAGAAAAAAAACTTTATATATAGGCCTATATTAACTATTTAAAAAAAAATCCTTCACATATTCGAGTATTGACGCTTCATTAATTAAAATTACATTTTTTTAAAAAAAAAACAATGGAGTTTGTTGGATTTAAAACAGCATTTTTAAGAAAGGAAAATTTTTTATATATAGGCCTATATCAACTTGGGCCCTATTTTAAAAAAAAATCCTTCACATATTCGAGTATTGAGTGACGCTTCATAAATTAAAATTTACAAAAAAAATCATCTGATTTTCCACACAATGTTTTAGAAAATATAAAAAATTTAATAGCCGGTTTGGGCTCGTCAAAATTCCGAAGAACAGTTATGAATTCCAGAAATATTAATTTTAAGGTATTTACCAAACAACGGTATCAAATATCTTTTCCATAATTGGTGGTTGACGGACAAATTATGTATTCTATAAATAACCTGAAGCGAAGACAGGCGATGACAGCGAGTTATCCGCCCCTGATAGTGCTTGTTCACAATTTTTGTTTTTTATAAATTGATATTTTACCGCTGTGAGTAGTTTTGTATTATGCATTAAAAAATGCAAAACACACACTTTAATCTATTTTGGATTTTATTTGTGACTAATTTTATTTTTTGATTTTTAAAATTCACCGCGTATCGTTCGAAATGTGTGACGTCACTCAAATCAAGACATGGATTCTCGGACGGAAGTAGTTATGAGCGAATGTAATGTAAATATTGGAAACAATTGGCTATGATATCGTTTCGTGGGAGTATTTATGAAAATCAAAGCAACTGGATTGAAGAAAAAACATATCTGAGTGGATCGGCAGAGGTTTGATGGCCTGACATTACGAATTGTGAGGGAAAAACGAGTTGAAGCGAGAGCAGGTAAAGTCGAGTCTTGAAAAGGCATTGCATTCCTGTTCTTTTTTTATACTGTATGACATGGTGTATGCTTATATATACGGATAGAAGGTCAAATTCCTGTGACTAGATAGAGACTGCATGGCTTATTTCGTCGAACATAACCGATTTGAAATTGGAGTAAAAACGAAAACCATTGAATGTAAATCAGTTTATATACATTCATATTACAGTATTATATGCGTTGCAACCCACTTTTGTCAATTTCTAGGTACCAAATGTTAGCGATTAAGCTCCTTTAACAATGAACGAGGCTAAGAATGGAGATTATTACAGGTGTAGACTGGAATAATCAGACGCTGAAGACTGCCATTCAATAGCCTTCAATAGGGATTCATGTATTTCGCCAAACAACTGAGTAGAACTACTACTCAGGCTACTGCACCGCTACAGATATGGAACGGGGGGGGGGGGGGGGAGAAAAATGTGGTTTAACCGTTTAACGTCCACTCAACACAATTTTTCAACTAGGTCATTTCGGGACTAACATATAATTATCATATTATGATTCAATTTTATTTCAATAATTCGCTTGCACATAGGGGTCTTTAGGAAGGAAACTGTAACAGCAAGCCTGGAAATAAGGCACCTGTCACTGATAATGTCAAACACAGATTCAGGCTTTGTCATCACAAAACCTCTGTTGTGTGTCATTTTGTCCTGCACTGATTTGTCTTTTTCATTGATATCATTATTAATACATGTCAGACACTAAGTTGAAAATGTCAGGTAGAGCCTACTACATGTAATTTCATCACTTATCAGGTACATTTAAAGCCGTTATTTCCAGGCCTGCGTAACAGAGTATTCTGGGGGGAGGGATAAGTAGACAGCTTGACAGTGAAAATAAATGGGATTTAACTTCCTACTGTTCTGCGCCGAAAGGAGTTCACACATATATTATATTGATAAGTGAAAATGAAACACTCAAGTCAAGAGTCAAAAGAAGTCACATGCTCATGCTCATGTCCATGATTGATATGCTGAGTTCAGACCAGCATGCTGAGCATGTAAATTATTGTCATTCTGTTCGTATCCAAATAACACAACACGGAAAACAGATTAAAATCTTATATTCTAATGTAAGAAAATACAACTTTGAAGTAATTTTTTACCAAAATGGGAAGAAGGATGTACCTCCTCTTTGATCTCCACTAAAACGACAAGGTGTGCTGATATGAATGAACAAAACTAACATCGTCCTTGACCTATAAATGCAATCACGTGATAGAAATATGGTTTTAAAAAATTCAAAAATTTGGTAAAATAGTTAAGTAGACTATTAAAATTAAAATGAAAGGCTGTGATGTTCACAAATGTAAAAAATATATCCAAATTATTAAATTTACATGGAAATTTGCGGAATCACCCGGATGTAAAATGGCGTCAAACAAGTCTAATGCAGACGCGTAAAGGGCCACAAACAAGCTAAATATCCCTGTTTTATGCTTCCTTTGCATCGCATAACCACTATATTTTATAAGCATTAATGGTAATGCATGCAAGGAAACAATCAAGGCTCAATGATGGGTAAAGATCTCTTCACAATTATTATGAAATGTACCGCTTGTCAATTCAATTTTCACATCCGCCATCTTTGTTGTCAAAATTTTGAGGAAATCCCCTGAAATTTCTCAATTAATTTGACAAGCTAACCGGTCAGAAGTTAATAATCTTCTCAATTTTGTCTTTCAGGTATGCTGACAGAAAAGATGTCCCCCATCTACATCAGGTAATTATTATGGTCAGAGACATGGGTCCACTTGGGAGGGGCATGTCTCATCAACTTTGATTTCAACATAAAAATCAAAACAAACAAAAGCCATATCAGCAATTTGATGAAATTTCAACAACATTCTGTTGAAATATCAACTTTTTGAAGCTGTCATGAAGAAAATGCTGAAATTGGAATAAAATGTTTCAATTCCAATAACTCCATTCTATCTTCTTGGCTACCACTTGCTACTGCTAGAGTTGGCAATAAATTGAATAAAATGATGGCATTTCATTTATAATTTATGTCATTTTGCCACGATAATATTAAAATAATTTGTATCTTGAGGTATTAATTAATATATACATGTATGTACCAATTTTGAGTTTGGAAACATATTTGTAAATTTATATGTTACTTGGTAAACATAAAATGATAAAGTCTGTCACCTTTAGCCTACCCCGGTACATGTAAACAGATTAAGTTGACAGTCTAATACTAATAATAATATCATAAATATGTAAGATGAAAGGGTGTTAATTGATAATCATCTACTATTCAGGCAATGAAGAAAATTTGATTGGACTAAGGCAAACTCTGGTCTTTGTTAGCCTGAATAAAGCAGAAAAGTGAGATACATGTATTAAAACACATAGATGTGCATTTGTAGGCTACGGTAATTTAAGCTTAAAGTAGCCAAGTCTCTAAGTTTTAACTCAATATCATCCAAAATCTTCAACATTGTAAACACGATTTATTTGTCAAATTCAATCAACATTGATGTTGTGATCTTACCGGAAAAAAACAGGCTTTTGATATCCAATATTTAAGACAAAACAAACATTTTACCATTGGTACAAGAATCGTGTACCATAATGCGCCTCAGCCCCAGTTGTAACAAGAGACTTGAGGCACGTGGCTAGACACATTGCACCAAATCAATCAGCGTATGTAGACTGGAATAACCAAACACTAGAAATTTGCACTCAATTGAGACTTCTTGCATATTTCGGCGAACATAACTGATTTGAAATTTGAGTAAAAACGGAAACCATTGAATGTAAATCAGTTTATATACATTCATATTACAGTATTATATGCGTTGGGACCCACTTTTGTCAATTTCTAGGTCCCAAATGTTAGCGATTAAGCTCCTTTTAGTCTTAATTTGCTGAACAAAATTTACATCAGCATATTCAAGGGTTTTGATACAATTTGATCACACCTGTGTGTGATGTGTGAAAAATTCACTAGTACTAGTAGACACACATGAACTTGATACATACATACATATTTGGAATAACCATGATTTGTAACATATAATTACTAATATTACTGTCCGATCCAGGTAATACTACAACTTGAAAATAACTTGTCATTTCTTCCAATTTTAATTAAAATGGCTAAAACTTCGCGAAATACCTGGAATGGTCACCCCGTTGCTTTTTGTCTTGTGAGAAATACGTTTAGGACAAGTTTTATAGTCTTTCTCCTTTGAAAAATCGAAGTTTGTTTACATTTTATTACTGGAAACAGCCATGTTTGGTCTAGCGATCTGGGCGAGCCTAAGCGGACAAGGGGTTCTGGGTTTGCTTAAAGTCGTTTCACCCTACTTCGATGTATTGGTGGTCGTATCGGTCAAGTAGAATATAATTCTTTTCGTAAAATAATTATTTACTGAATTCCAGACCACGTTTGTTTGTCCCACTATAGAATGCAACACATTTGTGAAGTACTTGTCTACCCTAACGCGAAATGCAACTGTCTCATCTAACGCATGCGTAGTCGAATGTTTATGTTCTGAGAAAGTGACAATGTGGAAATATATGAAATTTACAAGAGAATACTATCTTTTATCGGACTTCTAGTCACTTATTGTAAGGAAAGAAATCAAAGGGATGACAGTTCCAGGTATGTCACAAAGTTTTAGGCATTTTAATTAAAAATTGAAGGCATGGCAAGCATATTTCGAGTCGGAGTATCATTTGGAACAGACAGTAGACTAACTACCAATGGTCCAAAGCTGTCCAATATCATCAGGAGGTGTCTTTCTGTTGTCTCTTTACGTGTATTTCATTGACTACTGATGTTAGTTATGCTGAAGGGGTCGTCACTGTAATACCAACAGATATAGAAGAGTAGGCTACCTGAAAAACTCTTATAGTCCCTGACTTCCCAAACGGGTACTCTCGTTTATAAATTCTCTCAGGCGGTTTACATGATATTGTTGTAAAATTTATTGCTACCTCTAAATTTGACTTTATAAATCTCAGGAAAGGAGAAACATTTCCAAAATAGCAGGAAAACACAGCATGTAGGCCTAACTGTAAGGGACTGCTAACATGTAGGTCTACATGCTGCTCATTCTAATGTTGATGTGCATCCATTTTCTATTGACTTACAGTGTTTATACATGTAATATACAATGCGATGTAGAAGAGAAGTTGGCATGTCCATGTGCGGCAGCATTTCTGACATCTCATTTTCAAATTACAACTTGAAAGGTTTCTTCCATGTGTACACCAATCTTTCATTGATTGACCCCGCCTTCTTGTCAGGCCGCATATAGATACTGTAGATGTATGCCACCCTGAAAAACTCTTAAGACTTCTCAACCTACAAGTATGTAGATATATACAAATTTGAGACCTTGAGCAGTGGGGGAAAAGCCGAGGAGCCTGAGAAACGTTTGGCATGCGATCATACTCCTTGTCATGGCCGAGCTTGCTATTGAAACCACTCCCCTTGTTGATTCAGTGACAGACCTTATTATCTAAAGTACACATTTAATATCACTAAATTTCAATTTAGAAATAAAGTTCGAATGATGGTTTATACATTTGTAAACTCTTGCTACATGTACATGTAGATTTTGTCATATTTTATACACATTTGTGCAGTGCATATCCAGGTTTGTTTGACTAAAGATCTGTTAAGGAAACATCATTTACAGCTATACGTACGATAATGACTTTAACTTTTGAAAAGGTAAATGAACATCTAAATTATACTATAATTCAGTGAATAATGATACGATAGGTGTTGACAATGTTGTTATAATTACATTAAAATTAGTAGGAAAAACTGTGAATGCTGTTATAAGTACATGTATGTACTTTAACATTGTGTAGGAAAAATTTTGACAATGCTGTTCTAAGTAAGCGGTAGGAGAAATGCTGACAATGCTGTTTTAAACATACATTATGCAAGAGCTAAATCTGGACATTAATTAACTTACCAGACAATAATCAACTTTCGGTGTTATCACTAGCCTGCGATATCAAGAAATGAATAATCGATATGTTTTTTATCGTTCCGACTTTAGTAATGATGATCAGCTATTTCCCATTTCATTATCTAGTTTTTAACTATCCATGGTGAGAACTGAAAGCTATTTATCTAATCCCTGTCTTCCATTAGCCCAGGTTAGGTGCATAACAGTAGGAAGTTAAACCCCATTTCATTTCTTTATCTAATCTCCCATAATTACATGTACATGAACTTATATATGAAAAAAGCTGACTATGCTGTTATCATTACTATAGCATTGGTGGGGAAATGCTGACAATGCTATTATAATTACTTTAACATTGGTGGGAAAAATGCTGACAATGCTGTTATAATTACATGAACACTGATATGAAACATGCTGACAATGCTGTTTATGATTACATGTACATTGATATTAATAAGGCTGACAATGCTGTTATGATTACATTGATAGGGGAATAATGCTGACAATGCAATTTTTATAAGTACCGTACATCAACATTGACAATTAAAAGTGCTGATATTGCTGTACACGTACTTTGTAAGTGACAACAGACAAATCCTTGAAATAGAAATAAGTATATATTTTAGTCTCAAATACATATGTAGATAAGGTGTGTCATTTTTAAGAAGTTGTGAGTCAATGCCTTTTGCCCCATGCTGTGGAAATCGTGTACATGACATGTATAGATGAGTAGTATAAAAACTGAATCATTGTACGTATTCTTGTTAAGTTTAGTTCTGGTCAGAAATACAACTTTAAATCTAATTGGATTTCATCTGTTGATCGTTAACTTGTTAAGCTTGCTGCATAACAAAATGTATCCAAAAGAAAACATTTGCGGTAGCAGTCATATTAAAGGCAGTTGATATTGAGATTGACTTGGCCTGCTATGCTCAGTTTACAATAAATTTGTTTCCCCTGGTGACAGTAACTCTAAAACCCACAAATCAAATTCAGCCACATTAGAATTTCTTAATGGTCTTAACACATGTGATTTAGATCATACGTTCTGTCATTGGGTTAATTGGCGTTGTTTACGTTGCCCTTTTGTACGTTTTCTCCAATTTCCTCCCTCTGCGAAAGACCCCTGAATCATTTTTAGTCCCAAAATGACCTACATGCATAGGCGTAATATTTTGACGGGGGTGGGGTAGTAGTGGTTGGTGCCCAAAAAATGTATTTTTACCCCAAAAAAATGTTTAATTTTTTATTTGAAGGGCCATGACAGGTTCTATAATATGTCTTTTGCGATGAATAAGTTCTTAATTTCTAAATCATCAATAAAAGAGAACTAAATTTTATTTACTTGTAATAATATACACAACTAAAAACAGTTGTTTATGTAACTGTAACTTGTGGCCTACTGTACTCCAAACAACAGAGGCTTTGAGTCTTAAGTTTTCTATTTAATTGCCTAATTATAGACACTCTGAATTTAAATTCGCTGTTAAATTGGACACATTCAAGAAAACAATATTTTTTTTATACAACTTTTACAAAGAACTATTCTGTGCCCAAATTTTCCCAGCATCTGGTGCCCAAAATGGGCCCCCCCCCCAACTAGTACGCCTATGCTTACATATAGTTGTGTCTATTGTATGTTAAACTCTGTCTCTCCCTCTCTCTTTTTATAAGTGCTTTTGGTCTAAAATTGTAAAAAAAAACACTCTTTAAAGCAAAATTAAATACTTTTTCGTAGCCGTTATTAGTTTCTAACAAAAATGTATAGGCCTAAATTACTGGTTATCAATAATGACAATTAAAGATTTTTTATTAGAATTATTTCCTTACAAATTAATAGAAGACAGGGATAAATGTGATATTACATGCTGAATGTGATTACTTGGCAGAATTTATTGATTGTAATATACATGTAGGAGTAGGTTACTGTGACCTCGCTGTATTGAGAGATGTCATCAGTCACTTGTAGTACTAGTACTAGTCTAATAGCTTGAGAGGACAACAAACCATCATTCACATCTCAACTACTTGAACTAGCCATAATATCTACTATTTTTATATAATTTTTATACATGTATATTAATGTAATTGACCACCATGAGTATGTATAAATAGCTAATATAAAGATTTATTCAAATAAAACCAAGTACGGACAATCCAAACTATTAGACAAAATTTGAAGTCCTAAAAAACGGTATAGGCAAAATAGTGTAATCTGGCAAAATAGTGTAATCTGGCAAAATAGTGTAATCTGGAAAAATAGTGCAATCAGCATATATATGGATTATAATTAAGCACATCTTAATTCGGAGAAATTATCACAAGCAAATACCAGAGAATTATATTTCTTTCTGACATATTTACATGTACTTGTAACTGTCTCCATTTGCCCCTTTGGTGTAGAAAAGTAGGTCATTATAAAACCCATTTCACTTCTTTAAACATAAATGACCATATCTTGAATTAGAAAATAGAATTAATCGATTTAAGTAAATTTTGAAGTAGAAAATTGTCCAAAAAAATAGTTTTGATAGTGTGTATGGTCTGAGACTCAATATTTAATCTTATTCTGGCATGCTGGGGATTTGGCTAAATTGATTCAATTTTATTGTATTGCTCGGCTACTTTATCAAGATTAGCTTGAGTGGGTGGCAAACCTTTTAAATGTCATATATGCTGAGTAATGCACCAATTTGTTTACTCACAAAGTCAGGTGCGTTTAGACATCTCTTGTAAATATATGTTTATAAACGGGATAATTACATAACAAAAGTTTGTCTTTCTTGGTTTGATACATTTACAATAATCATTTTTGACTGAAAACAGATTTTCTAAAAAAGCATGTGCTTAAAATATTAAATTTGTTAATAAATGAGTAGGCTTGCTGCCTTGCAGCCTTACTTTATTATTATCACAGGGATGCAGTGTGGCACTTCAAATCATCCAATGCACCAACCTTGGCCATCCATCTCACTGTCTGCTTTGTATCATGGTATGTCATAGAGTCAAGTGGTTTGGTTTCATTCCAAAACTTGAAAATGACCAGGAGTATTGTCACCTATCTAACTGCATGTGTTTTTGTGGTCCTCCTACTGCTAATAACCTTTACGTCCGAACTAATTATTGAAATAATGTTAATGTACATGTATGGTGTTTACAGGCGCGGAAATAACGGTTTTAGATATACCTGATAAAGTATCAGGCACTAATGAAATAGTACCTGACATTTTCAATTTAGTGCCGGACAAGTATTTATAATATCAGCAAAAAAGACAAATCAGTGTCTGACAAAATGACAGGCATCAGAGGATTTGTGCCTGACAAAGCCTGAATCTGTGCCAGACATTGTCAGTGACAGGTGCCTTATAATGTAAACAAGTTTGTTTATTGAATATTGATGTCTTCCTTCAGTTCCATGTTAACATAACTAGTGGTCACGTCAAGTGAGAATTTTACAAGTCAAAACTTCATTTGAAGTGATCAATCAAGCTTGGCATGGTTTTGGGTCCTATTTTTATTTTTCTGAATTTTAAATCTACAATTTTACTTTTGACTTGTGTATGTACCTCAAATAAACAAGCTTAGAAATAAGCCTGATATTAGACCCAGACTATGTTTATATTTTGTGTAATTACATGTACATGTATGATCTCTGATGCTTACCGTCAGGCCTGGAAATAATGGTTTTAGATCAGATGTACCGGACAAAATGTCAGGCACTAATGAAATAGTACCGGACATTTTCAACTTAGTGCCGGACAAGTGTTAATAATATCAACAAAAAAAACAAATCAGTGTCTGACAAAATGACAGGCATCAGAGGATTTGTGCCGGACAAAGCCTGAATCTGTGCCAGACATTGTCAGTGACAGGTGCCTTATTCCCAGGCTTGCTTACCGTACTTAAGTGAATGAATTATATCGTATCACATCCCAAGCGGCTCCAAAACATTGTTTCGTATATCATTTCATAAAATAGGCAGAAATTCCACTCTTCAGACACTGGTGACCATAACCTATATGTGGGCTTATCCCATTTAATTATTTTATATTTATATTTATATAAACATACATGTGTTAGCTTATAACAGGAAGGAAAAAATATGAAAGCTTTATGAAGTTAATGTGACAGGTGATACATGTGCCGACATGTGGTCAAATAGAAACGCATCAATTTAATTATTGATTTTATGACTAATCAAATTATTGATAGAATTATTTTCTTGTTTAATTACAGAACATGCAGTACCAATCAAAAAGTTATGGACGATCATACGATAGATATGATCAAGATTCATCATCGGATCGACTACGTAATGACAGCCCTGACAGCCGTCACAGTCCCCGATATTACAACAAGTCTTCATATAATGATAGGCATAAGGAGAAGAGAAGTAAAGGTAGGACTTGTCACTAAATTTTCACCATCAGTTCCCTTGACAGTTGGAATTTAATAGAGTAAGCCATAGAGCCTGTGACTATGCAAAATTCCCCTCATACATGTAGCACACGTATGGCGTATGCCCGTCTCCCATCAGCCCAGTTCGGAGGACAACAGTAGGGCTTTAAAACTCCATTTCATTTCATTTCATATTGTTGGCAGAGTATGAAGATCCTGAAACTGATATCATTCCTAATTTATTATAGTTGACATGCAGTCCAGTTGGTTTGGGTGCTTTTGTATCATTTGTGTGTATGTCTTTTAATTTTAGGACCATATGAAAAGAAAGGAAATTCACTTATGTCTGTTGCCGCGAGTATCCGTAGTGGGAATGGCTCCTATCACCACAACCGACCTCCACCTAGTAAATCTATGTCCAGCAGTTATAGTCGGGAACCCGGTCAATCTAGCCGGGATCCAATCAATGTATCTAGCCGTGAACCAGCCAGTCAGTCTAGCCGGGAACCAATCAGTCAGTCTAGCCGGGAACCCATCAGATCAGAATCTAAAGAACCAAAAGAGAAAGATCACAGATCTGAGGTATATATTTAGGCAGTGGCTATTGTTACTACGAGTCATAAAAATAGTCCCCAGGCTATTGTGACGACGATGTTTTCAAAGCCCTCCATCTAAGAAGTTAAAAACTGAAAAGTCGTAAAAATAGTCCTAACCCTTTCCTTCTCTTAATTGCTGCCTTCAGTTCTGAAAACGTCGTAATACGGCTTTTGGGGAAATTGACAGCCATTTTGGAATTTGTTCTAAACTTTGCTCAATCTCGTCGTAACAACTAGCCACTCTTTAAATGGTGATAACATCAAGTTCTTTTAATTGTGCAAGAAACGAATGTATTATATTTATACTGGCATGTTGGGGCTTTCAAGAAGCTTATAAGTTCGTGATAGTATAATTGTTATATATCTTGGACCTTATTCACAAGAAAAATAAATAATTAAAATATCATTGGCAGAAAGTTAAAATCTTAGTACAAATTTATCCCTTACTAACGTGTAGCCAATAAAAAGACAGACTGCATTTTAAAAAAGATTTTTGATTAAGTTTTTGTGAATAAGGCCTCCATTTTGATGAAGCAAGGAAACTAAAAGATCTTGCCCCAAATAATTTAATTTCCCACCTTGGGTTTACCAACTGTATTTGATAACAGATGTTTAAGCTTGTTTGATAAAGGATCTCTTAAAAAAACCTGAAACTTTATAATCAATAATCAACCTATCTATGTAAAGTCAGTGTTTTTAATGCTGTGGAGTGAGGATTTTAAAAATCTATTTTTTTATTCACTCACTCCACCTGCATCATCCTTTGATCGAGCAGCTATATTATTGATATCGAGTCTCTGCTACTCTTTTAACGAAGTGTTTATTAAAAATGATAGTAATTTTTATTAATTTCTAACTTGTATAGGTACAGAAGACAGCAGTACGAGTATTTGGTGATTGGTCTGAACATATTAGTTCATCTGGTAAAGGTTATTATTATAATTGTAAAACAGAAGTATCCCAGTGGGAAAAACCAAAAGAATGGATTGATAGGTCAGTCTTATTTTTTCTTTAATTCGTTAAGCATGACGTTTTTAAAACGTTAACTACCCCCTATTGTGTAATTAATTTGACCGAAAACATCGTATTTGGACCTTTTTATTCCTGATTGGATAGCACTGTTGTTATTGCTCAACCAGGCGTAATATAACGTCCTACGCACTCAGGAGATATATCAAAAACTTTCCTGATTATACATATTATAAGATCATTTACTGGGTTCATGTCATCTCAACAACTGTGCATGTGACAGGGTGACTTTGAGCAGTCTAAGGAGCCCTAGTTACGTCGGTTTGGGAGCTTTACTCTAAAGGCTAAAATAAGAGAGGAGTCAGAAGAAACTTATAAAATGTTTGACTTTTGTAACCTGTGGTGATTGAATAATATATATGTATATGGTTAATTTTTTGTAGTCCAAAAACTCCAGATAGCTCGAGATCAAAAGATGGAAGAGGTTCAAGTAAACAATATTACTCAACAAGATGTAAGCCCACATTTATTTATTGCTTTAATTATTCTGCATACAAGTTAAGGGAAGATTATTGAAATAAGCTTTATCTGTTTTTACTTTCGTCCAGGTTTTGTTTTTTGGGATTATCTTAGAAATCGTTTAATTTATGAAACATATTATAGTAGTTTAGCCTTTTGCTTATTAGAAATTTATCTGCCTTAATTGTGTTTCCTTAGAAACGAATTCGAAAAAGATTTAGGTAAATAAGGGAACAGGATATTGATGATTGAGACTACTTGTTTTTTATTTGGGTGACATTTTATTTAAAGATATGTTATGTAAGATTTAGATAAAGGGCTAGCCATTCTTGCAAGTTGGAAAAAAGATAATCTCAAATAAATAATTTCAAAATTTCATTCAAAGTACTCTGTTGTGAGCGAAGATATTAGCCTTTGAAGGTTTGACAGACGTGTAAAATAATTTCAACCACCGTACATTTTGTTTGAAGCAAAGTCTTGCTTTAAATTAAATGAAATATGGGTGAAGCATTTTAATCTATATAATATCGGAGAAATCTGATGCTATCGAGATTTGATTGTGGCCTCAGCTGGATAAGTTAATTAAAGTCTAATTAATAATTTAGAAATCATTTCAGGCTTAAAGTTAGACCTTCGATAGGCAGATTTAGCTATTGTATAATGCATGTTTAAACCTGTCCTGCCTATAATTTCAAAATACATGTTTTGTAGTAACTAGTTAGCTGACATGCCATAAAACTTCATTTCATTGATTCATGATTAATGTTTTATTATATTTTTGTGTTTACAGCTAGTGACGATAGATCGAAACATTCCAGTTCTGTGGATAGATACGATAAAACTCGCACCAGTGGAAACTCAGACTCATATAAATCTGATAATTATGTGGACCGCCATAAAGATGAAAGTACTAGTAGTAGTAGTAATATAGTGTCCTCTCACGGAACCAATGTTTATCAGCGGAATAACTCTTCTTCAGAAACGTACTATAAAGAACGGGATAGTTATTTAGACGTTCGGAAAAACAGTACATATCCATATTCTATGGTCGATCCATCGCGGATACGACAGAGACACGATAGTAATAGTGATAGCAGATCAACACCGTTAAGTCAAGGACATAAAAATAATCATCGTAAGTATAATTATTATAGAGTTACAATATCCTAGATATCCCGGCCATACCAGTATGAATTTTAGTTCTTCAGGAATAACTATTATAGTTTGGCTTGATATTTCCTGGAAGTCGTCAGATGGTTTTCTTAAGGTCCCCCTGTTTCCTCCACAGCTAAAGAACTCTATGCAGAAGTGAATTAATGAAATTATATCGAACCCTATGTTAGACCCAAAATAACACAGTTTGTATCAAGTGGAAGTTAAACTTTCAATCAAAAATGCTCCCGTCTCTATCAAAAGCTCTATACAATTTTAAGTTTCGAAGTCCACCATCCCCCAGCCAAAAAAGACTTGTACACATGTAGTTATGTACATGTATCAACATACTGGGGCCTGTTTCACAAAATTTTAACTAAGATAAAATCCAAATTAAAGTAGATATTTCAATTTTGATTGACTAAGCACTAAAACCAATCTAATATTATCCAATCAAATGGCTAAAATTTGGAGTTTATCTTAACATGTAGTTATAATTTCGTGAAACGGGTCCCTGAAGTACTAAAAGTTAATTGATTTAACATTTGTTCATTTTGTTAACTGTCTGTTTAGTTTGAAGTGTTTTCATCATTCATTTTACTGACTTCTAAAATAAACAGCCAGTTTCATTCAGTCAATGTTACCAACTCTGGGCCCGTTTCACGAAATTTAAACTAAGATAAAAATTATATTGAAGTTTTGTTTCAAATAAAAAAAAATGATACTATTGTTATTTTTGAAGACGAATCAATATGCTGGGATCTTTTTCTTTACATATTTATTTTTTAAGTCCCATCTGGCTTTGTGCATCTTATTTTAGCAAGAGTTGGTCATTAAGCTTGTTGTTCACCCAAGATATAAATTGTCCTTTTACTGCATGTTTTAACTTGGTTATTGCATGGTTTCGTGTTAAAATAGAGTTGGAACCAAAGTAGCAATTTACATGTTTAGCCAAGGCTACCAGGATAATATGTATGCCCCCCCCACACACACACACACACACACAGACACGCATACATGTACATGTACCGACAATGTGGGCGTTAAAAATAAATAACAAATTATATTAATGGAACTTCAAGGGCTCCTGATGCATAATTAACTTTCCTTGGAAAGATTTTAATAATTAAACACATTACATGTACATGTACCTCAATTAGCTTTTCTCATTTCTTCTGTTGGCATGGTTTTAGTTACATGTAGCAAATAAAATTGACCCAATTTTTTATAGAAAAACATTCTTTACATTGAGTTACTTTAATTAACTTAAACTAACACATTATTGGTATGAATACATGTACTACAATTAATATAATACGGGTCATCCCACACATTTGTAAACTTATTACACAATCATAATATTAATATAATTATATTTGATTTAGTTAAGATTATTTACATGTACTTGTAAAGGAGGCATAAACAAATAGGCTGTGCATGTTTGTATGGCTTCAGGTATAGCTTCAGATCGGAGGCTATATACATGTATGTACCCTTGCCAGCTCGTATTTTTACCATTCATGAGTATGCCTTCTTGAAAATGAATTTTACAATACAATGCAGTCTGTATTGAAGTCTCAAACAAATGTGGACCTGTTTTAGTTCTCTGATCAGTTTTAATACATGTACAGTATATAGCAATACAGTTTGATAATCTAAGGATAAGACTGCAAACACTCATTTAACCAAGTCATTAAAAGTAAATTTTATTTTGTTAATGTATTCTGATGATCACTTCACTAACGGCATGTCTAAGAAAAATACAATCTTGTTACGTGACAACAGCATAATACAGATGTAATTAGGGGTGATCAACAATAATTTTTCATTTTCACAAAATGGGAAATTCCATTTTAAAGATTTTGAATTCTGTGATCAGACCAATGTGACTGGTTCAGTTCCAAATAAGGTAATTCTGCCATTGAACACAGGAAAATAAAATAATTTAATATCAACAAAATAAATTCAAAGTTTTGGGGGAAATTTACAAAAATAAAGCCTTAGCAATGACTGTATTCTTAGAATGGGTTTGTAGGTTTTTTAAATGATTTTTTGTTTGAGATTGTAAATCATTCTGCATTGATCAATTAGACACCAAATCAAATATTTCAATAATCCAAGACATTCTTCTAACAGATTTTCTAGAATATTATAAATGAGATTTGATCATACAGTTTACCAATCAAAAACTATGTACATGTATCACTGATTGAGCTTGGTCTTCATTATGTCTCTAGACCAATATCAAGTGGAATAAGCAACCGAGAAATTATTTTTTAATTTGTTTATTTGACTTACATTTAAGACTACTGGGTAGATTTTACATAACTATAATTGTCCTGGATGAATTTACTGACTTACATGTACTCTTGACCAGATTTTCTTTCAATTTGGTCAAATAAACTTTTTTCGCCAAAATATACCCCATTCCTCCCCACCTAAATCATGAATAATGAAGGAACTGAGAGTGAGACAAAACAATATACATGTACATGTATAACAAAAGTTATTCTTTTGAGTCCCGAAGAGACCACAGCATCATTGGTCACATAGAGTCCATAGACCTACAATTTATGTGGGTATTTCACACCGATTAGACATCATAATTGATATAAAAAAAACATCTTAGACTTAATGATTACCTGAACATTGATAGATCTGCAAATGAAAAAATTAGTAAAAATCTAAATATCCATGTAAACAACATGTAGCTGCATTACTTTATCACAAGAAAACACTCCCCTTCTATGAATGTCTAGTCATTCGGATGGGATGAAAAACCGAGGTTCCGTGTAGACATTGGCGTTTACGAAAAAGTTGGAATTCTATAAACATGTAAGAGTAGGCTGTAGCGCTGCTGCCCAGGCAAAATCTCCCTCATAGCACACTCGATGCCGTAGGCCCGTCTTCCATTAGCCAAGGTTAGATGAATAACAGTAGGACGTTCAACCCCTTTTCATGGTAATATGGAGAAGAATTAGGCATGTATACCGGTACTCTGCACCACACAATCACAACAGAAAAATCAGTTGTCGGGAAGAGATTTACTACTGGTAGCCATTCAGATGGTACAAAAACACCAGTCCAACAGTCAACATTTGATGTTCATGAAACAAAATCCTTTACATTTAGAAGTCCAAGAAGGGAAATCGAAAACGCAGCTATCTTGACAAAATTCTCCCATGTCTATAGAATACTAAGATGTGTGTTAGTCTCAAAATATCCAAGGTGTTGTGTGACAAGACGTTAAACTTAATACTTTTTCTTCATTGAAAAAGAAGAGTAATCGAAAACACAGCTATCTTGACAAATTCTCCCATGTCCATGGAATACTAAGATGTGTGTTAGTCTCAAAATAACCAAGGTATTGTGTGCTGAGACGTTAAACTTTATACTATATACGTTTTCTCGATTGAAATAGACCTGGGGAATAACCACAATGGCCCTATCTCAGTTCATATGTCACTGTGGTTGGTGTGCAATTTAAGTCTTGTGTTAGTCTCAAAATGACCAAGGTATTGTGTGATGAGATGTTAAACTTTACAGTTTTCTTGATCGAAATAGGCCCGGGAACAACCACAATAGCATATGTGGTTGGTGTGACATAAGTCTTGTGCAATTTAAGTCTTGTGTTAGTCTCAAAATAACCGAGGTGCTGTGTTGACGAGACATTAAAATTTGATTCCATTCTTCTTCTCATCTGTGTTCTGTTTGTATTTCAGATTCTTCACATGAAGACATGATGGAAATCTCTCCAGGTAGTACTCCAACTGCTTCACGACATACTTCTACAAGTACTTCTAATTATCCCCCACACTCCACTACCACGGGGGGATCACACTCTTCCCGTCTCACACCCATTCTGGTGTCCAACACTTCTCCTGTAAATGCTAATAATTTAATACCTCATGCCCATACCACCAGTAATAATATTGACCCGGAAGATATCAAACAAAAAGGTGGGTAACATATCATGTTACGTTCGGGGCTTTCACTTTCTATATTCATTCGGTACTCTTTCTATCTTTTACATTTTTAGGACAAGGAATGATATGCAATAAGCGGGCCTGGAAATAACGGTTTTAGATGTACATGTACCGGACAAAATGTCGGGCACTATTGAAATGAAATACTACCAAATATTTTCAACATAGTGCCTGACATGTATTAATAATATCTTTTAAAAAGACAAATCAGTGCCTGACAAAATCTGAATCTTGGCCTGACATTGTCAGTGACAGGTGCCTTATTTCCAGGTTTAGTCGTTCGGATGAAACAAAAAGACAAGGTCCTCTGTACAAAGTGGTGTGCACGTAAAAAATTTCCCTCTTATCACACTGTATGGCACATGCGCATCTTCATTAGCCTACATGTAGTTTAGGAGCAAAACAATAGGACGTTAAACCTCCCATTTCATTTAAATCTGATGGAATCCAACCAAATCAATAAATTATCTTGCATTGATTTGGTTTTCTTGATTAACTGTGTCCACCTGTTGACATATTCCGCCTTGCACAGAACAGACCCATTGGCATTTTATTGTCTAGGACTAAGAGATTTTTGTAGACCAAGTTATCTGACACTCTGGACACAAATTTCAGAATGAACAAAAAAAACTATTGCATACCTTATGAAGAAAATACTGTTTTACAAAAAAATTCATTCAACATTGCCATTTTATTGGTGATAAAATATTGTACTGTAATTTATTTTAGAGAAAACATGCTAATATTCCAATTTAAATTTATTCAATATTTATTTCATACTATCAGTATGCCAATATCTGTTTACTTACTGTTAAATTATGGTACATATTATTTAGACGGTGTTGGTCTTCCATTCCATATCATCTTCTTTTTTCAAAAACTTTTTATTAAATATATTTATACATGTTCGTAAACTAAAGCAGTTCGTGGATATGGATGTTTTTTGTGATATCTTAGAAATGTTACAATACAATGCTTAGTGCAGAATGTTAACCCCATCTTCATTTCATCTGTTTCCATGGGTATTAAAATGACATAAATCTCATAAAATGTGAACCAGACAAACAGCTAGACGGACTGTCTGTGTACATGAAATATAAATAATGAAAGCTCTGCATGCATGTTGATAATCCACTGTCCTACATATACAACTCTGTATGGCCCCCCGCCTCTTGGTTCCACTTTCAAACATCACCTGCATTCGTCATTGCGAAGAGAATCGCCTTTTTGGGGAACCCATTGTGCATGAAATCGATCAAATGTTGAAATTATGCATGTTCTGTTCTATAGTTAAACTAATTAAGTTAAAACTAACTATTGCTCTTGGTTTTTTTTACTAATATACTGTTACTGTACTTCCTTTGATATTTATTAAATGCCACTGTCCAGGCAAAATTTCCCTTCATAGCACACTGTATGCCGTATGCCCGTTTTCATAAGCCCAGTTCAGAGCAGAACAGTAGGACGTTAAACCCATTTCATATTAATTACATTGAGTTAAATTAGTGAACTGCAAGTAGTCATTTGTATGGGACAAAAAAATCAATGTCCTGTTTACATATTGGCATGCACTTAAATAAGTCTTTGACACTTTGAATTAAAAATAGGAGTACATGCACTGCTTTCTAAGCACACTGCATGATGTATGCCTTCTTTATTAGCCCGATTGGTGCAGAACAATCAGACGTTAAGATGACTTTCAGTGTTTTCAGAAATTTCACTTCACATTTACATGTAGCTGATAACTTACATTATCTGAACTCATTATGCTTGCATTTCATGAATTCTTACATGTAGTTTCATTGATGGCTAAACATCACTCATTGAACAAGCATTATGTAAGAATTACATTTTTGATAAAGAGCTGGTCGTTTTTAGTATAATACTAATAGTTCAATAATTGATAATGAAAATTGAATCGCTTTATTCTGTATTCTGTGCAAAAATAAGGGTTTTTGAGGTTATGACAAAATGTAGCATAGATTGTTTATTATCGTTTTAATCTCCTGTAATCTACATGTACTTAAAATCAGAGCCAACCGATTACCCGGAGAATTGATTCTGGGTTTATCATGTTAATAAAAGTTTCAATAATAATTTCTATGATGTTTGAAGTCAGAAAAAAGATGTGAAATAGGCAGAGTTAGCTCATAATGTATAATATCAGTTACTTCATGCTGTTAAAGATTAAATCAGTCATGTATATACATTATGCGAGATCTAAATCTGTCTATTGCTGGTCTTTCTTTAGGCCCGAAATGTCATATTGCCTATTAATTAGACATTTATTAACATAAGACCATAACAACTCGCGATGCTATCACATATCTCCAATATTAAACAGATTAGTACGGTTCAGCCATATTTTCATTTAATCTAAAAATGAAGGAGCGAAACATAGCTTCGAACAACCAGTACGTTGGTTGGAATTAATGCACACGTCTTGTCCAGCTTTCAAAGGCCAATATCTAGTCACAGTAGAGTAATTTGAATGAATTTTTCAAATTATTAATTTTACATTATTTGTTTTCAAACTGTTATAGTGAGAATGGCTAGCTCTTTTTATCTAAATCTTACAAAATGTATCTTAAATTCAATATAAAAATAGTTTCCCTATGTATACATATTGTAGGTAGACAATGAGCATCTATTTTATTCTGGGGATCAAGACAGGGGACATCAGCCTTACTGTTCACTTGTTATGAAGAAAATAATGTTTTACAAAATGTAAAATTAAACTTTGATAAAAAAAAAAATCCATTCAACATTGCTATTTTATTTGCATATAGAATTATTTTGAAAACAAATTTCACTCAGGCCATGAAAAAAAAATATATTGTGGTTCTTAGATAGTCTCCAACCTTGTGGGTTTTCTCATGGGTCCTCCCGCTTCCTCCCACTGCTAAAGACCCCCACGCGCAAGCGAATTATTTAAATAAAATTAAACCATATGTTAGTCTTGAAATGACCTAGTTTGTGCCGAGTGAACATTAAACCCCATTTCTCAATCTCTCTCTGAAACAGAAAAACTCTCTCCCGCATCACAGTGTTGGTAAGGATTGTCTGAAAACCAGAATTATTTATTTTGTTTGGCCTGAATATAATTAGAAATGATTCCTTTAATAATCTTTTAAGTTGCATTTTGCGATTAGGGAACCACATTAACAGAACACAGTTTTTATTGGAATCATTGTGCTTGATAACGATAGGAGGATACTTGTCAAAACGTTATGCCTTTTGAATAAACCAGTGATTGATTCCCATAAAAACTGTGTTCTGTTAATGATTCCTTTAATGTTTGTAGATACAGGAATAATTGATGATAACTCTCTAATTGTGTTTGTTTTTATTTTACAGCTTTACAAACACTTCAAAAATTACAAGCTGCATTAAATATGCAGATAGAACGGGCACAAAATTGTAAGTTGAATATTATTTTATTTCTTAGTAACACATTGGATAACAAGGTCTGTCATTAAGTCAAGTGGCATGGTTTCGATCCCCCGCTTGTATGTGACAAGGAGTCGGGTTCACCTGTCATACCTCATGAGTTTTGTCCGGGTCCTCAGGTTTCCTCCCACTTCTAAAAACCCCTACACGCAAGCGCATCATTATTATTTTGAAATTACCATATGTTAGTCCTGAAATGATCTAGTTTGTGTTGAGTGATTGTTACACCCCATTTCTCTCTCAAGTCGAAAGAGAAGAATAATTATTCTGTGTTCTTAAGACAAATTCTGTAATATTTTTATGTGAATAATTTTTCAGTGACACAAAATTCTCATGAACCTCCTGCAGAAGAACCGTTAAGAAGTCCAGCGATCCCACTTGGCATTGAAGTTCCCACATACCACACGCAATTACCCAAATTAACCAGTAATACACCAGCTGTCATCACACAGATAAACCATACGGAATTAGATAATGGTGGCGGGGGACGTGATAGTCCTCTCTCGGAGATGAGCTCTAGAGACTCCTGGTAAATATAATAATACTTTTGTGCAAGCCTGGAAATAAAGCACCTTTCACTGACAATGTCAGGCACAGATTCAGGCTTTGTTAGGCACAAAACCTCTGGTGCCCGTCATATTGTCCGGAACTAATTTGTCTTTTTTTTCTTATATTATTAATACATGTCCGGCACTATTTCATTAGTGCCTGACATTAAGTCAGGTACATCTAAAACCATTATTTTCAGGCCTGCTTTTGTTAGTAATATATCGACGGAGAAGCCATGGGGGCATAGTGAGTAAGAAGCTGGGTCGCTAAACAGGTGTTGGTGGCAGAGAAAGTTGCTCTAGATTTTCCGCCGTCAGTATTGCAGTACTGGGGTTTTGACTAACTTTGTTGGATGGAAAACCTAGGTTCCGTTCACACATTAACATTCACGTAAAAGAACCCTTGGCAGTTGAGTTTTAAGACAGAGTAGCCTGTAGCGTGTTGTCCGGGGGAAATATATCTCACAGTGGTGATATCGTCATACATGTACTTATGTCCTTCGTATTGTTGATCACCGTACTTATGTTGAAAGTAAACCCCCATTTTACAGTCCTACAGATATGGTAGAGATAAAATCAATGCACAATGTTAATTTTAATGAATAACAAACCCTACTCTTAATCTGATTCATTTTGTAATTTTCAGTCACAGTCCTGCACTCAGTACTACGAGTTCCCAGAATGCTCCTATCAGTACGAGTGCATTGTCAGGAGCTGGTTTCAGTAAGAAGGACCAATCTGCCGAGTTAGAATCTACGTTTAGTAATTATTATAATGAAAAACTTATAGGTCATGTGATGGGCTGGCAGGCTGATCTAGCAGAACGAGAGGTAGGTGACGACACGGATTTACTTTATATTGTTTTTACGTCAGTTCAGTGTCCACTAAAATACAAGTCTATATCTGCATAAAGTCGAGGAGATATTTCTCTATCTCTCTAGTCTTAATTGGAATCTAAGTGGGTTTGGTCAGACTGAATGGTCAAAAACATGTGCTTTAGATCATTAGGTCTGTCATTGAATCAACTGTCAGTGGTTTGATTGCCAGCTTGTATGTGACAAGTAGTATGGTTGGCCTGTTCAACCTCATGGGTTTTTCCCCAGGTCCTCTAGTTTCCTCCCACTGCTAAAGAGATCTACACAAAACCAATTTATTTAGGCAAATTATTGAAATATAATTTGAACCATATGTTATTCCCCAGATGACCTAGTTTGTTTTGAGTAGACATTAAATCCCATCTCTCTATTTCTCTCTTGCTTGTGCTGTTCACAAGAGCCTTTTCACATTATATATGAAGACCACGATGAACGGAAAATCAAATTGATGTTGTCTAAATAACAATTTTTATATTATTTCATATTTGTTTTGGTGTTTTTTAGGCCAAAAGGTACTGGGAAGAAGCATTAACCGTTGGTAGCCTTCATTGTAGTCAAGTGTCTGTAGAACTAACGAAAGCTCGATCGTTAGTACGTGTAGCGGAAATAGAATCAACATTACATGAACAAAGGTTTTATATTTTATTTATATTTTTATACGCCCACATTTTCCAGTAATATTTTAGTTTTATGTTTTGTACATAGGTCTCTGGTCATTTGAGATAATTACAAAAGCTGCATCCATTAAAATAATTAACTTCAAATTTTCATTAATTATGTCCCTGGGGCCTGTTTCACGAAATTTTAACTCCAGATAAAATCCAAATATTAGTAAATCGATTTGATAATATTAGATTGATTTGAGTGCTTAGCCAATCATAATTGAAGTATCCACTAAAATTTGGATTTAATGTGTATTTTACTTACTGAATTTTTTTTTTTTTCCAGGATTCTGTTTCTGGATAAACAGATAGCGGAGATTGAGAACCTGAAGCCCCCTTCGTCTATACTGTCATCCTGACAGGATAAATACACAAATTACACTTTTATTTTCTTATTTATCATTCTTACTTAACTTCTATCTTTTCTCTCTTCATCTTTCTCCGATTTTAGTCCGAGCTCCTCTCCGTGCTCACAAATCATGCTTCATTTTTCATTTTAGATAAACAGAAAATTTGAAACCCGAAATACCAAACATTATGACAATGAGATTGAAGTTTTTGTGATATTTTAAATTTCAAATTTTTTATTTATTTATATTTTTATTCATTATCTCATTTAATTGGTTGCTTTAAACTTTGGAGGCGTTATTTATGACTCGGAACAAAAATTAATCTTCCAGTTTGTGTTTGATAAATCTTTGGAGAATAATTTGGCTTGTTGCTCATAAAACAATATTAAATAATGTGAACTTTGGAACTCAGTATTTTGGACGAAGTGCATCCAAAAATTAGATTTTTGGGTCAAAACCTGAATCGTTTTTCTATTAAAAAAACAAACACAATTTTGTAAGCAATGTCAGCTTCTTTTCTCTTACATGAAAAATGATATCTTTTCTGAATTAGAAGATTTTAAAAACAAAACAATCACTGGTTTGTTTTCATACAGCACAATGTTTTCACAAGTGTTCTCTAATCATTATCAAGCACAAATGATTTTAATCTTTGTAACATTTTATAGATGAGTCCGTAGGATTTGATTTCATCTCATTAAATAGTTCATTGAATGACATCCAAGGCTGATTTGATGATGACTTGTTGATCATATTGGGACACAAGTTAAGAACAGGTTTTAACATAGCTCTTGAATTGGGATTAAATTTTTTAAGAAAAGCCCAAAGAATTTCATTGATATATATTATATGGCATACTAATTTAACCCAGGGTCAAAATAATACAGTAGTCGAATTCATCAAAGTATTTGATACACTGTTCTGCCTGTGATTTTGGGTCTGCTGAAGTCTAAGGTTTATTTCAAATTTGTTTTTTTATTTATTGTGGAATCATGTTATAGACCTGCCTGCCCTGTTCAATAAGTATTTCTCTCAAACTTTGAAACTATATAACTGAAGGTTTTGCGATAAGGCCCAGAAAAACTTAAAATAAACCAAACCACTGACTTTAATCTCATTCTCAGAATAGAGCTCAAACTTATTATGTAAAGTAAAACTTTTTAAGGATGTACCTCATTTGTTCATTGGCTGAATTTTCAAATCTGAATACAAATAATAGCGCTCAGCCAATAAAATGACCTGATCCTTAAACTATTTTAGTTCCACAAAGTTCTTATGAATAAAGTCCCAGCATGTTAAATAAAGCATCTCGAATCAGGCCTCTCGACATCTTTGTATGTTTGTTTTCTAGGTTGACTGTGATAAATAATGCTAAATGTACCTGTATTTGAATGTATATATGTATATATATACAATACATATATATTTATATAAATACCACTTATAAATAAACATCATGTACAGTCCCCCCCTTGTCTAGTGCTATATTATTCGCTACCACAACATTTATAATAATTATAAAATCATTGGAGAACATCCATGATGTGAGAACATTAGATTTGGTTTAAAACATTAAGAAATGACTTGTTGTATCAGCAATAAATTGGGAATGGAACTAGAACAATTTTTGTGAATATTCCATGCAAATAAAATCGTAGCGATTGATGTTTTCACATAGATATGCCCAACATTTACTCAAGGTCTAAAACTCACAATTTTGTATTGGATAGCTGTGTTTGTACATTGCTGTCCTGGGCCGTGTTTCTTGATATCTTAACTAAAGATAAAATCCAAATTTTAGTAGACACCAGTATTTCAATTTTGATTGGTTAAGCCTTGAAATCAATATACTAAAAATTTGGATTTTATCTTAGTTAAAATTTCGGGAAACGGGGCCCCTGTTATTTTTAAAGTGGGTAAATGTATTTGTGTCTAGGCATGGCTATTCAACGATGATTGCAGAGAGTCACAAGGGGTCTAAACTTGCCAGATTTTTATTTGTAAAGAGAATAAAATATAAAGATTTGTAGTATAAAGAACAATCACTAAATTACAGCCATCAGAGTTGACCAATTGAAAGGACCTTAATGCATTGCTCTTTTAGCTACCGTCGTACTTGTAGATCTATTCAAAATAGAGTTTAAAATATTAAGAAATCTATTTTAGATTATTTCAGATATTTTAAATCTGGTGATTTGAATATTTTCTGAAATACGGTAATGTACTCGTTGAACCAGTCTAAAAATGGTTGAATCTTGTTCAGTATTTATAGTAAATAACATGATGCATTGAAAATGTCTAAAAATAAGTTTTTTAATAATGTCTAATTAATAATTTAGATAACATTTCTGGCCCATGGAAAGACCTGCAATAGTTAGATTTGGTTCTTGCATAATGTATGTTTAATTCGAACTTGTTTTTTGGTAAAAAAAATACATTCACCTTAGTCAAGTAGATTTCTATTTCAACAATAACTAACCCAACTTTCTCTCTCTTCATCTCTTAATCATCCTATTCTTTGCTTTCATATTTATTTGTGTTTATATTTCATCGATTTTTCATCAAGATTACAAAATATTTCATTTTAAGCGCTGGGGTGTGACCGAATGATTGTATATTAAGGTGTGGGATATGCATGTTATATTGTATAAGAATGAATTGTTTTATATGAATATACGAAAATAAACTATAGACCTGTTCAACAAAAACACACTTGAAGATAAGTATGTCACTGAAAAAACTTTAAAAAAAGTAAAATTTTGAAACTTTAAAAATAAAACTCTCTCTTATTGAATATTTTTGTTGCTGATTGATCCTTACTGTCATGTTTTGGGGGTGCTCCATAGTCAAGACCAGGCTCTGAGTTCATAAAGCATTCTCAGACATAAGTTAAGAATTTATATACTAAACTTTCAATCACTTATTTATGAGAAATATCTTTGATCCAGAAACACAAAACTTAGTATAAAGTTTCTTATTGATGTATTTGATAGATATGAACAGCAAATTGTTTATAAAAGGCTATAGTTTAGTTAAAATAAGTCAAACGATTTTGAGTAAATTCTTAACTTTTGTCTGAGAATGCTTTCTGAACATCGGAGTTCTGTCAATTCTGTCTGTCCTGAAAACAGATTTAGTAAGAGCAGAATGGTGACTTTATCAACTGCTTTATTGGGTAAATCGACATTATTACTTCCTACAGAACATATTTTTCTTGGTTTTTGTTACCAGGGAAATCGTCAATAGCAAGTAATATGTTAAGTTTATTTAGTGACATACTCTTCATCAAGAAACTTATAGATTAGTACAAAATATATTTAACACGTATATTATACTAACGATGGTGTAATAATTTAACTCTTTTATTTTGTAAATCTGATCCCGGTTTATTCATTTCTATCAGAATCGGTTTATTAAAGCCATTTAATAATTAGGAATGGAATGGGGCTTAATGTCTGGTCACGTTTAATTAAATGTGGTCTATCATCCTAATTACACAGATTGGTCTGTTAAGGACAGGTGTATGCCATACAGGGCTCTATGAGGGAATTTTACATAGACAGCGGTGCTACATCCTACACTGATTTCGAAAACCTACTGTCGTGGGTTCTTTTTCAATCACACCAATGTCTACATAAGTCCTTGTTCTTGTGTTTCATCCAAAAGTAGTTGCCAGGCCCCTACTTCCTGCACAACTGCCAAGGGGGAAACTACGCTAAAAAAATCCTGGATAACTTTCTCAGCCAACACCGGGATCAATTCCCTAGCCCGCCTTGTTAATGAGCCATCGCTTTACTCACTGAGCCACTGTGGTTGCACAATCCTTTGGTCATTTTGAAACAAAAATATGTGAATATTTGTTTTTTTAAAATATGCACTTGACAAGATAATAATCCACATTCCATTTCAATAACTTATTATAAAGTGCTGGGCTAACCCTTCTTGAAATTTTAACAAAAGATAAAATCCAAATTTTAGTAGATACTTTGATGTGATTGGCTAAGCACTAAAATCATTCTAATATTATCCAATCAAATTACTGAAATTTGGATTTTATATTAGTTAAAATTTTGTAAAGCCGGCCCCTGGTTGTGATAGAAAAACAAAACAAAAGAACCCAGATTTATATCAATCTATAAATAATTCCTTTATTTCATTTTTATCATTGGCAAATCAAATTTGAACTAAAGATGAATTAGAATACAATTATTTAAGGTAGCAGTAAAGATAGGGTAAGAACATATTTAAAGTTGTACTATGAATGACTTGGTGGATTATCAGAGTTTAGGTTATGATAATTGTGTATCTAACAAGACTTTATGCCACTTAAATGATAACTGTACGAACATATTAAAAGTTTTACTATGAATGACTTCATGCCACTTGGTGGTATATCAGAGTTTAGGTTATGATAATTGTGTATCTAAGAAGAAGACTTCATGCCACTTCTATGATAATCGTATGAACATATTAAAAGTTTTACTATGAATGACTTCATGCCACTTGGTGGTATATCAGAGTTTAAGGTTATGATAATTGCGTACCGATGAAAAAAGAATTAAATATGTATATCTAAGGAACCTTCGCAAAATTTTAACACTTTTGTCCAAATGAATAAAGTCTGTCATTGTGTCAACTGGCGTGGTTTCAAATTTTTCGGTTGTACGTGACAAGAAGTAGGAATTATTGAAATAAATTAAACCATATGTAAGTCATGTAATGACCTGGTTTGTATTGAGTGGAGGTTAAACCCTATATCTCTCTTTCTTTCTCTCTCTCTCTCTCTCTCTCTCTCCTGGGTGTTTTTATTTTAATGACACTACAGATAGAATATAATAGATTACATGCCAACATTTTCTTACTTCTTAAGTACAAGTGGGTTATTCAGGTTTTTTGACATAAGTGTATAAATTTTGTGATTTTCCCTAAATCTGAAATATACCAAAGGATTAAATTTATTGTATAAGTTTGATTGGAATGTTTTATGAAGATGTATATTTTGGACATTATGCCTACTTTCGTTTTCCATGTTCCTGTCTCCGCCAGGGAGAATTCAGTGTAGTGCAAATTGTGAACAGAAGCCCTGGTCGAATGGTTAGCATGTGTGTGCTGTATCATAAAGCCTGTCATTGAGTCAGCTGGTGTGGTTTCAAATCCCCGGTTGTTCGGATAAGGATTAGGGTCGCCTGTCCAACCTCATGGGTTTTCTCCGGGTCCTCAGGTTTCCTCCTACTGTTAAAGTCCCCTAAGCGCAAGCGAATTATTGAAATAAATTAAACCATATGTTAGTCTTGAAATGACCTAGTTTGTGTCAAGTGGACGTTTCCCCCCCATCTTTCTCTCTCTGGCAGAAACATGTACATGGAAAACGACCCTAGTCAAAAAGTGTGAAATATTTGTGTATGATTCATCATTCAGTGTCTTCAACAGCTGGTTTTAAAAATGGCAGATTCACTTGTGGTTGATGATTGCCAAATTGGTGGATCTGGAAATATAAATTCAGTTTTTGACGAATTCAGATCGTCTCATTTGTAGTTGCTAAACACAAGTCAAATTATAATTTGTATTCCCATGTGTTAGAGACAGGAATTAACTGTTTTCATCAGAGGCACACAGTGTTGGATTTAGGCATAAGCCAACTAAGCGACAACTTAAGGCCTGAAAGTCTGCAGGGGGAAAAAAAAAGTTCGCTTTTAAAGGTTCTGTTTTGTGAGCCCCTTTGGTGTAACTTTTTAACAAATATAGCTTTAGATTGACACGGATGGTACAGGATCTATCACTAACAGCATTTGAAGTCATTTGTCACTTTCACAGCATAACATAAAAACTTTTCATTTTGCTCATAGTCAATTTCTTTAAATTATGGTTCGTAACTCATCTCTTTGCTATTTGAATTTTGATCAGCCATTTTTGTCAAATTAAATGGTTCTTAAAATTGCGATACAAAATTTTGTTACTTATAGCGCTGTATGTTGTGCATGATGATTGTGTTTAATGTATATAAGAGTATATGATGATTTATTGTAAATTGTAAATATTACTGTATACTAGTTTCAAATGCATTTGTAAGCTTTCAATCGCTGACATTTTTATTGGTGGCGCAACCAGTAAGGTAAATCCCCAACACGGCAACCTATGAGGGCAATCCCCAACACAGGCAACCTGTAAGGGAAATCCCCAACACAGGCAACCAGTAAGGGAAATCCCTTATACATGCAACCAGTAAGGGCAATCCCCAGCACAGGCAACCAGTAAGGGAAATCCCCAACACAGGCAAACCTGTAAGGGAAATCCCCAACACGTGCAATAGCCCTGATAACCATATATTGATATGGGGTCATTGCTAGCTCAGATTGTACAGCCGGATTCTGGTTAGTCACAATCCTTACCTTTCCCTCTCCCAAAATAGATCACTTCCCTGTAGGTTATAAAAACAAAACAAAACAAATTGTAACTCCCTCAAACATGCTAAATGTGTTTTAAAATTATAATGTTTATATAAAAATATATATTAATTGAGCCTCATTTGCATACAATTATAGAGGTTTTGACATGATCGAATTACCGTTATCAGAGCGTGCCAGTAACAAGGGTGGGATGTTGAGGATTGAATCAGCAGACTTTATGCACTAAGTTTTTCTTATCCAACTATCTTTTCTTATTTAGGCTATTGGAATGGGTACCGGTAGTAGTAGCTTTTGTATCGAGATCGAATATTTATTGTTCTCTAAGAGGTTTCCTAAAAAATGAACAGATTGAATGACTTTATATGCTTAAAGTTTTTATATGATGGTTAAATTTGTTGCTACCATTGTGATCGAAAATTAAAATCTGTGTTTTTTAAGTCTTGGCAGGGGTTAATTGGAAGCATGCGCATTGAAACATGTAAGCTTACAAATGCATTTGTTATTTTGAGAAAATGGTGAGTAAAGGTGTAGCTAGCTGGTTGTTTCTCTGTAAATGTTAGCCAATGGTTTCAATAAAAAAAATAACCAACATAATTATTGTCTTCCATATTTTCTTTTCCTTTGGTCCTAGTTTGATAAAATGGGTGCATTATTATCTTCCATATTTTCTTCCTTTTGGTCCTAGATTTATAAAATGGGTGCAAACATACTCCCTAACATGCTTTTTCTGTTACTTCCATATTGGTGCATTGCAGGTTCATTCTGGCATTGAAGGAATGAAATAAAATGGGGATTAACGTCCTACTGTTCTGCTCCAGACTGGGCTAATGAAGACCGGCATATGCCATACAGTGTGTTATGATGGAAATTTGCCCGGACAGCGGCACTATGGCCTACTCTAATATTAAATTCCAACTGTCAAGTGATCTTTTATGTGCACACAAATGTTTATGCGGGACCTTGGTTTTCCGTACCATTCAAACAACTAGACAGCTGTGCTTGTCATGCTTCCGTCCTGTACCACTGAAAAGGGGGAACCACCCCAGAGGCAGTGATGGACATCTAGTTGTTTGATTGGTAAAAATCACGTAAAAGAACCTTTGGTAGTAAGCATTGGAAGACTTATTTCCGTCATGGCCCACTGCAAGGTACATGTCCATTTTATTATCCTGGTTATGTAGAGGAGCAGGTTATACTTTTATTTCATTCCTTTACGATCAAGCTTAAGTTCATGCTCATTTGTTATTTGGCCAAGCCCGAGAACTATATTCACTGTTGCATCATTAAGCCTACCCCTGCCAGACGGGGGGGTGGGGTGTGTGGCCGAATGGTTAGCATGTATATGCTGTAGCATAAAGCCTGTCATTGAGTCAACTGTCGTGGCTTAGAATCCCAGGTTGTACATGACAAGGAGTAGGGTCGTCTGTCCGACCTTCTGGGTTTTCTCTGGAAAGACCCCTATATGCACAAGGGAATTATTGAAATAAAATTAAAACCATGTTAGACCCGGAATGACCTAGTGTGTGTCGAGTGGACACGTTAAACCCCATTTCTCTTTCTCTCACCCCTGCCAGATAGTATTTCATAGTAACTGAATAATTATCATTATTTAAGTTTGGCCTTATATAATCGATTGGTGCTGCCTTGATCTTTTTCATTATTGAAGTGGTAATGTGTCCGATGGAAAGGGAAAACCACAATACAAGTGAATGAAACTTAGCTGAATGCACTTTGGTCCCACAGATGCGATAATTTCAGGGTCACTTTATAGCTAAAGGGAAATAACTCCATTAAAGAATCATGAAAATTCGTGGTCTCCCTCTCTCTCTCTCTCTCTCTCTCTCTCTCTCTCTCTCTCTCTCTCTCTGCTCTGTCTCTCTCAACCACGGCACCTGGTCAATCCTGACGCTAATCAAATAAGAAAAAACTGACAATTTTTCTTCAAAACAGCAATTGATTATTGTTATATATAACATTTCTGTCACATATATTAAGTTCTATATTATACATAATTATATAGTCAAGCAGTATAGTAACAAGTTTTATTTGAATCCCTTCAAGTGCCCGTGCTTTGGGCCCAGAAACAACATGCTCGTGAAAATCGTCTTGGACCAAGAACTTGTCGCTAACCGCTACCCAACCTGTTCTTCTGCTTGTACTTGGGGTGATGCTCTTCGACTATAATTCTACAATTAATATTCCTCAATGCCATGTGTGTAGAGAATACAAATCCCGATAGTTTGGGTCGGGACTTCGCCCGTATTCATGTAAAACTTGCAGAAAAAACATTTATTTGGTAACGAATGTCGTGTACGAGGCAGGGTCGGGGCCGTATTTAGCGGGGGCGCAGAAAAATAAGGCGCCCCGAGAAATTGCGCCCCCCACCATCCCCCCAAACTACTTTGACAATCTTTCAACGATAAAATTTAATAACATAGTTGATTATGATCACACAGTAATGCTCTTAAGGCACTATTCAGTCGGTCGGTTTAAGGGAACCCTCAGTTACGTGGAGGTATGTTTGTGGTGCTTAGTGGGGGCGGCTACATTGCGTGAGGTATATTGTCAGTATAGCCCCCCCCCCCTGTTGGTGCCCCACCTCTCAGCTGTACCCCCACTTTTAAAATCATACATACGGCCCTTGACAGGATATACTTATTCTTATTAGAATACCTGATAACACTTCTTATTTGAGGAGTTTGTAAACATAGCTATCATAGTTTTCTTGTACCTCTGCCTTAGCTAGAGGTAAGAGCGCGACACCCTAGAGAACTGGGTCAGCCCAAACCCCTGATGACCGGAGAACGAATAGGACGGTTAAATTGAGAGATTATACAGTGAAACATATCGAGTGTGAACTTTGAACTTATTGTCTGTTGGGCTGCAAATCCATCCAGGGACATGTTTCACGAAATTTGAACTAAGATCAAATCAAATTTTAGTAATTTGATTGGATAATATAAGATTGATTTTAGTGCATATCCAATTTATATTGAAGTATCTACTAAAATTTAAATGATATCTTTAGTTAAGATTTCGAGAAACACGGCTCAGGGGCCGTATTATAAAAATTCTTAGAGTTTTCATAACTTTTACTCTAAGACTTCCTAAAACAACAATTAGTTAAAAGTTATATACTTTTTAGAAATATTTATAAAGGGTCTTAGAGTTACTTTTAACTAAACGTAAGACTTGGGTCCTAACCAAACTAAATCTGTCACAAAAAGAATTCCATCCATGTCCATTCGATTTCTCCTTATCAACTCGTCATTGTTGTACTCCACTAAGAAATCTCTGTTTGTTTTAAACTCTCTAAGGCGGCGTACACGGGTGGCCATGTTAACCAAGATAAGAGTACTTTTAACAAGTTAGGAGTGCTACAGGAGGACTCCTAAATATGGGAAATCTACAAAGTTAGGAGTAATTTTTGACAGTTAAGAGTTGATTCTAACTCTTAGAATTTTTATAAATACCGCCCCTGGCCTCTAGAACTGTGATCTTTGCCTTTTTAAAAAAATCTAACCCCAACCCTAACTCTAACCCCAGCACGGAGTGCCTGTTATAGTGTCGCTAAAAATTAAACCATTATATCGTTTATGAACACGAGTTTTCGTCAATTCACCATGGCCGGTGTTTTGAGGAATGTCTCCCTTGTGCAAAATTTCATAAGCTAGGCTTAATGATGACGCCTTGTGACGAGTAATGATGACTCCTTGTGACGAGTAATTGTGATAAAAGTAGGTATTACTATTAAATACCCTCGCTAAACGATATCCATTATCTTTAATTACTACGCGGTTTGTGTACACAGTAATAATTAGCGATGATAATATCGTATTTAACAGTAGATTTCGTTTTTCCCGATCAATATACCCCAATACCTGTCAATCAAATATATTTCACTGATTTGTGAAAGATTAGTATTAGACTAAATTATCCAGACACAGCCTACAATAAGCGGTATTGAAAATCGACCGGGTGATAATAATTACAGCAGACCTGAAGACCGAGTGTACAAGTATTTAAGTCCTGCTTACACAACGACTGGGTGATCAAGTCACGGTCGTCTTAACGAGAGAGGGAGAAATGGGATTTAACGTCAACTCGACATAAACTAGATCATTTCGGGACTAACACATGTTTTTTAAAATTTTATTTCAATAATTCGCTCGTGCGTAGGGGTCTTTAGCAGTGGGAGGAAACCGGAGGACCCGGAGAAAACCCACGAGGTTGGAGGTCGTCTTACTTAACAAATGGGACAGTTGCCCCCTGGAATCGCGAACATAGGGGCCCGAGCCCGATGCTATTTGTGACGCGCGTGTTTTTTTAATGTTTAAACATTGAGTTTGTTGGCGGTACCAATACAATAACAGCCCCTAACTGCCTGGCAGTCTGACTTTTCGGGAAGACGAGTAAAGTGAAAAAGTAAATTAATACATCATCTAGTTGGTTAAACACAAATTAATTTTACTTTTCTTTTGATTGAATACCGCAAAATTGCAATGAACTTATTATGGATTAAAACATTTTGTCTGGAGCCACTCTGCTTTGTCCGACATTTTTGGCGCATCGATTATAATTTGTGAATGCAGCTACAATAGTCTGATTCGATGATTGGAATTCAGGTCGGCATAGAGTGAGATTTTGGTTGCAAAACCATTGAACAACCTCGTAGTTGTTGAGCTCATAGGCTAGAATAGAACAAAAACGCATTTACGGCAGTTAATTTGTTTTTAAATTTCCGGAGAGGTCAATCAATACCCCACCCCCCATAAAACGCAAAGACCGACTTCAGATTTAAAGATGGTTTCCCAGCAAAGTATTTATCGGCTGGTTATTTCCAATAAAAGTATGGCAAATTTGGTATTGATGAAAAGTATAGACACCCAATCTTACTAGAAAAATACTAGATTACGCAATATTGTCAGGGAACCACTAACTGTCAACCCGACAGGATTTGCTGGTTTATTTCTTGCTCAAATGGTTAGGCGGTTTTGGGAACATTGCTGGTTGTCAATGTACAAATTACTCTGCAATTAAAAGGTGTAAAAAGAAGTTGACAGAAATAATTAAGAATTTTTTTTGGCCTCAATAATATGGTAAATGTAAAGTAAGTAATGGTAGATACATTTTGAAATATGGACCCTCCCACAATGAAGTTACTAGATTACGCAATATTGTCAGGGAACCACTAAAACAGAGTTTTGAAAGGGAATTGAAGCAAATTTTTGACAGATTGGTTACTTTAAATATGTGTTTAGTCCAAATATATCGTCAAATCACAAAGTTTGTACCCGGGAATGCATCTTTAACGATTGATTGGTTGTTTGGTATTATTGGACCTATATTATGTATATTCGACCACGTTCGAGTTGCTGTATTTACGGGCTGCGTTTGTGGCTGTTCTGTTTAAACTCTTCTCCCGACGTCCTACTGCTAAAGAGATAAAAAATAAGATAAAACCAAGTACGAACAATCTAAACCATTAGACAAAAATCGAAGTCCTAAAAAAACGGTATAGGCTAAAAAAAAAGGTGTAATCTGGTAAAATAGTGTAATCAGCATATGGACTGTTCACTGTTCACCGTGTACGAAATACACGACAAACAGTGGTAACAGGTGTCCGAAAGACTAAGCTTACCCTGACAGTTATTGATATAGTACCATTGTGTTAGTCCTGAAATGGCTTAGTGTGTAATGTGGAATGGACATTAAACATTTTTTCAATTTTATTAATGGAAGCGGAATAAATAGTTCTCAAATATCTCGAAATGTATTTAATGTTCTCAACTCAATCATTGATTTAGGAATTAAAATGTCTGTCACGTTTAGTGGCTGGTGTCAAACGGAGCTAACAAAATTCAATAAAAAATTTGTGTGCGGTTGACCTTATAGTAATCTCATTTGCTTGGTAAAGACGAGAGTATCCTCGTCGAAACGTCGCTTAGTATCAAACTCAGTAATTGTGTATCCATAAAATTGTACCTTGTCTTATAGTAATCTTTATAGTAATATTTAGAGATTACATGAATCTGTCTTCGTCTAATGGATGTTTATAAATGAGCTCATCCACCGTTTAGTTATAGCATAGATTCCTACCCGGGTCGTATCTATAGCGGGAGTACAGGGGGTATATTGCACCCCCAGAAAAATAAGGCGCCCCGAGAAATGTCCCCCCCCTCCCTTTACAACAAAATTCGACAGTCTTTCAATTATACAATGAAACACTTTATTATGATCAATATCAGCTATTTGGGCATTATATTTGCGCGCCCCACCACTCTGCTGCACCCCCACTTTAAAATTCTGCATACGGCCCCGATACCTACATAATACTTACCCCAGGGGGACACCAGTTCTACTTCAAATCTGTGCAAGGCTTATACACACAGATTAAAAACACATAATGTTTCTCTTTACAACTAACTCAAACACGCACAAATATTAATCCAACATGGCTTTCATTTTAATGGATGTTTGCGCTGCCGAGTAGATATGTTCAGCGAAAAGTAATTATTAATTTATTTAAAGGAGGTATTAGCAAAGGCCCTGTGGTGGTGCAGGAGAAAGGAACCACATATTTAACAGTTAAGCCTGATGCAGTAAGTGTATGAGAACTTACTTCATTGAAAGTCTCTAAGCGTTATTTGAGCGCTATTTGAATTCCTTGGAGAATACAATATGGTAGTTGAATAGGAATATCAGGCCAACAACTTTTCAATTCCGTTCAGTATTTACAAAGATATGATAAAGGGACATTTTACTTGTCTGGGATATCACCCTAGCGTTAATCCCGTCTTCAAGTCAAGCGAATCTATCGATCAATGCTGCAGTCCCTTATGTAAATGACACACTTTACTTTTGTTTTCATTTTTCTCTTCTGGCTTCATTTTTTTCTTAATCCGTCTGCATAGAATGCTGCAGCCCCTTATGTAAATGACACACTTTACTTTTTCTATTTTTCTCTCTTCTCGCTTCGTTTTTTTCTTAATCCGCCTGCATTAGCCCAGTAACTTAACTATATGATGTCGCTCGTTGAAACCCGGTGTTGGTTGAGAACGTTTTCGAAGTGGTATGCAGGACAGAGGGCCTGGCACGAAGAGCTGTCTAGTCGTTCAGATGAAACGAAAAAAAAACGATATCCCTTGTACACATTGACGTGCACGTAAAAGATCCTTTGGCAGTTAGAATTCGATGTAAGAGTAGGTCGTGGCGTCACCGTCCGGGCAAAATTTCCCCGATCACACATAGCGTATGCCCGTCTTCATTAGCCCGGTCGGAGCAGAACGGTAGGACGATAAACCCCTTTTCATTATAATACACAATCGCAGTACATTTATTAGCTTGGATAAAGCCGTGAGAAATTGTATTTTCCCCACAAATGTAAATTACGAACCGTTACCCTAATTATGTAATTTTACGGCGATTGGATGACCAAATGGTTAGCACGTGTGTGCTGTATCATAAGGTCTGTCATTAACCCGACTGGCGTGGTTTCGATTCCCTGGTTGTGCGTGACAAGTAGAAGGGCCCAGGGGCGGATCCAGGATTTTTTGCAGGGGGGGGGGGGGTGTTGGATAACTGCTTAACTAATTGCCGAAGTCGCTAAATGTTGTAAATGCTTTAATGGGGGGTTCGGGGGGTCTCCCCCAGAAAAATTTGGTACAAAATACAAAATGCGACAAATTTCATGTCTTTATTATGTTTCCCAGGGGCGGATTCAGGACAAAAAAATGGCTGCCTCCGGGCGCTGAGAGCCTTGACACATCATTGGTTTATGGTTATTTTTGACTAATGGCATTTATTTTCATGGTTAGAGTGAGAATGCCTCTTTAATTGTTAACTGACTCATCAAATGATTATGTGGCGATAGTGCCATACGGAAAATGTCATTCGTTTTATCCCAAGGAAAATAACCCAAGATCCCTGCTTGTTATCGATAATTTGATTGGCTATATGATATGACGATATCCAATAATTATATCTCTAGCTTTTATATTAATTATATTAGTATGTTTGAATGTTTGAATGAGTGGAAGGATGAAATTGGGTATAGTATGAACAATTGCTGATTTCACTTTAACAGGCACGTCTTTAACAGTCTCCAGATTACTCGTGATTTTAAAGTGCTTTCCCTATTTATTGTCTAGATTGTATCTAGGATCAGACAACACTGATCAGCAGTGAATATTCACATTTTCCCGAAAACATGATAGAAATAAAATGGGGTTTAAAGCCCCAATACCACTCTTGTTGTAACTGAATAATATGTCCCAATCTTTATTCTGGTCAACAAATTGTACTATTTTACAATATTCCAATTAATAAATGATACAAATTTCATCTTAACACACCTAATTTTAAAAATTGAAAATTTTTAACTACATGCCGTAACGCAGGCCCGAAGCCAGAAACCAAAATTTAGCCGACATAGGGGGGCGAGGAAGATAAATTTCCGACAATAAAAAATCAATGAACGAAGGTCATCACCGACTACCGTAAGCAGGAGTAGGGGAGATCACGAAAAGTAGAAGCTGTGAGAGTGAATTTAGGCCTCTATGACATGCAGGTGGCGAATATGTCGGAAAGAGTTTCCAGCCGACATTAACTATCTCTCGGGCCAATTTGAGAGGATGTGTCGTACTAGAACTCTCTCCCGGCGAAAATGCGAGCATAGCTAACCAGCGATTTTTTTCCGATGCAGACAGAAAAATTCCGACAGGAACGGCCATGGGGGGGGGGGCGGCTCGCCCCCCCATCCCCCCACTAGCCTCGGGCCTGCAAGTAAGATAGGTTATAATGGATAATTTACACAACAGGTAGGACACTTAAACATCTAGTAGTTAGAATAAGGCTAATTTTTTTCGGAACCTGTCAAGCCAGCAAGAATGTTATTGTCCCTTTAACGTCCTATTGTTATGCACATAACCTGGGTTAATGGAAGACGGACATACACCATACATTGTGCTATGAGGGAAATTTTTGCCCGGGCAGCGGCGCTACGGCCTACTCTTATATCGAATTCCAACTGCCAAGGGATCTTTAACGTGCACGCCAATGTTTACACGGGACCTTGTTTTTTCGTTCCATCCGAACGACTAGACAGTTGTCCTTATCAAGCCCCCCGTTCTGAATCACTGGCAAGTGAAAACCATGCCGAAAAATCGAGATAAACTTTCTTGGCCAATGCAGGGATCGAACACTCGACCTCCAGGCTATAGCGAGCCAGCGCCGAATACATGATAAAGGCGGAGGTTTTAATAGATTAGCGCGGAGCACCAGGTTCATAAGAGGACAACCTATAAAGCTTACAGTATTAACGGGTGTTCTTTCTATAGTTTGGTTTGGCGGATTGGTTGTGATAAAGGGGACGACTCCTATTGATAGTCAGCGATCTGGTACCGTCTGTTCTGGAAAATTTACTGCTGAGACACAGCTGCCGTGTGGGCTGTATTCCCGCAAATTCCAATCAACATAACTTTTTCAATTTTTTTTTATAATTCCATAACTTTTGGATATGACGTGATGTATATGCAAATCTCCCAAAATATGCCCTTGTCGCTCAATAATTGTGCAAAACTTTGGGCGCTATTGACAAAACAAACCGGTGTTGAGGGTTCTTGTCGGTAATTAATGGAACGGTTTATATTATAATTACACATACTATATAAGAATATTTCTGCGAATTTCTCAAATAAACTTATCCTGAATTCATTAATCATCGCAGTTATGGCTACTGTCTGTAATTCCACAGTTCTCACTGAATGACCTTTGCCCGAAAATCCTCAATTCTCGGCTGTATGGCCCTTGTCCCCAATTGCTTAAGTCTCGGCTGTATGGCCCTTGTCCCCAATTGCTTAAGTCTCGGCTGTATGGCCCTTGTCCCCAATTCCTTAAGTCTCGGCTGTATGGCCCTTGTCCCCAATTGCTTAAGTCTCGGCTGTATGGCCCTTGTCCCCAATTCCTTAAGTCTCGGCTGTATGGCCCTTGTCCCCAATTCCCTAAGTCTCGTGTGTGTGGTTCTTGTCCGCAGTTCCGTAATTCTCCCATGTTTGGCCCTTGTCCGTAATTCCTCGCAATTTCCCTAATGCCCTTATGTCAGTGCAGGGCGGACTGCATGGGTGGCTCTGGCCGTCCTCGGTCCAAATGGTTTCCGTGGACCCGATTGCACCGAAGACTCATTGCCATGACGAGACAACGAACCCGTGTATGTTATTCCGTCTATAATCATTAATATACATTAATAAGATCTGGGCCCGTATTCAAAGGTTTTCTAAAAGTTAAGTAAAAATACTTAATTTTTCCACTTAACCTAGTGTCTTACCTTAAATCGGTATTCAATATAGAAGGGATCGCCGCCACATTAAAAGACATGTAAACACGAGTAGAAGTTACTATGTCAGAATATGAAAGTGTTGTTTTGATGATTTTTTCATATTCGATTTTACAGAATAGAAAAGTATTGTCCACTAACGAAAAAACACATGTACAAATCCGCCTGGTAACGTTTGTATTTTCTATATCTGATTTTTCAACTGTTGTAATTTTTACTAGTGCATAGTCGACATATGTAACTTCGACATCGGTATTTTCTTCCAATGTAATTTCTCCACATGTCACATCCATCAAGGCGTGGTTCCGATTTTAGCCTAAGCTTGCGTCATAAAAACAAAACCTCACTTAAAGTAGTCTCGGTCATCCGACAAAAAAAGAAATTGGAGGCCAGCTACGCTCGGCGATATTGTCTTTATTTCACTCTTAATCCCCTACTTTGTAAAATCGTCACTACAGGACTACTACTACAGCGTTAAAAGATGGCATTATAATCTCGCTTAACTTTAAGGTACCTTCCATAGGTCACTTAAAGTTAAGTGGATGTTTCTCACTTAAGCTGGCCTTTGAAATGAATACCACGTAAAGACTAACACTTAAAAGTTAAGGCAGCTTAACTTTAAGGGACAATTTGATACTTTGAATACCACTTGACCTTAAATTACAGGAAGTTACGTATATTTAAGTGAAATCTAGTAGTTAAGTGACTTTCTTAGACTTAAGATATCCTTTGAATACGGACCCTGGTCTTTAATACGCGCTTTTCTCCGGGTCCTCCGGTTTCCTGCAACTGGCTGCTGAAAAACTACTGAAGACCCCTACGTACAAGCGAATTATTGAAATAAAATTAAATCACATGTTAGTCCCGAAATGACTTAGTTTGTGTCGAGTGGATGTTAAACCCCATCTCTCTAGACTCTCTCTCGAATTTAAATTGCAGAACTCCCCCCCCCCCCCCCAACTCTCTCTCTCGCTCTCTCTCTCTCTCGCGCGCTATAACCATCGCCTACCGATCTGTTATAATAAAACTATACAAACCGCCATCAGCTATAACCCCTTCATTCATGCTCATTATATGGCCTAAATCAAATTATTTGTCCACGGCAATTTAAATGATATTTCGCCAGACTTTCTACTACTAATATTAGGGTTGTTGTCACTCGAGTCGCAGAAAATATGGAAGGTGGGAAAATTGCCGCCAGGCAGACGATACCATTTTTCTGTGAGTGTAAGAATATCTATGATCCATTTGATGGACACATGTCATACCATACAAGTTGTTGACACCGGGAGCAGGGCCGTATCTAGACGGGGTGTAGGGGGTACATTACACCCCCAGAAAAATTAGACGCCCGAGAACCCCCCCCCCCCACCAAAGTATAAATGAATATTTTGCCAACCTTTTAACTATAAAATAATAGACTTGATTATGATCACACAGTGATGATCTTGGTTTTAAGGGTGTCCACACGCCGCTAGCCTCTTCAGACTCAGTATCTTGGGCATTATACTGTCGCCCCGACCCCACTTTTAAAATCCTGCACACGACCCTGACTGGGAGCACAGGTTGCTATTAAACACAGACCAGTCTAATGAAGACGGGTCAAATTCAGCCTGGCAAGGAAGAGCACCGAGTCCTTCGAATGGCACAAAAATAATGGACCCCTTGTAGCCTATGCATTTGCGGGAGAAAAGAAATGAAATAGGATTTAACGTCCTTATACTGTTCTGCTCCGAACTTGGCTAATCAAGACGAGCATACACCACACAGTGTGCTATATATGGTGGAAATTTTGCCCGGACAGCGGCACTACGGCCTACTCTTACATCCAATTCCAACTGGCATGGGATCTTTTACGTGCACACCACTGTGTACACGAGGCCTCGGTTTTTCGTCCCATCCGAATGACCAAACAGCTTTCCCCCCCGTCCTGCATTACTGACAAGAGGAAACCACGCCGGGAAATCTTGATGAACTTTCTCGGCCAATGCAGGGATCGAACACCCGACCTCCAGGCTAGTGAGCAAGTGTCCCACCCACTTAGCCACCGATCTAATGAAGACGGGTCAGACCAACCCTGGCAAGGAAGAGCGCCGAGTCCTTCGGATGGGACAGAAATCATGGAGCCCATGTAGCCTACACATTTACGTTGAAATTTGAAACAAGAATAGGCCATAACGCAGGCGTCTGTGCAGAAATTATCCCAATAGCACACCTCATGGCGTATAGACGTTTTCATTTGCCCGGACGGAGCAGAAAAGTAGGACGTTAATACCCATTTAATTCCATATAATTTCATTTCCAAATCAAGCCCAAATATTTTAGCTTTATTTTTTCTTTCCCCTATAAATTTTCACGTAGGCCATACAATATTACAGGGTTTTTTCTCGTGCTTATATATCGGCATGTAGGCCCACAGAACGGTCGCACACAGTAATCCTTTCTGTGATATCCCATGAACTATATTTTTGTTTTGTCAAAGAAAGTAAAAATTCACAACTGCTGCACTCCGCATCCACTGAATGAACTAACCAAAATCGAAAGAAGACCAAATGATATCTAACATAGTACAAACCATGAATATTCTGTTAATTAATGAAAAATTATCAAAATAAGATCTACTGAATAAAAAATGAACAAGAGTCCATATAGGCCTACCCGGGGATGACAAATCCGGATACGAAACAAAGGTCGTGTTTTCTATCGCGTCTGGCCATTAACAGAAGTTGGGTATGTTTGCCTCTCCGAAACCAATTGAATGCTATTTTCCCTGTTTAAGATAATGCACTGGTCCAAGAAGTCGAATAAAAATCCATTTATTGATGGAATCATTGGGCATAGTAGAGGAGAAAGCGCGCGTCTTTATAGAGGCAGACGACACAAGAGAGAGTTATAATGGACGCTGAATCGTAGAATACAACTAGTGAATATTTTGAGGCGGAAGTATTTGGAATTGGTAAGAATGACTATATATTATATAATCTCTGTATGAAGCAATGCCTATTATGAATATCTCGGCAGTTCTTTGACTGGATTAATTTCCTTGGTAACGAGAGATTACGTGAGATTATAGTTCGTGCTATGTCCCAATATAGAAGCACGTCTCGTGGGTATGTCGTAGACTGACTGGTCTTTGATTGCTGGTTATTAGCAGACGACTTGACAGCGAGTATTTTACGAATTGGTTTTTTGGTTCTCTATGAGAATAGGGAACGATCAGACGATATTTATATAGCTTTCAGCATCAGTGAACACTGTGGAGAAACGTGCCGTAAGAACATCAATGTGGCGGGAAATGACATTAAAGCCTGCCGGTTAAAACTATTTTATATCAGTTATATTTCCTACTAGTTTGGCATTAACATTATGTTTATTGGGGTATACAGAAAATTATTCAGTCTGCTTGTGATTCTTGGTACTGGTCTCGTTTCAGCTGACATAACGTCTGATTGTATGTCCTCCCCCCCCCCCAACACTCAAAAAAATGGCCTAGTATTCAGAAATGTGAAAAAGAAAAGCATTTTAAATATAAAAAAAACCCAGATTAAATAAATGTTGAAGAATTTAATTTTAATTTCACTTGATGATTAGTTGCCTGGGGACGTAGTCCAGTCGCGCCCCACCCCCACAATTTCAGGTAGAGCAGAGAATACATCTAGCCTACACCTCTGAAGCAGTGGTTACAGACACTACCATGCAGCTTATTAACCATTGTTAATCTCACTATGGTAAAAAAGGTTTTATGCTTCCAGTCCCATGTTAGGAGGTGGCATACTCTTTTTAATTTGGTGACAGAGACATCCACTTGCCCCGAAATCACCCTAGTTAGGTTTGTTACCCGGATAAGCTTAGAGAGAGAGAGAGAGAGAGTATCGGAGAAAAGCATGGTTTGGAGAACATCTCTAGAAAATGAGTAAAAAGTTTTTTCGTTTCTGAATGCTAAATGAAAGTATAAATACTTATTTTAAAAAATTATTTATTTAAGAAAGTTTCAATGAATATACTGTAAATATATTTTTAAACACCAGTGACAGTGTATAACATATATCTGGCCCAAAGCTCACAAAGCATTCTCAGACGTAAGTTAAGAAATTACTCAACTTTCAATCACTGTTTATGAGAAATATCTTTGATCCAGAAACACAAAACTTTACACATAGTTTCTTATTGATGTATTTGATACATTACATGTAGATCAAAAAAAGTTTTATAAAGGGCTATATTTTAGTTAAAATAAAGCCATCAATTTTGAGTAAATTCTTAACTTAAGTCTGAGAATGCTTTGGGAACTCGGGGCCTGCTCTCATAGTACCTGCAGCACCCAAATGCCTATAAAAATCTAAATCTAGCACTGGGAGACATATATAGGACAAATCTAATATTCTCTAATATTTATAGCTAGATAAATCAGATCCATCTTCTAAATGTGTGTGTGTGTGTGTGGGGGGGTGTTAGATGGTAGATGGCCGAATGGTTAGCCCGTGCATGCTGTATCATACGGCTTGTCATTGAGTCAACTGGCATGGTTTTGAATCCCCGGTTGTATGTAACAAGGAGTAGGGTCGCCTGTACAACCTTCTGGGTTTTCTCTGAGTTCTCCGGTTTCCTCTTACTGCTAAAGACCCCTACGCGCAAGCGAATTATAAAAATAAAATTAAACCATGTTCGTCTCGAAATGACCTAGTTTGTGTCGAGTGGACGTTAACCTCCATTTCTTTCTCTCTCTGTATGTGGGAACAAAGGATACTGTTCATAATAAAAGAGATTTTGATAATTAAAGTTAAATGTTATTATTTAAGTGTTATTATTTATTAAAATATTGTAATATATATTATAGACGTTCCAAAATCATATCGTATAATATAGTCATATATAGCTACATTCCTACTAGATCGTGAAAGACGTGACAAGGAGTAGGGTCGCCTGTCAAATCTTGTGGGTTTTCTTCGGGTTCTCAGTTTTCCTCTTACTGCTAAAGACCCCTACACCCAAGCGTATCATGAAATAAAGTTGAACCACATGTTGGTCCCGAAATGACCAAGTTTGTAACAAGTGGAAGTTAAACCCCATTTCTCTCTCTCTCTTTAGCAGTGGTAGAAAACCAGAGGACATGGACAAGCGGCAATTTGAAAACTCTCTCTCTCTCAAGTTGTGAAAGATATTAGAACGAAATGAATTAAGAGAGACATGATTTATATTTATATGTGGAGAGAATTTGTTATGTTATACGGTTTAACACAGACAGATCAATCAGTTTACAATATGTCTACAAGCCATTGTATACATATAGTAATTGACCACCATTACTGAGTGGTGTATTCTAATCATCACCACCTTGGGATCAACAGTCTGTCATATACATTTATAATCCTTTACAAATGAAGATTAAAAAGCATGTAAAGAGCGTTGATATCAGGGAAATATCAACAATTTCTAAACAAGACTTATAGTTGGCTTTCATGTAGATTTAGGAGGATTTAGTAGGGATGTACATGTAAATTTAGAATGATGTAGTTTTAGGAGGATGTAGTAGGGATGTAGATTTAGGAGGATTTAGTGGGGATGTAGATTTGGGAGGATGTAGCAGGGATGTAAATATGTGGTGTGCTGTGTAGGTTTGCCTAAACAGTATCATAGGCAATCGTGCAAAGCATTTCGCTAAGACCCCTACATTAGCAATATATATATATTTATTGTAAAATTGTCTCAATGGAATTAGTAATTGAACTAGAATACATGGGTCACACTTCTATGGAATACAATTACTTCTTATTACTGAGTGAAGTTTTGACTAGGCTTATCAAACAATGATTGCAACAAAATTAGTTTTTAAAGAGAAAAACAAAAATGCTGCTGCACAGCACAATATTGAAAAATGTTGCATGGAGCCTGTTTGGACTGTGCGATTGTTAGTATATCTGGGGACGTCTAGATTGTTTGAGTTAAATTCCTACTGACTTGGCTTACTCCGTCCAGATGTATGGATTCTTGGTGTCACGTCTTCGATCCCTGGGGTCACGTCTTCGATTCCTTGGGTCACGTCTTCGATTCCTGGGGTCACGTCTTTGATTCCTGTGGTCACGTCTTCGATTCCTGTGGTCACGTCTTCGATTCCTGTGGTCATGTCTTTGATTCCTGGGGTCACGTCTTCGATTCCTGTGGTCATGTCTTCGATTCCTGTGGTCATGTCTTTGATTCCTGTGGTCACGTCTTCGATTCTTGGGGTCACGTCTTCGATTCTTGGTGTCACGTCTTCGATTCCTGGGGTCACGTCTTCGATTCCTGGGGTCACGTCTTCGATTCCTGGGGTCACGTCTTCGATTCCTGTGGTCATGTCTTCGATTCCTGTGGTCATGTCTTCGATTCCTGGGGTCACGTCTTCGATTCCTGGGGTCACGTCTTCGATTCCTGGGGTCACGTCTTCGATTCCTGGGGTCATGTCTTCGATTCCAGCAGTATAGCTACACCCATCACAAGAAGGAGAAACTCTAAAACTATAGGTGAAAAACTATATGAAGGTTGATTTACTGGTACATGCTCCTTTATTTAAGCTTTTAATGAAAGTCTCTAGTTGTTGGGATGACATGAAAAACCGAGGTTCACTTGTGTCATTGATGGTGTGGAGGTACAAGAACCCTTGGCAGTTGGAATTTGATGAATGATGGGCAGAAAACACTGATGTTTGGGCAAAATTTTCACTCACTGGCTGGAACCCAAAAAATGAGGTCCTGTGTATGCTACTTGTTGGTGTGGACGTGAAAGAACCCTTATCACTTGGAATTTGAAATAATAGTAGTTCGTGGCACTCATTGCATTTCTGGGTTGAATTTCCTTTATACCATTGCATACTGCATAGTGTAGATCCATCTTCTTTAGTCTTAGGGGAGTTGGGTGTCCGAATGGTAAGCATGTGCGTGCTGTTTCATGAAGCCTGTCATTGAGTCAACTGGCGTGGTTTCAATCCCTGGTTGTATGTGTCAAGGAGTAGGTTCGCTTGTCCGTGTTCGTAGGTTTTCTCCGGGTCCTCTGGTTTCCTCCCCCTGCTAAAGAACCCTACGCGCAAGCGAATTATTGAAATAGAATTAAACCATATGTTAGTCCTGAAATGACTTGGTTTGTGTCGAGTGCACATTAAACCCCATTTCTCTCTTTCTCTCTTTTTTAGCCTTGTTCGTGCAGAAAAATAGGATATTAAACATGATTTCTTTCATTTTAGCTTTAAACTCTATAATTCCGGAACAAAAGAAAACGTGTTTACAACCATTTAAATCACATTAAAAAAAGAGAATCTTGTTATTGCTAGTTCAATGGCTTTATAGCATGCGATATTATTGTTGTTTTAATAAACCCTTTAGACAGAGAATAAATCATGAGTGGTTCGAATCCTTTTTTCAGAATTATAAGCGAGTAATTGCTACAATTAGGTTTCATTACGTGACTCATGTAAAAACAAACATTTAAAGATACATTCCCATGTACAAACCAGGTGATTTGGTGATATAATTGGACTAAAAACATACTCCAAAGTAATTCAATCAATCATAATTTTGCATGGGTGTTTCACTTATCGTTGGGTTGTTAATTTTGGATACCCTGACGTTTTTGCCATGTGCTTGCCCCATGGGTGTTTTTCAGGGGATCCAGTATTTTTCTCGTAAGATTGGATGGTTCTACTTTCCATATATACCAAAATTGCCATAATTTTAATGGAAATAACCACCTGATAAATATATATCTGGGAACCCATCTTTAACGTACCAGTTTTCTTTATTGTTTTTTTTTAAGAAATACAAATAGATTCGAAGAAACATTATTGGAGATTAGATAAAGAGCTGACAGTTCTCACATTAATAGTTAAAAACTAGATAATGTAAAGGCAATTTGTTGAAAATTTCAGTCAAATTGATCGACTATGAACCGAGATATCAGCTTTGGAATTTCCGCCTAGCCTCGTTCATCATTACTAAAGTTAGTACCTTAAAAAGCATAGTCTTGATTATCCATTGTTTTGATTTAATTATCAATGAATGTAAGCAGCATATAGGACTCTAATCCAGTCGATATCGAAGGCTAGCCTTGACATCGAGAGTTGATTATGGTCTGGATAAGTTGATTAATGTCTAATTAATAATTTTGATAAGATTTCAGGCCTAAAGAAAGACCTGCAACAGGCAAATTTAGCTCTTGCATAATGTATGTTTAAATAAGAAAAAATAGTTTTACATTAAGAGAAATAGAGAGGATTTGTCACTTTACATAACTTACACTTAGACGGTTAAACGCAGGGCTTCCACTTCAAAATTTTCCCAAACGGTCATTTTTCTCACGTAGAAAGTGGTGCTTTTTTTAGCACATAATAAGAAGCCAAAAACTTCATGCTATCGGAATGTCGATCAGCTTTAATTGGGTCAAGGACAGTCACACAAAAATTCAATCTCACATCGACATTTATAACCACCCACCCATCTCCATAATAAATAAAAGAGCCTAATATGTAATCAATTATTATCATTTATTTATTTATACATTTATAAAATATAACAATGTACATTTATTCATCGATAGGACACTATTTTCGTAATTTATTTACAACACCACTCGTATGTAATGGGCGTTTTTTTTCCCGATTTCCATTTCTGTAAAGCACGTGCTGGTTGAAATTCGGCACGTTTGAGTCCCTCCGTAGATATCCTCACTAGTTAGTCAAAGGTTTCCTAGTTCCTTTATGAACTGTCTCTGAGCGAGACATCGTTCGCTCAGAGACAGTTCATGAAGGAACTAAAGGTTTCCATGCTCAAAGAACATCGCAACTTGGGTTTTATCACATTTTAGCGTACTTTACAAATTCGACTGTTGACTATTTCTCCATACACGGGGAAAAAGTAGTTCCGGTTGATTAGCTCATGTAAATAATTTAAAGTCATAAAAATGTACAATAATTAACATAATTCTTAAACTTATCAATATATTAACTCGTATTGGTATTTTGTGAGCTCAAATAATATCGAGCTAGTATTTTAACTCTATAACATGTAAAAACATTAGCACGTATTTCAATATGGCCGACACCGTGAAAGCGCATTGTTTCAAGCAAATTGAGGTCTATCAATTGTGATGTAAAAGAAAAATATGGATTAAAAATACACCCGACAATACATCTTTTGTGTGGGATTATCATTTCTTAACCACGGGAAATATTTGTGAGTGACCATTTAGCAGAGAATTTACGACTAACTTTGTTTTTTGAAGCGGAACTGTGGGATTCATTGACGGAAATATCATCCCGCTTTCGTTTGTTATTTTGGGAGGTGAGAAATTTCAACATTTTGAAATGATATAGAGAATGCTAACATTTCTGATATTCGCGACGTTGACATGATTAACTCTTGTAGGCCTAATCAAGAGAAGACATCATAAGAAAAAGGTTTTAATTTGTTTGATGTTGATACAGTAAATATGGCCGCACGGCTGATGAAAGTCGGCAAATATATGCTGTAACAACTCAATTTAAAGAATGATCACAGAATTACTAATTATAAAACAAAACACACCTAAGTACATGTAAATTGATTAAATGTTGAGCGTTAATTTGTTTGATGTTGATCCCCCGTTGCGTTGATTGTGAGTACAGCAATATACACAAAGATAATTGATTGGCAGTGGTTTCAATTCGTGGACTACTGAACACTGTTAATTTTATTACACCCTACCGTTTACACCACGATACGCACAGAGTTTCGTCGTGTCCAGGATTTTATGATTTAGCACAAAATATGCTATTTTTCTGGCATGCAAAATGACCTACGGGTCTGCTCGGGTGTAGGTCATTTTCCAGAGCAGTAGGTCCCGACCGGCATATACGGCCGAAATGGAAGCCTTGGTAAACGTTATCAGTTTTTGTAAATCATTTTAGTGAAGCCTGTACCACAACAGGCCCGGGACTGTGAAGTATGACATAAAGTGCATATCATAGAAGACTGTCCTACGAATAGCAATGTCCATAACTGCAGCTAAACCTTGTTTAATTTCTATAATCCAGTCCATAATTTTTCTCTGAATCGTGGTTTTCATGAACTAAATACACAGAGAAGACCTTCTAATTCATGTCGACAATGTAAGACAAAGCAGAGCAAGGCTAAGACAAAACATGTGCATGGTTTACTAATCTTATCTTTAACAATCGATCCGTGACGAAGGCCTATCGAGATCATGGACCAAGTTTGTGTTGCCACCTACTAAGTGTAAATGAAAGTGTGAATTTAACAAAACGTAATAATGTACAGTTTTCATTTACGCTTAATGTAAATGTAAGTGTAACTGTTAAGCAAGGGTGTAGCCATGAGCTGGAAGTGGTAGTTCATTTCCAACAGGCCTACGTTACTCCCCCGGTCCAAGCTTCCCCTATACACAAAATTTCATCCTCGGGACAGCCCTAATGTAGCCACCAAACTTGAACAGGTTTGATACGTCTTACTTTTCTGCACCACCTGGGGGCAATGAATATGGCACTGGCTCACAAACCAGGAGATTCCCCGTTCATTCCTAGTACTGGTTAAGAAAACTCCACCATATTTTATAACAGGGTTTCCCCTTGTCGGTTGTCCAAAAGTGTCTAATTGTCTGGTGATCCTTAACATGGAGAAAGAGAGAGAGAGAAATGGGGTTTAACGCCGACTTGACACAAACTAGGTCATTTCGGGACTAACATATCGTTTAAAGTTGTTTCAATAAGGGGAGGAAACCAGACGACTTAGAGAATACCCACAAGGCTGGACAGGCGACCCTATTCATTGCCATGTACAAACCGGGGATTGTAAACCACGCCAGTTGACTCAATGACATAACCATTTGGCCATCCAATACATGTATTTATAATTCTTGATAAAATCACAATTTGATCTTGTGCTCTTTCAACCAGTGACAATTATCTTAAAGGCAAACATCAATTATCTTGTTCCCAATTATCCAGTCATGTTCGAGACTGGTGGATTAATTGAGAACACGATCATGTTGTGACTTTAAGCATTTTCTACGTAGATCGTCAATTGGATAAAAAGTGGAGAATTTCCTAGATTTTAATCACCGACTATTTGATACGAGCTTATAAATATGTCTGTTGTTCGACACAGATTTACTTGTCTACTGACCAAACTATTTTGTCCCTGAAATGGCAAATTGTCTGAATGTTTTCTTTGAGGTTTACTCTAGATTGATATGGTCTGTTTGATGTGGATGCTATTAGTGCAATCCCATCAGACATTCGACTTTCATTTTGATGTCTGGGTGTGACTTCGCAATCTCAGTTTTTAAATTCGATTATTTCCCGGAATGATAATTGATTTAAAGGGACATTGTCAATAGAAAGTCAATATATATATTTGATATAATTTGAGAACCAAAATAACTAAAAATTGCTCCAAATTACTCCAAAATAACCCAAATCACTAAAAATAAACCAAAAATCACCCATTAATAAAGCACAACTTGCCCCAAGAAACAAAGACTCACTGAAAATAACCCCAAACTCACCCAAATAATCCTGGTTAGAGCAAAACGTTTTGCATCAAAGTGTACTATACTCCCAGGAAACAACCAAAATGTGGACATTACCTAATCTTAAATGTTTGCTTTTGAGCATGAAAAGAATAAAAATGGCGATCAAATGCAATATTGACATGCCACATTTTACAGCATACCAATACCAAAATGACGTACTCTTGCTATAAGCATCATCTTGTCATGGATTGCGCTGCACGTTTTTCTCACAATGACGGAAGTAATGTGTTGATGCATCATTCAGTCTGATTAAAACACAGATCCTATTTCATTTCGTTTTTAGAGTTCAAAATTTCATAGTACCTGCAGCACCCAAATGCCTATAAAAATCTAAATCTAGCACTGGAAGACATATATAGGACAAATCTAATATTCTCTAATATTTACAGCTAGATAAATCAGATCCATCTTCTAAATGTGTGTGTGTGTGTGGGGGGGTAGATGGTAGATGGCCGAATGGTTAGCCCGTGCATGCTGTATCATACAGCTTGTCATTGAGTCAACTGGCATGGTTTTGAATCCCCGGTTGTATGTGACAAGGAGTAGGGTCGCCTGTACAGTGTACAACCTTCTGGGTTTTCTCTTGAGTTCTCCGGTTTCCTCTTACTGCTAAAGACCCCTACGCGCAAACGAATTATAAAAATAAAATTAAACCATGTTCTTCTCGAAATGACCTAGTTTGTGTCGAGTGGACGTTAACCTCCATTTCTTTCTCTCTCTGTATGTGGGAACAAAGGATAATGTTCATAATAAAAGAGATTTTGATAATTAAAGTTAAATGTTATTATTTAAGTGTAATTATTTATTAAAATATTGTAATATTTATTATAGACGTTCCGAAATCATATCGTATAATATAGTCATATATAGCTACATTCCTACTAGATCGTGAAAAACGTGACAAGGAGTAGGGTCGCCTGTCAAATCTTGTGGGTTTTCTTCGGGTTCTCAGTTTTCCTCTTACTGCTAAAGACCCCTACACCCAAGCGTATTATTGAAATAAAGTTGAACCACATGTTGGTCCCGAAATGACCAAGTTTGTAACAAGTGGAAGTTAAACCCCATTTCTCTCTCTCTCTTTAGCAGTGGTAGAAAACCAGAGGACATGGACAAGCGGCAATTTGAAAACTCTCACTCTCTCAAGTTATGAAAGATATTAGAACGAAATGAAGAGAGACATGATTTATATTTATATGTGGAGAGAATTTGTTATGTTATACTGTTTAACACAGACAGATCAATCAGTTTACAATATGTCTACAAGCCATTGTATACATATAGTAATTGACCACCATTACTGAGTGGTGTATTCTAATCATCACCACCTTGGGATCAACAGTCTGTCATATACATTTATAATCCTTTACAAATGAAGATTAAAAAGCATGTAAAGAGCGTTGATATCAGGGAAATATCAGCAATTTCTAAACAAGACTTATAGTTGGCTTTCATGTAGATTTAGGAGGATTTAGTAGGGATGTAGATTGAGGAGGGTGTAGTAGGGATGTAGATTTAGGAGGGTGTAGTAGGGATGTAGATTTAGGAGGATGTAGTTGGGATGTGGATTTAGCAGGATGTAGTAGGGATGTAGATTTAGGAGGATTAAGTAGGGATGTACGTGTAAATTTAGAATGATGTAGATTTAGGAGGATTTAGTAGAAATGTAAATTTAGGAAGATGTAGTAGGGATGAAAATTTAGGAGGGTGTAGTAGGGAGGTAGATTTAGGAGGATGTAGTAGGTCATCAGTTTTTGTGATGTATGACATAAAGTGCATATCACAGAAGACTGTCCTACGAATAGCAGCCTCCATAACTGTAAATTCACAACACTTAGCTAAACCTTGTTAAATTTCTATAATCCAGTCCATAATTTTTCTCTGAATCGTGGTTTTCATGAACTAAATACACAGAGAAGACCTTCTAATTCATGTCGACAATGTAAGACAAAGCAGAGCAAGGCTAAGACAAAACACGTGCATGGTTTACTAATCTTATCTTTAACAATCGATCCGTGACGAAGGCCTATCGAGATCATGGACCAAGTTTGTGTCGCCACCTACTAAGTGTAACTGAAAGTGTGAATTTAGCAAAACGTAATAATGTACAGTTTCCATTTACGCTTAATGTAAATGTAAGTGTAACTGTTAAAGCAAGGGTGTAGCCATGAGCTGGAAGTGGTAGTTCATTTCCAACAGGCCTACGTTACTCCCTCGGTCCAAGCTTATCTATTCACCAAATTTCATCCTCGGGACAGCCCTAAGGTAGCCACCAAACTTGAACAGGTTTGATACGTCTTACTTTTCTGCACAAATGAGGGGCAATGAATATGGCACTGGCTCACAAGCCAGGAGATTCCCCGTTCATTCCTAGTACTGGTTAAGAAAACTCCACCAATGACCATATTTTACAAAAGGGTTTCCCTTTGTCGGTTGTCCAAAAGCAACTAGTTGTCTGGTGATCCTTAACATGGAGAGAGAGAGAGAAATGGGGTTTAATGCCCACTCGACAAAAACTAGGTCATTTCGGGACTAACATATCGTTTAAAGTTGTTTCAATAAGAGGAGGAAACCAGACAAATTAGAGAACACCCACAAGGCTGGTCAGGCGACCCTATTCATTGCCATGTACAAACCGAGGATTCTAAACCACGCCAGTTGACTCAATGACATAACCATTTGGCCATCCAATACATGTATTTATAATTCTTGATAAAATCACAATTTGATCTTGTGCTCTTTCAACCAGTGACAATTATCTTAAAGGCAAACATCAATTATCTTGTTCCCAATTATCCAGTCATGTTCGAGACTGGTGGATTAATTGAGAACACGATCATATTGTGACTTGAACCATTTTCTACGTAGATCGTCAATTGGATAAAAAGTGGAGAATTTCCTAGATTTTAATCCCCGACTATTAGATACGAGCGTATAAATATGTCGGTTGTTCAACACAGATTTACTTGTCTACCGACCAAACTATTTTGTCCCTGAAATGGCAAATTGTCTGAATGTTTTCTTTGAGGTTTACTCTAGATTGATATGGTCTGTTTGATGTGGATGCTATTAGTGCAATCCCATCAGACATTCGACTTTCATTTTGATGTCTGGGTGTGACTTCGCAATCTCAGTTTTTAAATTCGATTATTTCCCGGAATGATAATTGATTTAAAGGGACATTGTCACAGTCCACAAGAAAGTCAATATACATATTTGATATAATTTGAGAACCAAAATAACCAAAAATTGCTCCAAAATACTCCAAAATAACCCAAATCACTAAATAATAAACCAAAAATCACCCCAAAGCACAACTTGCCACAAGGAACAAAGACTCACTGAAGATAACCCCAAACTCACCCAAATAATCCTGGTTAGAGCAAAACATTTTGCATCAAAGTGTACTAACCAAAATGTGGACATTACCTAATCTTAAATGTTTGCTTTCGAGCATGAAAAGAATAAAAATGGCGATCAAATGCAGTATTAATGCCACATTTTACAGCATACCAATACCAAAATATGTATTCTTGCTATCAGCATCATCTTGTCATGGATTGCGCTGCCCGTTTTTCTCACAATGGCGGAAGTAATGTGTTGATGCATCATTCAGTCTGATTAAAAAAACAGATCCTATTTCATTTCGTTTTTAGAGTTCAAAATTTCATTTTACTTGACTTCACTGGACTAGGATCAGAAAGAGTTGTTATCATTGACGTGTTCTGGATGAAATGACACCTTTTTTTCTGGGGGGGATGCAATGTACCGCTTAATACAGCCCTGGTTGAATTGTAAAGAGTTTGGTGATAGACCGATTATTACTCTATCTAGTGTTGCTGTCTCAATGATAAAATGAGGTAATAGATATTGGTAGAATTAATCGCTTTCTCTTAAATTTCCGGTAAAAAAAGCTTTGTAGCAGGGAGACAAGTTTGACATTTGATTAAGAAAGATCTTTACTCCATGTTCAACCATTGGTTTTACAGGGATGATATGTCAATCATTTTTTATTAATTTAACAAGGTATGATGGAGGGTGATGGGAGTAAAGAGGTAAATAAAATAGATTTTAAAGCCAGGTACTAACACTCTGGTGTCTGTCATAATGGGGGGGGGGGCTGGATGACCGAGTGGTTAGCATGTGCACGCTGCATCATAAAGCCTTTCATTGAGTCAACTGGTGTGGTTTCGAGTCCCCAGGTTGTACGTGACAAGGAGGAGGGTCACCTATCCAACCTCTGGGGTTTTCTCTGGGTCCTTCGGTTTCCTCCCACTGCCAAAGGACCCCTAAGTGGAAGCGAATTATTGATATAAAATTAAACCATATGTTAGTCCCGAAATGACCTAGTTTGTGTCGAGTGGATGTTAAACCCCATTTCTCACTCTCCGTCTCTCTGTTGTTATGTCCAGCACAGATTTATCTATTTTCAATGTTTTTATTGATATTTTTAATACATGTCCAGACAGGGCTATGGTAATGGGTAATGGGTAATGGAATGTAATCATTTCAATTACATTTCAATTACATTTCAATTACCTTTCAATTACATTTCAATTACATTTCAATTACATTTCAATTCAATTACATTTCAATTACATTTCAATATTTCCAACTATGACAATTATATTTTACATTTAAATCCAAACAGTTCTACCTTGTTAAAGAATAATCCTATTAATCCTATAATTCACTATTGCCGGTTGAGAAATTGGCAAAAATGTGATTTTCAACTTCAAATTCAAACGTTTGAAGATAGCTATTCCATGGGGGAATAGAAAACAAGGGAGGCAATTTCTGGCGTCAATGATTTTTAAGGGTGGGAAATAATGCCTATGATCGTATAATAGTGAGTTGACAACCAATAGAAAAAATTATTTAGGAAATATAAAATTCTCGCTTTTATTCACCAAAAAATGTGAACTGTGAATGCCAAAAAATAGGGAAAATGTGACTTTCGGGAGGGATGGCACACAAGGTTCGCATGAAAGGAATCCTTAATTTTACTGTAGGAATTTGATAAAGAGTAAGGAAGTTGTTGTGGTTCAATGTGTTAGGCGCTGACTTGCTTAGGTTTCGGCTGAGAAAGTTCCTCAGGATTTCCAGCAATCTTTCCCCTTGTCAGTGGTGCAGGGTCTGGAAAGGAACTGCATATAGTTGTTCAGATGGGACAAAAAAACATGCACGAAAAAGTAAACATGCCAATTGGAATTCGATGAATAGTAGGTGAGAATATACACATGACCGGATATATGACATGTACTCATAGAGTTTAGAGAAAAGTTAGGGCTAGTCCTCTACTGTGTACTCTAGCCGGCCGGTCACATCTGGCTTGCGGCTGTGGTTTCCAGCCCTAGTGAGAGCGTATGTGACATGGAGATAGGGGTGCCTTCTCAACCTTGTGGGTTTCCTCCAGGTCCTCCGCTTTCCTCCCACTGCTAAAGACCCCTCAGTGCAAGCGAATTATTGAAATAAAATTAAGCCATATGTTAGTCCCGAAATGACATAGTTTGTGTCAAGTGGACGTTAAACCCCATTTCTCACTTCCTTTTTTTGTCTCTACAGAGTAAAAACTTTGTCGGATATTAATGGAAGTTATTGGGGGATGATAATGGTATTGACAAAGAGTGCGTGTCTCTTTAACATTGTTGGAAGAGAAGAGCCATATGTAGACAGCTATCAATTCATCGCATTGCTAAAAACATTTTCAAATCAATTTTAATCTATTCTAATGCAAGTGTGATAAATGAAATTATTGAGTGTTGTTAGAGAGAAAAACAGAGATAAAGAGACAGAAATTACTGTAGAGTTGTCAATCAATATGTTATAGCTGTGCTGTTATGATCTAAAAGAAAAGAAAAATGTTATTTTAAATGTGGGGGAGGGGGGAACAAGTTTGATTCAGGTTAAAATAAAAATGTAATTTTAAGTGTGTGTGTGTGTGTGTGTGCGTGTGTGTGTGTGTGGGGGGGGGTAACTAGTTTGATTCAGGTTAAAATAAAAATGTAATTTTAAGTGTGTGGGTGGGGGGGGAACTAGTTTGATTCAGGTTAAAATATAAGTATTGAATTGTGTTGATCTGATTCGTTCCTTCCTTTAATAACTGGGAGAATCCATTGTATGTTATAGCCCCATCATCAGTGCTGGATCTAGGGGAGGCAAAGTGGGACAAATGTCCAGGGCCCTCCACGTTTAGGGCCCCCCCACAATTCTGGCTCATGCTAATATTTTTATCCCGGGTGGAGCTAACCAGTACCTGGGCTGAGGGGGTGAGGGTTGGGGCCCTAGGCAGTAAGGGATATTGTGGGCCAGAGATCGATTGGGCCCTAAAATTAACTAAATTACATAATTTAGAGGTTCTATCAATCAATAGATCCTAACCAGTTCCGGGGATCACATCCCGCGATGTGATTTCTGGGGCCCAACCAGTCCCGGTAAATTAACTTAATCATAGTATAGTAGTTCAGACAACAGAGTTTAATGTTTTATGTCATCTAAAATAATTTCACTAAAATAAAGTAAATGAAAACATCATGAGAGAAAGGTTGTAAATGCATAAATTGTCAACGAGTTCTAAACGTCAATGAAATCGCTGCCTTAATTGTCTCAGATGCACTGAAATTAATCTTTATTTTAAACAAATAAACTCTGGAGGAAAACATCCCAGGCACGCAAGGGGGCGGAGTACATACTGGTACGATCCGCGGTCAGTACGGACAATTTTAAATGGGGCCCCGCACAGTTGGTATGTCCCAGCCCCCCACAAGGCTAATCTGGCCCTGCCCATCATGTCAGAATAACTGGGAGATTCTACTGTATGTTATAGCCCCATCATGTCAGAATAATTCAAATGGGGTTTCTGCCCAGAGGTGTCAACTGACCTGTTTTTTCCGTGAGACTCACAGATTTATTACCTTTCTCTCGATCTGCTGTCGGCAAGAAATTTCTCCTGTAAAATGGCCATTTGCTAAAGGGAGGTAACTCCCTTACTTCCAATTCATAAACCAGAAACTTGTTATTTCATGAAAAAAAAAATTTCCTGGGTTCTCCTGTTTTTTCATACCTGGGGGTTGACACATCTGTTTCTGTCTCAACCAGGCTTTTACAATGTTCAAGAGAGAGAGCAAGCGATAGAAAGAGAGAAATGGGGTTTAACCTCCACTCAACATAAACTAGATGATTTCGGGACTAACAAATTATTCAAAGTTATTTCAATAATTCGCAGACAACTGGGCATTGGAAACCACGCGAGTTGACTGAATGACATACCTTATAATACAAAGCACATGCGCTATAACCATTCGGCCAACAACCCCAGCATCTTAAAGATCCCCTGACAGTTGCTGTAAGTCGGTCTTCATTATTCTGGGTGTGGGTCTAGTGGTTCAACACTTGCGCGTGAAATCACTCGGTCTGTCATTGTGTCAAGTGGCATGGTTTCGATTTCCGACTTGTATGTGACAAGGAGTAGGTAAGCCTGTCCAACGTTGTGGATTTTCATCATATGTTTGCCCTGAACTGACATGGTTTGTGTTGAGTGGAGTTAAACCTCCCTCTCTCTCTCTCTCTCTCTCTCTCTCTCTCTCTCTCTTTCTCTCTCCATATTTCAGTATATTATATCATTTTTTTTCACCCTATGGCCCTGTGTTCCTTTATTGTAATTTCTAGGCTCGATCACATTGTTTTAGTGTCAATTTAAGATTAAGTGTATTTGATGTTTTTATTTCTATTTGCCATTAGTAGATATTGTTTTTGTGACAAAAAATGAAAGTCGTGTGAATCATGTTCTATCACAATTTTCAATAAAGAAATGGTGACAAGGATGAAACAAGAGCCCTAAAAAAGGAAGTAACATGGGAATTAAATTCAGTGTAAATTACGATTGATCTCCTTCGACAACTTATCAATTCCACTTGGGTTATCTGCTCTTGTATAAAGTGACAGATTTTAAAAAAAACATTTCACATCGGATCCATTCCTGATAATTTAATATTAGAAGAGAAAAATGAAATGGGGTTTGATGTCCTGCTGCTTTGCTCCTACTGGGCTAAAGAAGACGATCATACACCATGCTATGTGTTTGATATCTGCATTGGCCGATAAAATTCATCGGGATTTTCCGACGTGGTTCCCCGTTGTCAGTTGTGTAGAACAGAGGGTCTAACAAGGGACAATGTATAGTCATAACTCATTTGGATGGGACAAAAAACCGAGGTTCAGTGTACACATTAGCATGCACATGAAAGAAACCTTGATGGTTGGAAGGCTGTAGCGCTTCTGTCCAGGCTTCATCAGCCCAGTCAGAACAAAACAGTAGTATTTTAAACCCTTTATTTCATTTAATTTTAAGGGTAGGTTGGTGGGAGCGCCTGAATAATTTAAATTCATGAGCTTTAGGCCATAAGATCTGTCATTGACTCAAGTTGCCTGGTTTCGATTCCCAGCTTAAACTTAACAAGCGTGTTATTGAAATAAAATTGAACCTTATTGTTAGTCCCGATATGACCTAATTTGAATAGAGTGGATGTGAAATTCCTTTTCTCTCTCTCCTTTAATATTAATAACAAATTGAATGAGAACATCGTCACTATTCGTCGCTAGTCGTCTATTTCAAGCACCTGTCACTTCAATGGACACACTGTTAAAGAATTATCTCTTCATCTCGAGTTACGTGTCACAAATATCCTTCACACCATTATTCAATACCCCCAAGGGATTTACACCACCATCAATTAAAACTTTTTTTCGGCATTCCGTGTTATTTATAAAAATGGCAACAGATTGAAAATCCTTTTAACTCGTGTGTGTGAGTAATGAAAGAATTTAAATTATTTGTTAAAGCGTAAGGGTTGCCGTAATTCTTGCAGTTTTTTGGCTAACAACTAAATCAATAGTTATTGACGTTTTGTTTTGAAATGTCAGGAGAAAAAAAATCAACTGCACAGCTTTTAATATTAACCTAAACTTTGATGAAACAAAACATAAATGTCACATGTTGTTTTTTTTTACTTTTGTCATCCTTAAAGGAACAATAACACTCTTGCTGGCTTGACAGCTCCAGAAAATAAATAATAGCCTTATTCTAACTACAAGATGTTTAAATGTCCTACCTGTTGTGTAAATTATCCATTACATCCTATCTTACTTTTTCAGAGGGTACGAAAATATGTTTAAATCCAAGTCACATTTGAAAAGGTTTACGTAAGGCTTTTCAAATCATACAGTTGAATTTGTCCAATTTTTTACATCAAATTTGTATCATCAATTAATTGGAATATTGTAAAATAGTACAATTTGTTGACCACAGAATAAAGATTGCGACATATTATTCAGTTACAACAAGAGTGGTATTGGGCCTGTAATAAGTTCATCTTACAATTTTACAAAGAAGTATGTAACTGATCGGCATTTGTATTTTTAGGACATTGTATTTTTTCACGGATCTATCCACGTTAAAATGTACACAAATTGGTTATTCGACATCTAATTTAAGATGCATTATGAAAAAATTTAGATTAAAAATAGCTGGCAGTTCTCACTATAATAGATAATGAAAAGTAAAATATTTAACATTTCAATAAACTATAACACATACTTATATGGAAGAACAATTACTGATTTACTAAATAAACCACTAATTGTTCGTCCATAAGTATGTGTTATAGTTTATTGCTCTATCCAGTTACTAAATGCCTCTTAAAGATCATTTAAAATTTGAGTCAATTTACTTTATTTGGAGCAATGTTATGAGTGGTTGATTGTCTTGATTGTCAATGACCTCTGATTGTCTTGATTGTCAAGTACTGCTGCTACAATAATATCCATCTTATGATTAAATCATTAAATGGAGAGAGAGAGAGAAATGGAGTTTAACGTCCAGTCGTCCACTCGACACAAACTAGGTCATTTTGGGACTAACGTATGGTTTTCAATTTTTATTTCAATAATTTTCTTGCGCGTACAGGTCTTTAGCAGTGGGAGGAAACCGGGGTGCTCGGAGGAAACCCACGAGGTTGAGAAGCCGCCCCTATCTCCATGTCACATACACTCACACTAGGGCTCGAAACCACAGCTGCAAGCCAGAGGTGACCAACCAGCTAGAGGTCGAAGCGCGGCACTCTAGACCACTAGGCCACCCCAACCCCCCTATCATTAAATGGAGAAGATGTTCTAATCCATTCAGTATCTAAACCATCCTATAGCCTGGAGAGCTGATTATAGGCATGTTATGTGAATAATTTTAATGTCTAAGCCAGTCTAAGGGATTGGTTTTTTTTTTACACAGGCTTAGCCAATCTTAGCCTGTTCCCCAACCCCAGTTAGATATCTTGAATGAATATATTGTTTAATAAAATAAATAAATGTCTAAAAAAAATTATTTAAAATTTGAAGATGTAAAAAATATGTGGATTTTCCAACAGGAGCATCATGTTGTCCTTCGGATGGGACAGAAAATACCCGAGATCCTCTGTACAAATTGACGTGGAGAGTGATAACTTATATTTTACGTTCATAGAAAAAATATATTTATAATATCTGCTAGACTAACCCTAGGCCATGTTCGTTTGACGTCATGTCGATTCTCCAGAAATGAAATACAGCTATCAGCTCAGTTTATATCTGTCTCAAATATCATTTACGATCCGTTCATATGCTCGATGTTTGACAGAATTAGGAAACATTGGCCATAAATAGAAAGATCCTCATATTTTTACATCAATAAGGCCATTTAATTATACATTCATCGAGAAATATATACCAGCTAACACTGATAGTCATGTTAGAAATAAATACATTCTAGAATAAAAAAAGGTACAGTAATAGGAAACGACTATTTACGGCATTAATACGATATTGGTTTCATTAAACATTCACGAAGAAATTGATGGTCATCAACAATTTAAATATATTTTGTGATAAAAAATGGAGTAGCAATTTTGTAAGGTCAGCTCTTTATCTTGCAGTAAGGTGTTGGTCACACTGGGATATAGTTATCTTGCAGTAAGGTTGTGGTCACACTGGGATACAGTTGTCTTGTATTAAGATTGTGGTCACACTGGGATACAGTTGTCTTGTATTAAGATTGTGGTCACACTGGGATACAGTTGTCTTGTAGTAAGATTGTGGTCACACTGGGATACAGTTATCTTCCAATAAGGTTGTGGTCACACTGGGATACAGTTATCTTGCATTAAAGTTGTGGTCACACTGGGATACAGTTATCTTGCAATAAAGTTGAGGTCACACTGGGATACAGTTATCTTGCAAAAAAGTTGTGGTCACACTGGGATACAGTTATCTTCCAATAAGGTTGTGGTCACACTGGACCAGTGTAGGAAATAAATTGGTATTAAACTTGACACTAAGGTTGTGGTCACACTGGACCACAGTGTAGAAAATAGATTAGTATTAAACTTGACACTTAGGTTGTGGTCACAATAAATCACAGTGTAGGAAATAGATTAGTATTAAACTTGACACTTAGGTTGTGGTCACAATAAATCACAGTGTAGGAAATAGATTAGTATTAAACTTGACACTAAGGTTGTGGTCACACTGGACCACAGTGTAGAAAATAGATTAGTATTAAACTTGACACTTAGGTTGTGGTCACAATAAATCACAGTGTAGGAAATAGATTAGTATTAAACTTGACACTTAGGTTGTGGTCACAATAAATCACAGTGTAGGAAATAGATTAGTATTAAACTTGACACTAAGGTTGTGGTCACACTGGACCACAGTGTAGAAAATAGATTAGTATTAAACTTGACACTTAGGTTGTGGTCACAATAAATCACAGTGTAGGAAATAGATTAGTATTAAACTTGACACTAAGGTTGTGGTCACACTGGACCACAGTGTAGAAAATAGATTAGTATTAAACTTGACACTTAGGTTGTGGTCACAATAAATCACAGTTTAGGAAATAGATTAGTATTAAACTTGACACTAAGGTTGTGATCACACTAGACCACAGTGTAGGAAATAAGGGGATGGGTAAGGCACTCGTGACTACCCCAGTAGGTAAAGATTCTTCACATCTTAAGTTTACTTAACCATTTAACACTGATTTTGATCATCTGGTAAAATAAAAACCAGAAAAATCCCCAAGCTTGCTGATTATTCATAGTATGTTTAGTAAAATAATTAATAAGCCACGACCTCGACATGGTTTGCGAATTGTGCATTTTCCATCTGATTGTTTTATTTTTATCATTGATGTTGTATTTTGGTGTTTTAGATTAACACAAAAAACACAATTTTGTTTTTTAGACATTATTATTAATTAAGATTCGGAGAATACGCAATTTTGTTTTTTCGACATTATAATTAATTAAGATTCGGAGGTTATGCGCAAATTGCATTCTTAGGAGAATCCTCTTGGATTCTGGCAAAAAATGTCGAATTTCTAGCCCTGTCCAGAATTGTTTCCAATCATGTGGATAATTCTTTCCATTACGGATGGAAATTTATTTCATTTTCCTTGAAAAGTAATTAGAGAGTGACTCTACGGACCACAAGAAATCAGGATTACTGCCAACTTAAATCTGTGGACAAATATTTCAGTAATCAACGAGATGATGGACTGAAGTAATTCATCAGGAATTCTGGCGTCGTTCGTTAAGTCCGTTAGCTTTGCATATTACTCGGTTAGTGTGTAACTTGTCAGTGGTCAGTAGGATGGCCGCTGGTCAAATATTGATCTGCCCGCCTAGAGTTATATATATATATATATTTATACTGTGTTTGTAACTGAATACTGTATAGAGATCATTGTTTCTATTAGCATAATAATTACTGCCACCTATTATGTATGCTTCATCCGAGACGTTAACAGATTGAGAGACTGTCCGACCGGAACATTGTGATGGGAGTGATTGGACATTTGGAAATTAAGAGAGTAAATGTGTTTAGATTATCACAACTACTGATAATAAGGTGACCACTGGGTTAATTAATGAGTCTATCAAACCATTTTGATACAGAGATACTAAATAAACTTAACTTCAGTCCACACAATCTCACCCAAGTAACTCTCTTGAAGCCTTCAATCCCATCCAAGCAACTCTCTTGAAGTCCACAATCTCACCCGAGCATCTCGCTTGATGCCCACAATCTCACCCGATCAACTCTCTTGAAGCCAACAATGTCACCCGATCAACACTCTTGAAGCCCACAAAATCCCCCAAGAGACGCTCTTGAAGTCAACAATCTGACCCAAGCAACTCGCTTGAAACCCACAAAATCTCTATGCTACCCACTCTTTCTCGATTCTACAATGCCACTAGTTCATGTTCAATCCCCTGAATCTCTGCCAAGCCATCCACCTGTCCCTCCTACTATGCCTGGGGGGTTGGATGGCTGAATGGTTAGAATGCGTGTGCTGTATCATAAAGCCTGTCATTGAGTCAACTGGTGTGGTTTCGAATTCTCTCCCACTGCTAAAAACCCCTACGCGCAAACTATATGCTAGTCTTGAAATTACCTAGTTTGTGTTGAGGGGATGACGAACCCCATTTCTGTCTCTCCTACTATACCAACAGTTCGACCCCCCTCCCCCCAATCTCTACAGCCAAATTTATGTTCAGTGTTTTGTATACTAAACATAAGCATGTGGTAGAACTAGAAACCAAACAAATTCTGCTGATTTCTGAAAATTAATTAATGGGTTGTTGCTCATAATCAGATTTTAGTGTTTGGTTACCTGGCAACCCATCTTTATGATTTTCTTATCTTAACAGACCACCTGCCATGTGTTATTATTCTCTGAGACAATGTTCGTAAATAATTAATATACAGTGTATACAAGATGAAAAGATAACCAAGCCATATTCTTTCTCATTTGTGAGGAAAATGTGTGGAAGTTAAATCAACTCATTAGTTTGTGACGTCCTTCTGATAGTTCGTTCCCCTGACTTCTCCTACAATGGGTTCTTCTGTATGAGGCAGACGTTAACTTTAACATCTTTATTATCCATTTGGCACATACTAGGTCACTTCTTGTCTAAACATGGATTCATTTTATTTCAATAATTAACTTGCGTATAGGGGTCTTTAGCAGTGGGAGATAACTGCAGGACCCTAAGAAAACCCATGAGTTTCGTACAAGTGTGCACTCAAACCCATGCCACTTGACTCAATTGCAGACCTTATGATCTAAAGCGACATGTTAGACCATTTGGCTACCCAACCTCCTCTAGGGATTAGCAACAACTAAACAGTAACTTGGTTAAATTGAGGCTAACATATAGTATTTATTATTTAAGTAATTTTCTCTGGTTGGGTAGTATTTATTATTTCAATAATTTTGCTCTGGTTGGGAATTGAACCCGTGACCCCAGGCATGAAGTTTATGCACATCACCTGTCCAACCTTTTGAGTTTTCTCCAAGTCCTCTGTCTGGTTTTCTCCAAGTTCTCTGTTTTTCTACCACTTCTAAAGACCCCTACACCCAAGTGAATGTGTCGAGTAGATGTTAAACTCTCTCTCTCTCAGTATGTTTGTCAATTATAGACCAATTATTGTTATTATACTATGTGTAAAATGTATAGGGCAGAATTTTACACTAAATTACAATCTCATGATTCAATTATAAGCCAAATATAACCCTGTAGAATTTTAAGCGAAGTTGAGAAGGCGCCCCTATCTTCATGTCACATACGCTCACACTAGGGCTCGAAACCACAGCCGCAAGCCAGAGGTGACCGACCAGCTAGAGTTCGATGCGCGGCACTCTAAACCACTAGTCCATCCCAGCCCCCCCCATCTGTCAAGGGTTCTTTTACATGCGCACTAATGTCCCATCCAAACAATTAGACACTGTACAGGTCCTTTGACCTTTCCAAATCCTCCATTCTGCATCTTTGACAAGAGAGAGAGAAGAGAGAGAGAGAAATGGGGTTTAACACCATTCGACACAAACTAGGTCATTTTGGGACTAACATGGTTTAATTTTATTTCAATAATTCGCTTGTGCGTAAGGGTCTTTAGTAGCGGGAGGAAACCGAAGGACCCAGAGATAACCCATAAGGCTGGACAGACGACCCTATTCTTTGTCATGTAAGCCTACAAACGGGGATTCAAAGCACCTCTGACAAGGGAAAACACCACTTAGTCACTGAGCTAACCCATTTGTTCGGTTGGTATAAAGAACCCAGTGGATATAGGTGGACCTGGGTTTAATTCTGTGTAATCATAATAATGTAGAAGGTTAGATGAAGAATAGATCTCAAGGGTGGAAAACTCATCACATGTAAAGTGAAGAAAGTTTAAAGAATTCCCTCTTGTCACTTTGGTTGAAATGTTTATATTATAATACTACAAATAACACACCAACCCTTCCACGTACAAACATTTTATCCAATAGGCTCATTCTGTTGCTTATTTTTTTAGTGCTTTAACTTTAGAAACAGAGTAAATTGAACTGATTATTTTCCACTGTAAAGAATCAATTCAAGTGGCTGTATGTGTAGAATGATAAATGAACTGGGCTAATATGAGAGAGAGAGAGAGAGAGAGAGAGAGAGAGAGAGAGAAGAGAAAGAGAGAGAAGAGAGAGAGAGAGAGAGAGAGAGAGGAGAGAGAGAGAGAGAGGGGGTTTAGAGTCCACTGGACACAAATTAGGTCATTTTGAGACTAGCATATGGCTCAATTTTATTTCAATAATTTGTTTGCGCGTAGGGGTCTTTAACAGTAGTAGGAAAACGGAGGATCCGGAGAGAATGATCCCTATGTGAAGGAAAATTATTTTTAAAAAATTAAACCATATGTTTGTCCTGAAATAACCTAGTTTGTGTCAAATGGATGTTAAACCCAATTCTCTCTCTCTCTCATGGTGAGGTTGGGAGATTAAGAGGGAGGGGGGGCGAATAAGTGGAATAGCCTAAGGCCTCTGTTGATAATGATGTGTTGGGGATATAATCATAGATGATGTTAAATAGAATTCTATGGTTGTTTTGCAGTCGTCGTGCTGTCTTGTGACATATAATTACTCTCAGAACACAAATTATTCATACATCACTGTCAATTATCATAGAGAGTTCTCTTTACATCCAATCTTATAAACTGTAAAATGAGAAGTTAATGTGAGTATAAAATCAATGCCCACAATAAATTATATGAGAAAGAAATTAATATGAACAAAAAACTAATGCCAACAACAGGATTTTCAGAAAATTAAAGATCTTCATATTAAAGTGTTGTTGTCACATTTCATGTGCGGCACAGGCTCGAAACTCCTCCTCCCAGAAAATTAAGGAAAACGGAATGCTATAGATCCCATTTCCGACCCTATGGGACCCGGACTCCTCAAACTAAGGAAGAGCAGGGGGAAGAGCAGGGGGAGGGGGACTGTAGAGGTATGGGCCTCACCTCTGGATCGGTGACTGTAACAATAAATTAATTTAAGAAAATAATAAATTAATATGAGTAAGTAATTAATGGTAGAAAGAACTGTTTTTTACCAGATTAATATGGCCACTTCTTCAAATTTGGGTTTAAAAACATTTTATATTACGAAAACTTGGTCTTTCTTTATTATCCATGTGCATTTCTGTTTGGGAATGTGACAAAATAAAATATCATTATACCTAGCCCCAGCTCCCATCAAACCTGGGGGGATCACGTAGCTAAGTGGGTAAGGCGCTGACTTGCTAGCCTGGAGGTTGGGTGTTCGATCCCTGCATTGGCTGAGAAAATTCATCTTGATTTTCTGGCATGGTTTTCCCTTTTCAGTGATGCAGATTGGAGGGCCTAACAGGGACAGCTGTTTAGTTGCTTGGATGGGAAGATAAACCGAGGTCCCGTATACACATTAGCGTGCACGTAAAAGATCCCTGCCCGGGCAAAATTTCCCTCATAGTACACTGTATGGCTTATGCCTGTCTTCCATTAGCCTGGGTGTGGTGCAAAAGAGTAGGCCGTTAAAACCCATTTTATTTCCTATCAAACCTATCCCTAACTCCCATCAAACCACAATAAACCTAGCTTCCATCAAACTCCCATCAAACCCAGCCCTGATCATACTTCATCAAACATAGCCTCAATCATATCAGGGCTCCCATATAGCCACCATCAAACATAGACTCCATCAAATCAAGGCTCTCATCAAACATAGCCTCCACCAGGGCTAGCATCCATCAAACATATCCACCACCAAGGCTAGCTCCTATCAGACATAGCCACCACCAAGGCTAGCTCCCATCAAACATAGCCACCATCAAGGCTAGCTCCAATCAGACATAGCCACCACCAAGGCTAGCTCTCATCAAACATAGCCACCACCAAGGCTAGCTCCTATCAGACATAGCCACCACCAAGGCTAGCTCCCATCAAACATAGCCACCATCAAGGCTAGCTCCAATCAGACATAGCCACCACCAAGGCTAGCTCTCATCAAACATAGCCACCACCAAGGCTAGCTCCTATCAGACATAGCCACCACCAAGGCTAGCTCCCATCAGACATAGCCACCATCAAGGCTAGCTCCAATCAGACATAGCCACCACCAAGGCTAGCTCTCATCAAACATAGCCACCATCAAGGCTAGCTCCCATCAGACATAGCCACCACCAAGGCTAGCTCTCATCAAACATAGCCACCACCAAGGCTAGCTCTCATCAAACATAGCCACCATCAAGGCTAGCTCTCATCAAAAATAGCCCCATCAAGGCTAGCTCCAATCAAACATAGCCACCATCAAGGCTAGCTCCCATCAGACACAGCCACCACCAAGGCTAGCTCTCATCAAACATAGCCACCACCAAGGCTAGCTCTCATCAGACATAGCCACCATCAAGGCTAGCTCCCATCAGACATAGCCACCACCAAGGCTAGCTCCCATCAGACATAGCCACCATCAAGGCTAGCTCCCATCAGACATAGCCACCACCAAGGCTAGCTCTCATCAAAAATAGCCCCATCAAGGCTAGCTCCCATCAGAAATAGCCACCATCAAGGCTAGCTCCTGTCAAACATAGCCACCATCAATGCTAGCTCCCATCAGACATAGCCACCATTAAGGCTAGCTCTCATCAGACATAGCCACCATTAAGGCTAGCTCTCATCAGACATAGCCACCATTAAGGCTAGCTCCAATCAGACATGTAGCCACCACCATTTGTGGTTAATTAGATGATAACCATCATCCTTGATAACTAATATCATTTGGGTTTTTTTTTAATGTAAATTATTGATTGAATCTAGGATCCAGCCCTGTGGCGCCGCCTGTGGGCCAACAATATTTGATTCTATTTAACGACTAACAGATGTTTTTCAAGGGAAATAATTGAATCTATTTTTATAGAATGAAATTATAAACCTAGATATAAACCAAGATAAAATCGATTATTTCTCTGACTATAAACTTCCAAAACAGACGTCCTTTATCATGCTCGATTAAATCTTTAAAATCAAATTATTTCTAATATTTATGGTTTTCATAATTCATAATATAACGTCTGTTATTCTGTTTAATCTACTAACTTCAGGTGTATCTGATAATCGTTCTGTAAAATTTAACTGCTGTTGTTGTGTTTTATTAAATTTTATTTGCCTGCAAATTCTATTAAATGTCTTGTGGGGGTGGGGAAGCTAGGTTGATTAATATTACAGTTGTTCAGTTGGTTTCTGTTTTATTTGAGAGTTCTTCAGGTCCCTTATTACAAATGGTACTGAGACGCATTATGATACACAATTCGTGTACCAATGGTAAAATGTTTATTTTGTCTTAAATATTGGATATCAAAAGCCCTCCTTTCCTGGTAAGATCACAACATCAATGTTGATTTAGATTGACAAATAATTCATGTTTTCAATGTCGATCCGCAGACTGTACATGATATTGAGTTAGAGACTTGGCTCCTTTAAATATTGTGTTGTCTTTGTAAAAATCTATCTAGAAATAAATTGTTATGTTAATTGTATGCTTAAGTCCTTTAGATTTTATTCACATTTCTAAATTTAAGGTTCGGATATTTAAGGAAATTCGATATTTTGAAATTCATCAATTCATGTTTTGTCAAATAGCCCCAATCTTAGGTAAACATTTCATTATCACAATAAAGCCAATTTACAAGCATTAGCGTTACTTCTATAATGTTTCCGAAAGTTCCTTGCAAATCTTGGCCTCTTGGTCTTTTTCTTCATTGGCTTAAAAAGAAATGGAAAGGGAATTGACGTTGGGATTTGAATAGATAGTTCTTAAGGTCAGATAAAATGCTATAGATTTGAAACTAAATTGTAGCTTTATGTATAGAAATGAAATGAATTATGGTTGAACGTGCTACATTTTTGCCTGGAAATCTTGGTGGTATCTGACGAATTATCAGGAACTATGGAAGGTTGTATCTGAAAAATTTAATATTGTGCCAGCTGAAATGAAATGGAGTTTAACATCCTCCTACTGTTCTGAACTTTCTCATCGAATGCAGGGTTGGAACACCCTTGTGCCAGATGTATATTAAAATGATTAATAAGAGTACTGAAAATGAAAGCGGGAGGGGGTAGGTGGCTGAATGCTTTAATGTGTATACTTTAGATCATAAGATATGTCATGGAGTCAAGTGGCATGGTTTCGATTTCTCCCTGGTAGATAACAATGAGTAGGGTCGTCTGTTCAACTTTGTGGGTTTTCTCCAGGACCTTCAGATCTATCTCACTGTTAAAGACCAATACGCATAAGAGAAATTATTGAAATAAGATGAAACAACCAGGCTCGAAAATCCTGGGGAACTTTCTCGATTGATATGCGGAATAGATTTATGATTTCAATTGTATGTGAGAATTGATCTATCGAAAAACATTTACTTCACAATTATCAGCTGATTGAATTAAATGCTAATGTGTTTATTCGTACAGTTTATATATTTGTTATGTTTTCAAACAGTTAAGATATATTTATAGACAGTCATGAACCAATCTATCACCGCATCCAGTCAACTCGTGTTGTTTAGAATTTAGAAAAAGGAAAAAAATAGATAATTGAATTTTAAAGATTTTCTGAAAATTTATGGATGGAAAACACTTATTTGTTGAGAAAGTTCCAGTTTCTTTCTTCTGTTTGGTGTTTAACGTCTGCTTCCGCTTAAGTGATATCGCAGACAAGTTCAGTTTCTTCTTATTATGATTATTTTACTCTTCAAGCTCTGTCAGGAACGTGGGGGACACGTTGGCTAAGTGGGTAAGACGATGGCTCACTAGCCAGTAGGCTGGGTGTTCGATCCCTGCATTGGCCGAGAAAATCCATCCAGATTCCCTGGTGTGTTCCCCCCTTGTCAGTGATGCAGGACAACAAGGACAGCTGTCAAAAACGTTGGAAATTGATATAAGAGTAGGCCATATTTTACTGGGGTTAATTTAAAACATTACACCAACATATTGGGATTAGTCACGTTTTATACAGATAGAATCTTAACTCATCCTAATAATTGTTGTAAATAAATAGGAGTTAGGGCCTACTTTGTATATTCTTTTGGGGGAGAGGGGTCCAAGTGTATTCAGACCCCTCCCTCTAAAAACTTCTGTATGTATACCTTTGCGTATGAAATAAATATATTATTTTTTTTTTTTTTGCACAATTTAGTTGCACATTGAAGTGTTTACCAGTAAGATGTACCTGGAGGACCAGTACCATGCCGATGACGTTGGAAGTCAACCCTTCCCTCTTGTCAGGAAACAAGCCTTGGATAGAAACCATATTACTTGTCTCATTGACAGACATTATGAAGTAGTGCATACACTAACTCTCTCTCTCTCTCTCTTTCTCTCTCTCTCTCTTGGTTATAATATTCTGTTTGTTCAAGATGTGATGAGAGGGTTGTATTTTTTCTGGTAAATCCTCTTTCCGATACTAACATTAAACCTGTCTACTCAGCGTAATGTTGTTATAATATTTGGAGACCATATAAGGGATATTGCCGGGAGATTTACGCGGTGAATAGGATTACTGGAACCAGCGAGGGATTACGATAATGTAATGCGTTTTAGTCGAGTCAATACACAAGAGACATCCAGTCATGTCAGATTTATCCAAACATTTTGTAATTCGGAGAAAAAAACTCTACTAAAAGTTGAACTGGTTTACAGACAGGCCTTGTAATTCTCATCAAATGTAAATGCCAAGATTTGAACTTTTAGAAAAGATTTTATTGCTGTCAAGTGCCAAGTTATTCCAGCTATATTATCTTCTCTTCAAAATAAAATATAAATTATCATCCAAAAAATCTGTTTTAGGGGAGGGTGGGGGAGATCATAAGATCTTTTGATTCCCTGGTGGTATGGGGGGTTGGGATGGCCTAGTGGTCTAGAGTGCCGCGCTTCGACCTCTAGCTGGCAGGTCACCTCTGGTTTGCGACTGTGGTTTCGAGCCCTGGTGTGAGCCTATGTGGCATGGAGATAGGGGCGCCTTCTCAACCTTGTGGGTTTCCTCCGCACACTCCGGTTTCCTCCCACTGCTAAAGACCCCTACGCGCAAGCAAGGTATTGAAATAAAATTAAACCATATGTTAGTCCCGAAATGACCTAGTTGTGTTGAGTGGAGGTTAAACCCCATTTCTATCTCTCTCTCCCTGCTGGTATATGACAAGGAGTAAAGTAACCTGTTCTTCCTTGTGTATTTTCTCACACTACTAAAAAAATAATCCCTGATGCGCAAGTGAATTATTGAAATAAAATTAAACCATATTGTGGATCCTAAAATGACAAAGTTGCATCGACTGGACTTAAACCCATTTCTCTCTCTCTCATAAAATCTGTTATCTTTAAAATGAAATATTGTCCTCAAGACCTGCTCAAGTCGTTTTAGGTCAACAAAGATCAGCGATTCAGAGAAAATATGCGTACAAATGTAAGCTGTAAACTTTGGTGTGCACATGAAGGAATTCCTACAAAACAAACTGTACTGCTTTACAAATTTACAAAGCACATAAATTGCATGGAGCACAACCAGGGGCTGCGGAGCCGGGGGGGGGGGGGCTAAGGGGGCTTTAGCCACGGCAATAATTTTTAATAGTGAAAAATAAAATGTCGCCAAAAGCGAAAAAAAAGCGAAAAAAGGTTGGGGGGGGGGGGGATATGGGTGTGGTGTTTAGTGGTGGCAGCAACATTGTGTGAGTTATTGTCAGTAGGCCCCCCGAAATCAGAGCCGCTCTGCGGCCCCTGAAAACATACAACAAAATTCTAACTCTTAACTTAGCATTTGAATTCTCTCCGCAAAATTCAGTTACACTGATCACCTATTTAACCTCTGTGACAAAAACACAGTTAAGGCGGCTTTAGTTAGCCCGGCAATAATTTTTAATGGTGAAAAATAAAATGTCGCCAAAAGCGAAAAAAGTTAGGGGGGGGGGGGATGGGTGTGGTGCTTAGTGTGGGTGACCACATTGCGTGAGTTATTGTTAGTAGCCCTCCAGAAATCAGGAGCGCCCCCTGACAACATACAACACAATTCGAACTCTTAACTTTGAATTCTCTTCGCTAAATTCAGTTACACTGATCACCTATTTAACCTCTGTGACAAAAACACAGTTGGTCGAAACGTCTGTCAAGCAGTAAAAACAACGGAGATACAATCAGGTCCGTTTTCAATTTAATCTCTGGTTAATAAAACTGAGAAATTATTTCTTAAATCAAAACGGCGGCAAAGTTATCATCCAGAACTGATTGTAACAAATATCCCATTGTTTTACATGGAGATGATACGGTAAGTTGACAGAAAGAAATTTGATACGCGTCTCAAGGGTTTAAGGTAATTACAGACGACTGATTATAATCAGGATAGATATTGATCTACGCGGGGAAGAAAGATCACACTGATTCACGCAAAAATATAATTGTTAACAGACTCTTGAGACACCAGATGTGTAATAGATAAACTTTACTTAAGACATCATAGTTGACAGTCAGACGGCCATGTATGTTTTCAGTTTCCTTTTGCCATTAGAGCTAAAAAAGGAGGAGGAATTTTTTGTGTACCTCATAAAGAATTTCTTCTTCATATACGCCTATAGTCATACTCCTTGCATTGTCCGTTTTATTAGAGCTAATCCCACTTAACAGTGCTCGAAAGAAGGAACATTCTTGTCCTAAATTATGATTGGTCAATAGTCCAGTTAACTACCAATCGCTGACTGCGTTACAAAGGCATTACCCTTTAAACAGAGAGAGAGAGAGAGAAATGGGGTTGAACGTCCACTCAACACAACTAGGTCATTTCAGGACTAACAGATGGTTAAATTTTATTTCAATAATTCGCTTGTGCGTAGGGGTCTTTAGCAGTAGGGGGAAACCAGAGTGCCCGGAGGAAACCCACGGGGTTGAGAAGGCGCCCCTATCTCCATGCCACATACGCTCACACCAGGGCTCGAAACCACAGCCGCAAGCCAGAGGTGGCCGGCCAGCTAGAGGTCGAAGCGCGGCACTCTAGCCCACTAGGCTTTCCCAACCACCCCCCTTAAAACAGGGCGTCAAATTGGACTAAATATGTTTACATAACGTTACGTCATGGCGCACGATTTTATTATGCCCAATTAACTAGACATAGCATAATATTGCAGTAAAACTAATTGCCTGACAAACGAGGCTATCAACACTGACATAATATAATCAATACTGTATAGAGACGAACAGACTTACACTGTTTTTAATACCTTAAATCAATGTCCAAAGTTTTAGGGAAGATACCAGATTAAACGAAGGACTGTCATGTTTCTGTACCTAAGTGATAGATTTGATTAAACGGGAAGAAAAGACACACTCCCTCAAGTATAAGAAGCCAATCCAGCAATGGCCAGAGAGGGATGTCTCGGGGCCATTGCTTCAGGAGTATGGCCTTATAGTAGATATTATCAAGTGTCAGTTTGAGGGATCCAAATAACAGTATAACAAATTGACCTATTATTTTGTTTGTAGGACGCATGTTGGTGTAACATTTTGTTGGTTTTGAGCGAGATTGATTGGGCGCTCACGGCTTGGTCGATTGGGCGCCTCTTGAAGCGCTTGTCTTATATGCGCCCGGTATACAGCAAGCCCCCGCATAATCATGGTCAGACAATTCATTTTATCTTGTACTTGAAGACGCTTCGTTTTGTTCAGCTAGTATCATAGGTCAGCAGGGACTGTCTATGGTCTGCCACTCGAATTATTATAGTGAATCTCACCAGTTATTAATATTTCACTGGCATCCTTTGTATATTCTTTGAATTAACTACAGCGTCCTCTCACAATAACATAGAAGTGAATTCATAACAAAAATTATTTGCTGCCGTTTATAGCGCATTAGTTCTGGCAACGTTGCGCTCGATCTTTGTCAAAGGTGTCAGATACTGCCACAAACCTGAGCGCCTTGTTTCAAGAATAGATTCAGCGCACCCCTTTTGCCGGATTTGAAACATCCCTTTCGTGTTAGTATTTCAGATATTATTAAACTAAGTAGACTTGTTTTAGTCTAGAACCCATTGAGTCCTTATCCGTTCCCGGCGATATTTTAGGGAATTTTTAGAATTCGCGTTTATTTTTCTGCCAAGAATCTGCCGTGAAGTGTTAAATAGCAGGAATCAAACTTTTATTTTATTACTGTCGAGTATATAATGGTTCCCGATACATACAGCATCGATATTGTATAACGTGCAATACTAAACCGTCTTTCAGATTCAAATGTGAAGACATGCTTCCTAAAAAGAAGCCGGGCAGTGTGGCGTACAAAAGATCATTTTCTTGCGACTAAAGACTTTGCAGATATCTACAATGACAGAAATGAGACTAAACGGTCTGGCGAATAAATCTACCTGGAGATTGTAGGAAATATTCAGGTTAAATTTCTGATGGTGATGAGATTGATTCAAGTCTGCGCCAGGATTGATACTCTTCAAAATTGAAACAAGTTGCACTCTAACCCGATTCCAAACATTTTGTTTTTCTCATAAATTATTAAAGGTACGCTGAAGTCATATGCCTTCCTTCAAAATTTTATAACTTTCATATCACATTATCATAATACGCCAGTATCGCAAATTGAAATTTCAGACATTTTCAAAATTCTTCTCCCCGGGTGCAAACCCTATTTTCTAAACTTTTCGGGGGCCTCGGGTGACTAGACCCTTCACCGTGGACCGTCACCTGTAGGTACATTGGCGTCCCCAGTAGCCCCATCAGCGCCCCCAGCAGCCCTTTCCCCCCTACCATTTTTATACGCCCACATAGAAATGTGGTCGTATATTGCCGTCGCCCCCGTCCAGCCGTCCGTCGGTCGGTCCGTCCGTCCGTCCGTCCATCGTCCACAATTTCTTGTGAACGCTCTAGGGGCTAAAATTAATATCCGATTGACTTTAAATTTATACACAGTGTTTAAGGTCATCAGAGGAAGTCCCCTATTGATTTTCAGCGATATCTCATAATTGCATCCAGAGTTATGGCCCTTGATCACTTTGAAAAATCTTGTGAACTCTAGAGGCTAAAGTTAATATCTGATTGAATTAAGATTTATACACAGTGTTTAAGGCCATGAGATAAAGAAGCCTAGGGATTTTCACCGATTTCTGATAATTACTGCCAGAGTTATGGCCCTTGATCACTTTGAAAAATCTTGTGAACGCTCTAGAGGCTAAAGGTAATATCCGATTGACTTTAAATTTATACACAGTGTTTACGGTCATGGGACGAAGAAGCCTAGGGATTATCAGCGATATCCGATAATTGCTGTCAGAGTTATGGCCCTTGATCACTTCAAAAAAATCTTGTGGACGCTCCAGAGGCTAAAGTTAATAACCGATTGACTTAAAATTTATACACAGTGTTGAGGGTCATGAAACGAAGAAGCCTAGGGATTTTCAGCGATTCTCGATAATTACTTTTAGAGTTATGGCCCTTGATCACTTCAAAAAATCTTGTGGATGCTCTAGAGGCTAAAGTTAATATCCGATTGACTTGAAATTGATACACAGTATTGAAGGTCATGAGACGAAGAAGCCTATTGATTTTCAGAATATTAAGTGTTTCGTTTACTAAACGTAAGCATGGAGGGAAACTTTATCAAAGCCAAACAAATTCAAATGATTTTCTGATAATTAAATAATGAGTTGTTACTTGTTATATGATTTTAGTGTATTATAAATGTTTCATTACTGAAAAAAGTTAAATATGCGACAACTCTTGTTGACTGCCCGGACGATTTAGCTGCTGTGGGCGTATGTTTTGTTGCCTGGCAACCTATCTTTGGGCTAGGTACAGGCCTGGTTAGTCCCGAAATGTGTTACACTCGAAATGGCCAAGTTTGTATTAAGCAGACATTAACCTCTGTTTCTCTCTCTCTCTCTGTGTCTATTTATAATTATTGAAGAGAGAGATGATGTTATTTGATTGGTTGAAATGTTTATTTAATGGTGTGAGTTTAACTATAGACAGATAACTGTTCAGCAACATTAACCAACAAAATGAGTTTTACAAGTAAAGTTGTAATTAATGGTAAAATCGATTGCTTGCCCTCCGTATATTATAGCATGTCAATCTTTATAAACAAAATACAATCTCTTTTAAAGTGACTGTCTCACTTTGGGTGGTGTCATAAATTACTTCTGAAGGAGAGAGAGAGACAAATGGGGTTTAACATCCACTCAACACAAACTAGGCCATTTTGGGACTAACATATGGTTTAATTTTATTTCAATTATTCGCTTGCGCATAGGGGTCTTTAGCAGTGGGAGGAAACAGGAGGACCCTGAGAAAACCCACAAGGTTAGACAGGCGACCCTACTCCTTGTCACGTCTAACCATACTTCTAAAGGGGCCTGCAGGACAATAAAAAGTGCTTGTCTCTATAGTTTAGAGAGGAGTTGTTAATGAGTGGACTCCATACTTCTGAAGGCAGTTGTGTGGCATTGAAAAGCACCTACACCAGGATCCAACTCAGTCCACCTGGGTAGTGACCCAGCGTCTTACGCACTGAGTCAGTATTTCTATATTTCTTTAGGCAGTTGCTTGGCATTCAAAGGTGGTTGTTCTGTATTTCTGTATGAAGTTGCATGGTGTTATAAAGTAGTCTCTATTTTTCTGAAGATTAGGACATTAAACCACATTTCTTTTTATTTGCGAAGGGAGTAGGATGGAATTAAAGTAATCTCCTAATCTAATAATAAACTTGTTATTGTGTAAAATACAAATAGAGCCGCCATTGCCAGGAAGTTGTTACGCTATATAAATGAATAATTTATTGTTAGTATTATAAAAGATAATGAAAGACGAATTGAATAAATATAATTTGATAAAATAAACTCACTTAGCATAATATCCTGAGTATAATGCTGTACTCATCTCATCTGAGATCAGCTCTTGGGTAGGACGAAAAGCCAAGATTCTGTGTACACATTGGTGTGCACGTAAAAGAACCGCCTTGGCAGTTGGAATATTAGAGTAGGTTGTTCATAGCACACTGTATGACATATGCTCGCCTTTGTTAGCCAAGTTCAGAGCAGAACAGTAGGATGTTAAACCCTATTTCATTTCATTTGATGATTGGCCCCTCCCCCTCCCTATCCTTCAAAAAACATTTTATTGGGAATTTCCAATAAAATGGAATATCCCTTTAAAGCAAACATTCAACAACTGCATCTGTATGACTCTTCACTGGGTTATTTTTAATAAGGGTGAGAGACCTTTTACTTTTACTGAAGGTTAATTCCTACTCAAATTGGTGTTTATCAAACCTTATTGACCCATACCATCCTAACTAGTTGATTCATTTATTATAAATTTATCACGGAGGAATGCAGAGAATCTTTATACAGTCGTGAATGAGGCTTTTGTTGAAATTAGGGGTATTATTTCTTCAACTGATGCATGCTTGGAATAAAACACGACTGATTAAAGCCCAAAAAAACGACTGTGAATCCAAACATTGACTTGACATTCTTGGTAACAAGACTGACATCGCATGTTTGAAGGCACTGAGTTGAAAAAAGGGGTTAATGTCAGCTGTGAATATAAATTATTCCATAAAAGATCTAAAAATATCTTACAAAGAACAAAAAATATGAGTTCTAAATTTGGTGTTTTAATTGAAGTTTGGGCTAATATGTATGAATTTATGTCAGACATGCTCCGGGGTCTAGAGCACAAGTGATCTAACAAACAACTAAACGTTCTCGCGTGGCTTTACCTACCGTCTAATCTTGATTTAAATTTCTCTCTCTCCCCCATCAACAATTTTGGGTTCGCACACCTCCCAACTGCTATCAACACCATTAAATAATTGCTTCGCTAATCACAACATTATTGCACCAAATAACATTACTTTCTGTTTGTGTAAATTAACTTTGAAACCTGGACACTGTGACCCATTTATTTATTTATTTGTGTACTGTATATAAATATTTAATCTATACTTGTACATTTTGTACATTTTAGTTATTTGTATTGATATGTGTATTTAGTATATTTATTAAATAAGGAGACGAATTAATATAAGCCTTTGGCTTGTTTTTGAATCCTTAACTTTTGTCAGGGAATGTATAATATATATCTTATTTGAATAAAATATTGTTAAAAAAACCAAAAAAAAAACCAACTAAAAATATCTTCCAAAGGACTAAAAGTATGAGTTCTAAATCGGTGTTTTAGTTTTAATTGAAGTTTGGGGCTAATATGTATGAATTTTGTCAGACATGCTCTTAGAATGTAATGAAATAAAAATAGTTTTACCAAAATAGTATTATTTTAAATCAGCAGCAGCAGTCATACTTTGGTAGATAGAGGGGGGGGTCACACACTCTCTCTATCCAACAGATTAAATATGTTCATCAGATCAGGCCCCGAGTTCACAAAGCATTCTCAGACTTAAATTAAGAATATACTCAAAATTGTTGGACTCTTATCGTTATTTAAGCAGGCGTTTTCAAACCACAATTAAGAATAAAACTTTAAACTAGTGGGTTGATTTTAAACTGTTATATAAGAACTCATTTTGAATACAGATTGTTTAATTATTAACTGCTGAGTTGATTTTTAACTGTTATAATCACTGACTTATACTGATTGGTCTATTAACTAGAGAGTTGATTTTTAACTGTCATACTATTACTCACTGAATATTTATTGGTCTATTAACTACTGAGTTGATATTATACTAGTACTCACTGAACACAGATTGGTCTATTAACTATTGAGTTAATTGATCTATTAACTAGATTGAGTTGATTTTAAACTGTTATACCAGTACTCACTGAATACAGATTGATCTATTAACTAGATTAAGTTGATTTTAAACTGTTATACCAGTACTCACTGAATATAGATTGATCTATTAACTAGATTAAGTTGATTTTAAACTGTTATACTAGTACTCACTGAATACAGATTGGCCTATTAACTAGATTGAGTTGATTTTAAACTGTTATAATAGTACTCACTGAATACAGATTGATCTATTAACTAGATTGAGTTGATTGTAAAGTGTTAAACTAGTACTCACTGAATAGAGATTGGTCTATTAACTAGTGAGTTGATTTTAAACTGTTATAATAGTACTCACTGAATAGAAATTGGTCTATCAACTAGAGAGTTGATTTTAAACTGCTACTCACTGAATACAGATTGGACTATTAACAAGGTTGAGTTGATTTTAAACTGTTATAATTGTACTCACTGAATACAGATTGATCTATTAACTCGACTGAGATGATATTACACTGCTACTCATTGAATACAGATTGGTCTATTAACTAGTGAGATGATTGTAAACTATACTCATTGAATATAGATTGGTCTATTAACTAGTGAGTTGATTTTAAAACTGTTATAATAGGACTCACTGAATACAGATTGGTCTATCAACTAGATTGAGATGATTTTAAACAGTTATACTAGTGCTCACTGAATACAGATTGGTCTATTAACTAGACTGAGTTGATTTTAAACTATACTCACTGAATATAGATTGGCCTATTAACTAGTGAGTTGATTTTAAACTGTTAAATTATAACTCACTGAATATAGATTGGCCTATTAACTAGTGAGTTGATTTTAAATTAGAACTCACTGAATACAGATTAATCTATTAACCAAGTTTAAAGACAGGTGAATGTCCTTCATTATGACTTGTGATATCTAAATGTGCTGCTTTCCATCTATCAAACAGTACAAAATGTTTGATTTTCACTTGATATTATCGTATTGCTCATGACTTCTGTCTTTTTTACAAAGCAGTGGGGTGGGCCTGTACTCCCCCCCCCCCCCAAAAAAAAAAAAATATTTCGCCAAAACAATAATGAGTGTTCTCAGCTGGCAACATCCTCAACCGCTCCAAAACATTCTTTAGCCCCCCTAAATTTTATAAGCTGTCTGTGGCCCTGCAGGGGGGTAATTTACTGTACTAAACAAAGTCCTAAAATCAAACGCATCTGCTTACGTCAAAAAAGGGAACAATCATAGTGACAACAGAAGTATTCTGACAATCAAAACTTATAAACACATTTTCGCGAAGTCAGTTACATTTTGCAAATTGTCTATAATTCATGGTCGTTTTTCTTTTATAAGCTGAACAATCTATCTAAAACTCAAAAAGATCTGATGATAATAGAAGTCATTTGAAAGAAATACAAAATAGATGATTATTATTTGATTGTGTTTATAAGTCATTTCACCCCTACGCATAAGCGAAATAATTGAATTAAAATGGAACCACCAGACTGGAATATTCTGGGGAACTTTCTCGATTTAGAAGTGAATTAAATGCTAATGTGTTTATTGTACAGGTTATATATATTTGTTGTGTTTTCAAACAGCCTTCCTTCATAAGCCGAGTTTAGGAGCAAAAGAGTAATTATAGATAATTATTATTTGATTGTGTTTATAATTCAGAATGATAATGTTCATAAACTTTCCATAGATGCTTGTCAAATGATTCCTATTTGTCACCTAATAAATATACTTATTTTAGTGTTATGTGTTTCATCCAGATTTTCCAGTGTGATTTCCCATTGTCAGTGATGCAGGACGGAACACCTGACAAGGACAGATGTCTAGTCGTTCGGATATTATGAAAAAAACGAGGTCCCGTATACACATTTGCGTGCATGTCAAAGATCCCTTGACAGTTGAATTTCGATATAAAAGTAGGCTGTAGTGTCGCTGTCTGGGCACAATTTCCCTCATAGTCTGTCTTCATTAGCTCCGTTCTGAGCAGTACAGTAGAACACTAAACCCCATTTCATTTTTAGGTTTCATGACGCTTAATTGTGTACAAAATGCAATCTCTTGTTTGTGCATGCGGAGAGTTAATATTAGTGGCTGTTCGCTGCCGAAAATGACTCAAACCATGTCTACATTCAAACAAGAGAACACAATAATCTGTATCTTACTCCTACATCTACATGTATCTTCAGTATCTTCAGTCATTATTAATTCGAGAGATTGGATGGCTAAATGGTTAGCATGTTTGCTGTATCATTAAGCCTGTCATTACGTCAACTGGCATGGTTTCGAATACTCAGTTGTACTTGACAAGGAGTAGGGTCGCCTGTCCAACCTCATTGGTTTTCTCTGGATCCTTCCACTGCTAAAGACCCCTTCGCGCAGGCGAATTATTGAAATAAAATGAAACCATATGTTAGTCCCGAAATGACCTAGTTTGTGTGGAGTGTACGTTAAACCCCATTTCTCTCTCTCATATTTAATTCTAAACAAAAGAATCTTATTCAAATGACAGTATAATGGTTTGTGACCATGGTTGCAATAATTACGATGATATTTCGATAACCTGTTTTCTGACTACGTTGACCATTCCATATACCATAAAGGCCAGTTTTATTTTATTTTGGATAAAGAAAATTCTAAGCAGAGAGAACCAACCTGGGGTAAAGTTAATGACCCAAACTGTACATCCTTACAATCCGTTAATCTTGATGTCTGCAAATTACGATCCAAAGCAGATTAAAATCTTATCATGCTTCTACAAACAATTATTTGCAAATTGGCATAAAATTTATAACGTGAATTTAGATAAATTATGTACTCGTATGTTAATATATATATTACTGTATCATATTACGTATTACTGCCAATAAACCAGTTTTTAAAAAAAAAAAATAATAAAAATAAAGGCCATTTATAATAATGTTATGAATATCAATACGATTAAAATGTTTACCTATAAAAATAGAATAGAAAATAATTCAACAATATGTCAACAACCCACAAGATTTTCAAATATACCTATGATTTATTTCGCAGGTAATGTTTGAAATTTTTGACAGTGCTATATTGCTATTGCTTGCTATTTTAGTATTTATGAAGTTGTGCCTTATTTAGATATTTAAACTTCAATTCAGTTTATTATTTTGTATTGTAGGAGTGGTGAAAGGGGATGATTGTAAGAGTTATCTGTACTTGTTGTGAGTGTTTGCCAGTAGAGGGAGTAGTTGTTGTACAATGCCGGTTACTCTACCACTGATGACGAAGGTTCCTTCAGATCCAGGTATACTTATAGCCATAGGCCATAACAATATGATTTTACGTTTTTCGGAACACCTGTAATTAAAAGATATTTCTTTGTGGAAAAAGACCAGAGGCCTGTTTCACGAAATTTTAACTAAAATAAAATTCAAATTTTTGTAATTTGATTGGATAATATTAGATTGATTTTAGTGCTTAGCCAATCAAAATTGAAGTATCTACTAAAATTTAGTTAAACAGGGCCCAGGCCCTGTGTTCACAAAGCATTCTCATTCAGACTTAAGTTAAGAATTTACTCAAAATTGTTGGCCTTTCTTTAACTAAAATATAGGCCTTTCTTTAACTAAAATATAGGCCTTTCTTTAACTAAAATATAGGCCTTTCTTTAACTAAAATATAGACCTTTCTTTAACTAAAATATAGGCCTTTCTTTAACTAAAATATAGACCTTTCTTTAACTAAAATATAGGCCTTTCTTTAACTAAAATATAGGCCTTTCTTTAACTAAAATATAGGCCTTTATAAAATAAAATATATATGACGTTATAAAACTTTGTTGTTTTAATGTATCAGATGCATCCATAAGAAACTAAGTGCAAAGTTTTTGTGTTTCTGGATCAAAGATATTTCTCATACACAGTGATTGAAAATAAGTAAATTCTTAAAAACCAAAGGTACTTGGTTGTGCTTTTAAAAATCTTTAGTTCCAAATTTGTAAGTTTTGAATTTTAAACAAAACGTATATAATTATAGTTTATTAAGATCCTGAAAAACAGTGAATTATATTGAAGTGGCCTTATTGTATTGTTGTCACATAGGTCCAGTTCCTTCTGTTCCAACACCTTAACTGAAAAACAGTGGTGGAAACGAGATATTTGTAAATTTAGGCTGTCCAGTGACCATCTACAGCATTCAATTCTGCTAAAATTATTACTACAACACTTAAATATGGGGATCTTAAATTTCATTGCCCCTCCCCCTGTTAATGTAATCTGCAGGTCCCCCTAGTGAAGAACAGTAATTTATATTGAAATGGCCTTATTGTCTAACCGACAGCTGACAACCAGACATCAGAATAACCACCTGCTGACTAGACTATCAGATAGTTTACACTAGACTCTCCTAGTTATAGTCTGTTTTTACAGAACTCAATCAGGAAACAATGTCATGATGGGAGGGGGGCTCATTTAATATATTTATCAGCCAATGAGAGATTGTGTTTAATGATATGTCAGCTGGCCACTACAGGGCCGGCGGAAGCAATTCTTGATTGGGGGGGGCACCCATCCTAGGTTCAGGGATGTAGGCAGGATTTGCTGAGTAGTTGTACAAAAAAACTTTGGCGAGCGTAGCGATCCCAAAAAATTTGGGAGGGGGGCATGGTCTTTTATGAAAATTCAACCTTTATTCAATTATTGGTGTATTTCCAGAGCATCTGCTGTCTTTTATTTGCTTCAGTGCAAATCAATTTCCATTTATATTATATTCAAATTTGTATAGGCCTATTCTTAAAATGGTGTTTGTAGTATTTTATATTATTATTACGGTGGAATAAGAATCAGGTCAGACAGAAGTTGAGAAAGAATAAGAAACATTGACATTGTGGATAGGATAGGATTTAATATAGATTCGGTAGAATTAACCGTAGAATGCGTACATTAAAAATTGATCGTACAACCGAACGTTCGACACCATTTACGACATCCAAACCTTTAACATTGAAGTGCCGTAAATTGGTCTGTGACCATGAAATGAATAGACCTGCACAACTTAAATTTAAATAAACATAATACCAATACTTCTTTCTTTAAACTAATTTGGGATGATAGGGTATACTAAGGCACACAAAAATAAATAATGCCCCGCAGACATGGTTTGCGTGGGCTTATAGTTACCATGGCTTTGCCGGGGGTGGTAAATTTCGAGTGTGGAGTCTGAGTAGGCCTACAGAGTGAGAGAAGGACGAAGTCAAGGGGCTTTAAATACGACTGGGCGGCTTTCTTCGATTTTTTCTTTTTGATGGGCGGCAAAAAACTGTGCCGCTCGGCGTGGCTACATCCCTGTAAGTCCCTATAGGCCCCTTACTCCGCCGGGCCTGCACTAGCCTTGGCATGCTGACAATCTTTAAGTCAGAAGTCGCAGTCACTGGCTCGCGTTGTTAAAAGTAAAAGTTTTATTGTAAATAAATGCGCATGTGTGCAACCATATAGCCACGCTAATTCCCCCTCCCCCCTCTGACTTACCCCATCCTCCCGACTCCCCCAACCTCCACAATGCATAGAAAGCAACACTGAAAATGTATTTATCACCCAATAATACGTACATTTGACAGTAGATATCGCTTGTGTGATAAATGTGATATTTACACAGTGTGGTGATATCACTTTACATAAATTTGATTGGTCAATCAAAAAGGAACTACTTTCTTTTATTTTAAAGAAACCACTCAGTTTAAGTAAAGAGTGACTTTAAAAAAAAAAGAAAAAAGAAACTGCTTTTATTTAATTGACCTTGAAGGAAAAAACTGGGTAAGTACATAGAGCTATACAATAGCTAAACTGCTGTCAAAAAATGATGTATCACTACGCTGTAATGTAATTAGGTTCAGTAAAAGTAGAATCTATACCAAAGAATTATATTTATTTATTTGTGCAATGAAGAGAGGATTGGGTGATAAATAAAATCTCCAACTCGTGTTTTTTGATACCAAAAAATATCAACACTCGTTGATATTTTTTGATATCGGAGATTCTCTATATATTCTCTTCAGATGCCCAGAAATTATTAACTGCTCTTCCAAGTCTTGAAGCCAGATTACCAGGAAAGGAACATGCTGTGGCATTTTTACGAAGATTTTTACGTTCCAAAGATTTACATCGAACTATTTATGTGAGTAGTAGAATTATCTATTTATATTTGTTAGTAGTCTGTATGAAAAGTAGAATTATCTATTTGTTTATGTGAGTAGTCTATATTAGATGGATGGCCGAATGGTTAGCACATGCATGCTGTATCATAAGGGTTGTCATTGAGTCAACTGGCGTGGTTTGGAATCATCGGTTGTACATGACAAGGAGTAGGGTGGCCTGTCCAACCTCTTGGGTTTTCTCTGTGTCCTCCGGTTTCCTCCCACTTGTAAAGACCCATACACGCAAGCAAATTATAAAAATAAAATTGAACCACATGTTAGTCCCGAAATGACCTAGTTTGTGTCAAGTGGACGTTAAACCCCATTTCTCTCTCTCTCTATATATATATATATATATGAGAAGGAGATTTGTCTATTTATTTGCAAGTAGTCTGTTTGAGTAATAGAATCGTCTACGGGAGTAGGAGACTTGTCTATTTTAAGAAGGAGTTAGGTGCATAATAGTAGGACGTTAAACCCCATTTCATTTCATTTTAAGAAGGAGAGTCGTCTATTTGAGTAGAATTGTCATGGCTGACCACTGAGCTAATAGCTCGATTATGTTACAGATTCAAGTACCTAATTCTAATATCATTTCCCTCTTCTCTTCATTCAATTTGTACACAGGTTTTTTTTTTTGTCCCTTCCAAAGGATTATGTACACTTTTCCCCCTGACATATGGCACCCCTGACTAGTATGAACGAACCTTAAAAAAACAGTTCTCTTATTGCAGCCCATCAATAATTTTGATTCTTTCCTTTCATAGTTACGACTGTACATCATAGCTATTGATTTTGCTGCTGAATGAGAAAATGTTGATATTTTATTTTAGATTTATCGTAAATTAGTCCAACTAACAACTATGAGGACGTCAGCTGATTTTGCGGTTTCTCAAGCAGCTGATGTAAGTTGATCTAAGTTCTGTCTGCACATTTCTTCAAGGAGATTATTTTATTAATTAAGCTGGGAGCAGCCCACTGTCGACGGTTCTTTAACGTACACAAACGACTAGACACTGGTCCTTCCCAGGCCCTCTGCCCTGCATCACTGAAAATGGGAAACCACGCAGGAAAATCCAGAAGAATTTCTCGACCAACATCGAGAGCAAGCCTGGAACCTCCATGGTTAGCGAGTCAGCATCTTACACCCCATTTCATTTCCATGCGAAATTCTCATTATTTTGTTATTAAAGTTTGTAAAATGTGTTTATTGATAGATTTTATTGCAGGTATTTTGTTCTATACGATATGTAACAGATAATCCATTAGTACAAGAACTATTACAAATTTTATCTAGACCACATTTACAGGTAAATGTTACAATATTACGTTAAGGGAGGTGGGGTTGGGTGTGGTAGCGCGATTTACCAAATCCACCCCAATCTACCCAAATCCATAATAAACTCATATAATAATAAATTATTGTCTTATAAGTTGAAATAATGGTGGATTTGGATAAATCGTGCTACCCGGTTGGATGACCGAATGGATAGCATGTGCAAGCTGTATCATAAAGCATGTCATTGAGTCAACCGGCATGGTTTTGAATCCCCGGTAGTATGTGAGTAGGGTCGCCTGTCCAACCCCATGGGTTTTCTCTGGGTCATCCTGTTTCCTCCCACTGGTAAAGACCCCTACACAAGCGAATTATTAAAATAAAAATAAAACCATATGTTAGTCCCGAAATTACCTAGTTTGTATCGACTGGATGTTAAACCCGATTTCTCTCACATTAAGGAAGCCACAGTGGGTAAGACGCTGGCTCGTTAGCTTGGAGGCTGCACGTTCAATAACTGCATTGGCTGAGAAAGCTCATCAGGATTTTCCGGTGTGGTTTCCCTTTGTCAGGGCCTTACAAAGACAGCTGTATAGTTGTTTGGATGGGATTAAATATAGAGGTCCCGTGTATAAATTGACATGCTCGTAAAAGATCCCTTTGCAGTTTGAATTCGATATAAGAGTAAACCATAGTGCCGCTGCCCGGGCAAAATTTCCCTCATAGCCAACTTTATGGCGTATGCCTGTCTTTATTGGCCCAATTGGAGCCAAACAGGTGAACGTTAAACCCATTTCATTTCATTTCAGAATTACATTACCACAGCGTATCTACTATCTGTATAAGAAATATGTTAACCAACCATGATAGATAAAATATATTCGTTGTATTGGATTATATCAGGATTCTACTCACACTACCTCAGATATCGGAATTATCGGAACTGAGACAACTGGTAACATTCTGGACTGACTAACAAACGATTATCCTAATAACTTAAATTCATGTACAGTGTGAAATGAGCTAATAAAGACAGGCATACATCACACAGTGTGCTATTGGGTGAATTTGGCACTACAACCCACTCTTTTAATTTCCACTGTCGATGGTTCTTTAACGTGCACGAATGACTTGACACTGGTACATCAAAGGCCCTCTGCCTTGTAACACGCAGGAAAATCAGGAAGAATTTCTCGGCCAACATCGGGAGCAAACCTGTAACCTCCTGGTTAGCGAGTCAGCGTCTTACTCACTGAGCCACCACGACTCCCAACAGCGTAATCCGCGACTCCCGACAACGTAATGACATTGACCTTGATTATCTTCATTTAGAACACCAAGAAAATAGCACCGTTATGTTAGTGTTGCTATATTACAAAATAATTCAGAGCGGGCATCAGTGGGTTAACATTCAAACATGCAATTAACCGCCCGTTTGCCCAGATAGGTAAAGGGAGGCAACTACAATTAATAAATTCTTGAATGAATTCAGACCAACCATATTTTCTCCTATTGGCCCAAATTTTCACTGGCTGAACGCACTCCATTACAGATGAAGAAACATCTGGCTGAAAAGTTTGTATGCGGTTTTCCATGCAAATTTTGGAGGAACTATCCGCTGTACATGGGGAGTTGGATGGCTGAATGGTTAGCGTGTGCGCGCTGTATCATAAAGCCTGTCATTGAGTCAACTGGCATGGTTTCGAATCCCCCCGGTCAAAGACCCCTACGCGCAAGGGATTTATTGAAATAAGAAAATTAAACCATATGTTAGTCCCAAAATGAGCTAGTTTGTGTTGAGTGGATGTTAAACCCCCTCTCTCCTTCTGCCGCTATGCCATGAATACTCACAAAACTTTATAGAAATTCAAACCCTCTTCTTAGATTCTAGACAAGGGCTTTAAAGGAATAGAATTTCAAACCCTCTTTTTAGAGGCTAGACAAAAAGGACAACCAAAATGACCATCCAAAATGGGAGAAAACGGAGACAAAAAGAATGGCTACGGATAGAAGGAACTACAATTGTGGGTATTAAGATAGGGGAAGGAAGTAATTAGTGGTCGGAGACCGATTAATACCATTAGCCTACATTTTTGGAATTGCGATCGACTGACGCAGAATTCAGTCTTGTTGAAAGTTCTGCCAGTCCCAGCCACGGAGGAGGTGTTAGTAGAATCGTGTCGTAATTAAACCAATATGTTTTGGCTGCATGTTTCGTTGAGATATTTTCTTATTCAGTCAACGCATACGTTGTAGCCCGAAATACCCCTTTTCACTCAATTGTCACTATTTTGGGGATTGAGAGAATTCAATGGGCTTCCTCGCTGAAGGAATTCCCACCAGGCGTCGCCACATGACCTTATCGATGGTACGAGAACCATATCGGTATTAATTCCATATAATCGACAAAAACTAATGTTTGTCAACGCATGAGTTCGTAATGAATGTACAGGAAAACTGTGCTATGAACAATGAGGTCATGTGGGACCGCCTGGCCTGAGATAAAGGGACATAATGTTCTAGCGAGGACGCCCATTCCAGAACATTCAATATCGAGTACCCCCATTGTTAACAATAAAGGGAAGCAACTCATGACATTATGTTGATTTATATTTGGCAGGCCTTATTATATTGTTATGATAAAGTAACTAATCATGATTTTGAACCAAAGATTGACCCAATTCCATTAAACGTAGATGAAGATGAGGCTGCAGTGAAGATAGTACGTCTCATTAAAAATAATGAACCATTAGTAAGTAATCTTGTATAACTAAAACTTTAAACAATTACTTTACAAGGAAAAACACTTCATAGTAAGTGCAGGAAGACGGCATTACAAACAAAACACAAACTTCACAGACAACAAATATCAAATCAATTGAATGGATCTGGGGGCCAGTCTCAGTCTATAATGATACTATAGCTGTAAATAACTTGTGTTGCTATAGTAACCATATAAATGTTTAGTATTGACTATTCTACTATAGTAGTAAATGAGGAGGAAATGCATCATACGTAGCAACCACAAACAAATGTATGTATGAGATTAAGTGAATAGATCCGGTAGGGGGTGGGGGGTGAGGCAGGGGCCAGCTGTAAGCGTCCACTGAGCTGTGCAATCCCAGTCCAAAGGAGATACAAATGAAAACTAACTAATTAACAAGTCATGATCTACTATATAATACTAATAGTAACCATTGAAATGTTCCTTCTTGACTATTCTCTATTCTACTACATGGTGTTATTAAAGTTACCATATAAATGATTTATGTTTACCATTTTACTATATGGTGTTACTAAAGTTACCATATTCTACTATTGGGTGTTACTATAGTAACCATATTCTACTATAGGATGTTACTATACCTGTAAATGTTTTGCAGGGTGTTACTATAAGTGTCAATGTTTTATAGGGTGCTACTATAGGGTTCTACTATAAGTGTTAATGTTTTATAGGGTGCTACTATAGGGTTCTACTATAAGTGTCAATGTTTTATAGGGTGCTACTGTAGGGTGCTACTATAAGTGTCAATGTTTTATAGGGTGCTACTATAAGTGTCAATGTTTTATAGGGTGCTACTATAGGGTTCTACTATAAGTGTTAATGTTTTATAGAGTGCTACTATAGGGTTCTACTATAAGTGTTAATGTTTTGTAGGGTTCTACTATAAGTGTTAATGTTTTGTAGGGTGCTACTGTAGGGTGCTACTATAAGTGTCAATGTTTTATAGGGTGCTACTATAAGTGTCAATGTTTTATAGGATGCTACTATAGGGTTCTACTATAAGTGTAAATGTTTTATAGGGTTCTACTATAAGTGTAAATGTTTTATAGGGTGCTACTATAAGTGTCAATGTTTTGTAGGGTGCTACTATAGCTGTTAAAGATGATGATGAAGGTACTATAGAAGTAGCTAGAGTTTTACATGGTGGTGCTGCTGATAGAAGTGGTAAGAAACCTCAATTCTCTCTTCTTCAGGGGGATCACGGTGGCTAAGTGGATAAGGCGCTGGTTCGCTAGCCTGGAGGTCGAGTGTTAGATCCCTGCATTGGCCGAGAAAGTTCATCTCGATTTTCTGACGTGATTTCCCCTTGTCAGTGATACAGAAGAGGGCCTAACAAGGACAGCTGCCTAGTCGTTCGGATGGTAAATAAAACCGAGGTCCCGTGTACACATTGGAGTGCACGTAAAAGATCCCTTGGCAGTTGGAATTCGATATAAGAGTAGGCCGTAGCACCGCTGCCCGGGCAAAATTTCCCTCATAGCACACTGTATGGCGTATGCCCGTCTTCCATTAGCCCAGGTTAGGTGCATAATAGTAGGACGTTAAATCCCATTTCATTCATTCATTCTTTCGCAATTTTCAGTTTCCTCCCACCACGCACAATCAAATTATTGAAATAAAATTATACCATATTAGTAGCAGTATGACATAGTTTGTTTTGCGTGGACGTAATTCCATTACTCACTGAATCACCGAGGCTCGAAATATTTCTAGAACACCTGATATGACCTATATTATCATTACAGGTTTAATCAATGTAGGAGATGAAGTACATGAGATTAATGGTGTATGTGTTCGTGGTTTATCTCCTGATGAAGTTGTAGATATATTGGTAAGATTTATACTCAGGTGCGGATCCAAGGTGGGTGGGGTCTGAGAGGGCCATGGCCACCCCCTCATCCCCAGTGAGACTGGTCATCTAAACCTCTTATACATGCGGCACTCTGATGATTACCATTTGCTCCAATGTATGCCCTTCTCCCTCCTCTACAAAATCCAGGATCTGGGCATGATACTTGCAGGACAACGCTGAGCAATATGTTAAAGACAAATTCCAAGACCTCACACTGGGATTCCATAGACGTAGGTGGCCTTTAAAGGTCACCGAAAAAAAACCTTAAATTTTTAAAATAATGTCAACATATCCTTTCCATTTAGTATAACACCTTTTTTGAATGTCAGTGTTACCTACTACGGGTAAATTTCAGCATTAGCAATTTACGCCATGTTTGTTCTACAAATTGTGTAGAGCATTTATATTTTGTATCTAATCATTTCTGCAAAATTTTGTGAACAGAGTTGAAGTGTAAGTGATTTGATATACTGAGAAGGTTTATCCTTCTCAAGGGACTCAACCTAGTAATAAACTTTTAATAATTTTTTGGTTTTTGTTACAGTCGAGAATAACAGGTCCAGTAACTTTAAAATTAACACCAAGTTTAAAAACAACATTACAAGGTTCTAGAGAATGCAAGGTAAATAATAGATTGTTGTAGATCCAAGTTAAATTCCACGATCTCGGAACCCACGATATGTAGTTTGTATATTTATAGCAACTATTTCTCTCTCCATTTTCTTTATCTTTTGTATGGTGATTTTTGTTGACTGTTGCTATAGAAACGAATAAGAGGGTTTGAATTAATATTCATGATGTAGAGGTGGAAGGATAACAGAGTTAAGAGGATTGTTATGGCATTATGTACAGCAGACAGTGACTCGTTTTTAGTATGCTACTTTAGTTTGTTTTGATTCCCTGGTTGTACATGGCAAGAAGTAGGGGGTCGCCTTTCCAACCTCATGGTTTTTTTTCGGGTCCTCTGGTTTCATCCCACTAGCCTGGGTAGTTTGATTTAATTTTCTTAATGTTAAATAATCTGTGCGAGTTTATATTAACATGGCTTAAGCCATGCGAAATTTTGTATTTTAGTGAAAAATGTCAATCATGCTCTGTTACTTTAATTTTCTGCCTATTTTTAGACGCGTGTAAAGGCATTGTTTGATTATACACCAGAAGAAGACAGTAGTATACCATGTCCAGAAGCAGGTTTAGCGTTTACTCGTGGGGAAATATTACACATCGTCAGTCAGGATGACTCCACCTGGTGGCAGGCTAGAAAACATGGTGATACTAAAAATAGGGCAGGGATTATCCCCAGTAAACAGTTACAAGAACGGTAAGTTTATTGAAATTCTATTTGTTTCTTTTTGTTTCATTTATAGGTGCAAAAGTATACAAAAGTCTAATTTTTTTTAAATTCTAGCAGAGTTACAGATGCTTTGATTCCAAACATCCGCAAAGAAACATGAGCAGTGAAATAACTAAACTAAAAATGAAAACAAAATTTTAGGATTTTGATGGTAAATTCCCGTTAGATTTTTATTAAATAATTTTTGGCTTCCAAAGGGGAGGCAATTCAAAAATGAAGTGTTTCCCAAGCATTGCCTTATTCTAGTTTATATGGCAATCAACAGTAAGTTTACAAGAAATGAACGAAATGGGGTTTAAGCACCTAACCTGGGCTCATTGAAGACGGACATACGCCATACAGTGTGCTATGAGGGAAATTTTGCCCAGACCTACTCTTATATCGAACTTCAACTGCCAAGGGATCTTTTACGTGCACTTCAATTTGTACACGGGACCTCAGTTTTTTGTCCCATCCGAAACGACTAGGCAGTTGTGCTTGTCAGGCCCTTCTTCTGCATCACAATGATCCTTGAGAAGCATTTAGCAATTGACTTCAAAACTAACTATTATACGTTGCAGTATAATAAACCAAGTGATTGTATCTATACTATCTGGATTCCTCCCACTGCTAAAGACCCCTACGCGCAAGGGAATTGTTGAAATAAAATTATTAAACACCATATATGTTAGTGCCGAAATGACCTAGTTTGTATCGAGTGGACGTTAAACCCCATTTCTCTCTCTCTGTATCTATACTAAGTCTTCAAGTATTATATCATAGATCTATTCAATTTGTAGAAATGAGGCAATCCATGCATGCAAATGTAGGGCATAGGTGCTTATTTAAAAAACCAAAAGTATAAGAAAGAAGTTATCCAACAAATATGACAGGTTTTACCATTATCTGTCTGATGATTGACATAATAAAGCTACAATGTCAAAACACTAGCTATTGGGTTATCTCCCCAACCCCTAGGCCTGCCTTAGGGAATCTTGACTACAACACTTATTCTAGGTATTAATAACAGGGTCGGCAGAAGCACTTCTTGATAAGGGGGCAGGGGGGGCTTCCATTATAGGTCATTATAGGCGAAGGTCCAGGGGCCACAATATCCTGGAGAAAAGAATACTTGTGGCCTTATTATTCCTAGTCCCCCTACTCCGCCAGGCCTGGATAACGTTTATTTTGAATGTGATATTTCAGAAGGGAAATGTTACGGAGATTGGCAGCTAAAGCAGAAGCAGAGAGATCAGAAACAAGTAAATTATACATTTTATTATTTTAATGTTTTATCCGGAGCCTTACGATAAGTTTGGTTGCCATGGTCTAAGTGAGTATGGTGCTTGCTCACTAACCAGGAGGTCTCCAGGTTCGTTCCCTTGTCAACCAGTAAAGTTCCTTAAGATTTTCAAATCTGGTTTTCCCAAGTAAGAATCTTTGGTATCCCGAGTGGTATCATCCCATTTGTGAAAATCCTGAGAATCCGAGGATAGACCCAGGTGTTAGTGGAGTAGAACGGCACGATACCACTGGGGGATACCAAGGATGTTATTTAATGGCACAAGATGGAGGGACTGGAAAGGAACATGTGTTTAGTTATGTTGAGATGGGTGCCAAACAGGCGTGTGAGTCAAATAGACCTTGACAGCAGACGTGGTTGACGTAACGTAAATGGGTCAAACCTACAATCAATCAAATAGATACTGGTATATAAACCAGATTATTTTAATGGGTTGATGTTTTGCTTGCGTTGTATGGGGAGCTGCCTACAGTACCTATTGGTTAATCCGCCTTAGCTTGACTGACCTATTGGATAATCCGCCTTATCTTGACAGATGCAATTCAATGAAAAGTAGGCCGAAACAACTACTCATTCTTCATAGGATACTGCATTGTATATACGATTTCTTCATTAACAGGACCTTAAATCGAGTTTCATTTCATGTATATGCCATGTCTCATGTCTCGTTTTATTTCATGTGCGAGATGATTATAAGTCAATGAACACTGAAGATATAATTCCGGTCTTATTCCGTATAAAATGTTAGTTCAGAGGAATTGTTTCAAGTAATTAGACAAACAATAGCCTTTAGCTACATAAAGTTGGCATTGAATTTAAATAGTTAATCTTGTCCTCTAAATCGGGGACTTCCCCTTCAAGAAAAATAATAATTTCTTTTTACTACTTCACCCCACCGGTATCATCTTTTGATCCAGTCTTCACACAGATTTATCAGCCTGTCCATTTTTAATTACTCACTTAAGGGAGTGTTGCTGTACCCTTCTGTTTCCTATAACAATAATAGTTGATTGTAATTAGACAAACAATAGCCTCTAGCTACATCAATTCATCATGTATTGTTGTTCAATTTAAATAGTTAATCCAGTCTAGTGAATCAGGGACTTCCCCTTCAAGAAAACGATAATAATAATAGTTGATTGTATGATTAGACATTGTTTTACAGGACCGATTAGTCCGTGTCATAATAGTCCGAGAATACCCCGCCAGAAACGTCTCAGGAAAACCATGTACCATGCTATACAAAATGGAGGTCAGTAGATTGAAGTTTTAGTTTTTCTCATTTCAACAGTTCCAAATAAAATAAAACCAAGTACGAACAATCCAAACCTTTAGACAAAATTCAAAGTCCTAAAAAAAAAGGAAAAGGCAAAATAGTGTAATAAGGCAAAATAGTGTAATCAGCGTATGGACTGTTAACCGTGTACGAAATACAAGACAAACAGTGGTAACAGGTGTCTGAAAACCAATTTTAATTTTATCGTATTTTCATGAATAGCTGATCATTTTAGGATGAACATAATATAGTATTTCATTATGTTTAGTATTCATTTGTGAAAAGGGGTGTTTCTTTCACATTAACAGGTCAGATATATGGGGTGTTTCTTTCACATTAACAGGTCAGATTTAAATAAAGAGCTGATAGTTCTCGTTAACTTGAAAATTTCAGTCAAATTACTTCATTCTGAGTGACATAATAGTATTGCTTAAAGCTGTCTGAAAATAGTGCAGTTGTGATTGTCATTGCTACCATTGTTACAGTTATCCATATTTCAACTAAATCATTAACCATCAATCGTGTGTAAAACCCTTGAAAATCTAGAGGTTCCGATGGCATCAAGTTTTGATTATGGTCTTGAATAAGTGAATAAATGTCTAATTCATAATTTATATAACATATAAGGCCTAAAGAAAGACCTGCAATAAGCAGATTTAACTCTGGCATAAATACTGTTGAAACACCAATCTCGATGTTAGTCCCAATATAAAATCTTATTGTTTTGTGTTGATGTTGAGCCCGGATGGATTTGTATTTATATTTTAGAGTATGATACAGAAGCTGTTCCAACTTATGAAGAAGTTGAATTATATCAGGTTAAACCGTACACATTACGCCCAGTTATATTAGTAGGTAGGTCAATAGTTCAAACCATACGCATTACGCCAAGTTATATTAGAAGGTAGGTCAATAGTTCAAACCATATACATTACGCCTAGTAATATTAGTAGGTAGGTCAAAAGTTCAAATCATATACATTATGCCCAGTTATATTATTAGGTAGGTCAATAGTTCAAACCATATACATTACGCACAGTTATATTATTAGGTAGGTCAATAGTTCAAACCATATACATTACGCACAGTTATATTATTAGGTAGGTCAATAGTTCAAACCATATATATTAATGCCCTATATTAGTAGGAAGGTCAATAGTTCAAACCATATATATTAATGCCCCTATATTAGAAGGTAGGTCAATAGTTCAAACCATACGCATTACGCACAGTAATATTAGTAGGAAGGTCAATAGTTCAAACCATACGCATTACACCTAGTTATATTAGTAGGTAGGTCAGTAGTTCAAACCATATATATTAGTATTACACCCAGTAATAATATTAGTAGGTAGGTCAATATATAGTTCAAACCATATACACTACGCCTAGTTTTATTATTAGGTAGGTCAAACCATACGCATTACGCCTAGGTATATTATTAGGTAGGCCAATAGTTCAAACCATATATATTAATGCCTAGGTATATTATTAGGTAGGTCAATAGTTCAAACCATATATATTAATGAATATAATAAGAGATAACATCCTGGGTGTCAGTGACTAGTTTCGTTCATATTGAACTCTTCAGACTGATTGGACTCATTTTATTTATACTATTTCGACACCCCAGTCGAGTTTCCCTGGTAACAAATTGGCAAAGTTGCCCGGAACTAGCCACTTATGAGGTTAGCGAATATATTACCATCTTCCATAGCTCGCTTATCGAAAGATGACAGACCTACCCGTCCAGTTTCTTATCTCAACACCTACCAGTCGCCTCCCACTTCCGATTTCTAAGACATTTAGTGGAAATCGTCATATAATTAAACTAGGTGGTACTAACCAGGTCATTTTGGGACTAACATATGGTTCAATTTTATATTTCAATAATTCACCTGTGTAAAGAGAAACGGGAGAACCTGGAAAAAACCCACATGGCTGGACGGGCGACCCTACTCCTTGTCATGCTCACGTTGGGAATTGAAACCATGCTACTTGACTCCCCCCCCCCCCACGCCACCTTTCTAGCATATTGTATACAGATAAGAGAATGATATATTTATTTATAGGTCCACCAGGAGTTGGTAGAAATGAATTAAAGAGAAGATTAAAAGCAAGTAATGCGGGTCATTTTGAGGAAGTTTTACCTCGTAAGTTTTACAATTTTATTTAACTCTGTGACAGACCTTATGATCTAAAAGACCCAAATCCCTGTAACTAAAATCCGATTGAGAATATGTCAGATGATGGATGTTTAATTGAAATGAGATTGTGAAGAGATCTACATGAAGGGGGATTAGATGGCCGAATAGTTAGCACGAGCACGCTGTATCATAAGGTCTGTCATTGAGTCAACTGACGTGGTTTTGATTCGCAGGCTATATCTGACAAGAAGTTGTGTTGCTTGTCTAACCTCATGGGTTTTCTCCGGGTTCTTCAGTTCCTCCAACTGCTAAAGACACCTAAGCGATCGAAAGAAAATTTAACCGTGCGCTTGTACCGAAATGACCTAGTTTGTGTTGAGTACGTACATTTCTCTCTCTCAGATCTACATGTTATGAATATATTGTAGATACATAACACCCTTTATGAATATATTTATTGTAGATACATCACGTCCAATTCGACCGTTTGAAATCGATGGTAAAGAATACCGTTTTATATCAAGGGAAGAGATGGAAGCGGATATACTAGCACAAAGGTAGGCTATATTTTACATGACATCAGAAGGCTATTAGCACCAAGCTAGGCTATATTTTATATAATTTGAAATCTGGTTGCTCCTTAATTCTGGTTTTTATGTAATAATCAGTGAGTGTCCTGTATCTCGAAATCCTAACTAAACATAAAATCCAAATTTTAGTAGATACTCAAATTTTAATTGGCTAAGCACTAAAATCAATCAAAAATATTAGCCAATCAAATTACTAAAATTTTGATTTTATCTTAGTTAAAATTTCGTGAAACAGGACCCAGGCTATTTACTTGGCCAAAGATTAAGCTAAAAAGATGTCTGTGTGTTAATACAGTCTACTGTGAGAGAATTGTGCGAGAAAAATGGTGTTTCTTTTTACGTGCACGTCTATGTTTATACAGGACCTTGGTTTTTCGTTCCACCCGAAAAAGCAAATTCCACTATATTGTAGCTTTAATTATCTTTATAGAATATAAGAAGTCCAAGGGACTATTTCACTGAGCAGCCGACTTCAAAGTGAACCATCTCAAACAATTTTTAAAAAATTGTTCACTTTTATGTATATCTCGGTGCTTAAAGGGACAATAACACTCTTGCTGGAATGACAGGTCAAGAAAAAAAAAATTAGCCTTATTCTAACTACAAGATGTTTAAGTGTCCTACCTGTTGTGTAAATTATCCATTACATCCTATCTTACTTGTCCCAAGGGTTCGAAAATATGTTTAAATCCAAGTTGCATTTAAAAGTGCTTACAGAAGGCTTTACAAACCATGTTACGGCATGTAGTTGAATTTTTCCAATTTTTAAAATTAGGTGTGTTAAGATGAAATTTGTATCATTTTTTAATTGAAATATTGTAAAATATCAAAATTATTGATCAGAATAAAGATTGGAACAAATTATTCAGTTACAACAAGAGTGGTATTGGGGCTTTAATGGCTGTGTATGACTCTCAAGGTATGAAGTATGGTGGCTGTTAGCGGCCATTCTACATTCTCGACAAGTCAGATTGGTTTGTCGCGTTGTCTGGTTGATTTTGTCGACTTCTCGGCTTCACAACCGAACAAGTCGACAAGATGACAAAATACAATTATTTCGATTTAGCGTGTGCCGCAAGTCGAGAATAAAGAAAGGCCGCTAACAGCCACCATAATGTAGGAACCTATACTTTTTTGGGGATGTTTTTTGTTTCTATAGCAACTGGGAAATTATATTTCTATTTACTTTGCAGATATGCGGAGTACGGCGAATATAAGGGGAATTTATACGGAACTCACATTGATTCAATACAAGCCGTCATTAACGCTAAAAAAGTTTGCCTTCTAACACCTCATACACAGGTGAGTTATTTCCCTGTATGAACAAGATTCAATGGGCGTCCTCGCTGAAGGAATTCCCACCAGGCGACGCCAGTAAAAATGCGGTCCCAGTGACCTTATCGATCATATTGGTATTAAATTCCATATTAACCACAAAAACTAATATATGTCAACTAAACACACGAGTTCATGTACAGGAAAACTGTGCTTCTCGCTCGCTCTCTCTCTCTCTCTCTTCCTCTCTCTCTCTAAGCCATTCATGACTGAAACTTCAGAATGATTGCCGCAAACATCCTGAGAGTTGTTCATGCAATATTTTCAGTGTGGATTAATTAAGTTGTCTCCCCTTTGATGTGTCAAGGGAGGTAACTGCTGTAAGCTTCTTAGACTTTCATTACCGACCTTTCTAATCTTATTAGCTGTCAACAAACTAGGTAACTTCAGTACTAACATATCAGGGGTAGATCTAGGAATTTTAAAAGGGGGGGGGGGCGCGCAAAATTAGGGCACTGACCGCGATGACAGGGCACGCAGCTGAAAGGGGGGTGGAAGTGGGGGTTCCCAATGAAATTTATCCGTCTTTATCTGTAGCCCATCGAAGAGCTATATGGCTGCTATTTTTGGACAAATTTGGATCTGAGAAAAAGCACTTTTGCCTCTGCATATGGTAAAGAATTTTTTTTTTCTTTATTCCCAATGTGGCATCCTTTATAGACTTCCTGAACGACTTAGCTGGCTGGCAACCTCTTTTGATATTTTAAATACAAGGAAAATTTCAAGTCTTTTTACCAGAATTTGAGAAGCATAAGTTTCAAACACTAAGCACAACTTATTGTGCAACAGATATTGGGAGGAAGCAATGCATAAATTAACATAACATTATTCAATAATGAGAGAGAGAGAGACAGACAGAGAAATGGGGTTTAATGTCCACTCGATACAAATTTTGTCATTTCGGGACTACCGGTAATCTGTGGTTCAGTTTTATTGCAATAATTCGCTAGCGTATATGGGTCATTAGCAGGGGGAGGAAACCCAGAGGACCTGGATAAAACCCACGAGGTTGGACAGGTGATCGTACTCCTTGTCATGTGCACCGGGGAATCAATCAAAACCACACCAGTTGACTCAATGACAGACTTTATGATGCTACTATGAGGCTCCAAGAAACATTTGTACGTTATGAATCTAGGAAATGTTTACTTACCAAGCCCCCCTGGTATACGGCATAGTGTTTATGTTTTGACTTTGTTTACTGGAACTGCAGTGGTTCAGTGAGTAAGACATTGGCTAGCTAAACTGTTTGTCCCATATTTGATCCCTCATTTGAGCAAGAAAGTTCATATGGTTTTTCTGGCATGGTTCACTCTTGTCAGTGATGTAGGATGGAGGGCCTTGAAATAGACAATGTATAGTCATTATGAATGGGATGAAAAACCCAAGTCATGTGTAGGCTACAAGTGTACACATAAAAGAACCTTTGGCAGTTTGAATCTGAAATAAGAATAGGTCATAGAGCTACTGTCCAGGCAAAATTTACCTCATAACACATTGAACATTGCATAGTGTATACCTGTCTTCATTAGCCCAGTCAGTGCAGAACAGTAGGTCGTTAAAACCAATTTCATTTCCTATGTTTACTACAGTTAACACTAGTTTAAATCAATGGTGGTGTACTCTACCTGCACCACAGGGGGTTGGATGGCCGAATGGTTAGCACGTGCACCCTGTATCATAAAGTCTGTCATTGAGTCAAGCGGCGTTGTTTTGATTCCCTGGTTGTACGTGACAAGGAGTAGCGTCGCCTGTCAAACCTCATGGGTTTTTTCTGGGTCCTCTGCTTTCCTCCAACAGCTAAAGACCCCTACGCGCAAGAAAATTATTGAAATAAAATTGAACCAGGTGCTAGTTACGAAATCACCAAGTTTGTGTCTTTTCAATGTTTTTTTATATAATTTCTATTTTATACAATTGAATTTTATATCATTAGAAAGAACACGACAATCTGTACATTTTTGTGACAGAGTATTTCTATGTATAGAAAATATTTTTTTAGTTATTTGCGATTTTGTAGAGGGTATTAGGATTAACAATAATCCACTATTATTGGCTTAGGGAGAAGGGCCCTGCTGATTTAATGAGCTTAGGCGTAGACAGCTAATCGTTTAATTGGATCTATAGGGTTAAATGGGTTAATCCAGCATTGATCTTGGGGTTTAGTAAATAACCATTGTTTGAGTTATGTAGATAATACTGTAAGCTGGTTATTGTTATTAATATTTTATGATGTAAACAAATACTGTAACAATATATTATATACAACTCTCTCACTATTAAATCAATAATATATCCAGCTTTAACCCTTTAGCCTTTCTTATATATTGTTTAATGGTCGAGAGCGAGACATTAAGTAATATATTGTAACATCAATAGGACCGTCAGGTTCGAATGTTTTCACAATATATTACGCACTTTCTTAAGCTAGAGACCTTTAAACAACTTAAAATACGACACTCCGCACGTGCATTTACAGTGAAATACGTCATGCCACTGCCAGTGTAATATTTTACAATTTACAATTGGCAAGTTGCCGGTACGATTATTTCAAAGGTTGACGTCACATCTGTATTTTAAATGTTTATATTGATTACTCCAGTCCCTTGAAGAAAATAAGAAAATACTGTACATCCCTGGCCACATTAGAACAGCCTCATACTGCTGTTCCTCAGACTGCCTCAAACCGTCTGAGATATTTGAATAGCTTTCCTTATTATAGGATCATTTACTAGTTCACGTCATTTCAAAATTATTTACTGTTCTAACACCTGACGTCAACTGGCAGACTATCGCCATTGAAGAGACAACCACTGACAAGATCGATCGCATTCTAACACCTGACGTCAACTGAAGAGACGACCACTGTCAAGATTGGTGGCATTACTTTTGTTATGTCTTTTTTGTAAATCATTTTAGTGAAACCTGTACCATAACAGGCCCGGGACTGTACAGCGCAGTGGATGCTTACAGCTGGCCCCCGGATCTATTCACTTGATTTGATAATTGGGTGGTCTAAGGGCCCTAGTTAGGACAGTGCGAGGCGGTCTCAGGAGCCATAGTTTGGGCAGTGTGGGGCGGTCTAAGGCCCTAGTTAGGGCAGTGTGAGGCGGTCTCAGGCGCCATAGTTCAGGCAGTGTGGGATGGTCTAAGGAGCCGTAGTTAGGGCAGTGTGAGGCGGTCTCAGGCGCCATAGTTCAGGCAGTGTGGAATGGTCTAAGGAGCCGTAGTTAGGTAGGTTTAGGGAGATCTAGGTGCTAAAGGGTTAAAGCTGTGTTATTGATTTATAATAAAAATAAACCATGTGTAACCATCAAACTAGTGGAACTATTTAATCAAACTAGTGGAACTATTTAATCAATATGATGGCCAAGCCTCAAGTAATAATATTATTATTTATATCCGATTATACCATGTACAATCTACGCATGCAGCTAATAAATGTTTTATTTATAATTTGCATAACATATGAAGCCAGATTTAGCTCTAACATAATGCACCTTACATACATCATTTGAAAGCTCTAATTCCTAATAATCATTCGGTTGGGACAAAAAAACAAAACAAAGTCCTGTGTATGCATTGGTGTGCATATACAAGATCCTTTGGCAGTTGGAATTTGATATTTAAATAGGCCGTAGGGCTGCTGTCAGGGCAAAATTTTTCTCATAGCACACTGCATTGTGTATACCTATCTTCCAGCATGGTTAGCCCTTTGTCAATGTTGCATAACAGAGGGTCTGACGAGGGACAATATGTAGGCCTATAGTCTTTCAGATTGGACGAAAGCACATTGCCCAAACATAAAAGAACCTTGACAGAACTCGTAATAAGGGCAGGCATAGCGCTTTTGTCTAGGTCGCATTTCCCTCATTGCACACTGCTTAGATGCCAGTCTCCATTAGCCCGGTCAGAACATAACAGTAAGGAGGTTAAACCCAATTTCCTAAGCTATTAGTGGGTTTATGGTGATCAAGGATCCCTAGTGATAAAGGCTTAATAATGTCATATTTTAACATCAAATATAATATATTGTATTCTCATAATACTGTTAACAATATTTACTTCTTCCTCTACTTCCTTGGGATCACGGTGGCTAAGATGCTGGCTCGCTAACCTGGAGGTCGGGGTGTTTGATCCCTGCATTGGCTGAGAAAGTTCATCACGATTTTCTGGCGTGGTTTCCCCTTGTCAGTGATGCAGGGCGAAGGGCCTGACAAGGACAGCTGTCTAGTCATTCTGATGTGACGAAAAAAGCGAGATCCCGTGTCCACATTGGCGTGCACGTAAAAGATCCCCTTGCGGTTGGAATTCGATATAAGAGTAGGCCGTAGCGCCGCTGCCCGGGCAAAATTTCCCTAATAGCACACTGTATGGCATATGCCCGTCTTTATTAGTTTAGGAGCAGAACAGTAGGAACCCCATTTCATTTCACTTCATATATTCTACTTCCATACCGGGGGGGTTGGGATGGTCTAGAGTGCCGCGCTTCGAACTCGAGCTGGCCGGCCACCTCTGGCTTGTGGCTGTGGTTTCGAGTCCTGGTGTGAGCGTATGTGGCATGGAGATAGGGGCATCTTCTCAACCTCATGGGTTTCCTCCTGGCACTCCGGTTTCCTCCCACTGCTAAAGACCCCTACATGCAAGCGTATTATTGAAATAAAAATAAAACCATATTTTGGTCCCGAAATGACCTAGTTGTGTTAAGTGGACGTTAAACCCCATTTTATGTTTCTCATTCTCTACTTCCATACCAATACCAGACTAACCTGAACCCTTGTCTACTTCCTGTACAGGTAATGTGAGGTGGTAGACTGATTCTGGTATATTTTTATATATTTCAGGCTCTCAAGTTGATGAGAACTAGTGATATTAAGCCTTATATAATATATATCCGACCTCCGTCATTAGAATGTCTACAGTCGACAAGGTCTGTGTCACTAGCCAGATGTACCAACTCAGATACAGATGATACTAAATTATTTACTGTAAGTCATTCATATAGTCAGGGACATTGAGACCTATAATAGGCTCCTAACCAGTGCGAGGGGATTTCAAATTTTTTCTTGTCGGACATTTTACCAAAAATAAAGGGGCATAACTCTTATCGTTAGTTAAGCAGACATGTCGTCAAAATATTCAAATCACATCCGTTATAAAATTAGGTGAACCTCGCTATTTTTCATATTTAATTCCCGTACGGTATTCAATTCATACCACAATTAAAAATCACATGTCAACAAAATATTCAAATCCCGTACGTAATAAAAATTGGTGAACCTCGCTATTTTCCCCATGTAGCATTCAAATTTATGTTAGTAAATGTCCTACAAAATTAACCATTTTCGTAATACATTGAATAAAAGCTTGCCGATCCTGGTTCGGCATCAAATTCACAACCGTAAAATTTTGTTTATACGGCAGCAAATGAATGCAGAACTTCCGAAATAAGAATAGTTTATATAATATAGTCTGTAGAATCAATTTATAAAAGCACAAATAAAACATTGTATTTGTAAGATCAATTTCTTATGACCATGGAACACTTGAGCAAACATGGACCCCAGAATATTAGTACTGTGTACAGGTTGGCTTGTCCGTAAAAGATCCCTTGACAAGAATTGAAGTTAGAGAAGCCTATCTTCATGAGCCCAGTTGGTGTAGGAAAGTTAGACAGTAACCCAGTTTCATTTCTCTCACGCAATGTTGCAAATCAACAGGGTTCATCTTCTTATCACCCGCCCGCCCCCCCTTGCACAAAACCTTGTGAACTCAATAGAGGATATAGTTTTGAATTGATTCCTTTCAAATAGAAATTATCCACCCCCCCTATCATCCCCTATAGAAGCTATAGTTTTTAACAGATTGATTTCCAATTTAGTGAGAAGCATTAGTAGACAAACCCTCTTGATATTCAGCATTATGCAACTTTCATTTCCAGAGTTATACATCCTTTGCAAAAAAGGGGGGTTGGATGGCTGAATGGTCAGCGTGCGCGTGCTGTATCATAAAGCCTGTCATCGAGTCAACTGGCGTGGTTTTGAATCCCTGGTTGTATGTGGCAAGGAGTAGGGTCGCCTGTCCAACCTCATGTGTTTTCTCCAGGTCTCCCGGTTTCCTCCCACTGCTAAAGATCCCTACGCGCAAGCGAATTATTGAAATAAAGTTAAACCATACGTTAGTCTCAAAATGACCTAGTTTGTGTCGAGTGGACGTTAATCCCATTTCTCTCTCCTTTACAAAAATATTAAATGTGGTCAACATTGCTGCTGAGTGGGCAGTGGGCCTATTTCCATGCACTGTGTGGTGATTTTTTTAAAATTTCATTTCAATATTCCTGTCTTCTTGTTTTATTGCAGACAGAAGAACTACAAGAGATGATTGATTCCGGTCAAAAGTTAGAGGAGAGATTCGGCCATTTATTTGATAATGTTGTAGTTAACGCTGATTTAACAGACGCTCTACGAGATTTGATATTAATAACTAATAAAATAGAGAAAGAACCACAGTGGGTGCCGATAGGATGGTGTCAATGATTCATGTGCTAATTAGAATTCAATAAATTGTTATTTTTATATATTTTGGTGTGGATATTTCTTGGATTGCCTGTTTTCAGGCTGGTTGTGGAGAGTTGGTAATTCCCAATATAATTCTAATGTGAGTCATTAGAATTATATCTGAAGGTCTAACTTTCGAATACACGATTGTACGTGACTAGGAGTAGGGTCGCCTGTCCAACCTGGTGGGTTTTCTATGCTGTATGCTAGAGCTAAAATATGAAAAACATGCCAATTGCATTCCACATGTAAAACAAGATGAATATTTTTAATCAAAGGGGATTTTGGGTCAAATTCCATGAAAAAACCTTCTTACAGAGAAAATGGGGCATAGTTTTCAAAAAATATATTAGGTGGTCAGGTCACATGACCGGGTGGCCATCTTGAATTTTCAGAATTTAGGTACTCTAATACAATTTTCACTAAATATTTAACAGAATCATGTGACAGATGTGATATTTTGTTGTAAAGAATATGAAGAGGACAATATTGTCTATATTTTAGCCAAATTCGGTGAAAATATATTGAAAAATAACCGAGTTATATCGATTTTCCTTAAAAAAAAAAGACTTCTAAAGTCAAATCTTATTAAAAATCACAACCTGGGCGAGAAAAATATGCATATTGCACACCGCAGGTAATAAATGATATATATTAATAATGGAAGGGAATTTTTATATTATATTTTATGAAAAACATTCTGGTGGAGATAATGGGGCCACATTTGCAAATATTACGTGCTTTGGTCATGTGACCTGGCGGCCATCTTGGATTTTCAGAATTCTATGTATTTTAATCCAAATTCTACGTAATATTTAACATAATTATGAAACAGATGTGATATTTTGTTTTCTCAAATATGAAGATACCAATATTGTATATATTTTAGCTAAATTTGGTGAGAATATATTGAAAAATAACTGAGTTATATTAAACGTCACATGTTTACGGGGTATTTCTCTATCCTCCATTCTAAATTCGCGATTTTCATTTTCAAACAGAAATAAACATTAGAGAGCCAATAACGTCTTTACTGCTGAAGAGTTGTTGGAAATAACCATATTTAATTGAATCGATTATTTCCCTTTGCAAATTAAACAGCCGCGAACACTGACAAGTGAAACACTGCATACACCGCATTGCGGTGTATGCGCGTTTTAGGCTACATTTTTATACACTGCTATGCGGTGTACTAGCACTGAAAGGGTTAACAGGAAAACGTACTGCTTTTACAAAAAAGTCCCAAATGGCAGCCATTTTTTAGTTTGTTGATATAATCTCCATGGGGGCAACCATTTTTTAGTCGGGTCCTTTAAAATAGTTCCAAAATTGCGGTATTCGACATACATCCGAGTCTAGATGTAGGGTACCGGAATCTGTCGAGATTTGCTGACTGATATCCTCTGTCACCAAAATCAATAGTCCATAACATCAATATCCTCTATCACAAAAATCAAAAATCTATAAAATAAATAAAGTATGCCAATAAACTCCATACATATAATCTATAACATCAATAACCCAGAGCTATAAGATCAACACACCTGGAAATAACGGTTTTAGATGTACTTGACAAAATGTCAATAAAATCAATACAAAATATAATTCAGTGCCAGACAAAATGACAGGCACCATAGGTTTTGTGCCTGACAAAGCCTGAATCTGTGCCTGACATTGTCAGTGACTGGTACCTTATTTCCAGGCTTGAAAATCAATACCATTGATCTATAAAATCAAAAGAATCCAGGCAATTTTATTTTCAATTGTACCTGATTTTATTTTACTTTGTATTTTCATTTTTAAATTCATTATTATTTTTTCACACTAAATGTTTTTTGTTTTTTTTCACACTAAATGTTTTTTTTATTTTTACTTTGTATTTTCATTTTTAAATTCATTATTATTTTTTTACACTAAACGTTTTTATTACTTGAAATGAAATATAAACAAAACCCAAACAAGACTTATAATTAGACCAGAAACAACAGAAATCCCAAAACTCTATTTGCCAGGACAGGCCGCCATAGGCCTCCTTAATTCTTTAAAGGACCTAAGTCCGTAACTCAAAATCTTCCAAAATCGCCAACTTCGAAAACAAGAATTATTGGTCAATTTAAATCAACATTGATGATGTAAACTTACCGGGAAAAGATGAGCTTCTGATATCCGATATTTAAGATAAAATAAAAATGTTAACATTGGTACACGAGTTGTGTACCATAATGCACTTCAGCCCCAGTTGTAATGAGAGACTCGAGGGACGAGGCTAGAAACATTAACCAAACCAGACAGCACATGTAGATTCTAAAAATGTGCACTAGATTGAGACTGCATGGCTTATTTCGTCTATATAACTGATTTGAAATTGGAGTAAAAACAGAAACCATTGAATGTAAATCAGTTTATATACATTCATATTACAGTATTATATGCGTTGCGACCCACTTTTGTCAATTTCTAGGTCCCAAATGTTAGCGATTAAGCTCCTTTAAAGTTTCATTTCTTTGTAGTTTATTTAACTTCATCCAGTTTTCCTTTTACTTTGTTAAATTAATACTTCAAACAGATTTTAATCTTTTTCATTTTCTATTTTTAATCTAGACGACGGGATGTAGGAAAGAAGTAGTAAAAATCTGAAATATGTGAAACGGAAATATCCCCGTGACATATTTTAAAACAAAAGGTTATTAGAGCGGAATATGTGACACAATATAGTTGGATTATTTAACTTTACCCCCTATTAACATATATCACAGAAAGATGTCCGTGTCAAAATCATAATGAATATGTATATTTGTACTTCAATAAATTGCCTGAAACGGAGAGAGAGAGGGAGAGAGAGAGAGCTGCAATTTCTAACCCACGGTAGATGTTTGTCACAGGTTGAGCATTATGATTATAATACTGAAAACCATTGAAACTCCGTGATTTGTTTGCCATTTGCGAGCGGCGCGAAAACTCAAAAACGTGACGCAAAGCCCCTTGTCGTCTAGTCCTTCGGATGCCACAAAAAACGAGGTCACGTTGAACCATTGGAAGGTGCAATTTTTAAAACCCTATCGCATTAGTAACCGAATAAGGGCTGTGTTCAGGACTCAACATTAAGTGCACAATATCGTGGACCTTATAAATACATTATAAAGTCCCTGATAATATCAAGTGAATTAATCATTCAAATGAAAATACCTCGGTGATTTTTTTTCTTTTCACTTTATGAAATGTTTAATTTAATTATTTTCCTTCATTTATACCTCAAAGATTAGGTCTACCTCATTATGAACCAAAATGAACCAATTTTCAGTTTATACTTTTTTGAATTTACACGTCAACAACAATAGACAAAAGAACTTTCTTAATGGATGTTACGTTTAATACACGGCGCATTATTATGGCTTGACAACAAAACCTGCCTTTCAAGCCCTTCATACATGCCTTGACTGTACGCGTCGTTGTTTTTCAATAAAACTGTAGTCTTGGATACGTCATGGTTCGCTTCACATATATATGCATAATGAATAGACTGAATATTAAATGAGACGAGTCGATTCGTGTAGCGTGGCCCGGTCCATATAGCGCTCAAAGTGAAACAGTCGACAGTAAAAACTCGCAGTGACAACACGTAGTTTTTCTAACTCAGTAAAATCTCGTCATTTGGATATCAAAATGGGTCTTACAGCCGAACAGAAAGATAGTTACACCCGATTCTTCAAAGACGCTGATGTTGACAATAATGGACACTTAACGAAGGTGGAATTACATACTATCATCACAAAAAAACTCAAACTGAAACTTACCGACGCCGAAGTTATGGTAAGTAGAAATCATTTATTTAATTCATAATATCCGTAAACAGGTATAGGACAGACGTTAAACCCCATTTCATTTCTTATGTAAACAACTCGGTGACCATCACATGTTTTGGCGCGCTTTTAGACCGATTATGTTTATAGTTCGTGTTTTCGTGATGTTATATATCTCCTGGTACAAGATCAGCAGACGTGGGATATTCAGATTTAGGGTGGGGTTTGGGATTTCGAAACGTTGCTATAGGAATCTGGTTCAAATATAAACGTTTCGGTAGGAACAGAATAATAACTGAGTTTTATATACTGTTAGGTACCCCACCTGAATCAGCCACAGTTCAGTTATACTATTTTAGGACATCTAACCTGTTCATTCCCCGAAGTGTCGGATATGGGCACCTGATAATTAATCAAAAATTGGGGGTCCCCGGAATCCACCAGTGGCGTCGCACAATAATTTCATCCGTCTTCATTTGCCCGGGTCAGTATGCTACGCATCCGAATAGGGTGTCTACGCTGTACGAAAGGCGCAGGTGAAAATGGGACTAGTGTCAGAAATAATTCCCTGTTATTGTTTTCTACATTTAGCTTTATTAATATAATGTCGGTGTTATATTCTCTGGCTACATGATATCTTTTGCTGAATTGCATTAGTTATTAATTGTCTAGATTGGCATCCATCTTTATTGACAAGCCGACACAGCGATTCACCAATCAATAATCCCGTTATATTACCTATCACAGGTGGGCGTGGTCTCTACTCAGAAGCAAATGAAATTCCTACGTTTCTGCACTGGTTGGCTAATGAAGGTGGTCATACAGTTTGCACTGGGGGAATTTTGCTTGGACAGCGGGGTGGGGGCGTGCTTCGCTTCGACCTCTAGCTGGCCGGTCACCTATGGCCTGCGGCTGTGGTTTCGAGCCCTAGTGTGAGCGTATGTGACATGGAAATAGGGGCGCCTTCTCAACCTCGTGGGATTCCTCCGGGCATTCCGGTTTTCTCCCACAGCAAGAGACCCCTACGCGCAAGCGAATAATTAAAATAAAAATTTAAAACGATATGTTAAGTCCCAAAATGACCTAGTTTCTGTCGAGTGGACGTTAAACCCCATTTCTCTCTCTCTTCCCCCTCTCTCTCTCTCTCTCTCTCTCTCTCTCGGACAGCGCCCTCTGTGTATGCTCTGGGGGAATTTCACTTGGACAGCGGCACTATATATAGAATTCTAAAATAAAATGTTATTAATTTTAAATATCAACTAAAAAAACTTATTGCAATGACTTGTTGAACTCGCTGAAAACCACTGGTATAGATTTAAACCTTGTAAATTGAAATAAAAAGTATCAGAAACAGATGGAAAGAATTATTTCAAAAATTTCAAAAAGTTTGATTTGAACCAGATTTAACCGTTAGACTCCCAATCAGCCACATTGAAGGAATCTATAGAGGTTATACAAGTACACTTTGATAAACCTACGGATACTCTTAGTTCTTTAGGTACACACACCACGGTAATTTACAATCTGACATTAACTAGCAGAAAATTAAAACCTCCTCGAACTGAGATGCGGGTCAAATATCAGTCGTGTTTATACACTCATTATATCTTGCTGGTCAACGTAACCTAACACTGGCTTTAATGTGGGAATTTTTTGCCCGGGCAACGGCGCTGCGGTCTATTCTTATATACCCGAGAAAGAGTGAAATGGGATCATTTCTGGACTAATATCGACCGTTCAATCTTATTTCAATTAATCGCTCACGCGTCGGGGTCTTCAGCAGTGTGTGTGTGGGGGGGGGGGGCGAACAAAACCCACGAGGTTGGGCAGGCAACCCTACTCCCTGTCACGTACAGGCGGTTTGGGGGAATCGCGCCACTTCACTTGAGAATAACAATGACTTGCCTTATGATAAAGGTTAGAGGTGTCGAGTCGAAACATATCGCTGTAATAAAAGCAAAGTACTTGTAATTGCATATACCTATCTTTACTTATTTTCTGACAGATAATTACTAATTCATTGGCAAGGACAGCGTCTATTCGATGGGCTAATAACGACGGGCACGTAGGATGCTATGACAGAACCGTTTCCCGGGCAGCAGAGCAAGAGAGAGAAATGGGGTTTAACGTCCACTCAACACAACCAGGTCATTTCGGGACTAACATATGGTTTAACCTCATTTCAATAATTCGCTTCCGGAAACCGGAGGACCAGGAGAAAACCCACGAGGTTGAACAGGCGACCCTACCCCTTGTCACGTACAACCGAACCGAGGAATCGAAACCACGCCAGTTGACTCAATGACAGGCTTTATTGTGGAGCGCGCACGTGATAACCCCCCCCCCCCCCCCCCCTCCGAACACGTCAAAGTCCAATTTTATGTTTGACTTGTATACAGGGATTCCAAACCAGAGACCGAACAAGCCCCCCCCACCCATCAAGAGTATGAAATTAAAATGTAAGTTTGTGTAATTTCAGGAGATGTTTGCCGGTATTGATGGTGATGGAGATGGTATAGTAACTTTAGACGAATATTTAAATGAGATGGGAAAAGTTAACCCTAGAGACCTACAGTAAGTCTGACTCTTGTTTTAATTGTAATTGTTTATTTATGTTTCTAATTCAGTTTGGACTAAATGAAAAGAAATCGACCGCCAATTTAGAAACAATTATTAACTGTATGTAGGCTACTCGATTTATTTTTCCCGTTTTAATTGCAGAAATGAACCACGTTGATTTCAAACAAACCAGGGCCCTGTTTCACGAAATTTAACTTAAGATGCAAATTTTAGTAGCTACTTCAATTTTAATTGGCTAAGCAGTAAAATCAATCTAATATTATCCAATCAAATTACTTAAATTTGAATTTTATCTTAGTTACAATTTCGTGAAACTTGCCCTGATTATAATTGACGTCATTTTAAATTATCTTTTCTTTTTTCTTTTACAGAAGAGCCGATTTTGAACGAATATTTGAAACCATTGACAAAGATGGAAGTCGAACGTTGGATGCTTCCGAGGTGGGGGTATTGTTTAAACAATGTGGACACCAACTGTCACAGGACGACCTCGACGCAGCCATTTCACAGTTAGACAAAGACGGCGATGGAAAAATCAACATTGATGAATTCTTAAAACTGTTTTAAAGATTGATCATTTGGTTATTTTTTTGTTTATTTTTGTTTATTTCGCATCCACGCTTCAGTTCTAACCAACTGCCGAACTTTGGTCAGGATATTTGTTGGCTCTGGGTAGTAGGCTCTGGGTAGCCTACTTGTAACAGTTAGAAAACTCAAATCCGATGTTACGTTCACTGTGAGTGGGGAAATGTCAATCACTGTCCTTCAAAATGAGAAACATGGTCAGCCTTCTGCAACAAAACATATAAAATTCCATTTTATTTGAACGATAATATCAAGGAGCCGATGACCCGTACTTTTTTTCTTCTCAGTATTGAGCGGGTGTATTGCTCTAGTTTAAGGGTCCATTTAAGTTGGGAGGTGTCCATTAATATTAAATTGATTATTTTTCGAAATTGAACCAAATCAGTAGCCTCATTCCATTAGTATTTGCTTGATGATATTCGGCGAAGACTGGATTGTTTTTTTAAATTAAATTTTGTAGTAATGTTGAAATGAGACCACTGTTTACATTCTAACCCGTTTCACACCCTCTTGCCTCTTATTTTTATTATTTTGTATTATTAGATAAAACTTTTTTTATTTGTTGACAAATAAAGTATCTATACATTGAAACCATCCAGTGTTGTTTTTACGAAGGTACAAAGAGGTGGGCTGTTTGGTTACCAAACCTTTTTGGTACTGCTAGAGTCGGCACTGGTCGATGGGGTGTGGGGTTGCAGGCACCGGTCACCAAACATGTTATAAAAATACAGTAAAACAATCAGCCCTCGAGTTCATAAAGAATTCTCAGACTTAAGTTGATAAATTTACTCAACTTTAAATCACTGTTTATAAGATATATTTTTCATCCAGAAACACAAAACTTTGCACATAGTTTCTTATTGATGTATTGGATACATGAAAACAAATGTTTTATATTGGACTATATTTTAGTTAAAATAAGGCGGACAATTTTGATTTGAGTAAATTTTAACTGAAGTCTGAGAACGCTTTGTGAACTGGTGGGGGGGGGGGGCACGAAGCTAAGCTGTTAGACTTGATCGGGGGTATAATAGCATCTACTGTATATTTGGTCACAGAACAACACCGATTTTACCATTGACTTTAATGTTAATTTCGTCTCTATGAAGAGCTTTAACTCTTTCCAAAATTTGCGTTGGATAGAACGCTTTCTATACCCAAGACGGAGCAGCATGTGACAACCTCTTGAGTTACACAAACTGGAAGTAGAAACCACTAAACATGCAATTTACCGCCCTACATGTAAGCCCGGCACCTTTAAATGTGTAAGGTAAACGGGGGCTAGATCGCCATTCAAAAGGGTGGGTAAAGGGGAGAGAGAGACTAAAAATAAATCTCGCCCGTGTTTCGTGGATCACCAGGAGCAGTGTCGCCTGCCCAGCCTCGTGGGTTTCTCCAGGTCCTCCGGTTTCCTTCCACTTTTTAAGATCCCTACGCCCAAGCAAATTTTTGAAATAAAATTGAACCATGTTAGTCCCGAAATGACCTAGTTTGTGTCGAGTGGACGTTAACCCCCCCCCCTCTCTCTCTCTCTCTCTCTCTCCCTCTCCCTTCCTCTCTCTCTCTCTTGATAATCGCGTTGAAAAGTTCAAAGTTGGTTCAATGTCAAGGTTTCCGTGGAGGTCGCCATATTTTATTTGAGTGTGTTTGTGTCACAATCTCTGATTGGATGCTCTTGTTCACGTGTCTACGTTAAAGGTAAATGAGTTCGGGAAGTACAGGTGATCTAGCAACGCCTAGATGGTGTACAGAAAGGGGAAGTTGTTCCAGGAACATGGTCCTTGCCAGGCCCCGCGTCCTACACTCCTGACCTAGGGATACCACGCTGCTGGAATATCCGGGGAAACTTTCTTAAGAAACACCGGGCTGGACCTCCAAGTTAGTGATTCAGAATCATTACACCGAGACATGTTAAAATAGACAGAATTATAAATCGGTTGAGACCACATCGCTCCTTTAAATTTGGAACACCCGAGAACGTGTCATTAAACGTCACTTCTGTTTCCTGTTCAAAACCTGTCCAGCATATTTTTGTTTTCCTTGTAACAAGATCACAACCTACAATATACCTGCAGGTCGAATAGGTATACCACGTTCATCTTGCTGTCCGGTATAACAGGTTTATACCACGTCCATCTTGCTGTCCGGTATAACAGGTTTTCAAACATGGAAGCTAATTATTGCGTGGGATTGATAAGATGTATATCAATCTAAAGTCTACAGAGGCGGGTCGAATGGTGCCCCCCCCCCCCCCGTTAATTTTCGACAGTGACCTTTTTACTGCTGAAAGTGCCCTCTTTCAGACCCATATATGTCCGAAATTATCAGCCAAATAGCTCTAGGAATGGCTACAGCTGCAAGGTAATGACGGGTAATTTTCTTGAAGGGAAACCCCCACAAACCTCCCCTTTGAGCAGCGTGCCCTGTCTCCGCGGTCAGTGCCCTAATTTTTTTGCCCCCTCTCCCTTTTCAAAATTGCTTCTCTCTGTCTGTCTCTCTCTCACCCTCCCTCTCTCTCATTACTATGGATTTGTTTGATTGACATGCAGTTGATTTCTCGACAATTAGGCATCGGTGCGTCGGCGTCGCATGAGTTACATTCTAATGTAACAGCCGAGGAGGAGCTTAGGAACCGAATTCAGACTGAAACATGTGATTCCCCAGAAAAAACTTCTCTCTTGGAGTCGAGAGTGCCCTTGTTAAACATTCTCACATTTTACCACAATGTCTGCTAATGGTGTCATGTTTGTCGTCGTAAAGATATTTTATAAGCTACCTGTGTTTGCTCGTTTGGATGGAACGAAAAACCTAGGTACCGTGTGCACATTGGCATGGACGTAAAAGACATCTTGACAGCTTGAATTCGATATAGGAGTAGGCCGTAGCACCGGTGTCCGGTCAAATTTCCCCCATAGCACGCTGTATGGTGTATGCCAGTGGCCAATAGCCCAGTCAGAGCAGAACAGTAGGTCGTTAAACCACATTTCATTTCATTTTATTCACGTTGGTTTGCGAGATATTGATAGTTTATTGAAGTTTCGACCCAGAGTTCTTCGCCCTTACGATCACCTACAACTTAGCTGTAGGTAGTGACGGGTAGATCTTTCTAGAACATCGGATATCACTTCCCATATCACCGGGAATATTTATATTTTTGTATCATCAGTAAATACGACGAATGAAGGAAATGGTGTTTATCGTCGTTCCTTTCTACCGATGAAGATGGACTTACGCCCTGCTATCTCCTATGAGGGTCATTTTTGTCCAGACAGTAATTAACTTTCAACTATCAGCTTTTTTTACGGGTATACTAAAGTGTACACGGGACCACCGTTTTTTCGGACCATCCTGGAAACTAGATGCTGTTACTTGTTGGGTTCCTCTGTCTTTCATCACGCCATTCAAACCCTGGGTAATTTTCTCGTCCAACACTGGGGCCGAACCAGGGTCCTGCGGGTTAGCTAGACAGCACGTGTTGCTCGGAGCCATCGCGATCAATATGATCTGCTTCACGTCTGCCAGCATCAGGGCCATGTTTCTCTAAATCTTAATTAAAGATTGAAATCCAAATTTTCATAGATATTTCGATTTTGATTGGCTAATAAGCACTAAAATCAATCTCATATTATCCAATCAAATTAATAAAATTTGGATTTTATCTTAGTTAAAATGTCGTGAAACAGGCCCCTGTAAGTTAATCTTAAATCCGTCGCTAAGACCATTTCATTTCATTTCATTTGATACGTGATCCCGTTAGCCCGGCAACATAAACATGTCCCAACGAGTAAAAGCATATATAGTAATTCCATCTACTAGCGTCCTTCGACATACTTGAGTACATATTTACAAATACCTTGAATAGCGTGACCTATTTACGCATATATTAATCCGCCACAGTACACACACTCACTACTATACAACGCAAGGTATACAGACTGACTTTAACCTTCGGCTTGTCAACATCTATTAGTCGCTGCAACTCAATAACACCGTGTCAACTGCACATATACCACTCGCCACAACTAAATTAGCATCATGCCTCTCACCAAAGAACAGGCGGACAACTACACCAAGTTTTTTAAAGCCACGGATTCTGATGGTAATGGATATTTAACTGTTCACGAGTTGAGAGATGTCCTACAGAAAAAACTTAAGATGAAAGTCGGTGACAAGGAAGTTATTGTAAGTATCATTTTTAACTGTTCTGCTTCTACTGGGCTAATAAAGATGGGCATTCGCCATACAGTGTGCTACAAGGAACATTTTTCCCGGACAGCGGCGCTGTGTCCTACTCTTATATCAAATTCCAATGCAACGCCAATGGATACACAGGTCCTCGTTTTTCTTGCCCCGTCCGAACGACTTGACAGTTGTCTTTGTCAGACCCTCCGTTTTGCAGCATTGACAAGCCGATGAACTTTCTCAGCCAATGCACGGATCGAACACCCGACCTCCAGACAAGCGAGCCAGCGCTTACCCACTTAGCCACATATTTATCAAATCCAGCTACTTGGATATAGTATAAATATCGTGTAGTGAATATGAAACACTATGACTAGACGTATGTATGGTACACCGCATTCAAATAATACAACATTGCAATGGTGAACCAGTCAACCATGAATCTCAAGTTACGCTAGCTTAATATAAAATGAACATCCAAACTGAGAGAAATGAAATGAAATGGGGTTTAACGTCCTACTTTTATGCTCATAACCTGGGCTAATGAAAACGGGCATATGTCATACAGTGTGCTATGAGGTAAATTTTACCCGGGCAGTGGCGCTAAGGTCTAATGGGATTTTTTACGTGCACGCCAATGTGTGTACACGGGACCTCGATTTTTCGTCCCGTCCGAATGACTAGACAGTCGTCCTTGTCAGGCCCTCCGCCCTGCATCACTGACAAGGGGAAACCACGCCTGAAAATCGGGATGAACTTTCACGGCAAATGAAGGGATCGAACACCCGACCTCTAGGCTAGCGAGCCAGCGTCTTACCCAGTTGGACAGACGACACCACCCCTTGTCACGTACAAGAATAGCATGCAAACCACGCCATTTGACTCAATGGCAGGCTTTATGATACAGCGCGCGCACGCTGACCACTCGGCCATCCACCCCCCTAAAACCTGATCAACAAGTATTGCAAGCATTCAGTCATGTTTAATGTACATAACATTATCATGCGTCAGTTATGTTTATTTAACAAGGAAATTCTTACATCGGTCAGACTGCCATTACAATTTTTTATTTTGTTTATCTTAATATGTTTCCTGGTCAGCATTAGCCCGGTTTGTGCAGATGACTGGGACGTTAAACCCTAGTTCATTTCATGTCTTAATGCTTTTGATTTAAAGTCGTAACAATAGCGACAAGCGGTTGGCGGATCTCCGCCTTCATTATTCCGATTGGTACAAAAAATCAATCTCCATTCATTCCTTCGTTGGGGGGGGGGGGGGCGGTGGATGGCCGGATGGTAAGCCCATGCATGCTGTATCATAAAGCCTGTCATTGAGTTAACTAGCGTGGTTTCGAATCCACGGTTGTACATGACAAGATGTAGGGTCGCCTGTCCAACCTCGTGGGTTTTCTCCCTATGGACGTTAACCCCCCCCCTCTCTCTCTCTCTCTCTCTCTCTCTCATTCCTTCGTTCATTCATTAAACAGCAGGTAAATACAGCACACGAATTCGACAAAATTCGACAAAATGAATACATCGGGTAAAGAATTGGGCAAAACTTAGACCGGGTCGGATATATCCAATTCTTTCATTGAATTTTATTCTTGACTGATACTCTACGGAAGGATGGTGTTACTCATTCAGGGTCTAATTCGACCCTCCACATCACAGAGAATAGGGTCGCCGGCCTAACCTCGTCGGCGTACTCCGCGCTGTTCAGATTCCCCACACTGACGTACTTAATGTTAAGTGGACTTAAAACCCCATTCTCTTCTTCATATCGGTTGAAGGTAGGCGAGTATTGAGAAATGTTGTCTTATCTGGTCAATCCTCAAATCTCGAGGATTCATATTCAAATTCTTCTGAGTTTTCGTTGCGTAATTTTATAATCACACCTGTGCTATCTATCTAAAACTTAGATATATTCTGACATATTTTGTTACGTCTTAATCCAAGTTGACTCACCTGTCAGTCATGTGGAATTTCACAATTATACACTTTATTTCAAGACAACCTAATATCTCTATGAAAGATGACTGTTTTCACGTGACATCACATCCCCCGGCGTTACTATAGATCGGGAAGAATGCCACCGTTTACTCATTTTAATACCCATTTACATTAAATAGGAATGATTTGTACCTTCAAATACTTCAAACGTCTTTATGTATTTTTCAAATACATAAAAAATAAATGTTTCAGAATTTAGTTTGTCTGAGGAAAAAAAATAAATGATTAGGGTTCATGAAGTCGCATCTATGTCATCCTAATCATTGATTGAACCTAATCTTGAAAATAATGAACGAAAAACTAAATTTATATTGACAGCTCTGATTTTGGTCGTACATATCCGGATAAGGGGGGTTGGGTGGCCGAATGGTAAAGCACGTGCGCGCTATATTATTGTCGTTGAGTCAACTGGCGTGGTTTCGAATCCCCGTTGTACGTGACAAGGAGTAGAGCCCCCCCCCCCCCCCTGGTAAAACCCCCTACGCACAAGCGAATTATCTAATATCTAAAGATTCACGGCTTAAACCACGTTTTGCACTCAGATTGCATTCAATCGGTTCAAAAAGCAAGGACGTACTGGGCAAAGTAAAGAGACCCCATGGTAAGGAGCGTGAAAGTTTGCTGTAAATGGTATTTTCAAGGATATATTCTAATGTTTTTAGCTTATATACAAATTAAACGTGTTGCAATATTATAAACAGCGTAAATTCAAGGTGAAAAGATCCCCAAACTACTCGAGAACATGCATATTCTTTAGTGGGTTTAACCCTATTAAAAAGAGACACATCAAAAGATTAGACTGGCTTGGTTGAATAGCCTGCTGAGGATGATGAACCCAGGCCCGGATCCAGGATTATGTGGAGGGGGGGGGGGTGTGCATACATTGTAGCAATGAGTAATCACCAGAGTGCCTCATGCATTAGTGGTTTGGTGTAGTCCCCAGAGTATTCGTCGCGGCCTCACTCTGAAAGCAATTTGTATACGTTGATGGCTGCAGGTACTGGTCTGAATAGTAATAATAATAATAATAATAATTTATTTTATTTACGTGTCACGTATTACATCCAAAATATACATACAAACATACAATTACAATAAAAGTGATGAAAAATACCCAGCCGTTATCGACTTATGAGACACGATCTAAAAATATGTACATTAAAACAAAAGTCAACAGTATCTTTGGACGAACTAAAAACATTAAATTAAAAGTCATTGGTATATTTACAAGTAAAATCGTCTAGTTTTGAGCATATTTAAAATAGGGGCTGGGGGGGTCACCTGGATTCGCGTCTGGAACCTTTTCAATCATATCTTTAACATGCTCCACTATTCAAAACCAAATCTTCGCTCCCCGCCATTTTCTTACACACGTTTGTATCATAATTTAAGTCTCTCGCTCGCAACAACAACAAAACAAAAACAAATATCTCCTCGTAGGAAATTAGATAGGTCAGTGTCCAGTGACATTTTCTCACGCAGAAAAATTAAGTAAAGATATTATTTCGAACTCGGACCCATCGTTGTTTTATTTTTGAGTGACGTGAAGATGTCGCAATATTTATTGTAAACGATAGGGGAGGAGTAACAGCTCTACGTTGTAAAGTAAAGTGAAGATATATTTCGCATAATGGACCAACCTTGATCCACGTTTTTGTGTAGTGGCGCGTAAAAGATGTCGCAATATGTATTGCACACAATATGATAAGATCTTGTAAAAAAAAAGTCCTGCGTAGTAATTGTAAATCCTACAGGTCGAGATAAATTGTGCAATGAATGACAGCACATTTTATAATGAAAACAATAGTGTTAAGTAGACTGGAACATTTTAAAATGAATAGAATAGTGTTAAATAGACTGGAACATTTTCGACAAGTCCTTTTTAATTACACAATATGCTACATGATGAAATGCGGTTTGCCGTCCTACTTTGTGAAGTCGGAATTCAATCTAAGACTCGGCCGTAGCGCCGCTGTCCAGGCAAATTGACACTCCTATCACACCGTATGGGGTATATGCTCGTCTTCATTAGCCGAGTCGTTGCAGAACAGTAGGGCGTTACACCGCATTTCGTTTCATGTATTTTATTTAATTACCTGTATTATACACTGAAACAAAATGTTGTAAAATAGGGAGAAATTATGACTCACTGTGTAGGGAGAAATTATAACTAGATATTTAGAAAGTCTTGATAGCTGGAATTTGAAGAAGAGGGTGCCGAGACGCCATTGTCTTTACAACATATTTACCTCATGGTACCTATGCACCCGGTTGAAAGTTGAAACTCTCACTTCAAATCATAAACAAGGTGTGCTTCTATAGATAATTTATTTTAACCGATAAATTCAAGGATTAACAATGGAAATAATCGAAATATACCCTTGGGTTTTCACTAAAAAGGGTTGAAGAACTGGCTAGGCAGGGCCGGTCGCAAAATATGAACACGTCTTCCGCTCAAACGAATAATCCGAGTATAGATCTGCACATGCCATCTGATTAAAATACAAACCTATATATATTTCGTTTCATTTTGTAATCCTTTCGAAGGCCTACACTACATAAAGATCTGACCAGTTGTACTGGGAGTTCGCGCCAGGGGTCACACGAGCGGTTTTAACCCTATGACGACAGACATTGATTAATCAGCGTTGACGTTTACCCACAGTTCTGTGCAGAGCACGCCAAGAACTCACCGTAGCAAACCATTTCATTGGCTAATTTCTCGCATCAACTAGAACGCCTGTAATATAACAACTCTTCAAACGAAATTTTGAACTATAAAAAACGAAACGAAGTAGGGAGAGGTGTTTAATACAGGCTATGCCTGTTCTCCAATCCCTATTCAGATACAAATCTGATTGCTTATAAAAAAAAACGAAGTAGGATCTTCCGCACATGCATATTCATCATTTTAATTGGAATGTTGCGATGTTTTTTTTTTAACGCTAACTGTGGTTGCATAGATAATTTATTCAACTTTGTATCATTTATTTTACTTTAAATGTAACCCAACGGATTAACTGTCTAAAAAAACCCTTTGTAATATTCAACGTTTAATCTTGTTGTAACCCTAAAGAGATAAACATGTTAAAACTCTGCAGATATAATAGTCATATTTAATATATTAGTCACTACAGACATTTGAACTGAGATCAGAAAAAATAGCCCGGGGCTGAATTGTTATTAATGTACAAATAAATTCGTTATATAGAAGTTTAATACTACATACAAATACTGACAATGTTGTCTTTTGATGACTATTTGTATAGACGAATCGTTTATGACTAACGATATAGTACATTTATGAATAACGATAAAATACCATGGATATTAAAGGGACAATAACACTCCTGCTGACCTGACAATGCCATGGATATTATTAAGGTACATGGGAAAGAACTTATATAGGCTTTGACTGTTGTTCAATCCTTTTCAAGCCAGCAAGAGTGTCATTGTCCCTTTAAGGTACATGGTAATACGTTTATGAATAACGTTATAGTACGTGTTAACAATTATATTTTTTAACAGAAGAGAAGGGTGTGTGAAAGGCCGTTTTACAGATTTATAGAGTTGTTTAGCGTGCTATAAATATGTTGACCTAGATGTACGCTATTTTTGTTGTTTGAAATTGCGTGTTATAAATAAATTAAATAGATTTTAACATTCTACTTGTTTGCACCAACAAGGCTAATGATATGATATGAAATGGGGTTAACTGACAAGAGTCTTTTACGTGTATGCCAATGTGTAGACATGACCTGGTTTTTTTTCGCCCATCCGAACAACTAGACGTTGTCCTTGGCCAGACCCTCTGTCCTGCATCACTGACAAGGGAGAACCACTGGACCGGAACTTTGTCACGGGAAACATGGGGATCGAACATTAAACCTGACTACCGCGTATAAAAAGCCTAAACAGGATTCTACACGTACCACTACAGATACAGATACAGATACCGCGGCTCCTGGTTAGGCAAATAAAGAGGAGCGAAAGTGTGGTATAAGGGAAAGACTTTCCTGACATTGGTGTTACGACTTGCCTTTTTTCGATCTTTAACGTAGCCTATAGACATGACTGGGTTTTTTGGTCCAACCGAAAGAATAGACGATATTCCTTGTCAGAACCCCCACCCTGCACCATAAAACATGGCGAAACCACGCTAAACCTGAATAATTAACATGAAGAAAACATTTGTAGTTTTTTAGAACCCCTGTTTGGACATTTCCATAGTGCATGTAACACACAGCAATGAAGCGACACCTATTTTAAAATTGAAAGAACTCGGGGCCTGTTTCACGAATTTTTAACAAAGATAAAATTCAAATGTTAGTAATTTGATTGGATAATATTAGACTGACTTTAGTGCTTAGCCAATCAAAATGGAAGTATCTACTAAAATTTGGATTTTATCTTTAGTTAAGATTTAGAGAAACAGGGCCCTGGCCTCTATTTTCAATATGGTTAACTTTTATTTGCTTGCGGGGGTGGGGGTGGGGGCAAACGGTTAACACGTGCATGTTGTATGATAAAGCTTGTCATTGAATCAACTGGTTCGGTTTAGAATCCCCGGTTGTACGCGACAGGCAGTAGGGCCGCCTGTCCAACATCGCTTAAGACCCCAACGCGCAAGCTAATTATTGAATTAAAATAAACTATATGTAAGGCCCGAAATGACCTAGTTTGTGTCGAGTGGACGTTATACCCCATTTCTCTCTCTCTATTTGCTTGCGGCTATTCAATGAACTCGAATTGTACAAAGAAAACATTTACATTAAATATCCTGTAGACACACTAACAAGAGATTTCCTGTTCTATGAGTCATATTGCAGATATTATATGTATTTTAATATATTAACGATTTTTGTATATAATTATATACAACCTGTTACATTAGAATTATTTGAACATATGTCTATGATAAATATTAATATTTCATATCATATTATATAGAATACCAGTCATAGACATTGTAGAGTCCATAGATATTCAGTGCATAACAGTAGGACGTTAAACCCCATTTCATTCATTCATTCCATAGATATTCTTGTTAACTTCAGACTTTCACTTCTTTAGATGACTATTTAGTATTATAAAAGCCTGAAATCAGAGATATGCAGAACGGAGTCCCTGACAATGACAGCTGTCTAGTCATTCGGATGGGACGAAATACCAAGGACACGTAAAATACCCTCTGGCAGTTGGGATTAGATATAAGAGTATGCCATAGTTGCCGCTGCCCGGGCACAATTTTCTTCATAGCACACTGCATGGCGTATTCCGTCTTTATTAGCCCAGTCGGGTCGGGACTGAACACTAGGACGTTAATCCCCATTTCATTTTGTCCGAATTCATCTTACAATCGGACAAATTACAGAATCGTTGCAATACAAAAACAACATGTGTTAACTTTGTGAACTCCTCAGTTGAGAAGTGTTATTATGTGTTTAATGAATGGTAAACACAACCTGCCTAAGTGTACAATACTCATAGCTAGATTTGATTTGATTTGATGGGGTGATAATGTGGAGCTAGAATTTAGAATCGACAACAACATCGGGCAAACCTAGGTACCTATAGACGACTACTGGGCGAACAATAGCCTCGAGACTTCCTACAAACTATGTCTACTGTCTACTTATCTATTGGTAGAATTCAGTCTATTGAGCCATGTCACCCAATATTATGTGAGCCATGTCACCCAATATTATGTGAGTCATGCCACCCAATATTATGACTGTCGTCACTGTTTATGTGAGTCATGCCACCCAATATTCTGACTGCCGTCACTGTTTATGTAGGTCATGCCACCCAATATTTTGACTGCCATGACTGTTTATGTGGCGTCATGCCACCTAATATTATGACTGTCGTCACTGTTTATGTGAGTCATGCCACCCAATATTATGACTGCCGTCACTGTTTATGTGAGTCATGCCACCCAATATTTTGACTGCCATGACTGTTTATGTGGCGTCATGCCACCCAATATTATGACTGTCGTCACTGTTTATGTGAGTCATGCCACCCAATATTATGACTGCCATGACTGTTTATGTGGCGTCATGCCACCCAATATCATGACTGTCGTCACTGTTTATGTGAGTCATGCCACCCAATATTATGACTGTCATGACTGTTTATGTGGCGTCATGCCACCCAATATTATGACTGCCAACACTGCATAACTAACCAGAAGCCGTTAGACAACGGGGTATTTACTTCTTGTTTTATGGATACCTGAATATCCAGACCTTCAACAGATAACGTATGGTTAAACCCGGTTTAGATGTGGTAAAGTCTAAAAGTTAAGGTCCACTGCGGATTTCGTCATAGGTCGTGAGATGTCATTAAGGTTAGGGCACGTGGTTTTTGACGAGGTTTTGGGTTAGGGCTAGGGTTAGGGTTTACATGTAGTAACCAATGACCAAATCTGCAGTGGACCTTAGATGTAATGAATAGTCCAGATTTGTTCCTCGGGGCTATTGACAGACATTCAATGTCCCATATCGATGAGATGAAATACTTAACGCACGATTTGTCACGGAATTTATGTCAGCCATCTTATGTCACATGTAATGACGTAATGAACAGGTGTTGTTTTATCAGATATTATAGGTGATTTAACAATGGCCCCAGGTACCTGATAGTACGAATAATAATAACATAATATGAAATGGAAGGGGATTAAGAGTCGTGTGACGTCACCATAACATTTACAGACTGTACAGCATAATGGACGCTTACGACTGCCCCCCCTCCTCCTTCCCTCCCCGGATCCATTGATTTGATTTGACATTTGTTGTTTATATCTTGCAATGTCTCTTTAGTTTGTCTTGTGCGCAGGTTTGTCCTATCAGTTTTGTTTTGTGTGTAGTGTGGTCGTCCCGCACTTTCTATTAGAGACTAACACGCGGTTATTTTTGCTTCAATGGTAATATGTGGTAGGATAATTCTGATCTAATTGCGGCGTTTCAGTTTATTATTCTTCAATTTCCAACAATCAAGGATTCTTTCATGTGTACGCCAATCTGTACACGATTCTACCAAGTCTTTTCGTACGATCCGAACGACTTAGCACATTTTCATTTTCATCATCGTGGCTTCCGAAGGTTTTTCTAGGTCCGGGGTGTTGGATGGCCGAGTCGTTAGCGCGTGCGTGTTGTATCATAAGGTCTGTCGTTGAGTATAGGGTCGTCTGTCCAATTTCGTGAGTTGTCTGGCGGGTCCTCCGATTTCCCCCCACTGCTTAAGACCCGAACGCGTAGGTGAATTATTGAAATAACCTAGTTTGTGTCGAATGGGCGTTAAACTCTCTCCCCTCCCCTCTCCCTCCTCCCTTCCCCCCTCTCCCTCTCCCTCTCTCTTCTCGGTCCAGGTAAATCTAGCAGAGAACCTTAACCACCCGACTACCATGACTACCATGACTACCATGACTACCTTGACTACCATGACAACATTGACTGCCTTGACTACCTTGATTACATAAGCGCAAACCCATTAAGAGTAATAATGACCTAAGATTATCACGAATACATTAATATTATCCTGATCATCCCGAGTACATTAATATAATCTAACATCAGTCAGACTACTTAATGACGTACATCAGATCTATATAGATCAGCTGCCTTTATAACATTATGTAATCTGTGATGCGACAGTCGTTTAGCGGGTATGAAACAAAATAGCCAATAAAATCTATACAACGGCCCAACTGATATGAAATGGATATAAACTGCCCAACTGTTTTGAACCGCACTGGGCAGATGAAGACGGGAATATAAACCATGTACTATGAGGGACATTTCGCCCTGACAGCGGAGCTACGGGCTACTTTTATTTCGACTATCAAGGGTTCTCTTACGTACACGCCAATGTGTACCCGTGATCCCGCTTTTCGTCCCATTCGAGCGACTAGACGCTGTTCCTTGCTTAGACCTGCATTGCCGGAAAAACCCGGGTAATTTCTAGGCTATCCCGAAACCTTCTGGTTAGTGACATACCGTCTTACCCACTGATTCCCCACGGCACCCATCCAGCGAAAAACAGACTATTTAAAATGTCAAACTAAAGGCACGGTGCAGTACGGGGGGCCTACCCAGGAACAATGCCTGGTTGGGGCACGGTGCAGTACATAGTGCCTGGTCAGGAACAATGCCTGGCTGGGGCACGGTGTAGTACGGAGGGCCTGGCCAAGAACAAGGCCTAGTTGGAATTTTAAGTAAGAGTATGCCGTAATGCAGGTGTCCATTTAAAATCTCCTTTATAGAACAATGTATGGCGCATGACCGTCTTTATTATCCCGGCTGGGGCAGACAGTAGGACATGAAAAAGTATTTCATTTCGATTGATATTGATGGTTTCGTATGCAACCCTATTATGTTATCAAAATATCTTAAAACGTTTAAAATATGGTTTAATGACTGAATAATGTGGACATGATTATGTTAAATATCATGATTATTATAAACAATTGCTGTATAATTAATTTAACATAATGGATAACAGACGGCAATAAACGACGTTTTAAAGAGCTTGATGCTATTTGAATCAAGCCTGCATTAGTTCAGGTCAGATATTTAAAGTCGCGATGTGTCATTTTAGGGCTAAAGGAATCCCTTGCAAATTACAATATTGTGAAAAGCTAATCTCTAATAGGAATAAGGGTCTTCAAATGGTTAAAGTCCGTTCAGTATTTACAAAGATATGTGGAATTGAAATTTCATCAATCTATGACGGTCGCTATGGAATAAAACCCACCGCCATTTTGTTGTGGGTTAACAGAACTGACATGCCTATTTTAAATGTAATTGCATCCAAGTTGAGATATTATCTCTAGCTTTCGTTTTTTTAAAATTAAATGTTAAATAATGAATTTGAGTACATTTTAAGCGAATAGATCCGATGGCTAGCCACAATCGTTTACGGTGTTGTACATTCCCGGGCCTGTAGTCATACATACAGTGAAATTAACTAACGAGAGAGAGAGAGAGAGAGAGAGAGAGAGAGAGAGAGAGAGATTTAATTTTATTTCAATAATTCGCGTAGGGATCTTTAGCAGTGGGAAGAAACCGGAGAAAACCCACGAGGCTGGACAGGCGACCCCACTCCTTGCCACGTACAACATGGGATTCGAAACCACGCCAGTTGACTTAATGACAGGCTTTATGATACAGCGCGCACGTGCTTACCATTCGGTCATCCAACCTCCCTGATAATAAGGGAAACAATCCACGAAAAATAACATGTATGTTGTGTAAGACATGGTATTTAAATATTAAGTTTTTGTTGTAGGATGGTCTTGTTTACATGATTATCATAGTTGTTATTTATGTACACGACTTCCTGTTGGTATGCTGTATAAAATGTCAACACATAAATTACTTCTCCATATTAACACATGAGTATATGTTATAAATCATTAGTTTACATATACATATATACATGTATATATAGTCGACATGGATCGGTTGACCGATTAGTCTACCACGAACGCTTTAGATCATTAAAATCTGTCATTATGGAGTCAGGTGGCGTGGTTTTCATTAGCTATTAAACCTCATGGGTTTTCTCCGGGTCGTCCAGTTTCATCCCATTGTTACCCTCTCTCTCTCTCCCTCTCTCTCTCTCCCACTCTCTCTCTCTCTCTCTCTCTCTCACACACACACACACACACACAAACACGCACATTATTAGGTAGACAAGTAATACATTGATATGATCTCAAAATATATGTTGCAGCTTATCTTATATATCATATATAGCCAGGGTGAATGGTGTAGATTTTAAACACGATGTTTGCAGGTGGTTCGTCAACTATCTTAGATACACAGTCATTATGTGTCATTAAAGAGGTTTCATATTATTTTGTTGCCTCCCGGATGACTAAACATACCCTCATCTCCTTTTCGTGTAATATATTATTTAAGTATACTTTGAAATGAGGTTATTCGATTGATGCAGTGTTAATTTCCTAGGGGTGCAGTTAGGTCGTTGGTCATTTAAAGGAGACTATTGGTGTTAGTCATTATCACATATGATAGAGCTGGTTAAACACGTTCCAAATAGAATTTTAGCACAAGAGATCATTGGGTAACGAAGATTTGAAGAAACGGAATTGACGAAAGCAAAAGGAAAACACGAGTTATCTAAAACTGACTCAAGTGACGAGCGATACCGTAACAGATACACGGGCGAATTTCTGCTCACTGATAATTCAATCCAAGACCCAAAGTTGTTATATGACTCTGACAATTTGAGAAAGGCAGTGACTATTACGGCGAGTCGTAAAAAATAGTCCCCAGGCTATATTATTACAACGATGTTGTCAGAGAAGTTAAAAAATGAAACGTCGTAAAAATAGTCCTAACCCTAACCCTAACCCTTTCCATCTCTAAATTGCTGCCTCCAGTTCTGAAAAGGTAGAAAATACGGCTTCTTTTTCAAAGCTTGTTTTGGGGAGATTGGCAGCCATTTTGGAATTCGTTCTAAACTTTGCTCAATCTCGTCGTAACAATAACCACTCTGTTCGAGAAAACAATTGAATGTAACTAGATATGAAAAAAACCGAGAAAAATTTAAATAGCCCTGTTTTTTTTCATTCTATACTTAATAAAAACATCAATGAACAGACTGTGTTTAAATTATATTTGGAACGTGTTCAACCAGTTCTATCACTGATAAAGTGATAATGGCTGACATTGTCCTTTAAGAAAAATCTTGTACACACCCTAGATGCTAAAGGTATAATGATAATTATCAAACATTTCCGATAACTAGAACATATGACTGGGAGCCGTGGAGGCTCAGTGCGTAATTCAGTGACTCGCTGGACTTCGATCACGGGGTTGGCCGCGACAGTTTCCTTGGATTATTCAGCGTCCCGGGTAGACGTTAAAATAAAAACCTTTACAGTTTGAATTCTATAAGAGGAGACTGTAGTGCCGCTGCCTAGGCACCATTCACCTCTTAGCAAAGCGTATGACGTATACCCGTCTTCATCATCCTCGGTTACCCAGTGTACTCATTCCGTTCTACTCCACTATACCCTGGGTTAATCTATGGGGGAGACACGTTTTCAAGTTATCCACCCTTGATGCTTGTGCTATTTTTATCGACCAATCCCATAAGCTGTTATTTGAAAAGGAAATTGCCAAAGGGAAGTTACTCTCTTCTGACAGTGTTAGGAGTTGGCCTATTCTAAAAGCGTAATTATATGTTGTTATATTATTGAAAACCAAACGTTCATTTAATCATGTAGAGTCATTAGTTTTATTGAGAATTGTGTGTTCGTTCTCCGAATTTTATGTACACGTGATATCACAGATAAGTAATTAGGAATTAAATTACCGATTATACGTTCATTAATAATAAACATAACAAAACAACATATTATTATTATTATCTCAAACAAAGAACGAATAGTAATAATGAAAACAAAAGTGAAACATATAGATGCTATACATATTTGAAATCAAAAACACATACTATAGATTTTGATAATACAATTAAATATAAATAAATTATTAATATATACATTACTTACATAAATCAATCAGTAAATGGACATGGATATGGTTATCTACCCTTATAAAAAAGTAGGCGAAACGATTAGTTTGTAAACTGTTTTCTGATTGATTCGTACAATATAGCTACATTCTAGCAATTTGAAATCGTGGAAGCCCTATAGATTAACCCAGGGTATAGTGGAGTAGAACGGAATGAGTACACTGGGTAACCGAGGATGCGTCTTCATTACCCCATCCGGTAAGAACACCATGAGCATTGATGATATTACAGTTATTTTCCTCCTGTATATATTTTGTACAAGGACTACAGTACATTGTTGACGAGTGTGACAGGGTTAAATTGACAAGATTAAAATATTTATTCTACTGTAAGCCCGTGAAAGTTGATATGCAGATTGTTTAAATGTTTACGTATCTAGAGATTCAAGTATTGATTAAAGGGAATCTTCCGATAATCTCGCTTTAAATGAAGTTCAACTTTTCTGCACCGAGTGGTGCTTAAATGACATTCAACTTTTCTGTACTGAGTGGCGCTTAAATGACGTTCACCTTGAGTGGTCTGTTAGCCTTGAAGCCGGGCTTACACCATGCAGTGAGCAATTCGGGCCATTTTGTCCCGAAACCGGCGCTACCACCTACTCCTTTATCTAATTCAATTAACAATTTGTTTTACGTACTCATACTAATATGTACACTGTACCTTGTGTTATCGTACCAACCGAGCAACTAGACGCTGTCCCTGTCCGTCTCCCCCCCCCCCGTCAACCAAGTCGAGTGGTCGAGTGGTCTAACGCGCGCGCTTTAGATCATTAAGATCCGTCTCTCTCTCTCTCTCTCTCTCTCTCTCTCTCTCTCTCTTGTTATCTCCCTCGAGTGATTTCGCGCCAATAATGGCGACAAAGGGTAGCGTCAAGTGTTGACCTTTACAAGAGGTTATAAATATTGAAGTACAGCTGAAGAGGAATTTCATTGATAAACAGTGTTTGAGTAAAGATATCAATTCTCTTGAGAAATAATAAAAAGTTTATTTAGTAAGATTAAACCGCACCTTATTTCGGTTGTTATGGTCAAAACATGCGCGCTACAAAAGAGACCCATCGGTAGATTTTCGTGGCATGAGAAACCACGGTAACCCTTTACAATAGTGTAAACATTGTTTAAAATATTAGATCCTTATATAGTATGAGGTCTTGAGTTCGATCCCTGTCTAAAAATGTTCTTCGGGATCAACAATCTAGTGTTTCTATGGCAACTGTGTTGGACGGAGGGTTTGACAAGGAAAGAGAGGGAGATGGAGATGGGTTTAACGACCACTCGACAAAAACTAGGTCATTTAGGGACTTTAGCGGTGGGAGGATACCGGAGGTCCCCGAGAAAACCCACTAGGCTGGACATGCGACCACACCCCTTGTCCGTACATAAGCCGTAGTCGCGTTGTCGGAGAATAATGTTTGTCATAGCACATGGTATGGAGTTCATTTCATTTCGAGCAGACTTGTTGTACATTCTGTCAGCCTTTGTATCGGTGAATATTTATGATTTTGAGGCAGAAGGAGTCCAGTTGGTTACCGTCCATGAGGGGTGCTCACGTGGCTAAGTGGGTATACCCACTCGCTTGCCTTGAGGTCAGGTGTTTGATCCCTGGCATTGGCCGATAAAGTTCATCTAGATTTTCCGACGTGGTTTCCCCTTGTCATGGCAGAGGGCGTGGCAAGGACAGCTGTCTAGTTTTTCAGATAGAACGGAAAATCGAAATCTCGTGTACACATTGGCGTGCATGTAAAATATCCTTTGGCAGTTGGAAAACAATATAAGAGTAGTCCATAGTGCCGCTGCCCGAACAAAATTTCCTTCATAGCACAATGTATTGTGTATGCCCGTCTTCATTAGCCCAGGAAGGGAAATCACCCTTAGGTGCCTTTGTAGGCATATCGCTTCGTATTCAGTTGAGCCGTATGGGTATATCATATTTTTCTTTTGTATTTTCAGGAAATGTTCAAGGGCGTTGATCAAAATCAAGATAATAAAATAACACTAGATGAATTTTTAAATGAGATGGGAAAAGTCAATCCTAAAGATTTACAGTAAGTAGGGCCTAATAGTAGGCCTATATAGTTTTTGCCTTGCTCTCGATTATGAAAGTCGCTGAATTAGGAACTAACAACCTCAATATCAGGGCCCTGTTTCTCGAAACCTTAACCAGAATAAAATCCCAATTTTAGTAGATAGTACCATTTGATTGGCTAAGCACTAAAGTCAATCTAACATCATCCAATCAAATTACTAAAATTTGGATTTTATCTTGCATAAAATGTTGTGAAACAGGCCCCAGCATTGTGCCATTTCCGGTGTCATTGTAATTTATGCTTGCTTAAAACACGGAAATATATGCCTGTTTAGAAACAAAGAATTACAAATTATTTTTCTGGAAATGGTAGCTCTTAATAGGTGAAAATTGTTGTGTAATTGATAAAAGGACAATATTGGTGCCAGTCATTATCACATATGTGATAGAACTGGTTAAACACGTTCCTAATATAATTTTAACACAAGAGATCATTGCTGCGGTAGATGAGTAATAAAGGTTTCAACAATCAGAAGTGACGAACGCAAAAGGAAAACACGAGTAATCCCTCTATATAACTGACTGAAGTGACGAGGGATAACAGATAATATGGCCGAATGTCAGCTGTATGTTGAGATAGATTAAATATTGACAATGTGCTATAGATTAAATATTGACAATGTGCTATAGATTAAATATTGACAATGTGTTATAGATTAAATATTGACAATGTGTTATAGATTAAATATCGGCAATGTGTTATAGATTAAATATTGACAATGTGTTATAGATTAAATATTGACAATGTGTTATAGATTAAATATCGGCAATGTGTTATAGATTAAATATCGGCAATGTGTTATAGATTAAATATCGGCAATGTGTTATAGATTAAATATTGGCAATGTGTTATAGATTGAATATCGGCGTTATAGATTAAACATTGACAATGTGTTATAAAAGATATGTTGCCCGACAACGGCGATTTCGCCTAGCATTCATAGAATTCCATCTGTTATGGGGTCTTTTACGTGGGTTCTCAGTTGTTCGTCCCATCCAAACGACAAAACGCCTCTTCCATAGAAACTGTCTCGGCCAACACCGGGGTCCAACCATGGAACTAGCTGTGAGTCAACATCGTAAATCTAGCCTACGTCTATGTAGTTGCAGGAGGACCGCACTACACAAAAAACAGATAATAGACATGACAGAAAATAGACATTGCAAAAAATAAACAAATATCAAATCATGGAAACGATGTAATGCTTGTGTGGAGTCATTCGGCAAACCTCGACAGATTCCGGTACTCTCCGTAACCTTCATCTAGACTCGGATGTATGATAGTCATTGATATGTACCTACGACCATACATTTGCGATGCGGCTTATCGACTACCGATTTACTCTAACAGGAAAACGTTCCGCTTTTACAAAAAAGTCCCAAAATCTGGTTAAGCCGCCCACACCCGTTGTAGGAGTCTTCCACACGACTTAGTATAATTTCTGGACACATAATGTATTTGTAAATAGTATAGTTTTTCTGCGTGGTCACCCTTTCTTTCGGTAAATAAACAACAAAGTAAAAAAATTCTGGATATTGTAATACGTTTTTTGGAGTCGTCCACACGATGTATTTTTAATTAGTATAATTTTTTTCTGCGTGGTCACCCTTTCTCCCGGCAAATAAACAACAAAGTAAATCGTTTTATTCCATAAATAACAAATTCATTAACAAATTCATAAACAAATTTAGTTGTGGACGACATCACTAATAGTTGTTGACGACATCACCAATGCCTTGTGGACAACTCCACCAACGGTTGTGGACGACTTCGCTTGTGGAGGACTTGACTGGCACCCATCTCCCGGGGGCAACCATGTTTATCCGGGTCCTTTAAAATAGTTCCAAAATGGCGGACTACATCATACAGCCGAGTCTAGATATAGGGCACCGGAATCTGTCGAGGTTTGCCGAATGGTGTGGAGTGTGTTAAATATTGTGTTCTTCATTGCAGGAGAGCAGATTTAGAAAGAGCTTTCGAGATGATCGATCAAGACAAGAACCGAACACTAGACGCTGGAGAGTTGAAGAAATTATTTGTCACGTGCGGTCACAAAGTTTCAGATGATCATATCAAATCTATTATCAAGCAACTCGACAAAGATGGCGACGGTCAAATCAACTTCGATGAATTTTTGAAATTATTTTAAATATATTTAGTCTATTAAAACTGGTGGGAGTTCTTGACCTTTACCAAGGAGTCGGGATTTCGAGACTAGAGTGATTTCCCTTTCCAATAGTTAGATTATCTCCCTTTGTGAACTAACGTTTCAGCAAGACGCATTGAACGTTTTTGTTTCGAACATAATTAGCTCCATTCTTTCGCGTGGTGCGATCTGCTGTCATAATACGGTAGTTTTTGTGTCCACCAAAGGGAGACAACCTCAAATTTTGGAAGGGTTTTCTAACTAATGATTTTGTACCACATTGGGTTTACTCATTTTAATTTCATTCAGTCATAAAAACAAAGAGTAATATTATGCTTAAAATTTAAAATTTACTTTAAAAAAAACAATTTAAAATTTACTAAAATAAAATTTAAAATTAACTAAAATTAAATTTAAATTCACTAAAATTAAATTTTAAATTGACTAAAATAAAATTTTACTTTACAAACTGGAATGATTTCCTATTATTTTGAGCGTTTGATGGTCACAAATCACAGAACTAAAGTCATGTAATTACAATTTATATTTAAATTACACAACAATTACAATTTATATTTATATTAAACATCAATTAAAATTTATTTTTTAATTACACAATTACAATTTATATTTAAATGACACAACAAATACAATTAAAATGCCACAGCAATTACAATTTATAATTAAATGACACTACAATTACAATTTATATTTACAATTTGAATGACGCAACAATTACAATTTATATTTAAATGTCGCAACAATTACAATTTATATATAAATATATTAAATATTATATTTGAATTAAACATCAATTGCAATTTATATTGAAATATATTAAAATTTATATTTAAATGACGCAACAATTACAATTTATAGTAAAATTACACAACAATTACAATTCATATTTGAATTAAACATCAATTATAATTTTAATTGTATTTATATTCATATATTGCCATTTTTATTTAAATATTTTGGGAAATTTTGGGAATTTCACAATAGTTATTCCAACATTGACATCAATGGTCATCAAGTTTTTAGTTTTTATTATCATGTTGTTGGAATTATTATGTATTATAATCTTTTAAGTATTATTATTGTTGAATATTTATTTTATTCTATTTTCAATATTAAGTTAGACAGACAGACAGGGAAGCTTGGCTTCAGCTTAATTCAGTAATAACTCTTTGGAGAGTGCATTTAATATCATTTTTAGAAAATAGTTTTTAAACACGATTATTCAGAGTTTAGCCAAAAAGTATAAATTTTAAACTGAATGATGTAATGCTTTTTTAATCATAAATATATTATATGGTTCAACTCTCTTGTTTTTCTTTCTATGAATAGTATATAAGATAAGAAGGATGTCCCAACCAGTTTCCGGCCTCCTCAAGTAATATGCGATATGTATGAACATTGTTATACTACTATTTACCAATCCCCCCACCCCCATCCCAGTCAGAAACCAGTTTTTTGTGTGTCGCTAAAAATGCCCCTCAATGCAGCCCGTTAGGAAGGATTTTAGTTGTGGGTCAAGAAAACAGGGGGAGGTAGACCTGGAGAATAGCCTTGGTGAGGGGAGGATCTTAAAGCAGTAGTCATATGATGCACTCACTGCATAAGCCGAGAAAGTTCATTCCCATTTTTCGGCGTGGTTTCATCTTGTCAGTAATGCAGGACGGAGGGCCTGACAAGGACAACTGCCTAGTCGTTTGGATGAGACGAAAAACACATTGGTGTGCACGTAAAAGATCCCCTGGAATTCGATAAAAGGGTATGCTGTGGTGCTGCTGGCCGGACAAAATTTCCCTAAAAACACTGTATGGCGTATGTCGTCTTCATTAGCCCAGTTCGGAGCGAAACAGTAGGACGTTACACCCCATTTCATTTCTGATACACTGGCGTATTGTCCTGGATGTGTTAACCTGGGGCGCTTTGGTTGATTTCATCACACAATCTATGCAGTTCATCTGCGTAATATGCACCATTGATGGTGGCGTCTTCCTTTATTTAGATTATCTATTATGATTTCGCCCTCGGAGTTCCGGAAAACGAGAGCTATCATAACCTTGCCATGTTTGAATTTTATGAGCCTTACAGTCGCCATGTGCTTCCACTGCTTATTATCTTTTTATGACCGAGAACAGGCCCTAACCTTAATAACCGACATTTTAATTCCTACATCGACGATGTTAGTCGAAAACACCGAGTATGCTTTTAGAAACCATGTGCTTCGGGTGTACAAAGCAGTAGGCGAGTCCTGTCCCAAAATTATCACGTGAGCGTTTTAAATGGACGACATTAAGGGCAGTGATTTATTTTCGAACTATGACGTAGATGGATCACTGCGTGCACCTTGTCCAAATATTTCTGCAATGTCTGATAAAAGATCGGTGGTGGGACAAAAGGTACAATGATAAGTAATGCAGCAAGCCTAATGGAAGGAGTGGAAGGCCCTATCTTTAGTAAGGCAAGTAATGTCATAAGCCCGATAGAAGGAGTGGAAAATCAGTACCTCCCATGGTAAGCAACGTAGCTAGCATGATGCAAGGAGTGGAAGGCCCTATCTTTAATAAGGCAAGTAATGTCATAAGCCCGATAGAAGGAGTGGAAAATCAGTACTTTCTCGGGTTAAGCAACGTGGTTAGCATAATGGAAGGAGTGTGAGGCCCTAACGTTCTCGGGGTGAGAATCGGGGTAAGCATAATGGAAGGAGTGGAAGGCCCTAACGTTCTCGGGGTAAGAAAAGGGGTAAGCATAATGGAAGGAGTGGAAGGACCTAACGTTCTCAGGGTAAGAAACGGGGTAAGCATAATGGAAGGAGTGGAAGGCCCTAATGTTCTCAGGGTAAGAAAAGGGGTAAGCATAATGGAAGGAGTGGAAGGCCCTAATGTTCCCAGGGTAACAATTAGTTTCTACAAAAGAACAAAACATTGAAATTTTAGAGAATTTATTTCCATTAGTATTATAAATTTCCTGTAAAACAATTTCAATTTCTTCTCAAGAACATTCGAATCACAGATTCTGTACAGCATTGTATCATAATTCCACTCAATCACGATTTCTTTTGGAATATTTAAATTTTGATTTCAATAAAACGGAATGATATACAAATAACCTTGAAGTAAAATTTGTAACACTTTAATAATGGATGAAATAAAAATATTTATAATATGGATTAAACCAAAAAACCCAAAAGGGTGTAGTAGGATTATAAACAACGAATACATTATGCATTGACAGTACGAAAATACAATATAACAAACCACAAACACCCCTTCACCAATATAATAATGTGGACTGACCAAGTGGCAAATTATCGGACATTTTGAAATCCGAAAAAAAGATTACTTTTAATGATAGTGGTTGAGTTAAACATTATGAAGTTCATAACTATGGAAGACAAAATGGGACAATATTCACGATTCTTGTTTCTTTATTGCCCCATTTGGTCTTCCATACATAACACCTTCATCCTTTATTGTTTGTTTGGTCAAACCATTAAGGGCAATTAGCCAGAGCATTGTGTTTTGTAGCCAAAGCTTTGATAAAAGGGCGATGTGGCTGTCTTCTACACTACAGACACTTTTTAAAACTATGTACAACTTTGATTATCTATGATTTCAACAAAGCATTCAGCTCTTTAAGACAGATTTTTCCGTCGCCACTTTTGTCTGCCTCGCTGATATATTGGTCGATCTGTTCATCGCTGAGGTCACAACCTAAATTCCTAAAGAGGTCCCTGACTTCATCGGCCTCTAATACTCCACTGCCGTCAACGTCAATTTTTTTAAACACAAGATTCAGGTTCGCCTTTCTGTAAAAGAGAGATAAATGCAAATTGGGTTTAACGTCCCCTCAACACAAACTATGGTACAATTTTATTTCTATAAACGCGTACATAGTATACGGGCTAGACAGTGATTTAGAGAGAGAGAGAGAGAGAGAGAGAGAGAGAGAGAGAGAGAGAGAGAGAGAGAGAGAGAAGGAGAGAGGGAGAGAGAGGGGGGGGGGGGTAACATCTACTCGGCACACATTAGGTCATTTCGGGACTAATATATGGTTTAATTTATTGCAATAATTCGCATGCATGCGCTTAGGGGTCTTTAGCAGTGGAAGGAAACCGGAGGAGCAGGAGAAAACCCACGAGGTTGGACAGGCGACCTTACTCCTTGCAATTTTGTCTAATTTAATAGAAGGCCACGCCATCACTTGAGTCTGGAATGGGCTGGTATAATAGACTTACCGGGCCGGGTGTGCTGGATTCACTCGACACTGTCACCCGCAAATTCATTAACTATAATCAGATATGCCACCAAATCGCATATTTGGGGTTCATTTTCCAAATTCCCCGGCCCCAACCCGCCCCTAACTCCTTGTCACGTATAACCGGGGATTCGAAAACTCGCCAGTTGACTCAATGACAGGCTTTGTGGTACAGCGCGCACTGCTAACCATTCGGCGATCCCCCCATCCCCGAACACGTCACAGATACGGATTATGACCTATTATATATAGTGTACAATTCAAGATGTAAACAATTATAGACCCTAAACAATCCGTGATATCACGTGGTTCGTTCGTTCGTTCCTGGGGTTTTACGTCCACTTCCTCCTGAGGTTTTGAGTGTTTTGACTATCAGACAAACAAGGCACTGGCATTCTACCCGAGCAGCAGCAAAATATTTAATGATCCAGACAAACGAGGACTTACATGGCTTCATTTCGAGGAAGTTTATTCAAACAGTTGTCGATAAATTCCTCGCGAGTAACTTGACTGTCGGAGTTAGAATCAGCTCCGCAGAACATCTCCTGAAAATAGAAAATAAAACAGACATGTAGAGAAAGACATTACCTTCACTGACAATGGTCGGGAGCCGTAGTGACTCAGTGATTGATGCGCTGACTGTCTAACCAGGTCAGGGCTTCGATCCCGGAGTTGGCCGAGAGAGAGAGAGAGAGAGAGAGATGAGGTTTAACGTCCAGTCGTCAGAAACTTTGTTATTTCGGGACTAATACATGGTTTAATTTTATTTCAATAATTCTCTTGCGATTAGGGATCTTTAGCAGTGGGAGGAAATTAAAGGACCTAGAGAAAACCCACGAGGTTGGACAGGCGATCATACTCTTTGTCACGTAAACCGAGGATTCGAAACCACGCCAGTTGACTCAATGACAGGCGTTATGATACAGCGCGAACGTGCTAACCATTCGGCCATTCAACCCCCCGTCTAACAAAGAGGTATCCCTGGGTTGGCCGAAAATATTGCCCGGGATTCTCCAACGTGGTTTACCTTTGGCAGTGGTGCAGAACGGGGGCCTGGGGCCCGTTTCACGAACTTTTAACTTAGATAAAATTCAAATTTTAGTAATTTGATTGGATAATATTTGATTGATTTTAGTGCTTCGCCAATCAAAATTGAAGTATCTCCCAAAATTTGGATTTTATCTTTAGTTAAGATTTCAAGAAAAGGGTCCCTGGCAAGGAATACGCCTAGTTGTTCGAAGCGGGACAAAAAATACAACAGAGGTTGTGTGTACACGTTGGCGTGCACGTAAAAGAACCATTAATGTCAATGCATGTCAATGGTGTATGCCCATCTTCATTATCCCGGTCGAGTTCAGAAAAGTAGGTTAAACCCCATTTTTTATTGATATTAGAGAACACTATAACAGTATACTTGAGCATACTGTCACCGTACACGTCACTGTCTATCACGATTAGATCTCTTCATTCTAAAACCAGTTTGGCGTCACGTGACAACCCACCTACTATATATATATATACATTGTTTACTGGTGATGAGGCTAGACCTCGGGCGACTAATTCATAATAATTCACATTCTTTTCGCAATTTCACACATAATATAGAGAAGTCGCTCTTGTGCGACAATTTTCAAAATAAAGGAGCGGCAATAGGTTCACCATAATGGCATAGTGTAGGTTGCCAGCACGCAGAGAAATGGGACTGTATGCTTTACCCTTCGAAATCCAGGGGGTCACGTGGCTAAGTGGGTAAGACGCTGGCTCGCTATCCTGGAGGCCGGGGGTTCGATCCCTGCATTGGCCGAGCAAGTTCATACAAATTTTCAGGCGTGGTTACCCCTTGTCGGTGTTGCAGGACGGAGGGCTTGACAAAGACAGCCATCTAGCCGTTCGATGGGACGAAAAACGAGGACCCATGTACACATTGGCGTGCACGTAAAAGATCCCTTGATAATTGTAATTCGATATAAGTGTAGGCCGTAGCGCCACTGCCCGGGCAAAATTCTCCCTCAAAGCACACTGTATGGCGTATGCCCGTCTTCATTAGCCCAGTTTAGGAGCAGAACAGTAGGACGCTAAACCCCATTTCATTTCATTTCCATCAAAATTCCAGAAGGGATATCGAACGAGTCACACTGTATGGCGTATTCCGGTCTTCATTAGCTCAGTTTAGGAGCAGAACAGTAGGACGTTAATCCCCATTTCATTTCCATCAAAATTCCAGAAGGGATATAGTACGAGTTATCGCCCATTGTATTATAGGTTCAGGTGTTCTGATTACTATATACAATACAGGTATTTTAATACCCTCCTCTCCCTTTATAATACATTCTTTATTTTAATAATCCATCTTTTGTTCTCTCCCTTTTCTCACGACCACATCTATCACAGACGTCAAACCTGACCTTTGTTGACCCCTAAACGCCGGTCAGGTGGACAATGGCTACAACTTCCTAAATTCCTAGACCTTAGAATATACCGTGAAAATCAAGGTACTTGCTTTGCGTGTAAAAAAAGAGTGATAAAAATGGGGTTTAACATCCACTCGACACAAACTATGTAATTTCGGGACTAACATATTTTTAATTTTATGTCAACAATTCGCTTGCGCGTGGATTCTTTAGCAGTAGGGGGGGGGAGGACCCACGAGGTTAGACAGGCGACCCTACTCCTTGTCACGTACAACCGGAGATTCGAAACCACGCCAGTTGACTTAATGTCAGGCTTTATGATACAGCGTGCACGTGCTAACCATTCGGCCATCCACCCATCCCCTTTTGCGGGTAAGGGGCCAGGCCAAATACTTGACTGGTAGAAGTAGTATGTCATTTAATTTGTATGATAACGCCATTAGAATAATCTAAATGATAAATAGCGAAAAAATACCAAGAGCAAGTTGTTATCTACTAATAAGTCCGGATGTTTCCTTCCTATCGTTGTTTTATTTGGGTTTTAGAACGGAGAATGGTTTCGTTTCTAAGGTTTAGTTGGACACGTAGACCAAATTTACGAGCTTGTAATGGGAATACGTAACTGATATGCGTCGTCCTTAATCGTTGCATGGTGAAAAATCTTCCTACACACCCAATTATGGGTTGAACCGTATGAAAATGAAAATGAAACTAGGCTAATGAAGACATGTGCTATAGAGATGATGTGCACGGACTGTGGAGTCTTCACCAAATCCATGATCTCCTGGATAGTAGGCCAGCACCGGAAGAGTGAATGAAATGCGGTTTAACGTTCTACTTTACTTCGGTAGAAGATGGCCCCTGTCTCACCCCACCCCTCTCCAACAAACAAAGAAGTTATAATCTTGTTGTGTAACCAAAAAAGGGCCGACGGAAGCAATTCTTGAAATTGGGGGGGGGGGGGGGCTTCCATCCTAAGTCCCTATAGGCGAGGCTCCAGGGGACGCGATAATCTGAAGAAAAGAGTACTTGCGGCCTTCTATACAATGTATGTAGTATCATGTTTGTTCTAAAATATGTTTTTTTATATATATATATCATGTCCCATTATATCCCACACCCAAGATAAATAAGGAATGTGAGAGTGTAAGTGGATTGACAAGTTCTATTGTTGTAAAAACAACATGGTGAATATAAATATATACATATGTATACATGTACGATACGCCCACTTAACACAAACTATGTCATTTCGGGACTAACATTATATAAGATATGACATGTGTCTTGCCATATTCAATAAATTGGGATCTTATAATTAGCAGTGAGGGTGTATTTCATTTCGGGACTAATTATATAAGATACGACATGTGTCTTGCCATATTCAATAAATTGGGGTCTTATAATTAGCAGTGAGGGTGTATTTCATTTCGGGACTAATTATGTAAGATATACGACATGTGTCTTGCCATATTCAATAAATTGGGGTCTTATAATTAGCAGTGAGGGTGTATTTCATTTCGGGACTAACACATGTAAGATATACGACATGTGTCGTGCCTCATTCAATAAATTGGGGTCTTTAGCAGTGAGGGTGTATTTCATTTCGGGACTAACACATGTAAGATATGACATGTGTCGTGCCTCATTCAATAAATTGGGGTCTTTAGCAGTGAGGGTGTATTTCATTTCGGGACTAACATATGTAAGATATGACATGTGTCGTGCCTCATTCAATAAATTGGGGTCTTTAGCAGTGAGGGTGTATTTCATTTCGGGACTAACATATGTAAGATATATGACATGTGTCGTGCCTTATTCAATAAATTGGGGTCTTTAGCAGTGAGGGTGTAATTCATTTCGGGACTAACACATGTAAGATATGACATGTGTCGTGCCTCATTCAATAAATTGGGGTCTTTAGCAGTGAGGGTGTATTTCATTTCGGGACTAACATATGTAAGATATATGACATGTGTCTTGCCATATTCAATAAATTGGGGTCTTAAGCAGTGAGGGTGTATTTCATTTCGGGACTAACATATGTAAGACATACGACATGTGTCGTGCCTTATTCAATAAATTGGGGTCTTTAGCAGTGTTGACTCACTAACCAGAAGGTTATCAATCCCGGAGTTGGTCGAGACAGTTCCCCGGAATTTTCAGCGTGGTTTTCACCATGTCAGTGATGCAGGACGGAGGACCTGGCAAGGACAGTGTCTAGTAGTTTAGATGGGACGAAAAACCGACGTCCAGTATACACGTTGACATGTAAGCTACGTAAAAGAACCCTTGACCGTTGGAATTCGATATAAGAGTATAAGGCCGTAGTGCCGCTGTCCGGGTAAAATATCTGTCATATAGTGTATGACGAATGTCTGACTTCATTAGCTCACTCGGTGCAAGAAGAGTAGGACGTTAAACCTCGTTTCATTTTATTTCAGTGATTTAGGCCTACCCTGGATAACCCTTTAAATGTGATCCCATATATATTTCAGTGATGATGTTTATTAAACAGTAACCTTGACATCCCATATTTTATTCCCAACATATAAACTGCTGTGGAAGCTATACGTATTGTATATAATTAACAGTACTACACGCTCTGATAGACTTCAATCAATAATAGATATTATAGCCTACTGTTCAAATAACTTTCTTTCAAATTAATATTATCTATTATATTACTTTTAGTTTTGAAGTTAAACTATTTAGCTTTAATTTCTTTGTTATGAAGAGCAAAATTGTTAACAGGCTTAAGCCTAATGGTTCACCTTTGAAAATAAAGATATTATTATTATCCTTCTCTCTCACACTAACAAATACTGAAATGTTATTTTAACAGGGTCAACTGAATGAATGTAAGTGTGATTAATGTTGAAACTATTTTGTTATGTGTGAATTTTATTGTAAGCCTACTCTATACAGACTTTTATCTATATATATATACTATTTATTGATTTCAATATTAAACCTATTCTCTTTAACTCGACACACTGCTACTGCTATTAAACATAAACTTCAGTTCAAATTTAATTAAACGTAAACTCCATATTATCATTGAGAGAGCGAACTCGGTCTAACTTACAGGAGAGAGAAATGGGGTTTAACCGTTTAACGACCATTCGACACAAAATAGGTCATTTCGGGACTAACATATGGTTTTCAATTTTATTTCAATAATTCGCTTGCGCGTAGTGAACTTTAGCAGTGGGAGGAAACCGGAGGATCCGGAGAAAACATAAGAGGGTGTACAGGCGACCCCGCTCTCTGTCACGCACAACCGAGGATTCGAAACCACGTCAGTTGACTCAATGACATGCTTTTTGACACAGCGCGCACGTGCCTCCCCCCGCCCCCTTAACTTACCGGAGCCTATATATTTTCTTTACTTCAATAACTCAATTTAAATGGGCATAGGGTGTAGCCTACTATGGGGGAATTGTCAATAGTCGTTTTGGGTGCACGCCAGTCGGGACCTCTGTTTTTCGTTCTCACTCAAACGATGTTTTTTTTATCAAGCCCTGAGTCCTGCACCACTGACGAGAGAGAGAGAGAGAGAGAGGGAGAGAGGGAGAGAGAGAGAGTAATGGAAGTGCCTCCAAACTGTTGACGGTTAAAGTCTCTCTTCCCATAATAAATTATGCACTAAAATTCATTAGAATTACTGGACGATCTTATCTAAATATACCGATTACAATCAATCATTTTCCCTGCACGAAATCCGGGTCCTTGGTGTAAATAGGGGAATTCTTATCTTGATGTTCAACTTGTTTACCCGGGATATTCGTCGTGCACTAATTTAGGACTTCGAATTTTGTCTAATGGTTTGGATTGTTCGTACTTGGTTTTATTTTATTATAATTGTGGCTAAGCTTGACATTTGCTTGGTTTCAGACCGGAAGTAGTATAGGCGATTGTTGTTAGGGTTCGGGTTAGTATTCCCCAAAATTATCATTTATATAAATGGGCCATTTTGGACTCCGGAAACAACCGAACCTCCCAAACCGGCCTACAATTAGCATCTCCCATCATTTATATAAAGCGGCCATTTTGGACTCCGGAAACACCCGAACCTCCCAAACCGGCCTACAATTAGCATCTCCCAATACGATTGTCAAGACCTGACTGTCACCAAGTCTCAATCATACAGTAACCCATCTTCAATAGGAGGCATGATCACGCTTTAACTACGTACATCTTATCCAAGCACTTCACGTACTGATACCCTGCATATTTCGGCACTAATTTCGAATGGATATACACAGATTCCACGATCGTTGCGAATACCAAGTCTCACGCTTTCAGGATAGATGACCTGACATCAAGTCTCGATCATACAGTATAATAGTTAGGGCCTGACACCAAGTCTCGATGATACAGATATGTAATAGTTATGGCCTGAGTGGAGCGAGAGAGAGAGAGAGAGAGAGAGAGAGAGAGAGAGAGAGAGAGAGAGAGAGAGAGAGAGAAAGGGTTTAACATCCACTCAACACAACAAGGTCTTTTCGGGACTAACATATGGTGAAATTGTTTTCGTATTTAAACGGGCACCAGCAGATGTTACACTTTTAATTGTTGTTGATGAACGAAGTCCATTACTACAGTTGTCCATTCATTAATAAACCGTTATAAATATAAATGCTTATAAATAATTATCTACATGGCTACATGATTTTATAAACCATTCTCTATGATTCATTCTGGCTATATTTGAAAAGGTCGGTTTATAAACTTGCGAGGGAGAGAGAGAGGGAGAGAGAGAGAGAGAAGAGAGAGAGAGAGAGAAGAGAGAGAGATGGGGTTTAACGTCCACTAGACACAAACTAGGTCAATTCGGGACTAACATTTGGTTTAATTTTTATTCCAATAATTCGCTTGCGCGTAGGGGTCTTTAGCAGTGGGAGGAAACCGGAGTGCCCGGAGGAAACCCACGAGGTTGAGAAGGCGCCCCTATCTCCATGCCACATACGCTCACACAAGGGCTCGAAAGCACAGTCGCAAGCCAGAGGTGGACGGCCAGCTAGAGGTCGAAGCGCGGCACTCTAGCCTACTAGGCCATCCCAACCCCCCTGAGTGTTGCGAAGTTTCGATCATACAGTAGCTATACGATAGCTAAACTCTGACATTTATCAATTCTAGATCATACAGTAATGTTACAGTTTTAAAACAAAAACTTTTACCAAGCCCCTTACAATAATATGATAGTTGAAGTCTGGTGGAGTGAAGGCCGGTGATAGCAACGGACGGTCACATTTCAATTAGCGCGGATGATACAAACTGAGTTGGTAAACTTTTTTTTTTCTCATTCAATTCAAGTATTTCTATACCATGGTCGCAGTACAAGATTTTTTTACGATAAGTTTGATGTCAATGAATACAGAGATTTATTCAAACGCCTTGAATCCTCGCTTCACTGAGTAATAAAATTGCATGAACAAGCAAACTGTTATAAAAGGGACCGAGAATGATATTTTATGGGTGTTCGGATTTTTTTCACACAGATGTGTGTCGGTATTCAAATTGCCATTACATCGATTGTGAATAGGGTATTTTATCTATAAAATCAGCGACTACTCGAGTCGAGAACGTTTCCACCGCACACACGTCGCTTTGATCACGGTCGGAAGACTAATCCGGGGTCGTTATAGCCAGTTGGAAATGAAATTGACCAGTCGTAATCCGTAACATTGAGTTGCTGGTATAACTGATTACAGAAGGAATTTGCTCCTGTTAAAATATAGTCTCATTCGGGAGTTGTCCGTAATACTGAGTAGGTCGTTAAACGAGATTGCACTGTATTTGAAAAATTCTACATATTTTGTTTCAAATACTATTATAGGAAGAGCGACTAGCTCTTTATCCGAATCTTACATCTTGTAGCAACACATTAAGGACGCCATCTCGGTCTGACGGGGTGTAAACGAACGCATCAAACGTCATTGTTGAAAATATGTCCATCAATTCAAATGTTTAATACAATATGTATGGATAAAATAAGTGGGATCGGTTGACCGCCCGTCTCCTATAAATTATATTCGTCAAGTTCGTCTATATAAATACGAAATTCTTTCATTCGCACTTCACCGACACAAATTGCAGCCAGTGACCCACAAAAATTCATAATGAACTCATGAATGACCGCTAGTGTTTACGTTGGAGCGTCAGAAATAACCCCACTTTACAAATTTTGTGTCCAAGCACGTTGTCGACCCATATCAATTGTATTGAATATAAAAGCGATAATGTTCATTAGACAATCCCGTATTGAACCTCTGAATATATTCCACTGTTATTTAAGGTTAAGTAAATTTTCTAACAGTTAATTTGCTTGCGCTTGAAAAGGGGGGTTAAGACGGGTTTTTTTCACAAGTTTCAAGGTAACCTCGATTTGTATGTAAAGCGCGATTGTATCAAGAATATAATTATTCTACTAAATGAAATGAAATTGGGTTTAACGCCTTACTGTTCTGCTCCGACTTTTCTAACGAAGACGGGAATAATGTATCCTATGAAGTGTTCTATGAGGGAAATTTTCCCGGACAGCGGGGCTATGGCCTATTTTCGAATTCCAACTGTTAAGGGTTCTTTTACGTGCACGCCAAAGTGTAAACGGGGCCACGGTTTTCGTCCCATCCGAACGACTATACTTTATCAATTGCTAGGCCCTCCGTCCTACACCACGGACAGGAGGGAACCTCTCCGTCCCTGGAGTCGAACACAGGACCTCCAGGTTAGCATGGCAACGTTCTACTGACTGAACCACCGTGGCTCCCTCAAATAAATGAAGATTGCCAGTTCGGTCATAACACAATGGAATGCAACTGCAAAATGGGGTTTAACAACTGCCTCAATCCTCAGTGACAAAAATGTGTCTTTAACGAATTTTAATAATTTGTATTCAATAAAATCGAAGACTAGTTTGAGGAATGGATTCTAAATTTGATTTTCGTATCCTAATTTGTTTTGAAAACAGTTTAACTTTTAAAATACGAAACTATCAACGATGATGTAAGTTTTCAAATATCAACAATAGCTTTGTATACCGCTGTAAATATCACGACAAACTTGTATAATTTAAATGGCCAACTACCAGTAATTGTTTCCTGTCTCGGGTACAAATAGTTTACAGATTCATTGAAATTTAAAGTCAAAGTTGAAACCAATTTGAACATGAAACAGCAACTGTCGACTTATCTCTGTTCAGGTCTCCTTCCCCCGAAGGAGCCATGGTGGCTCAATGAGTAAGATACCAGCTCACTAAGCAGGGGGTTATGTTTTCGATCCCGGTCATGACCAAGACAGTTCCTCGAAATGTTTAAGGGGGTTGTTGTGGTGTAGGATACAGGGACTGACATGGGGATGCAGAAAAGTAAAAAAGGTAAACTCCATTTTATATCTATTCATTACCTTGGCCTGGCATGTGCCCCTTGACTCCCGCGAACACCCTCCTCTAGTGTAACTCATCGCGGAGTCGCGATGGCTCTGTCCTAAGTGGAAACCATGAAGACACCCCAGTTTAAACGAAGAGGTCGAGACAGTATGTGGGAAGAGAGAGGGGGGCGAGGGAGAGAGAGATATGGGGTTTAACGTCCACCCAACACAAACTAGGTCATTTCGGGAATAACATATGGTTTAATTTCAATTAAATAATGCGCTTGCGCGTTGGGGTCTTTAACAACAACCGGGGATTCGAAACCTCGCCAGTTGAGTCATGAGACAGTATGCTGAACAAGCCTTAATAACAATAATAAAATAAATTTATCGTCGCTTCCAGCTATATTTCACAGACATAGTTGAAATAACTAACTCCTGAATTTATAACTCGAGGGCACATTTTGTGGTTAAAAATATCACGCGCTAGGAGAAGCTTATTAACATTCCTGTATAAATAACTAGCGGTCACTGAATAATATTCACAGATTAAAGGGGAACAACCACACACAATTTAAATCCTAAATAAATGTCGGCACCGCTTTACATTCAGTGTAGATATATCGTAGGTTTGTGTTAATCTGACGTCACACAATGGACACACAATGGACACATAACATACTGACCCTATACAGATACGTATTATAATAAATTACAGTTAGAAATAAATTCTACACACAGAATAAGTCATATTGAAAACATACAGGCTACTTTATTGTTATGGGAGAGAGAGAAATGGGGTTTAACATCCACTCTACATAAACTGCATACAGTTTAATATCTACTTTCAGAATAAGTCTCTGTACGAATTGCCGCCATATTGATAACACGGTGTAGGCGATAGAGAGAGAGAGAGAAAGAGAGAGAGGGAGAGGGGTTAAACGTCCACTCGACACAACTTAGGTCAGTTCGGGACTAACATATGGTCAATTTTAGCAGTGGGAGAAAACTGGAGGACCCGGAGAAAACCCACGAGGCTTGACAATCCGTTTTATATCTAAGGGGGAATGGGGCTGCAGATAAATAGATGGAAAGCAGGGCTGAAATGGCGGTGGGGGGGGGGAGAAATGCTGAAAACCACGATTCTATGTGGTGCTGTGGAAGTGGGGGAGCGGTAGTCTGCGAGGCGTGGAACTGGGTTCGAATCTCCACGTAGGAGAACCTTCAAGACTTTTCACGCCCCGCGGCTCTACTTCTATCACATGACCTCCACGTCAGGAATACGTTTTAAAAATAAACAACCCGATCACAAAGACGAATCATCATATACCTATTTGATATCTAGTGATTAGTCAGTCATCATATTGTCCACGCCCACTCCATTCTCCATCTACCTTCGTTTACCTTCAGATAGGCGTTAAGTACACATTCTTTATACAGGTCACCATTTCTTTATCGTCGCCCACTAACATTAAATATCATATTACATATACTATAATATGCGCAGTGAAATTATTTATCTCCCACGCTGAGCCCAGAACCCCCCTCCCAATCGGGTATTAGTATTTGTAACTTTGAAATGCCACCAGCTTTGATTTTTGGAATGTTATAGATATAAGAATAGGAAAGAAATTATTTATTTCCCAGGTGAGACAACCCAGGGGCGTGTTTGATTAAAACGAACCCAGAAAACTCCCCAATCAGGTATTAGTATTTGTAACTTTGAAATGGCAGCTTTGATTTTTGAATGTTATAGATATAAGAATATGAAAAGGAATGATAATGTTTTTAAAATAAAACTTTTGTCAACACAATACTTCGATCTTTTTGAGACTAACACACTGATATTTTGTTCTGTGGTCACGTGTGCAACTCCGGGAAGAAGACTTTTACCACGAAGACTAGGCCATACGTAGTTACAAAACAAATATGCCCAGCCCACCAGCGATACGTGACAAAATTCCGTATACCACACGTAGTTTCAAACAAATATGTCTCGCTCATCCCCTCCAACGGGGGGGGGGGGGGGGGGTGGAATGCCGAATGGTTAGCACGTGCACGCTCTATCATAAAACCTGTCACTGAGTTAACTGGCGTGGTTTCGAATCCCCAGTTGTACGTGGCAAGGAGAAGGGTCGCCTTCCAACCTCGTGGGTTTACTCCGGGCCCTCCGGTTCCCCCCCCCCCCCACTGCTCAAGACCCCTACGCGCAAGCGAATTATTTAAATAAAATTTAACCATATGTTAGTCCCGAAATTACCTAGTTTGTATCGAGTGGACGTTAAACCCCATTTCTCTCTCTCTCTATCTCTCTCATCCACTCCAAAAACATAGACAGATTGCAAATTATGCGATACCTGCATGGCAAAAATCCATATACCCTCATTATTAATTTAATCAATTATAATTATCTAAATAATTACCGATATTAATGAGACAATCATCACCCTTGCTGAATGCAAAATTATGATAATTATTCAACTCTCATAAATTCATAAGGGGTATGTAGTATCCATTTTCATTTTTACGACCGCAATTATAAATTCAACCCGCGGCAAAATAACAAATATGAGCTGACCTTATTTGTTTTTAAGTGGTGTTCATGTCTCGTTCAAAATAAAAAGAATAAGACGACGGAAATTTACGATTAAAAAATTCCTTTGATGTTGCCGAGAGGTCACGTGCTGGGGGTAATTTGAATATATTGTAGACATAAAGTTACTACTATTATTACTACGTTTCACGAAGTTTCACGAAGTATGCAAACAAGCTTATAGGAATGTTGATTCATTATTTTCTGAGAGATATAAACTTTTTAATCTTTTCTTCTAGGCTAAGGGGCCATATATGCATATTTCATTGAATATATTAACTAGAAATGTAAATCTACATCCAGAGTTTGTTAGATGTGGGAACCCCCCCTCTCTCTCTCTTTCTCTCCATCTCTCTCTCTCTCTCATATATTTCTCTCTATCTCCCCTCCTCTCTCACCCCCTCTCCTTTCCCCGTTCCCTCTCTCTCTCTCTAGGGGAGTTACTGTTCAAGTAACAGTTACAACTAAATGAATGGAGCGATAATTCAGGCCTGCCAGAGGAGCCTTCACCTTTCTTAATCTCTTTAGAATAGAAGGGAATGAGGGTCTACTTAGGTCGTTTTGCGACAAACATAGGCTACTGTAAATTTGATTGCTATGTCAAGTGTTAGGGTTTCGATCGTGGGTTTCCGACAGTTCATTCGGTTTCCTTCAAGTGCTAAATACCCGTTTACGAACAGGATAATTATTGATAAAAAAAATGGATCATATGTTAGTCCCGAAATGACCAATCTTGTGTAATGTAGAACGTATACGCACACCTTCTTCAATCTTCAATAATGTCACACCGTTTGAACTAATCACACGATGCTATAGTTAAATATCGAAAGATTATAGGGGGGGGGGCTAGTGGTCTAGAGTGCCGCGCTTCGACCTCTAGCTGGCCAGCCACCTGTGGCTTGTGGCTGTGGTTCCGAGCCCTGGTGTGAGCGTATGTGACATGGAGATAGGGGCGCCTTCTCAACCTCGTGGGTTTCCTCCGGGCACTCCAGTTCCCTCCCACTGCTAAAGGCCCCTACGCGCAAGCGAATTATTGGAATAAAAATTAAACCAAATGTTAGTCCCGAAATGACCTAGTTGTGTTGAGTGGACGTTAAACCCCATTCCCCTCTCTCTCTCTCTCTATCTCTCTCTCTCTCTCTCCCTAGAAAGATTATAATCCGACCTTTTCAAATATAGCCAGAATGAATCACAGAGAATGGTTTATAAAATCATGTAGCCATGCAGATAATTATTTATAAGCATTCATATTTATAACGGTTTATTAATGAATGGACAACTGTAGTAATGGACTTCGTTCATCAACAACAATTAGAATTCTAACATCTGCTGGTGCCCGTTTAAATACAAAAACAATTTCGGAATATTTCTACATGTTTAGAAATTGGTTTTAACGACTTGCTTTTCTGCACCGACCGGGATAATGGTGAGGAGACGGATAGTAAACAAAGTCTTGAAAATCAACAGTAGCCAATGACAAAGAGAGGCTGATTATGGAAAAGAAATGAAATGAAATAAAATATGGTTTAACGTCCTACTGTCCTGCGCCTTACTTGGGCTAATGAAGACGGGCATACGCCATACAGTGTGCTATGAGGGAAATTTTGCCCGGGCAGTGGCCCTACGCCCTACTCTCTCTATATATATATCGAATTCCAACCGTCAAGGGATCTTTTACGTACACGCCAATGTGTCAAGGGACCTCGGTTTTTCGTTCCATACGAACGACTAGCGGCTGTCCTAGTCAGGCCCTCCGTCCTGCATCACTAGCAAGGGGAAACCACGCCGGGTTTATTACGGTCGTTTCATGTTTAAAAAAAGTCTAATTAATAGTTTCAGGCCGAAAGAAAGACATGCGACAGGCAGGTTTAGTTCTTAAATGTTTGATTAAGGTTTTGTGTAAAACACACGTTTTTGACAATTCATCAGTTGCGTGGTATGGATATGATTGACCTGTATTTACCTGGGGGGGGGGGGTCGACGGGGTTGGGCTGTGTTTGGTTGGTGTGCATTACTCATAATGGCGCGGGAAAGTTGAAAACGAATCCCACTTAATGCATATTATACACGATGAATGACGTTTATTTACCTTGGGGGGTTGGCGGGCAATTTTAAATTGTTATATACGAATCATACCGAATGCACCAATAGTGGAGTGGTATATGCAGTATTATAATTGATGTCTTTTTAACCCGGGGCGTCGATTACTCATAATGGCGGGAACGTTTAAAGTGGTTGTGTGTTTTTTTTTTTAAAAAAAGAATATAAACCTAGACCTCATTGACAGGTATCTAAAGATCAAAGGCTAATTGGTAGTTTTTTATTAAAATAATATAAACACAGGCCTTTTTTATTGATGTGTATTTAGCCTAGGGGAGTTTATTAGTCACACAGTAAATATATGGTAGAATCGTATTGAAATATTTATATATTATTTATTTTTGAATTTGTAAGGAATATAAAGTTAGATTGACATGTATTTAGCCTAGCGTAGGATATTTGTTTAAGTGGGGCCTAGAAACCACCCCTTCCAAGAAAAAAATTACACGTTTCAAAGAAATTGTATAACTGATTTTTTTTAGGGGGGGGGGTCTTATTTCCTCAACTGGATCTGCCACTGTTATTTTGGGCCCCCAACTGCATTTAGAGGGAGTGGGGGGGGGAGGTAAATAGACTATAGGTAAATAACGTATATATCACACAGCCTTAGGCCAGTGAATAACTCGTCTACCATCCAGGCTAAAATTTAGTTTAATAGTTTATATATGAATCAATAGGTTGTTGACGTCCATACAAACAAAACTCCACCCATAAATACGAACATCACACACAAAAACACGAGCTGGCCACCGTTTTAATACTTTATTATTACTCATAATTTTAAACTCAGTCTAGGCCCCAAGTTCACAAAGCATTCTCAGACTTAAGTTGAGAAATTGCTAAACTTTCAATCACTGTTTATGAGACATATCGTTCATCCAGAAATACAAAACTGTACACATAGTTTCTTATTGATGTATTTGATACATTATTAATAATACAACATCATCATAAATGGCTATATTTTACTTAAAATAAGGTGAACGAGTTTGAGTAAACTCAGTGTAGGTTATTACGCTGGTTACGCTTAAGTACCCCACGCTGTTAGTCCTTGTAGGTAGTACATTGAATAGCGTCTAGTCGCAAGCCCCCCCCCCCCCCCGGTTCCGAACATATGTTGGTGTGCACGTAAAAGAACCCCTACCACATGAAATTAAATGAAGAAATAAACCCAGTTGTCTCCCATGGCGCCCTACGGATATTGTAGAAACCCATATTGTTTGTTATTTCATTTTACCCCATTTCATATTTATATTGCAAGTGTTGGCATTGTTTTTATAAACCGGTGTTATTCAGTTATTTAGTTTCGTATTGCAGTTTAAAAGGTACTGTAACAAATAGTTAGCCTGGGTTTTTTTTTAGTAAAGGTTCAGTAAAGAGGCATTTTTTAAAGAAACCGTTGTTATACTGTTTCGTATTACAGTTTTAAAAAGTACTGTAACAAAGAATTAGTCTGTTTTTTTAGTAAATGTTAAATATCAGTATACAGTAACGGAAAGTTTCACATTCTGAACATCTGAGACACGCTACCTGCGGAGAAGTAAAAAAAAAACAGCTACCATTTAATTTCCGTCACGTTAGTTACGTACGAAAGATTCACTGTAAGCATGTTCCGTTGCACAAAATAACACAATACAACGTGTTTATTTTATAATAACTTGCACTTTATAGTTCAAGGACGTCTCGCTATCACTTAAATATAAACACGACCCAGTCACTAATGTCATAATCACCTTCTAGCCATAACAGACCACGCCCTTCTAGCCATAACAGACCACGCCCTCGTAGCTTTCAATATGGTGTTTTCAATTCAAAGACCCGTATAAAACGATAACTTCAGGTATAAAATGAAATGGGGTTTAACGACCTACACGGTTTCTAATCAGGCCTTGCCCTCCGTATGCACCACTGACAAGGGAAAAGCACAAAGGAAGGACGTTCTTGACCCGCATCGTCTCACCAGGGCGCCCTTCTCACTTTGTGTTGTTAATCTTTAATAATCTGTTTGTTTTTCATCTTTATATTTAAAATCTTATTTTAACAGGTCATTAAAGTGCACATGAAATGGGCGTGGGAATTGTTTTCTATGTGTGTTGCCAATGGTTACTATATCAACTTTACCGCAAGTTCACAATTAAAAATTAGTTCGTGACTGAAAGGTGTGTATCGCCATCCGAGAGAAGAATTTGAGAGACTGCCCCCCCCCCCCGGTTTCAAAAAGCATTCCCAGGCTTAAGTGAAGACTTTGCTTAGATTTCAATCAAATATCTTTGATTCAGAAACACAAAGACTTACACACATACATGTACATATAGTTTCTTATTGATGTATTTGATAAATTAAAACAACACAGATTTTAAAAAGGGATGTTTAAATTGTGAGTAAATTCTTAACTAAAGTCTGAGAATATAATGTGCAACCGGGCCTCGTTGCTGGTACATTCTTAAATTTCATTTTCAATAGCTCGTTAACTTCTCAGTATCGCCAACTTTGGGACATATTGGATTAAAGGTTTACCTATATAAAGAACTATATACAGGCTGATGACAACCTTAATGCGACAACTTAAGGCCCTGTCCCGAGGAGCAGAAGGGGGAGTCCCCTTTCACTTTGACCGATTAATAGACGCTCTACTTTTCGAAATCATAAAATGCAGGCTGTACGTATACGTTAAAGATCCTCTAGTATACACATGGAAATAGAAATTGTAAGGGCGTCATCATTAGCCCGGTTAAAAGAGACAATTTGCCTGGTGGTTAACTTACATTAAAGGTTCAATAACACTCTTGTTGTTACAGAATAATATGTCCCAATCTTTATTCTGGTCCACAAATAGTCCTATTCTACAATATTCCAATTAATCGATGATACAAATTTCATCTTAAAACATCGAATTTAAAAAATTGGAAAATTCATCTAAATGATTTTAAAATCCTAACGTAAACCTATTCAAATGTGACTTGGATTTAAAAATATTTTTGAACCCTCTGAACAAGTAAAATATGATGTAATGGATACTTTACACAACGGGTAGGACACTAAAACATCTAGTAACAAGAATAAGGCTATTATTTATTTTCTGGGGCTGTTAAGCCAGCAAGAGTGTTATTGTCACTTTAAAAAGAACACCCGAGTTCAAACCGATTTCAAGATCCTGATCACAGAGTAAACGGGTGATTACAGAATGTCTCCTACAAGTCATGACACCCACCAACTAAAATTAAGTGAAAATCTGATATGTTGTAAGCTAAATTTAAGTCTGGCATTATTGAAACAGGGAAAGGGGTTTTGCATAGGCCAAGCCTGTTTCCCGATCCCATTCAGTCAACCTGGATAAACAATAAAAAAAACAGTAATTAAATGACAATGCTTACCGCTACAGCATCAACATCCCCTTCAAAACCACAATGCTGTGTCAGACCGTCATGCAACTCTCTGATTGTCAGGACACCATTTCCACTTGCATCCATTTGGTCAAAGAATTCATTGAATCTTGCCTCTTTATCGCCCATTTTGCTATGTTACGTGTCTTAAGGCTAACGAAGGAGTAAATTATAAACGACTGTTCTAGTTGACTGTCGTCTGCTGAATGTCGTCTGAAACCTGTTTTGGTTACAATTTACTGAGTTTAAATGGACCAGCCCACTCACTGACTTCATTAGTTCACACAGACACGCACAAATTGTCAGCCAACCGTGGACGATTGATAACGCGACAGGTATATATATATATATATATATATATAAATATAGATATTCCTTTACTGAACAAAGGGAATACTTACATATAGTTTCACAATTCGGGGTGGGGATGTGTGGGTGTGTGCGTGCGTGTGTGTGAGAGGAAGAGAGGGAGATAGAGAGAGAGAGAGGGAGAGGGAGGGAGATAGAGAGGAGATAGACAGTGGGGAGAGAGAGGGGAGAGAGAGAGAGACAGAGAGAGAGGAGAGAGGGGAGACAGAGAGTGGGGAGAGAGAGAGGGGGAGAGAGAGAGAGAGGATGAGATAGAGAGAGCTGGGGGGGGATACACGTCTGGGATGGAATCTGTATCAGTCCCCACATGAATAAAAGATCTTTAAACACCCTGAGCCCAACCTTGAAGTTTTATTAGCTGTGGTCATGTTGATTGTGGTAGAGAGAGAGAGAGAGAGAGAGAGAGAGAGAGAGAGAGAGAGAGAGAGAGAGAGAGAGAGAGAGATAAACTAGATCATTTCGGGACTAACATATGGTTTTAATTTAATTCAATAATTCGATTGCGTGTAGGGGTCTTTCGCAGTGGTAGAAAACCGAAGGACCATGAGAAAATCTACGAGGTTGGACAGGCGACCCTACTCCTTGTCACGTACAACCGTGGGGGGGGGGGGAGAGAGAGAGAGAGGGGGATCTTAAACTTAAACGCCTGGGATGGTAACAGTGATCCCAACACTAATAACAGATCTTAAAACACCCCGAGCCCCACCCTTAAGTTTTATTAGCTGTGGTCATGTTGATTGTGGTAGAGAGAGAGAGAGTGAGAGAGAGAGAGAGAGAGGGGGGGGATCTTAAACTTAAACACCTGGGATGGGAACAGTGGTCCCAACACTAATAACAGATCTTAAAACACCCCGAGCCCCACCCTTAAGTTTTATTAGCTGTGGCCATGCTGATTGTCGTAGCCATTCGATGCTACTTTTTAAAATAATATATATCTTGCCCATGTCTAGTGTATGGTGAGTGAATATTGAATGACCAACCTATACATATAATATACAATAAAAACCCAGGGTGTAGCTCTTAACATACCATACATTTTTTTATATCTTTGACCTTGAACCGTATTTAATTGTAATAAGTAATGGTTGACAATTGTAAAGAAGCTCAGTCGACCCAAAGCCCATGTTCTAACAGACTGGTTTCATCGCGAGAGAGAGAGAGAGAGAGAGAGAGAGTGATAGGACGCTACTCCCATCTTAAGATGAACTGAATCAATAATAGTGCCCTGAACATTTCAAACATATTCGATTCTTACCACATGTATATACAAGAAGCCCAAGGTTGTTGGGGGACTTCTCTAGTCACCGGACTAATTAAAACATAGTGTGCTATTAAAAGAAATTAAATTGAATTCCAATTGTCAAGGGTCCTTTACATGTCCACGCGTGACGGGAACTCATTTTTTTGGCCGATCTGGTGGACTAGACATTCCAGCTTCCGGGCAATTAGAAAACTTATCAACAAACACTGGGATCATCCTAATGGTAAAGACAAAGACCCCTAGTACGCGCAGACTTATAGTCCCTAAATGACGCAGGCTGGATCCAAATGAACGTTACACCCCTCCCCACTCCCAAATACCTTTCTTCCTGGTAGTGCCCATTTAACCGCCAAAAGAGGATATCTTTGATATGATACCACGTGATATTATTGATTAGAATAATTAGCCGCTACAGCAAGAGTATTTCTGCCTTACCTCGTATACAACATTTAAATATGGTCGATATCACGGAATTGCTAAGGGCAGCAGAGAAGGGGGCATCCATGCATTGCTAAATTTATCTATAGACTGGGCAGACCGAAACCTTGGAGCACATGATCTAGGGGGCCTGTGGCCAAGGTGTATAAAATGCTTTACATACGCCCTTCTCTTACACGTACAGTATTCTTAAACAACCGTCAAACTCCTCGGCTTTGCCCAATTGCGTTTAAAACAATTGTGATGTCGACGGGTGTATTTCGATAAACCTGTTGTACGTGACAAAGAGTAGGGTTAGCTGTCCAACCTCGTAGGTTTTCTTAGAAACCCCCGGTTTCCTCACACTGCCAAAGTATTAAAATAAAATTGAATCACATGTTCTGCGTACAGTGGACGTTAAATCCAAATTTCTCCCTCACTGGTGCAGAACAAGGAGCTTCGCAAGGTACAACGTATGGTCTTCGGATGTGACGAAAAGCGTGTATGTAAAATATCCCTTGTCAGTTGGAATTTAAAATAAGAGTAGACCATTAACGCCGCAGTCAGGGCAAAGTTTCCCGCATAGCACACTGTATGGTATGACGTGTGGCAGTCTTCATTAGCCCAGTTGGAGTAGAATAGTAGGACATTTAAACCCATTTCATTTCATATTCGTATAATAAGTAATTGTAATTCTAATCACTTATGTTCGATGAAATATGTGAATAGTTGGAATTGAACGATAGTCGTGGACGCCTTATTGGTCCATTCTATACGTTTTATTCTTATAATTTTGCCGTTTGTGAATCAACCATTACTGAATACTTCCCATTGTCTCGTAGCAGATGTATTTCTTTGTACATTACAAATGGCGTCTTAAACCATAGAAAACCGGACTCGTATTACAACCCAGACCAAGACAAAACATGTTAACAACCGAAGTTTAACTGGACAAGAGGGATTATCAATTTGAATGCAAGCTAATGGCTAAAAGCAGCGTGTACATTGGCAACATTTTTACAACATTTTTACAACATGCCCTGTGTACACTATTATAATAGTGTTGGAAATTTGTTGCAAATATGTTGGGAATATGTTGGAAGTTTGTTGTAAAAACAGGGCGGGAAATTATTTTTTGGTGGGAAAATCATGGATGAATTCAAGGAGAGCACATGTGTTTTGGCTGCTTTTGCCACAGTTTATCTGTTCTTTCTTGGGTCCAAAACCATTCCTGTTCTTCCTGTTCCATCTCAAAGGAAGCTGCCATTTTGTCCATCTAGGGCTCGTCACATGACTTCAGGTAGATCATATGATCAATTAGATGTTGTAAGAATGTTGGAAAACTGGTTTTGCTCTGTGCACACTTAGCAACATTTTTACAACACGACCAAAAGCTTGCAACAAAAAATTGACCAGACAATTCTTTTTGCAACAAATTTCAAACAATTCTCCAACATTTTTACAGCATTATTTTCTCTGTATAAACTTGGCAACATTTTTCCAACACGGCGTTGCAACAAGGAATGTTGGAGAAATGTTGTAAAAATGTTGGTAGTGTACACAGGCCTTTAAGCTTTAATTTAATTATTTAATTGTTAGTGTACAACAAATATATATGTTTGTTGCACTCTATGACAATACTATAAACTGTTCATTGTGTCTAAGATAATGGATTAAACGATTCCATGCTTTCACGGCAAGATTTCTACATCAATACTAATTGCCATCGACCAAAAATGAATTCGTGTTTTTAATTTCGAATATTAGGGTAAATATTGAGTTAAATGTTTAGACCCTTATTAAGTGAAGGGCGAATATTATAGCAACGGGGTTTGGTCTCTTAGAAAACTCACAAGGTTGGGCAGGTGACCCTACTCCGTGTCATGTACAACCTGGGAATCGAAACCATGCCAATTCACTCAATGACAGACACCTTATAATACAACGCGCACACGCTAACTAGCCCCCCCCCCCCCGGACGGTGATATATTAGATGTAAATAATACTATGAGATAATATTCTGATAATCTGTCAGTTGTTAAGTAGATGATAATAATAATAATAATACTTGTAATATTATGTGACAATAGCCAGAAACTATTTGTACCCTGTGTCGGAATCTATAAAACATTTATCACTTCATCATTCTTATCGTCTTATTAAACCAACTCGTCATAACCGGAGGCCACAACAATCGAGAGAACGTTGTCTGCGATGTCATCACAGTAGGAAGCGGACTTTTACCCCTAATTTTTATTGTAGTAATAGTATTTAATGAATGAAATGGGGTTTAACGTCCTACTATTATGCACGCTAACCTTGGATAATGGGAGACGGGCATACGCCATAAAGTGTGCTATGGGGGAAATTTAGCCCGGGCAGCGGCGCTACGACCTACTCTTATATCGAATTCCAACTACCAAGGAATCTTTTACGCGAACTTCAATATGTACACGGGACCTCGGTTTTTCGTCCCATCCGAGCGACTAGGCTGTTGTCATTGTCAGGCCCTCCTTCTGCATCAAAGGAGGGCCTGACAAGGACAGCTGCCTAGTAGTAATGTAGCAGTAATGGTAGTAGCACCATTGATGTAGTAGTCAAGGGTTGGAGTTGTCATAACCTGGAGGGGGGGGGGAAGAACCTTGGAACCTTTCATTACCAAACCAAAATAATAATTACTAACAGTTTACCAGCGAAAGCAGCGAAGCATTTACACAACTACTTACTAAACTACAATCTCCTGGTAGTGGTGATAGAAGTACACGTAGTAGTAGTCATAGTCGTAGTCGTAGTCGTAGTCATAGTCGTAGCAGGCCCGTAGCAAGGAAGTTGTTTTTTTTGGGGGGGGGGGCAAAGATGTTTTCGGGAGTGCCAACTAGAATGGACATCTGCATGAATTTTGCGGTAAAGGCCAATTTTCTTGTGATATTGGGGGGGGGGGGCAAGACTCAGTATTGGGAGGGCAGTGGCATCCCCGTGCCCCCCCCCCCGGCTACGGGCCTGAGTCGTAGTCGGGCAGTCAGGACACAGGGTTCTCTTATTTCGAATTCCAACCGTTAAGGGTTACTTTACGTCTACGCCAATGTATTTCCGGGACCGCAGGTTTTCGTCTCACCCGAAGGGCTATACATTGTCCCTTGTCAAGCCCTACGCCAGACAAGGGGAACCACTCGAAAAAAAACCGCAGGATTCGAACAAGGGACCTCCAGGTTAGCGAGCGTTCTACTCACTGAGTCACTGTGGTTCCAATATAGCATCATATCAAGGGCTTGAAATTAATATGGTGGACAGTGGGTTTTATATAAATCTAAAGATGTGCTAGTCTCTGAATAACCGTACTGAGATGTTAAACCCGATTCATGCATCTTATTATTACACCATAGCAAGCAAGTGGCGTAGTTCTGAAAGTGACGTCAATCGACTGGACAAAAGTAGTACGTTTTAAAACCATTGAATACAACTATAGGGTATTCAATGGGCATTGAATACAACTATAGGGTATTCAATGGCCGTATTCAATGATATTTGCTTGTATGTATTTGCATGTAGTTATAGAATAAATGTATCGACAAGGATTCTCGAACAGGCGTTCCGTCTGGGGAGATTGTGACTCCAAGATTAGTGTCCCCCACCCCAGAGGTAGGTGCAGGGATTCTATATGTGGCATGTTAAAACTGTGGACCGATGATATTTTAGGGTTAACTGTAAGGATTCGACCAGCAAGTCTATATATGACATGGGAATCCAGTGATCTTGTACCCTTCAAATATGAGGATTCGGTCAGTTAGGTGGCTGGATTCCGATCATCAAGTCTACACATGGCATGACAGACATTTTACACCCATTGTATTCGTATACTTAGGTCAGGAGAATCGATTATCAGCCGCGGGGTAGCGAATGTCATTATCGTATAGAATAAATCAAATATGAACTTTATGAACCGTGTAAGTAGTTAACGAACATGCTTGACAATGATAGGATGTCCGAAACCTTTCCAAGTTGGCCGAGTGAATTTGTTGTAACACCGGAAACTGGGAAGACCGACCACGGGCGAATTATTATTAATGGTGAAACAATTTAGAGGTACACGAATAAACAATTAACTTTATTACATCGTTCGACTAGAAATGTACACCACATGCATGGAGCAGAAATTGTCCATAATGATTGATAAAAACCTCAAAGGCGTCACTTCCTTGACGTTATACTTGCAATATCAGTAATATCAAATCTACTAATAGTTTAATTTCGACCCAACCTGGCCAGTAATTCCCAGCACTGTGCAAATTGTACAGTCTTTAATGATAATAAATGTTCAGTCCTTAATGATAATAAAATGCACAGTCCTTAATGATAATAAAATGTTCAGTCCTTAATGATAATAAAATGTTCAGTCCTTAATGATAATAAAATGTACAGTCCTTAATGATAATAAAATATACAGTCCTTAATGATAAAATGTTAAGTCCTTAATAATGATAAAATGTTAAGTCCTTAATAATAATAAAATCTACAGTCCTGAATGATAATAAAATCTACGGTCCTTAATGATAATGAAATGTTCAGCCCTTAATGATAATAAAATGTTCAGTCCTTAATGATAATAAAATATACGGTCCTTAATGATAAGATGTTCAGTCCTTAATGATAAGATGTTCAGTCCTTAATGATAATAAAATGTTCAGTCCTTAATAATAATAAAATGTACAGTTCCTTAATGATAATAAAATATACAGCCCTTAAGAATAATAAAATGTTCAGCCCTTAATGATAATAAAATGTACAGTCCTGAATGATAATAAAATCTACGGTCCTTAATGATAATAAAATATACAGCCCTTAAGAATAATAAAATGTTCAGCCCTTAATGATAATAAAATGTTCAGCCCTTAATGATAATAAAATGTACAGTCCTGAATGATAATAAAATCTACGGTCCTTAATGATAATAAAATATACAGCCCTTAAGAATAATAAAATGTTCAGCCCTTAATGATAATAAAATGTATAGTCCTTAATGATAATAAAATCTACGGTCCTTAATGATAATGAAATGTTCAGCCCTAAATAATAATAAAATGTACAGTCCTTAATAATAATAAAATGTTAAGTCCTTAATAATAATAAAATGTTCAGTCCTTAATAATAATAAAATGTTAAGTCCTTAATAATAATAAAATTTTCAGTCCTTAATGATAATAAAATATTCAGTTCTTAATGATAATAAAATTACAATAATATAAATAAGGAGTGTTTACAGTCTTAAGCTGACTCCTATCCGTTACACGTTTATCATTAAAGATCAAATTAAATTTATTCAAAGGTATTTAGTAATTTAACTTGCAGTGCCCAATGGAATACATGAAACGAAATAAGTCTTAACTTCCTACTGTTATGGCCCGACTGGACTAATGTGGAGCTACTGTGTGCTATGAGGAAACTTTTGCCCCGAGAGAGGCGATATGACCTACTCTTGTATCGATTTCGAACTGACAAGGGAACTTTTACGTTTTTCACCCAATCCGAACGACTATGCGTTGTACCTTGCCAGGCCTCTTGACAAGGAGGAACCAAGCCGGAAAATTCTGATGAACTTCCGCGGCCAACGAAGGGGTCGAACACGGTACCCCCATGTGAGCAACCAACATCTTACTCAATAGGTCACCGTTCTCCCCCCACTGGAATACAATTACATGTACTAGTTAAAACCCCTCTGATTATCAAAAAAATGAAACTAAAATGAGGCTTAGAGGCAGACTTCCCTCACCAAGACGAACATACGCATCTGGGTGTGCTATGGAAGACAATCTACCCAGAAATAAGCTTTTCTCCCTGCTCTTCTTCGAATCCCAACTGCCTAAGGTTCTTTTACGTGCACCTCGCGGCAAACAAAGGGTTCTTTTACGTGCACGTCACAACCACTTAATGTCTCTTTAATGTGCACGTCGCAATCAGCCAATGGTCTCTTTAACGTGAACATTGCAACTTTAGTTGGAAAACCTGTCTGGAACTCTCTCGCCTAACACGGGGGATGGAAACGGAAATGAAACTAAATGGGGTTTAACGTCCTACTGTTCTGCTCCGAAGTGGGGATTATTGAGTCAGCGCCATTACCACCGAGTTTCTCCTGACTGGTCATACACCAATTACTGACTGCATGTAACTGAAGTAGATTCTGAAAACGATGATGCAATAATCAGCGATTCTTCGTTTAAAGGAACAATACCACTCTTGCTGGCTTGACAGGTCAAGAATTTTATTTTAGCCTTATTCTAAATACTGGATGTTTAAGTGTCCTACCTGTTGTGTAAATTATCCATTACATCCTATTTTACTCGTCCAGAGGGTTCGAAAATATTTTTAGATCTAAGTTACATTTATAAAGGTTAACGTAAAGCTGTTCAAACCATGTAGTTGAATTTTTCCAATTTTTTTAATATTCGGTGTGTTAAGATGTTAAGATGAAATTTGTTTCATCAATTAATTGGAATATTGTAAAATAGTACAATTTGTTGACCAGAATAAAGATTGGGACATATTTTTCAGTTACAACACGAGTGATATCGAGCCTTTAAATTCATCCTTTCCATGAAGCATAACAAAATATATCGACGGGTCATCATGCCTTATGAATGAGATATTGTCTTGGGTTTAACGTCCTACTGTTCTATGTCGTGTATTACATGTAGACTGTACTGGCTACCATCTTGGGTTTAACGTCCTACTGAGAGACTATGTCGTGTATTACAAGTAGACTGTACTGGCTACCAGCTTGGGTTTAACGTCCTACTGTGAGACGATGTCGTGTATTACATGTAGACTGTACTGGCTACCAGCTTGGGTTTAACGTCCTACTGTTCTATGTCGTGTATTACATGTAGACTGTACTGGCTACCATCTTGGGTTTAACGTCCTACTGTGAGACTATGTCGTGTATTACAAGTAGACTGTACTGGCTACCAGCTTGGGTTTAACGTCCTACTGTGAGACGATGTCGTGTATTACATGTAGACTGTACTGGCTACCATCTTGGGTTTAACGTCCTACTGAGAGACTATGTCGTGTATTACAAGTAGACTGTACTGGCTACCATCTTGTTGTAGTTGACATGTTGACATGAACAAGTTGATCTAGGTAGACATCATGAGTCATATTGACACACCACACATGTTCAACATATTAATCACATTACACGTCGTCCTGCTTAAAATACATTCAAGTTTAAAGTGATTTAAAGATACATTATGTAGATTTAGAAACTTTAAAATACATTCAAGTTAACGTGGTTAAAATAAACATAATGTAGATTTAGACTCTTTAAAATACATTCAACTTCAAGTTCAAATGGTTTAACGATACATTGTGTAGATTTAGATAAAGAGCTGGGGCCGGTTGCTCAAAGTTCCGTTATCTGTTAACGATCCGTTACGATCCGTTAACTTTAACGGAGAGAAAGATTGTTGCTGGAAATAAAGGCTCTGAACATTCTGTGGTGCACATTTTTCCTACAGATTTATGCTAATATAAAAAATAAAGAATTCTATAGTGTTTTCTGTAGTAAATTTAATGTAAAGTTAACAAACAACATGTTACAAAGATATGTCCGTTAGAGTTTAACGGATCGTTAAAATAACTTAGTTTTGAGCAACCGACCCCTGGCCGTTCTTGCTATAATACTTCAAAAATACAAATGAAAAACTTAAATCCAATTACTGTATTGTGAACGAAGCTATGACTATTTGGAGATATAGCGTAGAACGTTTATTATAGTCTCGATTATTAATTTTTTCGTTAAATTTTTCAATCTCGTGGATGTTCAAATCCATTTAAATCTCGGCCAACCCAACTGCTCTGATTATGGCCATGTAAATAAATATCTGAATAAGAATCCATACAACATTTGAAGCCAAAAATAAAACCTGTCACGAGGAAGATTTACATAATGCAGCTTAAATATAATTCTAATACCCGATGTCGCAGTGTCAATTCGGGGGTTGGATTGCCGAAAGGTTAGCACGTGCGTGCTGTATCATAACGCCTGTTTCGAATCCCCAGTTCCTTCAACCCACTGCTAAAGACCCCTACGCGCAAATGAATTATTCAAATAAAATGAAACCATATGTTAGTCCCGGAATGAGCTAGCTTGTGTTGAATGGACGTCAGAACTCATTTCTCTCTCTCCCCCCCTCTCTCTCTCTCTCTTCCTCTCTCACTCTCAGTGTCAGTACGGCTCGGTGTCTTTTGTACAGGAATCGAGAGAAGCGAAACCAGTGTGGTTCCCAATTTTCACATGGTATGTATTTGGTACCAAGTTTTGGATCTTTTTTGTACAAGCCCAAAATACATTTATTTACAGCTCAAAACTAACTTATTTTAACGATCCGTTAAAGTATAACGGATCGTTATCTTGGAACCGTGTCCTTTGTTAACGGTCTGTTAAATTTCTGTTGATAAAAAACATAAATTTAACACGCTAGATTTTGTCATTCGACTGAGGCTTCTCGCGTATTTGTGTGAATTTCTAGGATCCAAATAATAGCAATTTAACTTCTTTAAGCGGTTGGGAGCATGACTTTTGTGAAACGTTCGTGTATATCCTGAAATGACCAACCTCCCTCACTCCCTCTCTCCCACCTTCTGCCCCCACCCACTCTCGTTGGATAGTATGCAGCGTGTTTACCATACCTGCTTAAAAGAGAAAAAAAATGTTTTCGTACAAAGACAATTAATGGCCCTATTCATCACTTTACATGACAAATATTTATTAGTTTTGAATGCTTTGATTTACTAATGCATATTTGATGTCAACTTCCTCAGGGCATTTTAATTCTTTATTTGAATACAATATATTAAAAGTATTAAATAATAGTTTTACAACATGTTTTAGAAACTATTTGAAATAAAATGGGATTTATATTAGTCGATATTTCATTTATCACCTTGCTTCTGTTTAAAATCATTTATTTCATTCAAACGCCTGGTTCGGCACCAACTTTTAACCACCAATTGGGCTTATGTAATGAACTACGAGTTTAACGTCCTACTTTTCACCACCAACTGGGCTAAATATGATGAAATAGAGTTTAACGTCTTACTTTTCACCACCAACTGGGCTAATGTAATGAAATACGAGTTTAACGTCCCACTTTTCACCAACAACTGGGCTAATGGAATGAAATACGAGTTTAACGTCTTACTTTTCACCACCAACTGGGCTAATGTAATGAAATACGAGTTTAACGTCCCACTTTTCACCAACAACTGGGCTAATGTAATGAAATACGAGTTTAACGTCCTACTTTTCACCACCAACTGGGCTGATGTAATGAAATAGAGTTTAACGTCCTACTTTTCACCACCAACTGGGCTAATGTAATGAAATAGAGTTTAACGTTCTACTTTTCACGACCAACTGGGATAATGTAATGAAATAGAGTTTAACGTTCTACTTTTCACGACCAACTGGGCTAATGTTATGAAATAGAGTTTAACGTCCCACTTTTCACCACCAACTGGGCTGATGTAATTAAAAAGAGTTTAATGTCTTACTTTTCACAACTAACTGGGCTAATAAAACGAAATGGGGTTTAACTTCAACGTTTCTGCATCGAATGGGCTACTAAAAACGAGTTATTTTAAGTGCACGTCGATGTGTACACGGGACGTCGTTTTTTCGCCCCATCCGAACGACTAGGACTGGTCCTTCTTCCTACATCAAAGACAAGGGCTCACCGCGATGGCAAAATATGATGTTAAATGAATATTTTAAAATGCTTTACGTTTCTTCACCAACCGGTTCAGTGTTCTCTGAGGGAAAGTTCGCCCTGGCAGCGGCACTTCGGCCTAGTCTCATTTCCTTTTCAGACTATCGGTGGATGTTTAAAGTATTGCCGCTGGTATATACAGGGTTCGTTTTAACGTATCCACCAAACACGACTAGAAACTTTCCCTTTCCGGCCCAACGGCATGGGGAGTGCGGGGGACCAAGCTGGGAAATCCCAAAGAATGTTCTGGGTCAACACAAGGACCGAAACCGTGATCTCCTTGAATGATTCAGCGTTGAGTTGAACGAGCTCCGTTCAGGATGTAAATAGAATATATTCTTAACAGTGGGATTTTATCTAGAGTCGGATCTGCGGCACCCAATGCTTCGTTAGAAATGAAATCAGTTTAACGTCCTAACGTTCTGCTCCGATTGGGCTAATGAAGATGAACATATTATGCCATACATACAGTATGCTACGGCCTAGTCCTATATCAAATCTGCCAATGGATCTTTTACGTACACTCTAATGTGTACAGAGGGGCTCGGTTATGAGTCCCATCCGAACGACTTGACATCTGTCCTTGTCAGACCCTCCGCCCTGCACCACTGACAAGGGGGAAACCACGCCGCCGGAAAATTTCGATGAACCTTCTAGGCCAACATCAGGAGAGAACCCGCAAGACCCCGGCGTCTCACTACTTTGTCATCGTGGCTGCTGCTTTGTTGGAACACACAGTTTAATAAAGTGTCTTTAGGCGCAAGGTACATTTTTCGGAAAATTCCAAGTATTAAGCTCTGTCTTAATCCTGATGAAATGTATTCGGAACTTTTAATTAAAAAACCCACATCAAAATATCAACGGTGATAATTTCCAGGCTTATTAAGAGGCCCAATTATCGTCTGCAGTGGGTGGATGCCGAATGGTGATAAATTTTTTAGTTCACCATACCATTGTAAATAATGAAATAATATTCCTTTTACAGATTTGACAATATTGTAATTTACAAGGTTGTTGCTGTTCTTAATGTTTAACGTCCGCTTCCACCGAAAGTGATATCGCAGATAAGTCTTATTTTTCATTTTTATTATCTTAGCGCACGAGTCTTTCTTGTGTGAGGAAACCGGAGTACCCGGAGTAAACCCACGAGGTTGAGAATGCGCTCCCATGTCCATGCTAGATACATACGCTCACACCAGGAATCGAAACCACAACCTCAAGCCAGAGCTGATTAGCCAGCTAGGGGTCGAAGCGCGACACTCTAAGCCAACGAGGCCATTCCACAGTCCCTTGAATAACGACCAGAGAAATGGAATGAAATTGGGTTCAGCATCCTACACTGCCCCGGCTTTGAAACTGAAGACGGACATACGCCATGCAGTGGGCTATAAGTGAAACTTTGTCCGGTCATCAGTGCTACGATCTACTTTTATTTCAGTGACATTGAAATACACCAAAATGGATTAAACTACGATTTGTGTTTAATGTCGAACATGTGAAGGGAAGTAACTCTTTTTATAGACACATAAAGACCCAGACTATGTTAAATGGGTGTAACATCACAGGCTGTAACTTTTTGCTCAACATTCCGTTGGTTCCAATCTTTTTAGGCACAATGGGGACCACATTTGGCAATCTTCTCATCATAAACTTGTAGGGTTCTATGGTTTAGAATTTTTTTAACAGGGATTTGAAGTTACCTGGGGTGAAAATCTCACTTCCGATACATCCGCAGAAAGACATTTTACACCCCCATCCCTCCGCTGTAATATCACCAGTATTACCCAAAACTGCTATAAAATTGCAAATTTGATCCCTTTTCTCCTATTCTAGACCAAAAATTCAACCCAAAAATGCAGGAAGAGGGGAGAAAAAAATTAAGGGAAAAATTCTCTATTCCATCATGACCATCATGAAATATAGGCAAATTCTTACTAGTCTTAGTCCATCTATTCCCCTGTTCACCAAGAATAATCTGATAAGAAATCATTGAGGGTGGAGGGGAAGTGACATGACATGAAATAGGGTTTAACGTCCAACTGTTCTGCATCAACGACAATGAGTAGGTATGTTGTACGTGACAAGGAGTAGGGTCGCCTGTCCAACCCGTAGGGTTTATACGGGTTCCTTCCACTGCTAATGACCCCTACGCGCAAGTGAATTATTGAAATAAAATTAAACCATACGTAGTCCCGAAATGATCAAGTATGTGTCGAGTGGACGTTAAACCCCAATCCTCTCTCGATCTGTTCCTAGTCAACATGTTTTTATCGTACGTGTTAATACCTTACCTGTTAAACGCGACTATTCAATGAAATGGGATTTAACGGGTTTAATGAAGACGGGTTTAATGAAAAGTGCTATGGAGGAGGTTTTGTCTACTCTTATATCGAATTCCAACTGCACGCTTCGTTTTGTGTTCCATCTAAACGACTAGACAGCTGTCCTTGTCAGGCCCTCCGTTCTGCATCACTGACAAGGGGAAATTACGCCGGAAAATCGAGATAAACTTTCTCGGCCAATGCAGGGATCGAACACTCGACCTCCAGGCTAACGAGCCAGCGCCTTACCCACTTAGCCACGCGATCCCACGACTATTCAATACCGTTTATAGCACAGTATAAAAATGTGTTAACTTTGTCAAGTGGGTACACGTAAATTACGAAGGGGTTACCTCTGGCGAAAGTGTACAAGTGAGTGGGGACGGGGTTAACCCTGTCAGGTTGACCAGTAGGTACAAGTAAGTAGGGATGGAATAACTGGAAGATATATCTAAATAATAACACAGGAATCGGAAGTTTGAAAATAAATTTAAACACATAGATAAAAGATATTACAGATTAAATTGAAATGTTGGAATTAAATTGAAATATAAGAATTTATATTTAAGTCAAATTGTTAGAACATCAAATTAAGTAAAATTGGGAGAACATCAACTTAAGTTAAATTGTAAGAACATCAACTCAAGTTAAAATGTAAGAAGATCAAAATTAAGTTAAATTGTACGAACATCAAATTAAGTTAAATTGTAAGAACATCAAATTAAGTTAAATTGTAAGAACATCAAATTAATTTAATTGTAAGAACATCAAATTAAGTCAAATTGTAAGAACATCAAATTAAGTTAAATTGTAAGAACATCAACTTAAGTTAAATTGTAAGAACATCAACTTAAGTTAAATTGTAAGAACATCAAATTAAGTTAAAATGTAAGAACATCAACTTAAGTTAAATTGTAAGAACATCAAATAAAGTTAAATTGTAAGAACATCAAACCACATTGACATACTAGACTTTATCATCATTTAATTAGAATATTGTAATATAGTACAATTTGTTGATCAGAATAAAGATTTGTACACATTATTCAGCTACAACAAGAGTGGTATTGAGCCTTTAAAGAAACCATAAATTAACAACCATGAAACCCAAGGCTGTAGTCATTATAAATACAAAAACATTATAAAGGGAGTACTAAGGCATAAATACAATAACATTATAAAGTAAGTACAAAGGCATAAATACAATAACATTGAATATAATTAATACGATAACATTGAATATAATTAATACAATAACATTGAATATAACTAATACTTTAACATTGAATATAACTAATACTCTAACATTGAATATAACTAATACTCTTAACATTGAATATAATTAATACTTTAACATTGAATATAATTAATACAATAACATTGAATATAATTAATACAATAACATTGAATATAACTAATACTTTAACATTGAATATAATTAATACTCTAACATTGAATATAATTAATACAATAACATTGAATATAATTAATACAATAACATTGAATATAACTAATACTCTAACATTGAATATAACTAATACTCTAACATTGAATATAACTAATACTCTAACGTTGGATATAACTAATACTCTAAAATTGAATATAACTAATACTCTAACATTGAATATAATTAATACTTTAACATTGAATATAACTAATACTCTTAACATTGAATATAATTAATACTTTAACATTGAATATAACTAATACTCTAACGTTGGATATAACTAATACTCTAACATTGAATATAACTAATACTCTAACATTGAATATAATTAATACAATTACATTGAATATAACTAATACTCTAACATTGAATATAATTAATACTAAAGATAAACGATTAATACAAACAAAGATAATTAATGAGACCTACTCTATGAAGTCATAAAATGGACATCAAAGGACTTAAAACGGAAATAATGAAACTAGTCGTAATTATAGTAAAATACATGAAATAATTATAATAAAAACAAGCGGATACCAAGCAAGATATGCCCACATTTTACAAGAGATAGAGAGAGAACAAGCTAAAATCTTGGGCCATAATCCAAGACGTAATGGTCCGATTTTTTAAATCAAATAATAATTGTGACCTCCAGAGGGACCACAAGCTAAACAAAGGCGATTTTGCGTATAATCAGGGGCCTAAATTCAGAAAGTTACGATCCGATATGCGCAAATATCAAAACGAACCAAGATCTTTGGGTTAACCATGCATTTTAAGTTTCATCAAAATCGAATTAAAATTGTGACCTCTACAGGGTCCACAACCTTGACATACCATTTTAAACAGTATTTGCATACGAATGGCGGCCATTTTGTATGGCAATGTTGGTCCAATTTTTCCGAAATTCGAACTTAACCTTCCTTAGGGTGTAACGGTGATATATTCAAATGATTTTTTTTAATCGGATAAATATTGTAGCCTCCAGAGGGACCACAAGCTAAACCAAGACGATTTTGCGTATAATCAGGGGCCATAATTCAGGAAGGTGCGATCCGATATGCGCAAATATCGAAAGGAACCAAGATCTTTGGGTTATAACCATGCATTTCAAGTTTCATCAAAATCGAATTAAAATTTTGATCTCTACAGGGTCCACAACTTTGATATACCATTGTTTAACAGTATTCGCGTACGAACGGCGGCCATTTTGTATGATAATTTTAGTCCGATTTTTCCGCAATTTGAACTCAACCTTCCTTAGGGTGTAACGGTGATATAATCGAACGGTTTTGCAAATAGGGTAATAATTGTGACCTCCAGAGGTACCACGAGCTAAAATAGGTGATTTTTCGGACAATCAGGGGCCATAATTCAGGAAATTACGTTCCGGTAGGCGCAAATATCGAAAGGAACCAAGATCTTTGGGTTGTTAACATGCATGTAAAGTTTCATCAAAATCTGTAATGTCCAAAATCTATATATGGCAATATAATGTGTCAGTGCATACATGCATAATATTAGGTCAAGTGAACGTTTAATCGAGTCTAATTAGCATCATGTAGAATGTACCTAGTGTCTAGTAAAACGAGTCGATTGCTTAGCAACTAAGCGGATGTTGAAAACATGTGCGAAAGTGAAGCTGACTGTGAGTTATGCGAGCTGGTGACAGCGTACTGTTCTCTACCGCGCTACCGCGCTGCGCTCAATGCAACGCAATGTGACATTTAAGTTTATCTATTATGTAAATAAGAAGATGCAACCTGTGAACTTTTGTGTAATAATGTGATGGTGAATAAATAGTTGTTATGTTGCAGTATCGTGTTTCTTTGAACATATGGGTTTTCGTCAAACGCGCGTATGTAACGATATGCTGAAAAAGGGACTAGCCTAGCGGTTTCTGTCGTCTGTCATGTGAATAAATTAGTGAAGTGGTCGTCGAACTAGTCTTCCCCAGCTTGGCATCAACATAATGAAGTAGAAAACATCCGAATTTGACATTTCGATGAAAACCTCGTGTTGTGTAACTCTCACTTTGTCTTTTGTGACAATTTGTGTTTTTTCTAATGTCTGGAGTTGGAGCCGGAATGGAGAAACGTGAAACGAGATTGCCGAGAAGCAGAACTCCCCCTCCACCTGTTTTGGAGCCAGTCGTACAAATTGTAAGTACACATTCTAGACCTAAAAGTAATTCTGATCCCGGACTCACTTCCGCTGATGTGATACAAAATGAAAATGACATTGAAGTATTTCAATTTGAGAATGGCGAGCCTACTACCCTGCACGGGGCCGGTATTCGTGACAGACAAGTGACAGAAACACGTGAGCCACACGGGGCCGGTGCTATGGATAATGACGTCGTGAATCCCGAAGATAGTATCTCAAATGTTATTAGTATTAGTAGCCAAGGGAGTAAAGTTTCTTCAGCCTCTAGAGCCAGAATACGTGCAATTAAATTAAAAGAAGAATTATTTGCTTTGGAAGAGTCCAATCAATTAGAAAAAGAAAAGCTTGAAATGCAACGAGCTGTGGAAGAAATTAACAGAAAACAAAAAGAAATACTTCTGCGTGCACAAGTTAAAGCAGCGACAGAAATAGCTGCAGTGTTGGAAAATAAAAGTAGTGTGTCAGAAGTAACATTCAAACAAAAACCTATTATTACTGAACGTTCTCCCAGTACTAATAATACTCCTAATTCTGTGATTGAGATAAGAGAGCCAGAAATTACTGTGAACAATGAACCGGAGATCCCTGTGACTGTGAGTTTAATTTCTGATGATCATTGCCCTAAGCAGTCGGTGAATCATGTGAACAATGTTGACATATCCGACATACTAAATAAACTTGTTGAAAATCAGAGGGACCAAGTACTTCCTAGTCAGGAATTACATTATTTTGATGGAAATGATGTGTTATCTTATCCAACATTTGTGAAGAATTTCCAGTTTGTTATTGAACGGAACACTAACGACCCCGCCAGACTTTTAGAATTTATGTTAAAATACACAAAGGGTGAAGCACATGAACTGATAAAATTCTGTCCTTTGATAGAGCCGCCTGCTGATGCGTATCACGAAGCAAGAAGACTTTTAGACCGGGACTATGGTAATTCGCAACTCATTGCCTCTGCCTTTGCATCAAAAGCTGAACATTGGTCGAAAATTCAGAATGGTGATAAAGTGGGGTTAAGAAAGTTCTCAATATTCTTAACCAATTGTGTTAATTCGAAACGGAATAATAAAGACATGACTTTTCTTGATGGTTTTGAATTTATTAAGACACTGTGCAGTAAACTGCCTATAGCTATACAACAAAAGTGGATTTCTGAAGTTGGTCGACTCCGTGAAAAGGAAAATCGTTCTCCTACATTAAGTGACTTTGAAAACTTCGTGGGCGTTTTATCAAGGAACGAGAACGACCCAAGAGTTAGTGGATTGGGCTACCAACAGAGGTCAAATTATCAAACATTCAGTGTTCAACCAAAAATCCCACAAAGGAGAGTGAACTCAACAAACATTCAACCTGTGATACAACATGGTACGAAACGTGAAAATCTGGCAGCAAGGCCACCGTGCCTTTATTGTGGACAGCAGACATCTCATTCTCTGTTGCAGTGTAGAAAATTTGCTAGAATCACTCAACCTGATCGTGATATGTCGGTAGAAAACTTGGTTTGTGTTATGCATGCCTAAATCCTGGCCATATGAAGGATACCTGTCCAAATCCTGAATGGTCAAAATGTGACAAGTGTACGAGAACTCACCAAACTGTTATGCATGATCCTGCAAGAGACAGAAAAAACTTTAATAATAGTGAAACCAGTGTCAAGAACAGTATAAATAATACGAACTACGAAATAACTTCAGGTTGTGTTAAAGCTGACATTATGGGTGGAAAACCTTTAATGGCAATTCTTCCTATCTGCCTAAAACAAAAGGTGAATGACGATATAATTTCAACCTATGCCTTTGTAGACAATGGCTCGGTGTGTTATTCTTTGATAATGAGATTTCATATCATCTAAAACTCAGATGTAAACAAACTCAAGTTGTGTTAAAAACCATTAATTTGGAACATGCTATAAACTCTAGTATAGTGACTGATCTTATACAAATAAGTGATGTTTGTGGTAAACCATTTTATGATTTGCCTCCGGCATACATAAAGAATGAACTTCCAGTTACTATGAGGGATGCACCTCAACAGTCAGATATTAATAAATGGGAACATTTAAAGGACATTAAATTACCAGATTTGGGTGGTATATGTATACCCAGAGTGACAGTGATGATTGGTGTGAACTATCCATTGGCGACGCAGCCACTTGAGATTCGTACAGGCAACATCTTTAGGTTGGTTGTTTTACGGTATTAAAGGGAATTTTGAAAATCATATTTGTGTGAATTATTGTCATGTGGACCATAATTTAGAGTTACAAGTTAAAAAATACTTTAATCTTGAATTCGGTGAAAGATTATGTGATGACCGACAACTCATGTCAGTAGAAGATAAACGGTTTATTAACATTATGGATAATTCTATGAAATTAAAAGATGGACACCATGAAACGGATCTGCCGTTCAGAAATCGTGACATTGTGATGCCAAATAACAGACTTCAAGCCGAAGTATTCGCTTATAAACTTAGAAAGAGATTAAGTGTCAATGAATCTCTTCATAAACAATACACTGATTTCATGAATAATTTAGAATTAAAGAACTATGCAGAAAAGGTGCCAAAAGGTGAATTGGTGAACATAGATGGTAAAGTATGGTATTTAAATCATCATAATGTTTTGCATCCAAGCAAAACCTAATAAGGTGAGAGTGGTATTCAACTGCCCTTTGGTGTATGGTAATACATCTCTCAATGAACAGTTATTTTCAGGCCCAGACTTGACAAATAAATTACTCGGTGTGCTTTTAGGACGGCGACAAGACTCTTTGCTGTAATGAGCGATATAGAGAGCATGTTTTATCAAGTCAGAGTTAGTAAATCTGATGTGGACTTTATGAGATTTCTATGGTGGCCAAAAGGGGACTTAAGTCAAACATTAACTGAATATCGTATGTTAGTTCATTTATTTGGAGCTGTCAGGTCTCCGAGCTGTTCAAATTTCGCTCTGAAACGTGTAGCAAGTGAAAATATAGGTAAAGTAGATTAAAGTGTCATTGACTCAATCAACAATGATTTTTACGTGGATGACTTTTTAAAATCGGTGGCGAGTGAATCTGAAGCCATTTCATTAGTGAAAGACATTCGTACTGTATTAAGATCCGGTGGTTTTAATTTGACAAAATGGGTCAGTAACAGTCGCAATTTGATGAAAACTATCCCAGCATCTGATAGAGTCGATGAAACCAAAAACTTGGATTTCGACAATATCAATGACAATTTACCAGTGCAACGTGCATTGGGTGTGAAATGGAGTGTCGAAGATGATAAAATTGAATTTAGTGTGAGCTCTATGAATCCCAAGGCAACTCGTCGATCATTTTATCGGTTATGAGTTCTGTGTACGACCCGTTTGGGTTCGCTTCTCCATTCGTTCTTCGTGCTAAGGTAATCATTCAAGATTTATGTCGCGAAAAACTTGGTTGGGATCAAGAAATACCGGAAAAATATGAACGCGATTGGAAAAACTTGGTTAATGATTTACCTAACTTAGAAAACGTGTCAATCGATCGCTGTTTAAAGCCAAAGTGTTTCGGTAATATTGTGAATACACAATTGCATCATTTCGCAGATTCGTCGCAAAATGCTTACGCAATGGTTACTTATGTAAGATTTGAGAGTGACCGTGGTGAATTTCATGTGTCATTTGTGATGGGACGATCACGTGTTGCGCCTATAAAACCGCACACAATTGTTAAGTTGGAATTATCAGCTGCTACGTCGGTTGTAAGAATTAACAATATGTTGAATATGGAATTAACTATACCAGTGAACCAAGTGTACTTCTGGACAGACAGTCAGACGGTACTGAAGTATATCGCGAATGAGAAAGCGCGTTATCAGGTGTTCGTGTCTAATCGCCTAGCAGTGATACGTGATGGATCGGAAATTGATCAATGGAGGTATGTTCCGTCTAAGCAGAACCCCGCTGACCACGCCTCTCGAGGTCTTAGCACAGATGGCCTTAAATCTGTTAACTGGATAACAGGTCCTGATTTTCTCTATAAATCATCTGATAAATGGCCGCCTATGCCAGTATTTAGTGAAAAACTTGACAATGAAACTGTGGGTGAAATAAACGTCGGGTGTATCAAGGTTAATCACGACGGTGTAAACTAGTTATTTAGTCATTATTCGAACTGGAATCGTCTTAAACGCGGTGTATCGTGGTGGCTAAGACTAAAGGCTATTTTAAAATTGAAAAGCCAAAAACTTGAAATTCCTGAAAGCTTACGAAATGGAATCTTAACCGTGGATGAAGTATCAAGTACTGAGAAATCTATTATTCAGTGTATTCAGAAATCTATTTTTTGTGAAGATTATAAAATACTCTCTGGTGATAAAAATAATTATGTGAAGTCCAATAGTACTTTGTCGAATTTGGATCCAGTATTTTTAAATGGTCTAATCTGTGTCGGTGGCAGATTAAGAAATGCTGACATTCCTAGTGATGCCAAACATCAAATTATTCTCCCAAAGAATAATCATGTGTCGACCTTAATTGTTAAATACTTTCATCATAAAGTAGGTCATCAGGGTCGTAATCATACGACTGCTGAGATACGTCAGAGATTCTGGATCATAAGATCTGGAGTTTTAGTGAAAGAGATAATCCGTAACCGTGTCATATGCCGTAAGATAAATTCTCGTGCTGGTCAACAAAAGATGGCTGATTTGCCAAAAACTCGTGTTCAAGCTGATCTTAAAGCATTTTCAAGTGTAGGCATCGACTATTTTGGTCATTTTGAGATTAAAGTAGGGCGATCGATCAAAAAACGGTATGGAGTAATATTTACATGTTTTACTACCCGTGCTATTCATATAGAGGTGTCGAATTCTTTAGATACCAGTTCTTGTGTTAGTGCTATCCGTAGGTTTATTGCTAGAAGGGGTGTGCCAAGGCACATATTTTCTGACAATGGAACTAATTTAGTAAGTGCAAGCAAGGAACTACGCGATGGTGTGAAAGAACTTAATCAAGATGATCTTAACAGATTTGCTGTAGATTTTAACTTTAAGTGGCACTTTAACCCTCCTACTGCCTCTCACCACGGTGGTGTATGGGAGAGACAAATACGCACAATACGTAAAATATTACAATCGTTGTTAAGTGAACAATATTTAAAAACCAGTCAAACTGAAGAACAATTACAAACATTTCTTTGTGAAGTGGAATCGAGTATAAACAGTCGTCCGCTAACCCGTGTCTCTGAAGATCCAAATGATTTGGAAGTAATTACTCCAAACTCATTATTATTGTTGCAACCCGTGTCGTCATTTCCTACTGGTGTATTCTGTGAACGTGACATTTACTCAAAACGTAGATGACGGCAGATACAATATCTAGCCGAGTTATTTTGGAAACGCTGGACTAGGGAATATCTCCCAATGTTGCAACAAAGACAAAAGTGGCTAAAACCAAATAGGAACTTTAAAATAGGTGATGTAGTTTTGATTGTTGACGATAATGCACCTAGATGTTCGTGGCTTATGGGTGTAATTATTGATGTATATCCAAATAAACAGGGTTCAGTGAGAAGTGTACAGCTAAGGACAAAGACCACTACATTGGTCAGACCTATAACTAAATTATGCTTTTTATTGGAGCAAGAAGAGTGAAATGTGAAACCGCTGTAAATCGTGCTGAATTGTGAACCTGTAAAATATGAAACTGTTGTGATCGTGCTGAATTGTGAACCTGTGAACTTTCTAAATATTTTAGAATATCATAACTTTAAGTTTAAAGCTAACTTTCATTTGTGAAATCTGTGTGACTAGTGAACTTTTCTTTATTCTGTGAATCTTAATTATGTAATCTTTAACTTGAACTGTGAACCTAAGTAAAACTTGTGAATTTGTAAATTGTGACATTATGCTTTATAATTGTATGGTTTATTTTGTTGTAAATTAGTTACAGTTTTATCTATTTCTTTAATTGATTATAATTGTAAAAGTTGTGAAGTGTGAATGCTGAATTGTGAAACAGTGTATGTGAAGTGAATTAGCTCTAGTTAAGGGTTTCTTGTTTATTTTGATTTTTGAACATTGTAATATTTGTATATCTTATTCTTTGTTATAATAAGATAGGGGCCGGAATGTAATGTCCAAAATCTATATATGGCAATATAATGTGTCAGTGCATACATGCATAATATTAGGTCAAGTGAACGTTTAATCGAGTCTAATTAGCATCATGTAGAATGTACCTAGTGTCTAGTAAAACGAGTCAATTGCTTAGCAAATAAGCGGATGTTGAAAACATGTGCGAAAGTGAAGCTGACTGTGAGTGATGTGAGCTGGTGACAGCGTACTGTTTTCTACCGCGCTGCGCTCAATGCAACGCAATGTGACATTTAAGTTTATCTATTATGTAAATAAGAAGATGACATGCAACCTGTGAACTTTTGTGTACTAATGTGATGGTGAATAAATAGTTGTTATGTTGCAGTATCGTGTTTCTTTGAACATATGGGTTTTCGTCAAACGTGCGTATGTAACGATATGCTGAAAAAGGGACTAGCCTAGCGGTGTCTGTCGTCTGTCATGTGAATAAATTAATGAAGTGGTCGTCGAACGAGTCTTCACCAGCTTGGCATCAACAAAATCGATTCAAAATTGTGAACTCTACAGGGTCCACAAGCTAAAAACGTGATTTTTCGTACAATCAGGGGCCATAATCCATGAAGTTTTGATCCGATACATGCCAATATCGAAAGCAGCCGAGATCTTTTGGAAATAAACCTATATTTCAAGTTTTGTCAAAATCGGACAAGAATTGTGACCTGTAGAGAGTCCACAAACAATTGTGGACGGACGTCCGGACGGACAGACGGACAGGGGCGACAACATAGTACGTCCACATGAAAATGTGGGCGTATAAAAACCTATTTTTCAATTTTCGTCAAAATCGGATAAAAATTATGACCTCTTGGTGTGTCCACAAACACACAAATTGTGGACGGACGGACAGGTGTGGTATAGTTCATAATGGCTCATATCTTTAACTGCCCGCAAACTTCATTCGTCCACAGAATTAATCCAAGTTTTTATTTAGATACATGATAGCCTTGGTCGATATATCTACTAATTTCCACACACAATGCTGCATACTACCCCATCGTGGAGACTAAATATCAAAGCAAATAACAGAAAATACTGCACATGAATACACTACAACAAAAACAAATCGTTTTAAGTAAATGCTGTATTTATCTTCATTAATCTTTCAAATGACATCTGTCTCAATCTATTTATGTAATAAAACGGTTTAATCTCAATGTGCCCTCTAATCAACTGGGGCCTGTTTCACGAAATTTTAACTTAAGATAAAATCCAAATTTTAGTACATACTTAAATCTGATTGGCTAAGCGCTAAAATCAATCTAATACTATCCAATCGAATTACTAAAATCGGATTTTATCTTAGTTAAAATTTCGTGAAACAGGCCCCTGGTGTTATAGGCTAGTGGTGTGAAAACTTTAGTAAACAAAGGATTATAGACAATATCCTTATTAGTACTGTTCATCTATTTAAGATAAAATTATTTTAATGATTCAAATATATAAGTTAAGTTCAAGTGTCATCGGTTAACGAGTATCTTAAATACCTCTATTCAGACAGTAATTTATAAATCAATCAATTATATAATTAGAAACTCACTATCATTATATAAGGATAGTTGTCACCCCCAATTACATTATATCTTTTAAAATGGCTCAAGTTCGCGTACGGTTTATTCCTAATTCTCAAGGTGGTCAAAATTTAGTTAATTTGGGGTATAAGTACAGAGTAAAAAGTGCAATTGAATACACCGACGCCATATCCCAGTTAGTAGGGTTATGAAATTTGTTTGAAACATGTATTTGTTGTTACATTATTTGTTTTTACTTTTATTGTGAATAAAGTTGTTAATTAGTTAAATGCTAGTAGTTTTTAAATATCGACTATACCTTTAACACCATTGTATTCAATAATCCCCTTGCTTGATAAATCCCCCCACGAGAACAATAGCAGGGGGCACAGTGAGATTTACCCAATAAAACTATACACCAAAATTCACCACTCTCACTTAATTAGAACTAAAGTTATCATGTCCCAGAGCATCAACTAATCAAATCGGTTATTGCTGCTTACCCTAAGCAGAAAATGCTCATCCTCGAACTCCATCAAGGTATTGACATAATAAACACCTACACCAAGTTTGAACACTTTAGCTCAATTAGAAGGAGAGTTATTGTGTCCCAAAGAGTGTGACAGACAGACAGACGGACGGACGGACCCATTTTAATAGTTCCCTGCTGCAGGCACAATAAGCATACCCTGCCTCTTGTGTGACACTCTTCATAACCTATAGAATTGAGACAGGGTTTCTCGGTATCTTTTTTTAGATCTCGCTGAAAATGTCTGCAGATATGTACTGGATAACTGTTCTTTCCTCCATTATTGTTCTTCCAGGCGTCCATTTAACCGTTTCAAACGTACCGTCTGAGTAGAAGAATCCAGCCCACTGGTGACAAATTAGTTCGTCTGCAACGAGTTGAACAGCTCCCTTGTTTGCAGTGTCTAGTATTATGAAGGTTGAATTTATCAGATGAACGTTGTTGACATCAACAGTCTGATAAGAGAAATCAAGATGGTAAATAACAACTTTTAGAGATTTCCAACTTGTAGCAGCTGAAATTAAGTCGTCAACAACACCCCAAGTAATTCCATCAAATGGATCCAGGGTCACAATCCTCTCCCATGGTCGACTCTCAACGTACCATATTATACCTTCTTGGCCTGCAAACCCATCCATGTTTAAGTCCGATTCCATGGTGAAGGTGCACGAACTGACCGTCCCAGTTGAGGAAACTCTTGATCTTGTGATCTGAGCTTGGTTAGCATCCCATTGTGTAAGATTAAACCCATCGCCGGTTACACCGGATACCTCCCCATTAGCCAAACAGACATCATGTAGCATGGACATCGCATTGCCGACTCTGACCTTTATGGGCTTTGCGTTCCGAACAGCCGCCTCTAGGAAGCGTTTAGAGCCACTGATCCCACGGCCAAACGGATCGTGGGAATAAGCAACTTGCCACCCAAAGTCTACGTACCATGTCGAGTTCAACTCAGGTTCTGGTCCAGGTTTATAGCTAGGGTGGATACGATTCCAGCGCATAACTGAGCTATTGCCAATGGTTCTTGTGATTACAATGTACCAGTATGTGGGATCCACAAAACTGGGAGGATCTTGGCCCAAAGTGGCCGATAGATGGACATTTATGATAGAGCTCTCAAAATCCACATATTGGGAACTAAGCGAAAACGCATCAAATGCAATGTGTAAATCCGAACCATTTTCCAAAGCCTCGCGACAACCAGAAACCGATCCACTGGTAACATCACCACCAGTATTTAAAGCTAGTACAGGAACAGTTTCGGTAGCGCTAGAACTTGCCCATTCTATGTCTGCATAGGCTGTGGTTTGTGTTTCAATTGATGAGTTTAATTCCCCACTTGATGATGCAATAATTTTGTTTGAAATTTGTTTCAAAACACGCATGACGGTCTGATTCCTTCGATCATTGAAATCTATAGAAACATGATCATACGTCTGCCCCCAGACATTTCCAAAAACTATTCCTGTTGCCATTATAGAATAGATGGTATCATAACCAGTTCCTATCACACGAATCTTGTGCCTTTTCTGACGCTTAATGGCATCCTCGATGTTCTGTATGCTACCAAGTTTAATGTCACCACCTGTCCTCGCTGAATAATGTTCCTGTCTTGAAACTTCCTGGCAGCATCCTTAAAAAACAAAGACAAATAAATACCCGGACTGAACGGACTGGGGAACTACAGGAACAATACAGTGGTACAGAGGGTCATTGGATTTTATCTCGAATACTTAAAATCGTTTTGTGAAACGCATATATCTAAAGTTAGGGTGGAGTTTTATAGTCCAGTTAACCCAACCTTAAACACATTGGAATTAAGGTAATCCAACCTGGTTTTGACAGATATAGGTACACAGTTTAATATATCAAAAGTATCAATAACGTATAGATGAATAGTTTAAGATGATTTTAAGGAGATTTAAGGTTTCGTGAAACAAAAGGGAAAGATGGAACAGAAGGGAAAGAAGATGTAACACAAAATGTTAAAGATAATGTTGCTGTTGGCTATGAGCCTCCACCTAAAAACAACACCTCTGATATATTCTTCTACAGTAGAAAGGTACTATTAATATTTCGAAAAGCTGCGATATGTCACAGTAGGCCTACATGCCAAATTTTCATTATTATGGGCGAATTCGATTGAATGTTCCGGGATTGAATTCTCTCAATCCTAAAAAAATAGTGACAATTGAGTGAAAAGGGGTATTTCGCACTACAACGCATGCGTCGACTGAATAAGTAAATATCTCAATCAACCCTGCAGCCACAACCTATTCTGTCAACTCGGGACGTTCTTGACTGTGAATCGAGCATCCCCAGTGATTTAATATAATACAGCGGTTTCTCAACCAAATGTTATCGAATCGGACATTTCTATTTGACATTGTTGGGGGTGGGGGTGGATGGCCGAATGGTTAGCTCGCGCGCGCTGTATCATGAAGTCTTGTCATTGAGTCGACCGGCGTGGTTTCGTATCTCCGGTTGTACGTGACAAGGAGTAGGGTCGCCTATCCACCTCGGGGTTTTTCTCCGGGTCCTCCGATTCCCCCACAATGCTAAAGATCCCCCCTACGCGCAAGCGCATTATTGAAATAAAATTAAACCATGTTAGTCCCGAAATGACCTAGTTTGTGTCGAGTGGACATTAAACCCCATTTCTGTCTCTCTCTCTTTGACATTTGTCACTCTTGCGGTTTATCGTTGCCTATGAACGCTATTTATCTTTCTGGTTTGTACGAAATTTATATTTGGTGGTATAAAGCGTTTTTAGTAGAGTAATTAAGGTACTCACTTGGAACAACCACGCTACAGTCAGGTCCTGAAAAACCTGCAGGACAATGACACATACCATTGTAAAACGTCCCATTATTTATGCAACTTTGCTGAAATGTTTTATTGTAAATTACTAACACTTAAGTCTAAACAACATGATATACTAGGAGTCTTTTTTTTATATCAAAAAATATCAACACAAGTCCATAGGGTATAAACGAGGCTCTGTCGAGTGTTGATATTTTTTGATATCAAAATAGACAAGTAGGAGATTTTATTTATCACCCAACCCCTTCTTACAGGCACAAATAAATAGATAGATAGAACTCAATGACCATTGAATACCGCTCGGGTTATTCAATGGTTCAAGAGAGTGTATCACTGCGCAAGTATTCCACGAGTGATAACTATAGGTTATTCAATGGCCATATTCAACACCGGATTAACCATGGTGGGGCCCTGGAACATTTTTTTGGGGGGGGGGGGCTGATCACCAACCGCGAGCGCCGAAGGGGTTCTCCCCCTGGAAATTTTCAGAAATTGGAATGCGGAAACGTCATTTCCTGGCATTTCAGGCACTTTAGTGCAGCCATTTAGAAATACCTCTCCCAAATAAAAATAAAATTCTGCAACAAAATTAGCGTATTCTGGCGTTGTTACAGTGGACTAAACCATGCGAGGGAGAGCATTATGAAATAATGGCATTTCTAGAGGAGGGGGCTGGACGCAACTGAGATTTTTGTGGGGGGGCCCTGGGGCCTTGCCCCATGGTTAATCCGGCCCTGGCCATATCCAATGATATTTGCTTGTATTTGCATGTAGTTATTGAATAGAATATAATTCTTTGCTATAGATTTGACTTTTACTGAACTGATTTCATTACCGCGAAGTGATACAACCATGTACAGCAATTCAACCATTGCAAAATCCTCGGGTCCGGCGGAGTGTTTTTTAAAGACCCCCCCCCCCCCCGAATAATTTGGCCGCATGTGATCTTTTCTCCGGGTTATTAGCCAAGTTCGAAGCAGCACAATAAGACGTTAAAACCCATTTCATGTAATTTCTTTGCCCACACAAATTACGACTTTTGTGTCTTGAATTCCAAACAAAAACACGATTTTTGTTTATAATAATACAAACCCCTATATTTAAAATCTTCATCGTTTATTACAATACATACCCGTATAATAAGCCGACACTCGCTTGTTGTAGCATTACTAACAGTAACATGATTCAGTATGTTGCCTTTAACATGAAAACATTGTCCTGTTTCGCTGGCTCTACACACCACTGCTGCATCGCATTCTGAATTTTGTAAACACCTTGAAACACAAAGTAATGCACTTGCGTGTTTCAGCCAAGAAATAATTTGATCCGATACAGAATCGACATCAAAATCCAGCAGTTTTAAAACATTTAAGTCAAATTGTTCGATCGAGTTACTAGCACAAAAGCTAAAAATGCTGTAAAAATATACATTTTTTAAAATAAGCATCTTCAACAACAGTCTTCAACTCCGCTTCTTGCTTGAAGAATAATCGGATATTTTCGCTGGCAATATGATATATTCTGAGAAACTATAAATATTTAATCGATTACTTATTGATCTATGGAGCTATCCAGATAGTAATGGCACTGGCGGCCAATCGACAAGTCTTCTGGAAGGCAAATAGTAAGCGGGTAGGAGGGGGGGGGGCTTTCTGAAATTCTTTGTGGTAAACTTGACAATTTTGTCGTTATGTCTCCTCACTTTATACAATAACGGGGGGGGGGGGAGGCCATGCCCAAAAGATGCTAGTTAAAATTCTTAACGATATTTCTTGTAATAATGTATTACGCAAACCGCCAGGACACCAGTTGAAATTTCGCGCAGCAGTTGGGTTTTATCAAATCATATAACTATAGCACTAGACACATTAGCCGAATCATTCGGGCGAATCAATCGGCGTCGAATTTTATTCGGCCGAATGGGTGGACACACCAGCCGAATGTTTCGGCCGATTCACCAGTCGATTGCATCACTTTTCACGTCACATAATTAAAAACGGCGGCGACTATGTCTTCAAACAATCACGTGATTTCTCGATAGAAGTGCTGATTGGCTATTGAATTCTACATTCGGCCGAATGCTTCGGCGCCAGGCAAATATAATTCGGGCGAATAAATATTCGGCCGAATATATCAAACATGTTTGATTCGGGCGATTAGAAATTCGGCCGAATGACAGTGGACACACTAGGCGAATTTCGACGCCGATTGATTCGGCCGAACGATTCGGCCGAATCATTCGGCTAGTGTGTCCACCGCTTATGCGGTAAGGCTTCACCTTTATTTCAACGGAAATTGATTTATAATATATTAAGTAAGCTGTGTGCAGTACTGTTTTGGGTCAGTTTATCTTTGTAGTGATTTGACTAAAAAAAACTTGCAAAAAGGAACTCTGTAGGAAGACGTCAGTTGTGAAACCATTTCTAAAAAGGTGCATGAAATAATTGCATTCATGTAGAGGCGCTGCTGGTCTTTGCGTTACTGGCATTCGGATGAAACAAAAAACCGAGCTCCGCGTATAAATTGGCGTGCAAGTAAAAGACACCTTGACAGTTGAAATTCGAATACAAGAGTAGGCCATAATGCCACTGCCCGGGCAAATGACCGTATTAGCCCAATATGAGTGTTTTTGAGTTACTGTCAAGGATGGCATGCGATGTAGAAAAGAGATTTATATAATCTACTTTAAGGATTAGAATGATTGATATTACGTTCACATCCTTGCTTTGATTGATAGGGGGGGGGGGGGGGGGGGTAGCACGTGCGTGATGTATCATAGAGCCAGTCATAGAGGCAACTGGCATGGTTTCGATTCCCCGGTTGTACGAGTAGAGTCGCATGTCCAACCTCGTTGGTTTTCTCTGGGCCCTCCGGTTTCTACCCACTACTAAAGCTCCCTACGCGCAAGCGAATTATTGAAATACAATTAAACCATAAGTTAGTCCCGAAATGACCTAGTTTGTGTCGAGTGAACGTTAAACCCAATCTCTCTTGATTGATATGGTAGGCTATTGTTTTTAATGAAGAGAATGGAATGTAATATGAAATGGCGGCAATGACTGCAATATGACAAGGAGCAAAGAAGTCTGAGAGTTTGTTTAACTAAGTTTACAGTATGAGTATACCAAGTTCCAAGATAATCCAATCAGAATTGTGCCCTTCAGCGCTTAATAGGCTTACAAGGTGGGAGTGGGTCTGTCCCTATGGGAAGCATGACATGCACCAAATTCAATACCCCCCCCCCCCCTTAGGTTATAAGGTATACATATGCTTAGTTCGAAGACGATTCATCCAGAATTGTGGCCTGTATACGATAAACACAAACATTGGGCGTGGCTCTGCCCCGGGGGATGGGGTGGTGGTCCGGAACTAACCCTAAAATCAATAGTTGCCGTCCTAGGGTCGAACACGCACTTAAAACAATAGGGTATAAGGAATAAGTATGCAAATTTTCAAGACAATCCATTATAAATTGCGACCTGAAGGCAACCCACAGATAAAATACGCACAGAGGCGACGGCAGAAAACGTTTACATTGTGGACGTTTAAAAATCTTATTTTAATTATTTAAGTTTAATTTTGTAATGTAATATATTCTTTTTTAATATCTTTTTCACAAAACATCAACCGTATTTTAATTATTTAATTTTAATTTTCTAATGGGATATTTTCTTTCGTAATATTTATTTCGCAAAACATCAACAGACAAAGAAACAAAGGTAACCCGAGCTGCACGTGAGTTATACCGATTTTTTTTTCACTGTAAAAGCTTGGATTATAAATATGTAAACCTAATTTTCTAAAGTGAGATTTATTTCACAAAAAATCAAGGGACACTGAAATACAAGCTTGTATGTAGGATCGACAAGAGGTTCTCATATTTCAAAATGTGGGCCAAGATAATGGGGGTTGGGATGGCCTAGTGGTCTAGAGTGCCTCTAGCTGGCCGGCCACCTCTGGCTTGCGGCTGTGGATTTGAGCCCTGGTGTAAGCGTATGTTGCATGGAGATAGGGGCGCCTTCTAAACCTCCCACTGATAAAGACCCCTACGCGCAAGTGAATTATTGAAATAAAATTGAACCATATATGTTAGTCCCGAAATGACCTTGTTGTGTTGAGTGGACGTTAAACCGCATTTCTCTCTCTCGCTATGTAGTTGCGTACGTTATACCGACCTCGGTATTGCCCCGTTCTTCTCCCCTAAACCCTGGGTCCATTTACTGGATGTTATAATCTGTCCGTGATGATTCTATTAGCCACGAAGGTTGATTCTACCAACCAATTAAAAAACACTTTACATAATTGTTAGGGCTAAATTTCGTTGGTATAGATCTGAGTCCATTATTTTGTTAGTGTTATATCCAAGTCAATGTTTCCGTCCATCCATATTTGATTGTGGACTCTCGACCGGTCACAATTCTTATCCGATTTTGACGAAACTTTAAATATAGCTTTATCCCCAAAAGATCTAGGCTGCTTTCGATATTGGCATGTATCGGATCAAAACTTCATGGATTATGGCCCCTGATTGTAAAAAAAATCCCGTTTTTAGCTTGTGGACCCTATAGAGGTCATAAATATGAACCGATTTTTGATGAAACTTGACATGTATGTTTATAACCCAAAGATCTTGGTCCCTTACGATATTTGCGCCTATCGGAACGTAATTTCTTGAATTATGGCCCCTGATTGTCCGAAAAATCACCTATTTTAGCTTGTGGTCCCTCTGGAGGTGACAATTATTTTCCGATTTGATAAACCGCTCGATTATATCCCCGTTACACACTAAAGAAGGTTGAGTTCGAATTTCGGGAAAATTGGACCAAAATTGCTATACAAAATGGCCGTCGTTTGTACGCGAAGACTGTTAAAAATGGTAGAGCAAGGTTGTGGACCCTGTAATAATAATAATAATAGTAAGTTTTTATATAGCGCACATATCCATTAAAATTAATGCTCAAGGCGCATTTAGCTCTCCACTTATCACAAGATATAACAATGTTAACAACTAATAAGCAGCCGAAAAAAGATGAGTCTTTAATTGCTTCTTAAAAAAGCTAAGCGATTGTGAATTCTTTAAGGTCAAGGGTAATGAATTCCATAGGTTCGGTACAGTGTGTGAGAAGCATCTTTGACCAAATGTCTTAAGCCTATAGTTGGGTACTACCAGACGTAGTTCATGTGCGGACCGAAGATTTCTTTGAGGGACATAGTCAATTAGCATTGAGGACAAGTAGTCTGGTGCTTCACCTCTCTGGCATTTGTAGGCTATGCACAGAAGTTTGAATTTAATTCTGCTTTCCACTGGAAGCCAATGTAAATCCTTTAGCAGTGGTGTGATGTGGCAATTTCTATTAGATTGGCACACAATTCTAGCCGCGGTATTTTGTACAAGCTGTAATTTATGGATCAGGCTGTTGTTTATGCCAAACAGAAGGCTATTGCAATAGTCGAGTCTTGACAAAATTAAAGATCGAACCAGCGCATGTGCTGCATCTTGTGTAATCAAATTGTGAATTCGACGTATGGACCTCAAATGAAAGAAGCTTGTCTTGCAAATTTGATTCACTTGTTTCTCCATGCTGAGTTCAGAATCAAGATAAACACCAAGATCTTTCAGGTTATCCACTAGTTTGACTGTGGAGTCAGCGATTTTTATTGACTTTTGACTGATCTGATGTCATTTACAACCTTTAATAGGGCAGTCTCAGTGGAATGGTTTTGTCTATAAGCAGATTGAAAGTTATCCAGTAAACAGTAATAATTAAGATGCTCTTATAACCTTTTGTTGACCACTTTCTCCAAAACTTTTGAGACAAATGATAAATTTGAAACAGGTCTGAATTTTTTTTTATAGATTTCAGAGTCCAGGGTTGGTTCCTTAAGTAGAGGTTTGACGACTTCTTCTTTGTAGAGGTCACAATTTTAATTCGATTTTGATGAAACTTGAAATGCATGGTTATAACCCAAAGATCTTGGTTCCTTTCGATATTTGCGTATATCAGATTGTTACTTCCTGAATTATGGCCCCTGATTATACGCAAAATCGCCTTTGTTTAGCTTGTGGTCCCTCTGGAGCTCAAAATAATCCGATTAAAAAAAAATCGTTTTATTATATCACCGTTACACCCTAAGGAAGGTTGAGTTCAAATTTCGCGAAAATCGGACCAAAATGGCCGCCGTTTGTACGCGAATACTGTTAAAAAATGGTATTTCAAGATTGTGGACCCTGTAGAAGTCAAAATTTCAATTCCATTTTCTCGGTCCCTTACGTTATTTGCACATATCGGATCCTAACTTCATGAATTATGGCCCCTGATCGTGCGAAAAATCCATATGGTCCCTCTGGAGGTCACGATTATTATCCGATTTAAAAAAAAAAGTTACTCTATCACCGTTACACCCTACGGAAGGTAGAATTCGAATTTCTAGAAAATCGGACCATAATTTCCAAACAAAATGGCCGCCGGCTGTACGCGAATAGTGTAAAACTATGGTATATTAAAGTTTTGGACCCTGTAGAGGTCACAATTTTAATTCGATTTTGATGAAACTTGAAATACATGTTTATAACCTAAAGATCCTGATTCTTCTATCGGACCGTCACTTCCCGAATTATGGCCTATGATTGTTGAAAAAATCACTTTCGGTATTACACTGTGAGAATAATGGGTTACTGTTCGATTGAAATAAATTGTTTGCGAAAAAAATGATTAACTGTGTACATGTTTTAAAATAAACACCGAGAGATCAAAATCATCTCTTTCTAGTAATTAGTTTCTATGGGTCCGTTTATTGCTCTATCAGACAACGGGTTATTTAAATAGTCTTAATTTCCTATCCATAGAAAAGATAATAAACAAAATAAACAAAAAACACCAACTTCATTATAGACTTGAATTTACCAGTATATTATCACCATACACGATAGCTGCTGCAAGAAGGACAAGCAAACCCGTCAGAGGTGAGAATGCGTCTTTATTAATTTTCATTTTCATTGAGAAGTAACGAAATTTTATTTACTTTAAAGGATAAACAACAACGCATCTAAGAAATAATTAAGACTGATTGATTTACGAAACTTGTAACTCCATGAATTCTGGTTGAAATAAACTCAATGCGTGACAAAATCAATCATGTTTTTATTAAAACGTTATGATACATGGACAATGAAAATTATTTTATGTTAATTTTCAAGTTTGTAGTACCATTGAGTCGTCACAGACTCATCGGGGGACAACAAAGTGTATTAACGTACAACGTAGTTTGTCACGCATTGAGTGTATCATTTATAAGCATATTTTGAATAAATTTTGGCCAACAATATTTATGAATATGCTTATAAATGATACATTTACTTGATAATTCAAATTTGTCTAATATGTCTAAAAATCTTTGTCTAATAATATGGATACAATTTGTATTTATGAGATGAAAAGGTTGTTCCCATAAATCTCAAAGTCAATTTTTGAAAGTTAGTTTTTAACATTCATGACCCATGGGTCATTATTTATTAACATATTAGAGTAGCAAGAAAGATTTCCCAAGGTGCCTTAATTGTATTTGTTCTATATCGTGTCCGGAATGAAAACCCCAAACTTCAGACCTGTTATTTAAATTACAAGAGATAAAAGTATCAAAAATACAAAGTTTAGTTACAATATTAAAATAATTTTCATTTTAAACTCGTGAGACTGCGAAGAGAGCTTTTCGTCCATGCTATGATTTTTTGTGTAATTAGATATCAAGATTCCAATTCTCATATTTTTAAAGTTTACCACCATTTCGGAAACTCGTAGTCTTTTTAGTTTTAATTATAGTGTATCGACATACTGAATTCAACATATCATGTGGGGATTCTGAAAGAACTACTTTTATGACACTTTCCTGTGTCGCGGCAACCAAAAAGACAATGTGACCAACGCCGGATTAACCATGGTGGGGGCCCTGGGGCCTGGAACATGTGGGGGCCCCTGATTACCGACCGCGAGCGCCGAAGCCCCGCAAAGTGTGTCTGGGGCAGGGCTGTATGTAGGACTGTAAAAGTGGGGATGCAGCAGAGTGTTGGGGACGCCAATAAAATGACCGAGTTACTGAGTGCGGAGCGGTGCGTGTGTGTATGTGGGTTGGTCCCCTCGAAAATTTTGAAAATTAGACTGTCACAAACGCGTTTTCCACCCACTTGGAGCTGCAATCAACGTCGCCCCCGTGTGTCAATTCCGGCAGCGCTATTTCTCATTTTGATGTTAAGCACACCAAATTGAGAAACTTCTTATCCTCTAAACTAGAATTAGTCCGAAACACCAGAAGGCCACGTAGATAGGGCGACCAGAACGAGAATCTCTAATCATGTCATTTGGTGGCGGCGCCCCCAAACACCAACAAGGTCCTGTCATAAGGGCGACCAAAACGAACCCTCCACATAAGAGATATCAGAAGGTTTGGATCAGGTGTAAGCGCCATTAAAACCGACCGACTTATCAGTGCCTTAGGAGCACCACTGTGTGATTATTATCAAGTGTATTACTTTATAACTGAAAGGTTGTCAATCTTTTTGGAGGGGGCGCCTTATTTTTCTGGAAATTTTCAGAAATTAGAGGCCGGAAACATGATTCTCTGTCATTTCAGGCACTTGTGTGGAGCCATTTAGAAGTACCTCCCCCATAAAATTAGTGCATTTTGGCGTTATTTCAGTGGACCAATCCATGCGAGTGCTATGGAGATGGCATATCTAGAGTAGGAGCTGGACGCAACTGAGATTTTTTTTTGGGGGGGGGGGCTGGGGCCTGTGCCCCATGGGTAATCCAGCCCTGAATGTGACACTATGGGTGTGACATTATCGTCTAGGACTTCGCGTTGTGGTATCAATTACTTCAATATTGAATTAAATGACCCTGGAGCACTCTTTATGTTGTTACTATGTTTATATTGACCCGGTGCTTACTTTGGCGGATTGGTCAGTTGTACAAATTTGAACACGGTGTACTTATATGGGCACCACGATTCTAACACATTGGATTAACAGACTATGATGTCATTGCCCGACTTTAGACCCTTAGACACATTCGTATTAGCCTTGTTCTTTTTGTCAGTGGTACTAGCTAACGACTTCAATATATTAAACAGAGCACCTTACAGAACTTATATAACTTCTACAGTATTAAGGACCTATATAGTGTTATATTTTATCGTCTGTCTACACAAACAAAAATAAATTGAATGTTTGGATATAAATAGACTCACAATTATCGGCTAGAAGATGACATTCGCAATCATTAATATGTAAATATTTAGATAGTTCTCCATTTAATCGAACACACAAAATTTAACCTTGTCGTACAAATACCTTATTATCTTCAAAGTTTTATCCCAAATTCCTCCCTGCAATAATTTATGCCATAAATTGCACCAGTTTAAATAATCGAATGCTTTACAATAATTTACAAAGCACGCGTAAGGGCGACGTCTTGTTGCCTCAGAAAATAATTAATAATTGATTGTAAAATAAAAATAGCGTCTACAGTGGCGGGTTTTTACGGAACCCAAATTGACAGGTAAAATTTTTTTCATTCATGTTAACTGTTGCTTTATCGCGATTATATTGCAGATTTGTATTCGTGGTATTACTTTTGCAGTCGTCTGTAAACCGTGTATTTACAGTGTATACTGATGTCAAATCAGATAGAAATTTGGAAAAATCTAAGAGGTACTGAACGTAACACTATTGCATCAGTGAAAGCAGGGAATTGTATTGGTCAGGTGGTATCATAATTCGTTACTTAAAAAAATGAACGAAATCGAATCGTATTTTTAGCTGATTTAATGGTATAATTATCTAAATCAAATCGATTGCAGATGTTTAGACGGCAATTCTAGAACTCGTGGGCGATACCTGCAGATACATGTTCAATGACGTAGAATAATTTAGAATCAGGTCTTGATTTAGATTTCTGACTGGGAAATTCACTAAATACAGTGACTGTCAACCAGTTGAAGTAAATGTTTTTCTATTTTAGGAGTTAATCCAGAACCACGCCATTTAATAATATATGAATACGGAAACCATGGAATTAAATACATCAGCTGTATCCTCTACAATGGTCTGGAATAACACAACCCTATACCAAAACGCTTCAGAACCTTCGCCATATGATCAAAATGATTTGACCATAATATCCAAAGAAGTAGCTGATTTGATGAAATCTGTAATAGATTGTTATATTATTCCACCTATTGTACTGATTGGTTTGATTGGTAATATATTAAGCTTGATAATTTTATCTGGTAGAAAAATGAGACGTTACACCACAAACATTATCCTGGCTTATCTTGCCATCATTGATTCCCTGTTTCTCACCACTATGTTCTTGAGAAAGATGCCGTGTCTGGTGGCTAAATTTGATGCCGTCACTGCTAAAATCGTCGACCTCATTATGCTCGCCCAACCGCTGATTCTTCAGTTTATATTTGGTCGCCTATCTTGCCTGTTATCTTTAGTCATTTGTTGTGAACGGTTCATCGCTGTATTTTATCCAATGAAAGTCAAGATTTGGGTGACACCTAAAAGAATGTGTCTGGTCCTGGCTTTGGTGACAATGGTGGTAGTTGGATATTTAGCAGTTTCCTTTACAAATATGACAAATATATGGTACTACGATGACCACTACAACAGAACAATGCCAAACTTGATATTCCAGCCTATCTACTTGAACAATCGACAATTCTTTGATGCATACCATTTTATAGCGCGTCCCATTCTCTTTCGCTTGTTGCCCGTATCATTGGTTTTAATTCTGTATGTGGCTATCATCCTACAGATGCGGCGAAGGGCGAAATGGCTAAATGGCGTCACATCTAGCACCGATAACTCTAACAATGAAACTGAGCTTAGGTCTCTGACTAAAATGCTAATGACTATCGTAAGTATATCCATCGTGTGCGTCCTCCCTGGTGCCATTAATCAGTTGTTCATGCTAGCAGATGATCGGTACAGATATTCAGGGCTGTTCCAAGAAGAATATCGGGCATTTAACTCCCTTGGAACAGTCGGTGACGTCATCAACAGCTCGGTTAATTTCTTCGTCTATGTAGCACAAAACAAAAAGTTTTCAATCGTTCTCTCGAAAATGTTCTGTCGTCATCGGACAATTGCGACTAGAAAATCAGCTACGTCCACCTCCAATTTAACAATGACTAGTAAAGTTTCTAAATCAATGTCATCCATAGTTGATGAAGGTACCGTGTAAATCGATATACAGTGTAGATCAATATCATTGATTGATCAAGTTAGTATATATATATATATATATAGTAGATAAAGTACAAGTACTTCTTTGTTTACGGTAGATAAATGCATAAATAAATAAAAAATACGTCCAGGTAAGAAAATCTTCCACTTTACTTCATTATGATATACATTAAATTATAAGCTAGCTATCTGCCTTCTAAGGGCGTCTTCAGATATTAATAATATATATATAAACCTAAGGTGGGTTTTAAATTGGTGAGATTGAAAGAGTAGTCAATGCACGGTAATTGTTATATGATTACTTGTTTAGGTATATGGTAATTGTTTAATAAATCATATTTACCCCATCAATTGTTTGTATTTAACTTGAGTAGATGTTGTTGGAACGTGTAGTTATTTTAGATACACGTTCAATACATTACAACAGAAGATTTGACCCGATCTGGTACGTCAAGATCCGATCGGATAGGTTTCGATACGATCAACGCGATTGCCACGACTGACCCCAATATATAGTAGGATCACCACGACTACTCCACGATTTCAATCGCAACGTGAATGGTGATAGTGGAAACCTAGCATAACTTTGGCATTAAAAGTTTAAATATTTGCTACGAATCCCTCCGTTTGGTCTTTTGAATGCGACTTTATCCTTAACAATAAAACATCTACATTTTGGGCATAACTGGAACTTGGGTCGCGGAAAACGACTTTACAGTTATGATTATTCCTTTACTGTTGTCCGTGGTGTTGGGTATTATCTTTCACCGCGGTGATATTGGGGACAAGCGGTCTTATATTTATTTTTTAAATGCACACGCCTGGGTCGTTCCTGTGCGATGAAACAACGAGGCTGAGAAGATCCCCGTATCTCAAAGACATATACCGGGACTGCACGTTTTTAAGCCCACCCGTTTTTTAGCCCATGGGTTTAATACCGGGCAAAAACACCGTTTAGATTATTGAATTAGAGTAATCCCCCTTTACGGTTGTTTGCTGAAACGTGCTATCCATGGAAATCTCAGTCAGTATTATACGCTAAGTGCTATTAAGCCGGTTTATCACTAGTCGAATTTGTTCACGCGAATTTTTTCGGGTATAGACATGCGCAGTATAATTTCAGCCCGCCTAGTGGAAAACCGGCTTTAGGGGATTTTATTTTTACAAAACACATTGGACACCCTGGGCTTAAATTCGACTAAAATGTTACCTGATGAAAACAGAAAATCCCTTTATACAATACATGTATATACTTCTTTCATTTTACCCCATTTCGATTATGCAGATGTTATATGGGATGGTTGCACAGAACACCTAGCCAATAAACTTGAGCAACTACAATTATATGCACTGCGCACTATTTGTGGCGGCATGAGAGGAACTAGACATTCCCTATTATATAAAGAAACTGGACGGAAAAGACATAGTTGTTTTTATTTTATAAAATTGTTAAAAACCTAACTCCTGAATACCTATCTAACTTATGCATAACCAAACACCAATATTAGTCTTTTAGACATACCAATATCCCAGAATTATTTTGCCGCACTACCTTATTTTACAATTCGTTCTTTCCGTCTGCTACTAGATTATTGAATTCCCTTGACTCTTGTAGCACTTTTGCCCCTAAGTCAATACAAGATGTTATAGTATTGTCTTTCATTTAGACCAGGCAAATAAATTCTCATGTTGGATTCCCATGTACCGAGTGGCTTGGCTTTACATGTGTACATAAAAAACAGTGATATTTTAGTTAAAACTATTAATTTGTCAAAATTAACCATCAAATAATGGGTGTTTATTAGCCTTTGGTTTATAACAAAAAAAGGTATTATTAATCACTTGTTTGCATGAGAATTCGGCAATTTATGATGTAATTTTGTGTAAAAGTCGAACAAGTATATATAGGGGTTATATTCATATTAATAGGAGAGATACTCGCAGCTACAGGAGAGAACCAGCCATTATTATATTAAGAACCGGTATAAACTTTATTTCTAAGTTTTAAATAAAGTTATATGAAGTTGAACCTCTGTAGTACCAATTTATTGACGATCACGAAGAACACAACAAAAGAAGTCCAGAAAATACTGCATAGTACTACAATTTCCAATTTGGTGCCGTCAGAGACCAGTGACAGTTAGAATTAGCCAAATTACACGTATCGTGAGTATCTTGTATCGATCTATTCACTATTATCTAACTGCTAAATAATGGCTGAGGAATTCTATAGAAATTTAGGTGCACAATTGATAGGTTTGTCTTCTTTACTTTCAGCTAGCTCAAATAATTGAACCATATGAAGGGAATCCCAAGTTATTTAAGGATTGGATCAAAAACATCGAAAAATACTGTGTTCTTGCCACAGTAACTACGGATTGGGTAAAGTTAGTTGCTTTTCAATCAAGTAGGGGAGTCGTTTCGCAGTTTATACAAAGGAAACTAACGGCTAATGGCAATTTGACGTGGGACGTTTTAAAACAAGATTTGATCACCACTTTTTCAGAAATTACTGACACACAACAAGATTTGGCAATTTTGGCAAAAATCAGACAGAAACCTGAAGAAAACGTGCAAGTTTTTGCTGAGAAAATGTTATCGTTAGCCAAGGAAGCATTTCCGGGATATGCCGGACAGCGGGAATTTGACAGGCAATTAATTAATTTCTTTGTAGACGGGCTTCAGCACGAGAGTATCAAAACAAAATTTTACACGACGACCCGCAAACTTTCACTGCAGCGGTAGATTTGGCTACTGCGGAACAAAAATATTAGAAAAAGATTTGCGTTAAGATTAGGCGGGCAGCACGAACGGGTATATACGAATAGAGCACACGAACCCATGGATGTCGATTATGTAAGAACTCGCACGTGTGGAATATGTTTTCGGCGTGGTCACGTAAGCCGAGAATGCCGTCAAAGGTGTGGTATAAACGAGGTTAAGGCGAGTTTTCAGAGAAATACGACTTGTTGGTTTTGTGGTTTAGAGGGGCATTTTAAACGTGAATGTAAGAAATTTGCCGAATGGCTTAAATCACATCCAAGAAATAAATGGCGGGATGCACCAGTTAAGTCTAAAAATCCACGGAAACAGGAAAACTAAGGTACTCTTTTCGTGGGGCTAACGGAAAGAGTAAATATCAAAAGCCCTCATCTAATATAAATGTTTCTGGCTGTTCTAGTTCTTGTTTAATTAAAATAGAAAAACGAAATTTTAGATCATTAGTTGACACCGGTGCTCAAGTATCTTTAATTAGTAAACAGGGTCCGTATTCAAAGGATATCTCAAGTCTAAGATAGTCACTTAACTACTAGCTATCACTTAAATATACGTAACTTCCTGTAAGTTAAGGGCAATTGGTATTCAAAGGCACTGTTAAGTATCAAATTTTCCCTTAAAGTTAAGCTGCCTTAAAATTTAAGTGTTTGTCTTAAAGTGGTATTCAAAGGCCAGTTTAAGTGAGAAATACCCACTTAACTTTTATTGACCTATGGGAGGTACCTTAAAGTTAAGTGAGATCATAATGCCTTCTTTTAACGCTGTAGAAGTTGTTCCGTAGTGGCGATTTTAAAAGTTAAGGGATTCAGATTGAAACAAAGACAATGTCGCCGAGCGTAGCTGGTCATAATAGAGTAAAGGGTTATTACCAGCGAGATAGTTTTAACTGGATATTTTTTCCGATCATATATCATGTCGTATACATGCTTAATCATGTGTCCACGATAAGATTGTTATATAATAAAGTAAAATTCATTTGTGATGACATGGCTTTATAAAATTTTAGAAATTTGGTATGCTACCGCTAGAAACAAGGCATGATTTATTGTTTACAGCTCATTCCCATATAGACATAATCGGTAGTATTTATTCAGGTAAAATATAAAGCAACATGCATCTTTCGTACACACAATGTGCCGTCAATCTAAAATGTAGGTAGTTACACAATGTCTATGAATTTCTCAAATAAAGATTTATATATTTTAAAAAACACTGTATGATTTGTCCTGTCTAACTTAGATAATAAATGTAATTGTGTATGGCTAATATATTTTTTTTTTATTCGTGTCATAAATAATTAAAGTTTATAATATCCATCATTATACTACCACTATTTATTATAATGTATTGAAATGGAATTTTTTAAAAAAAGTCTATGAAAACTGAAATTCCGGTAAAGGATGCACACTATAATAATTTATCCAAAATTTATAATCATACTATTTTCATGCGTTACAATATAATATTTCGACAAACATTTTCCTAGTAATGTAAACTAAGAATTTAATAAAATATGCGATGCTCTTAAGGGGGCATAACTTGCTTGCAATGATATAAATTCGTGATTTTTGGCAGTGGAGGGTATTCCATAAATTGAAAATTCATGCTATTTGGCGAATGTCAGTTTTCCATAATTTAAGTGTGGAGTTAAGTTTTCACACAGCCAAGCATATGTAAAATAGAGCCTTTGAATACCGATTTAAGGTTAGACACTTGGTTAAGTTGAAATAGTAAGTATTTTTACTTAACTTTTAGAAAACCTTTGAATACGGACCCAGGTGTATGATTCTTTAAAATATAAACCGAAATTAAATAAAAGTAATATTATATTACAATCAATAAATAGACTAGAACTTAAAATGGTAGGTGCTACAAGTTTGGAATTTCAAATTAAGGGTAAAAAGTTAAGACATGTATTTCATGTTGTTTCTAATATGAATAGAAATGTAATTTTGGGTAGGGATTTTCTTGTTTCTCAAGGCTGTAGGCTTTTCTTTGATTTAGGATGTATGAAAATTGGTAAAATGTATGTTACTTTGGATAATGACGCGGAAATATCTTCTGTTTTGCGAATAGCAAATGAGCTAGTTTTAAAACCTCAGACGAGATACGTCATTCATGCGAAATTGAAAAGACATGGTTATGACAGGGGACAAGATGTTTTCATGGTTGAACAAGCAACAAAACGGTTTGTGAGTAGCGAACCTGGACTTATGGTCAGCAATTCGTTGTTCAGCATGGAACGGGCTAAGTCTTTTGGGAAAAGAATCCTAGTTTTTATCGTAAACGGTACAAATAAAACGTTTCGGTTAAAAAGCGGCTGTATTATTGGTCGCGCTGTCGAAGCAGTTGACGGGACCATAGCGTCGGTGGATCAGGTTTTAAGGGGTGCTTCACGGGGTGCTGATGCTAATTTAAATGAAAAATTTGCTAAAATTAATGTACCGGATACGGAACGCGTTAAAGTATTTAATCTTTTGAGGAAAAATCATCATTTATTTGCGGTAAGTGATTCAGAGTTAGGAATGAATGAATGAAATGGGGTTTAACGTCCTACTGTTATGCACTTAACCTGAGCTAATTGAAGACGGGCATACGCCATACAGTGTGCTATGAGGGTAATTTTGCCCGGGCAGCGGCGCTACGGCCTATTCTTATATCGAATTCCAACTGCCAAGGGATCTTTTACGTGCACTCCAATGTGTACACGGGACCTCGTTTTTTCGACCCATCCGAACGACTAGGCAGCTGTCCTTGTCAGGCCCTCCATCTGCATCACTGACAAGGGGAAATCACGTCGGAAAATCGAGATGAACTTTCTCGGCCAATGCAGGGATCGAACACCCGACCTCCAGGCTAGCGAACCAGTGCGTTATCCACTTAGCCACCGTGATCCCCTTCAGAGTTAGGACATACAGATACGGTAAAAATGACTATTGACACAGGTGACCATTTACCCATCAAGCAACGACCATATCGGACTCCTTTGACGTCTTGACCCGTCGTAAATGAGGCTATTGATGACATGTTGCGTAATAACATCATTAACGAAAGTCAAAGCCCTTGGTCATTCCCTATTGTCTTAGTAGACAAGAACGACGGAACGAAAAGATTTTGCGTCGACTTTCGAAAGCTTAATAAAATTACTAAGACCGTCAGTTGGCCCTTTTAGAATCACCTATTGAACGATTGAATATGTTCCCGGGAAACAAAATTTTGTAGCTGATCTTCTCTCTCGAGTTCCGTCAAAACAAACGGCGAATGATAATAACGCTTTTGGTGAAATAATTGAACCTCGCACCAGTGATAATATGTATGAAATTAGTGCATTCAATTCAAATGAATTTGATCCACATACATATGCGAAATGTACTGTTCCGGATAAAGATCTACCGGATAAAATTGATTTAAATGTGGATAATTTTGACATAGAGAAAGAACAAAGTGAAGATCCAGAAATTGTAACTATTATTAAACATTTAACGACAAATACAGGTGGTAGTAAATCGAAAAATAGGTTTCTTCTTATAGATAAGTTGTTGTATTTCATTTCAAGTCCTGATGATGACCCGTCACTGAGGTTATACATTCCTCAACAACGTCAAAATACTGTTATAGAACAATATCATGATAATAACGGACATTTAGGCATAGATAAAACACATGATACTATAAAAAAAAAACATTACTATTTTCCAAACATGTATGTCCGTTTTCATAATCATGTAAATGAATGCGTGTTATGTCAATCGAGGTCTTTAACGAAACAAATTCCACCTATGCAGTTCTATGATTTACCACCGCATGCTTTTGCTAAGATAGGGTTAGACCTAGCGGGGCCGTATCCAACAACTCTTTCGGGAAATAGATATATAATCGGTTTTATTTGTCATTTTTCTGGTTTTGTTGAGGCCTTTGCAGTAAAAAGTAAGTGTGCTGAGAATGTCGCTCATTTACTTATAGAGGAAATTTTCCCTCGCTATGGTGCGCCGTTAGAATTAGTTACAGACAACGGTAGCGAGAACGTAAATAGGATAATGAAGAAAAGACTTCAAGAATTGAATATTAAACATGTCCTTACGTTGTACTACCACCCCTAAGGAAATTCTCGCGTTGAGAGAATGCACCGCGTGGTGCACGACATCTTGTCTAAAAAGATCACAGACAGTTATAACACGTGGGATGTCCACTTAAATCAGACTTTGGGCGTGATCCGTTTTAATGTCAATGAGTACGAAGTTTTCTCCGTTTTACTTGTTGTATAATCGCGATCCCGTATCGCCATTGGACAACATTTTGAAACCTCGACGGAAATATTTGGGGACTGATCCTCACGAAATAGCGTTGCAAAATCAGCATCAAGCTTTTCTTTTAGTTCACAAGAGGTTAAGGAAAGTACAGCGGAAAAAACGCCGAATATGTTAACACAAAGGCGACTGATACTCTTTTTAAGGTGGGTGACCCAGTGTATTATAAAAACCATCTTCGGAAACATAAATTACAGGAAAGATAGACTCCATACTATCGGATAATCGAACAAACGTCACCAGTTTCTTTTATAATACATAATCAATTAACAGGCCGAACCACGAAGTCGAATGCCTAAGATCTGCGGTTAGCAAAACTTGATAATTGGCAAATTCCGGAGAAACAATCCGATAAGGGCATTGGCTGCGGAAAGCACACTATGTTGAAGATCCATCGAGCTCCGATTCTAGCTCAGGAAACGAAACCAGTGATCCTGATGACGATGTACCATTGGCACAACTGGCTACGCGATTTAGGCGGGAAAGATCAGAAAGCGCGTCGGATGGGGAAGATGTCCCATTAATGGAAGTTTCCAAGCGTCTACGAGCTCGTGATGATCAAGATAATGAAAATGTAAAGGACACGAATATTTTACCATCAAGTAGAAGTAATACCTCTGATGATGAACATGACGGGAACGTCGACGTCCATAATTGCGATATAATAAGCGATGGTCAAGTAAAACCTGAAAAATCGCAGAATAAAAAGACAAAACAGTTGTTAAAACTTATTGCTAGTATGCTATAGTTTTTTTTTTAGTTTCGTATGTTAATGACTATTTAACTGAGACGATTTTAGCTAGGAATGCCAAAGACAGTTGTGTTACTTAAATTCGGAGATTTACCAGACTGACGATTTCCCTTGATTGAATATTGCTTCTGCGATGTGTAGACTGTATTTTGTTCATAAAAATATCAATCATTTAAAAAGCTTTAGACATTTTTTTTGGGGGGGGGGGGGTTCTACACATGGCTATCAGTAACAATACCCTTGCTAAAATTAACCACTAAAATAAGAACATCTAAGGGAAATTTCAATGTGAAAATTCAATTTATGAGCTACATAGTTGAGGGGATTAGAGAAAGACAAAACCTGGCCATTTTGGTTTTATATAATAATTATTGGTTCAACACTTGTAATTCTTATTGGCTTTTTATGTTGCTATAAATGCAGCTCAAAATGTAGAAATTTATGGAGATGGAATGGTTCTGTCAAGAAGGGGCGAATTACCATCTTATAGCGGGGAGGAGTTCGAAACCATAGACACGCGAGCTGACATCCTCAAATCAACGCCCGTATCTGGTACACCCACTCCGACAGCAAGGGCAACTGTTCCTGCCACTACTGGAAAAAGAGTTCCAAAGGAACGGAAATTCACGGAAAAGTTACCAAACGACTTTATAGTACCTGATTTAAGGGAGATGTTCCGTGTGACTTCATAATATAAAGAAGTGTTATGTTAAACAGTCATCTACTGATGTGATGTGTTTGGGTGAATATCCCGACACACAGTTACTGTGTGCGCGTGTTTATTATTTTTTTTGGTTAACCATGTATATATGACTGACAGTACTTTTATAATCAATATATCTATTCAGACTGCTTTATGTACCCAGTCACACTCATTTATGATGGGAATGATGAGTTAATCTACACGCTGAGCGGTAGTTGTGGTGTGATTAAACTGTCATTACCTTTAAAAACATAATTTAAACTTTCATTATTTTTTGGCAGTCAGAGGTCAAATATGTGACACTACGCGTGCAGACTGTGATGGTTTTATCAAACAAACGGTAGAGCTTAACTTCGTTGTATGGTGTATAGTGTATACGATCTTTGTTCCTCATTGTTACCCACCAGAAAACAGTTGACTATCGCGTGTGGTGTTTTTGCTGATACCGAATAGAACTGGAATGATGTGAACGATGAACTTGGAAACAATACTTATGTCTGATGTTAGTGTTTTCTTCTATCAGAATGTTGTTGACATTAGGACACTTCAAAATTCAAAAACTTTCTAAATTTTTTTTTCTTGGTTTGTTTTTTTTCTCACTAGTTAAATTAAAGTGAAACTGAACATGTCTTAGCGGTGGGAGGAATGTAGCACTTTGGCCCCTAAGTCAATACAAGATGTTATAGTATTGTCTTTCGTTTAGACCAGGCAAATAAATTCTCATGTTGGATTCCCATGTACCGAGTGGCTTGGCTATACATGGGTACATAAAAAACAGTGATGTTTTAGTTAAAACTATTAATTTGTCAAAATTAACCATCAAATAATAACCATCGAAGCTTTTCAGTCATTGAGTAACAATATTTTTTCCTCTTAAATGCTAATATATTGCCATTTTTTTATTTTATTATATTTTATGACGCTCAAGATTTTACTAAGGTTCTGATACATTAAATTGGATTATCAAATTATAAAATAATTATATACCAACATTATCATATTTATTAAAACTATTATTTAAAAATTTCGAGGAAAAGATTATCATATATTGAAATGTATGTATTTGTATATATGTTATAGTTTAACCATTATTTATAATAATTCATATTGTATATACTTTTCTTTGTATTGGAGAGGGGATATATAATCATCCTCGGTTACCCAGTGTACTCATTCCGTTCTACTCCAATATACCCTGTGTTAATCTATGGGGGAGACACGTTTTCAAGTTATCCACTATTGATGATTGTGCTATTTTTATCGACCAATCCCATAAACTGTTATTTGAAAAAGGAAATTGCCCAAGGGGAAGTTACTCTCTTCTGACAATGTTAGGAGTTGCTCTATTCTAAAAGCGTAATTATATGTCTTATTATTGAAGACCACACGCTCATTTAATCATGTAGAGTCATTAGTTTTATTGAGGATTGTGTGTTCGCTCCGCGAATTTTATATACACGTGATATCGTAGATAAGTACTTGGGAAATAAATTAACGAGTATACGTTCATTAATAATAAACATAACAAAACGACGTATTATTATTATTATTTCAAACAAAGAACGAATAGTAATAATAATAACAAAAGTGAAACATATAGATGTTATACATTTTTGAAATCAACAACACATACTACAGATTTTGATAATACAATTGAATATAAATAAATTATAAATATATACATTACTTACATAAATCAATCAGTAAATGGATATGGTTATCTACCCTTATTAAAACGAAGGCGAAACGATTGGTTTGTAAACTGTTTTCTGATTGGTTCGTACAGTATAGCTACATTCTAGCAATTTGAAATCGTGGAAGCCCTATAGATTAACCCAGGGTATAGTGGTATAGAACGGAATGAATGTACTGGGTAACCGAGGATGAGATATAATAGGCTCTGTCCTGTTCCCCAATCCTATTCACTAGTTTGAATAAAATATTGTAAAATTTAACGTTTTCATAAAGTTTGGCTTCAATACATGTTCAAAAATATTGTCGTCCTGTTATTTTCGTACTATTTTAAATTTTACTTGAGTCACCGTTGTTCTACATCCAGATTAAAAGAGACCAGAATACATGCTTTTTATATTTAAAAGCAGTTCTTTTAAACTCTTTTGAATGCAATATCAATTGTTATATGTAACGAGAGAGGGAGAGAGAGAGATGAGGTTTAACGTCTCGACACAAACTAGTTCATTTCGGGACTAACATGGTTTTTATTTTATTTCAATAATTCGCTTATGCAGTAGGGCTCTTTAGCAATAGGATGAAACTGGAGGACCAGAGAAATGTATCTATTTTAAGTGTCTGGATGACCGAATCACTTAAAAATATACACACGCGTAGAAAAATAGATGTTTACGAAAACTTAAATTTTTACAATTAGGATCCACTTTTGTTATGTCGGCGAGTTGACTTTGACTCAAGAATCATTTCACAACAAACAAAACGACGATCCGATATCTTGTTTTCAAGAAAAAGACCCAAAAAAGATTGACCAATCAGAGGTCAAAATGGGCGCGGCTGACTCTGGGAACGAGATTGAGTTGGAATGTTACATGATGTACTAATATATTTAAATACTGTTAGAGAAAACTGCACAAGTAAACATGTACAGTATTTCGTTTCAATGAAAATATTTTTTTTATTGTACATGTCTTTGGTACGTACCGTACCCATTCGGCAAACCTCGACAGATCCGGTGCCCTACATCATGACTCGGCTGTATGATGAAGTCCGCCATTTTGGAACTATTTTAAAGGACCCGGATAAACAATGGCTGCCCCCATAGCCATGGAGATTATATCAACAAACTGAAAAATAGCTGCCCCCATAGAAAAGACGCCATTTTGGGACTATTTTGTGAAAGCGGCACGTTTTCCTGTTGAAGTAAATCGGTAGTTGACTAACCGCATCACAAATGTATGGTCGTAGGTACATATCAATTACTATCATATACATCCGAGTCTAGATGTAGGTTACGGAGAGTAGCGGAATCTGTCGAGGTTTGCCGAATGGTACCGTACCGTGTAGGTACCGTACCGCCTCTCCAATAAAATATATCGTTTGCTCGACACATCCATTGTCTGTGATATGTTTGTTTAGTGCATGCTATATGTTGCCATTTAAAGGCATTTAGTAATTGGAACATGATCAAATAACACAATATTTATGGTTTCACAAGTCGTTATATTGTTAAAACGTCGCAGTGAAATACACCATAGCAATTGTTATTCCATAAATATTGTGTTTTTTGAAATCCTTCAATACCCAAATCCGTCGCCGACTGTTTCTCGAAAATTATTTCTCTGTATTATGATTTTTTTTTATTAGCTTAAACATGTTTTTTAACCTAAAAATTTCGCTATATTCTGATTTGTATTTTATTATGTTATTTTATTACACTTTTTGATTCAAATCCTCCTCTAGTTTTAAACACACTTCAACCCAGCATGTGTTTTCAAATGCATTATGTTCACTTCACGTTTCCAGGTAATTCTCTCATATTAAGCCTAGTACTATTAACTTTGTTTATCTATTTTATGTAATGTTTATATTTATTAAGGATAAATCACGTTTCCAGTTAAACTCTTCAGATGTTCTCTACTGACTTTGCTCCTAGAAAAACGCAACAGTATAATTATAAACTTTAAATACTGATCATCACGACTTTTATTAGCTTTAGATAAATTTTTCTCAGTTCCCAATCATTTTTTTACTCGGGAACTATCGAGTGTTATAATTACCGTATTTGTATTTTAGAACATATCGTCTAAAAATAATAGTATCATATACCCAGTAATTGGCATTAAATATTTACATAACAAAGTATGTTATTGTAGACAACGTGACAGAAAGCAACCGATGTATATTTTATTGACTATAACTAGTTAAGCATGTTTGTCAATCTATTATTGTGGTTGAACTATAATAGGGGTTAACGTTCCCACTGTCCCGTCCCACCCCACATGGTTGACGACAAGTTACCTAATGCGTGTTGAGGTCGGAATAATCAACTCCATGTATGTGTAAAGCCAAATGGAAAACAACTCTACCATTGCCTGATAAAGAGAAAACGGGGTATATGTAAATCCAACAATCTATATTGACGTTATGTAAAGCCTGCCATCTATATAACCATTATGTGAAGCCACTAGTCTATGTAGGCGTTGCGTAAAGCCACCAATCTATACAGTCGCTATGTAAAGCCACCAATCTATATAGGCATTATGTAAAGCCACCATCTATATAGCCGTTATGTAAAGCCACCAATCTATATAGGCGTTATGTAAAGCCACCAATCTATACAGCCGCTATGTAAAGCCATCAATCTATATAGGCATTATGTAAAGCCACCAATCTAGAAATCCGCTATGTAAAGCCACCAATCTATATAGGCGCTATGTAAAGCCACCAATCTATACAGCCGCTATGTAAAGCCACCAATCTATACAGCCGCTATGTAAAGCCACCAATCTACACAGCCGCTATGTAAAGCCACCAATCTATATAGGCATTATGTAAAGCTACCATCTATAAAGCCGTTATGTAAAGCCATCATATATATCGGCGTTATGTAAAGCCATCAGTTTAAAAATGCGTTATGTAAAGTGATCAATCAACCGACTCAATATCGTTAGTCATGAATGAAATGGGGTCTAACGTCCTACTATTATGCACCTAACCTGGGCTAATGAAAGACGGGCATACGCCATACAGTTTTCCCCGGGCAGTGGCGCTACGGCCTACTCTTGTATCGTATTCCAACTGCAAAGGGATCTTTTACGTGCACTTCAATGTGTACACCGGACCTCGGTTTTTCGTCCCATCCGAACGACTAAGCAGCTGTCCTTGTCAGGCCCTTCTTCTGCATCACTGACAAGGGGAAATCACGCCGGCCAATGAAGGGGTCGAACACCCGACCTCCAGGATAGCGAACTAGCGCCTTATCCACTTAGCTCCCGTGATCCCCTTAGAAATAAGAAATAAGAGAGCGAGAGAGAGAAACTAGGTTATTTTGAGACTTACATACGGTTTAATTTTATTTCAATAATTCGCTTGCGCGTAGGGATCTTTAGCAGTGGAAGGAAACCAGAGGACCCGGAGAAAACCCGCGAGATTGGACAGGCGACCCTACTCCTTGTCACGTACAACCCATGATTCGAAACCACGCCAGTTGATCAATGACAGGTTTTATGATACAGCACGCACATTCTAACCATTCGGCCATCCAACCCCCAATAAGAAATACGAACAGAATACCAACAAAACGAGAACTAAAACCTCAAAACCCCCACCAAATCCAAATGCTTCTTTACATAATGTAAACCTTTAAATCAACAAATGTCGTAACACACGAAGCACACCCAGTCTAGTATATGACACCGTTCACATAACCCTGCCTAATTATTGTCAATGTAAATAATTAACCCTTGGGAGTGTTTTAACCGTTTTTTGTAGAATCATCACGGATTTAACAATGATTGATTATTAAATGTGTTTTGAATGTCATGGTGGAAGAGTACGGTTTTATCCTGCTACTGTAGTACACATTTCATAGTCATAGACAATATTTAGCAGAACAATCTTAAACATCCATTCCATTACAGACTTGCAACCACCAGTATATTATCATTTCACTCGATACCTACAGGAAGAGTGGAAAGCAAAAGGTGAGAAATAGTTTATATCTTTTTTTTATCTTTTGAATGATAAACAATAAAAAAAATATTGTATTTGTTATAATAAAATAAACAATCAAGAAAATCACAGAACAAATAATTAAATTAGACTGAATAATACGATTGAAAAATTAATGCGGGATAAAAATAAATCCTGCTTAGGGAATATGTAAAGATTTGGGAATATGTAAAGATTTGGGAATATGTAAAGATTTGGGAATATGTAAAGATTATTGAAATATGTAAAGATTATGGGAATATATTTTGGAATGTTTAAAGGTTAGGTAATATTTATGAAAACATTATGAGAATATGTAAAGATTATGGAATATATATAGATTAGTGAATATGTAAAGGTTAGTGAATATTAAAAAAAATAGGAAATATGTAAACATTATAGAATTTGTAAAAGCTCCCCCCCCCCCCCTCCCCGTGAAAAAATGTAAAACAATAAAAACCAATAGATATACATTGTCAGTCAATTTTTAAAAAAACCCGAGAACACCCCCCCCCCCCTCATTGCTCTGAGATACTTACGGCCTGATTCCGCGGTGTCTAATGTATATCTGAATCCGTTATTCTATATTTAATCCAGAACCACGCCGTTCAATAATATGGAATGTTCACGGATCTTCTACAACTCTAAACTATACCGGAACCATGGAATTAAATACATCAGCTGTAGCATCTACAATGGTCTGGAGTAACACTACTTTATACCAAAACGACACAGAACCCGCGCCATATGAGAACAATGAATGGAAGATTTTAACGAAAGAGGTAGCTGATTTGATGAGATTGGTAATAGATTGTTATATTATTCCACCTATTGTACTGATTGGTTTGATTGGTAATATATTAAGCTTGATTATTTTATCTGGTAGAAGAATGAGACGTTACACCACTAACATTATCCTGGCTTACCAGGCCATCATTGATGCCCTTTATCTTGTCACTGTGTTCTTGAGAAAGATGCCGTGTCTGGTGGCTAAATTTGATGTCGTCACTGCTAAAAGCATCGATCTCATTATGCTAACCCAGCCGATGATCCTTCAGCTAATTTTGTCTTATCTATTATCGTTAGTCATCTGTTGTGAAAGATTTATCGCCGTATTTTTTCCAATGAAAGTCAAACTGTGGGTGACACATAAAAGGATTTGTCTGGTACTGACCTTGGTGACACTGGTAATAGTTGGATATTTAGCAGTTGATTTTTCTCATTTCTCAACTGTATGGTACTATGATGACCAGTACAATAGAACAATGCCAAAGTGGACACTCACACCGATCTACTTGAACAACCAACCATTCTTTGAAGATTACAATTTTATAGCGCGTCCCGTTATATTTCGTCTGTTGCCAGTCGCACTAGTTATACTACTCTATGTGGCCATCATCTTACAGATGCGACGAAGGAAAAGATGGCTAAATGACGTCACATATAGAACCGATAACGCTAACAATAAAACTGAGCTTAAGTCTGTGACTAAACTGTTAATGACTATCGTTAGTATATCCATCGTGTGCGTCCTCCCTAGTGCCATTAATACGATGGCCATGCTAACAGATGATCAGTACAGATATTCAGGACAGTTTTATAATGAGTTTCGGGCATTTACTGCCCTTGGAACAATCGGTGACATCATCAACAGTTCGGCGAATTTTTTTGTCTGTGCAACACAAAACACAATGTTTTCAGTTATTCTCTCAGAAATGTTCTGTTGTCACCGTCGAAAGGCAGCTACAAGATCAGACACGTCGGGTTTCAATTTAAAAATATCTAGCAACCGTTTCCAATCAATATCCACTATAGTTACCCAAGAAACTGTGTAAATCGTCCACGAGTGGTCAAAATAGTATGTAAATAAATATTATTCACACTCTGCCACGCCCCTGTGCAAATCACCCACACGTGGTCAAGATGCTGTATAAATTAATATCATCCACAATTGATCAAGGTACTGTTTTAATTAATATCATCCACAATTGATCAAGGTACTGTTTTAATTAATAGTATCAACACTTGGTCAAGTTACCGTGTAAACTATCCACACGTGATCAAGCTTGATATTGGGTGAATCATCCACAGTTTATCAAGATAATGTGTAAATTCATCATACTGTGTCAACCAATATTACCCAGTCTTGTTCAACGTATTATATACAGTAATATCCGATCTTATGTGAACGGCTCCTCGGGGTTTCGTCTCATCTGAAAGACCGCAAGGCTAACATGAACTTTTTTGGCCAATGCAGGGATCGAACACGCGACCCCAAGGCCATCGAGCCACCGTCTTACCAATTTATGATAATTCTTAAACAAGACTTTCACCTCCTTTATTCTTCTTAAGAGGTAGGCGGGCAACCTCATATGACTACACATGCCCTTCATATATGCTGTCCACTAGTGTTTCAGACCAGGTCACAGTTGGGACACTTCCCTCTTACGTCAAGGGCCCCGCTAACTCAGTGAATAGCATACATAACAGAAGCATCCCATGGCGACAGCACTGTGTTTTATTTCCTGGGGGAACAACATGCTTTTAATAATATTTTCTTTACATGCCAAAGTAAATTTCCATGCTAGCCAATGGAGGCGAGGATTTTGAAGTATTTCACCCCGGCTTATGTGACTAGGTATGGTTGAAGTTAAGACCCCCTCGTGCTAGACGTGTGGGCTATTTGGATAGTAAATGAATCCCAAACATTGCCGTATTTACCTATTGTTAATATTTCTTAAATGCACTACAGTCTCAAACACCTGTTATCGTCCTCTGTATGTGGGGTGATAGAAGGGTGCTCATACGAAGAATAGCCTAGAATCTCCGTTCATCTAAATCCGACATTGATCCTAAAGTCTCATATGTTAGTATTTTGAAGTGTTTGTCTTGTACTGATTCTGAACGCGTGTGTAAGGTGTTTTATATATGAATATATTGTATATACATTGTAAAAGACGATCACAAATTGTCCGAATATCCACCAGTATAAGGTGTGGGTGGCTTGCAAGGGAATGAATGAATGAAATGGGGTTTAACGTCCTACGCTTCTGCACCTAACCTGGGCTAATTGAAGACGGAGGCTTGCAATGGAGGATTATGGTTGGTCAAACATCTATCAGATTTCATTCGGGGGAGGAGGGGATTCAACATGTCTTGTTATGTGATTAGCTTATTTTAAACCAATTTTGGCCTGTGTTGTTGCAGTCAACTGGTAGATGTATCAGAAATAATTACCCTTGTTGGTTTCAATAATTTAATAATTTGACTTTTGTCAGAGCTGATATTGACAAAAAACGAGTACCATTTTTTCGACCAAAAAAAAAAAAAAAAAAAATCTGAATGAAAAATTCACATTTTTTATATTCTTCAAGCTCGATTTGAATTCAAGTGTTAAAATCATTTTACTAAACGTAATTATTTTAATAAATAGCCAGGTTATAAAGGAATGAAAATTGTACATTTGCAAATCTACTGATTTCAAATGGCATAAATATTGGTAATATGTACACATAAGGAAGTAATCCTTTATCTGTCTAAAAATGCATATATTGGCATGTTTTTTTTAACAGGGTGTGGGTGATGTGGTCCAGATTGGGGACCAAAAGTTGTTTTTTGTAAATAGAGCAAACTTCATTTCTATATAGGACATAGGTCACCAAAAAATTCCAGTTCTGGTCTAAAAATAGTCTAATTTTCCCTTATTTTGTTCTCCCTTTTTCAGGCGTTCGCTAGCCTGGAGGTCGAGTGTTCGATCCCTGCATAGGCCGAGAAAGTTCATCTCAATTTTCCGGCGTGATTTCCCCTTGTCAGTGATGCAGATGGAGGGCCTGACAAGGACAGCTGCCTAGTCGTTCGGATGGGACGAAAAACCGAGGTCCCGTTTTCACATTAGAGTGCACGTAAAAGATCCCTTGGCAGTTGGAATTCGATATAAGAGTAGGCCGTAGCGCCGCTGCCCGGGCAAAAATTTCCCTCATAGCACACTGTATGGCGTATGCCCGTCTTCAATTAGCCCAGGTAAGGTGCTTAAGCGTAGGACATTACCCCATTTCATTCCTTTTTCAGGCGTTTTTGGGGTTTTGTTTAGATGTGGAATTGTTGGGAAGGTTTTGAATTTTTAATGTTTTGCCAGTTTGGGTGGAAAAAGAGGATATTTATGCGGAAGAATAACATGGCTAAAAGGGCTTGAAAGACGTCTCACATTGAACCGGAAGTAAAGAATTGACCTCAGTCAACTTTAACTTTTACTGATTTGACATTTTCATGGTCAACCTCATACATTAATCGGAGGAGATGACTGTCAGGTGTTGTTCTTTATGCCTTGTGAAGGAATTAGCTCAACGAATATTGTGGAAAGAGTTACAGCTTGTGACACGAGCGTGAAATAACACTGAAGCCAATGAATGTGGCAATAATTGGTGACCTGTGGCCAAATAGGTAAAATTGGTTCTTCAAAAGCCAAGATGGAGAAATTAAGGAAATTGTGAATAAAGTTTGTTTTTCTATAATTTCATGTTATAATAGGTAATTATTTACAGAGATCTTTACGAAGAAGTAATATCTTATAGCTATTAAGTATAATGAATAACGTCGTTTATTGATAAAAAGATGTATGTTAGACGCATTTCAAGTAAGTCAATATTGACAGTGTCAGTTAGAAGAGCTGTGACTTTGTATATCAAAAGCCAATGAATATAGCCATCGCGTCAGAAATTTATTCGATCAAGCCAAGACGGAATCGGGAGCTCGATTGGGGACCAAAAAGTTCCGAATTAACGGAACTGTGTCACTATTCGGCCAGTCTTGTAAATAGAGACAGAAATGGGGTTTAATAACTGCCACTCGACGTTATAGGTGGTTCTTTTCGGGACTAACGGATGGAAGAGTTTCCGATAACAGGTATCTCCGTTTTTATACCAATAAATTGTTACTGTAACGGTTCATTATCTTTCCTTCAGTCCCACAGTAAACAATGATAACAGAGTTTCATAAATGTCAACCATGTGTGTGGAAAAGTGGTGCTATTTATAATAACTTCGGCATGACAATTTCTTGCATCTTAAAGATCGCTGCTCAATATGTGCATGATTTTCACAATCTTTCGTCCTTTTACAGAGGTGGTGATACATGTATCAAACACGAAAGAAATATCGTTTTATCTTTCCTAGTTCCTGTGAGTAGTGTACCAGCAGGGGAAGATGGGTTTATCACTATCACGGTAGGTTTTGTCTGTCACCTTTAATTCATTCAACATAGATAGACAGAAGGCACAATGATTATGTGACAACCATAGGGGGATTCCACGTCAAGTGTACACAAGGTTCTGACATGACCATCACAGATTTTGATGATTTTTGTTGTGCAAGTTAACCATGACGAAAAAATATGATGTGCACAATTTTAGCGCTCGGGGCCTCATGGAGGGGCATCCAAGACTTTGGACTTTTTTGCTGACCTACCAACTTTGAAAATGCATAACTTCGCCCCTAGTAATCCTATTTACATGAAATTCGTATCTAATTGTTTAGAAAACATAGATCTTTCCAATGACCAGAAGCACGAACTCGACCAAAAAAAATCCAGGCAGATATTGTTGAACTTGACCTTTGAACTCCCCCCCCCCCAAGGGTCAAACTCGATTTGGCCAATTCTTCGTGTGAAAAATTGGACAACTCGAGTTTGCCCCTTTATGGGGACGTGGGTTCAAAGGTCAAGGTCAACAATATCTGCCTGGATTTTCTTCGGTCGAGTTCGTGCTTCTGGTCATTAGACAGATCTGTTTTCTGAACAATTTGATACCAATTTCATGTAGGTAGGATTACTAGGGGCGAAGTTATGCATTTTCAAAGTTGGTAGGTCAGCTGAAAAGGTCCAGTGCTAAAATTTTGCACATCACGTTTTTTAGTCATGGTTAACTTGCACACCAAAAATCACCATATCTGTGATGGTCATGTCAAAATCGCCCGAATTAATAACACTTCCGTTTTTCTGCATTTTAAGAATTGTTAATACCTCATCCGCAACGTTATTAGCTTTACTGGTTATGTCTAATAAAATAAAACCAAGTGCGAACAATCCAAACCATTAGACAAAATTCGAAGTCCTAAAAAACGGTATAGGCAAAATAGTGAAATCTGGCAAAATAGTGTAATCAGCATATGGACTGTTCACCGTGTACAAAATACACTACAAACAGTGGTAACAGGTGTCCGGAAGAGTAAGCTTACCATGTCCTGGCGCGCCACACCCGCCATAGCTGCATCCAATCTATTAGGCGAAATCTTGGTAAAATATCGTGATCGGCCAATGAACTATGCAAAATGCACGTGATGAACAGTGTTAACAACGCAGTAGGCCTATATTATCAGGGATATAGTATACCCGTCAATTAAAAATGTCTAGTATAATAGTAGAGAGAGACACATTATATTTACCACCCAAGGCAATATGACGACCATAAAACTTCTTAAAGGTTTTAATAAGTTTAGTTCGCACGTATCCCTGTAGTTGAAGCTTAGATGACAAATGCCTCGATCTACTTAAAAAATCGGAATAGAATGAGCAAGCGCAACGCGTTTGTTTACTTTTATCGTTGTATATTTTGTCCCTTATTTGTTTGGTTGAACTGGGTGCCAGTACGCGTTGAAGTAAATGTCCGCTGGGGATTTGTGTTTGCCATTGTCAACACCTCTTTGTACGATTCGCAGGTCTGTTCAAGATATATTTAACTTCAAATTGATAACTTATCAGATAGCTGCATTTTGGCCGCCATCTTGGATTTCAATGGTGACGTCATATGATTTCTGATTTTATTATCACCAAATATTATTCTCTGATCGTTTTGTGAATCATGTGCGAGATTTTACCATGATAATTCGTCTGAAAATCTATTTATTCCGAAATTATACCTCGTTTTATGGGATCACCAGAGGCCAAAATTTCAACAGGCCACGAAATTTTTTACCCAAAACCGATTGACGGGGGGAATTGTTCTGGAATACTACACATCATACTGGTTCAGAATATGTAACAAACATTCATTCCGCATTTAATTCCCAAGAACTGGGGATTCACTCGTTCCACCATAAGGCTATTTTAGTATTTCCGTGTTGTAAATTATGTATGGTTCTGGTACCACAATAGTCCTTCGTTGTGGTCTTTATAGTGGCGATTCTCTTTTTATACTCGTGGTCGCCTTTAGGTTTGCAATAATACCGGTGAAAAATAATGTAGCACTCAGGCTCGGGAATACTCTTTTCATAGGTTGTCCTTCCACACACAACTTTTTTGTAACACATCATACCATTTCTAATAAAAACGCTGGACAGTTGATTATTTTCACCAATAGAATACGCGTGGTTTGCAGTCCCTTGAGTCTATTCCACACACCCATGTCATCTGGAAAAACGTCCTTCTGTCCTTCTTTACATTCCATATTTACAACGACATAGACATTTTCATTCATTCCCAAAGGAATTCTATCCACGGGTGCAGCATTGGAAAATTATTTGAACTGTTACATTGTGGACATCATCTTTTTAGCCTCAAGTGATGACTTTAGTGCTGAGCTCGATGGCTGAATCTCCATTGACTCACTTACATCACTATTGGTTATTTCGCGCGAAATATCACTAAAATCGTCTACCTCAAATGGATGATAGGAAATTTCACCGGGCTAGTAAACAAGCGCTTTTGATGAAGTTTTTGTTGTATCATCAGGCGTAGCTATGGATGTTGAATCGTAACTGATGGAGCTAAAATCCTCAACGAGATTCCTTGTTTCAAAATCAACACTGTCAATTTGGTGGGTTCGGGTTTTCGTTTTGTCTGGTAATACAGGGATGGGGTTGTCAGAAAGCTTTAGTTTTGTAGGTGATAGGCTAGTATTCGGAGTAGAAGTAGTTGTCGATGCTTGTAAAACTTTTGATTGTAGGAGCAATGCGACAAAATGGTTGGGAAACCAGGCGCTTTTTCTGGGTTTGGTACAATTGGTGGTGTTTGACCGCAATATCTTAACTGGTTCGGTATATGGAAGATGTGTTTCGGGTTGCAACAAGACATTAATTTTTTTGTACACGATGTCAATAAAATCAACGTTGTCATTTATTTATGTAAGGATAAACGGACATTATTGGAATCTGTGTAATGTTAGCTAACCCAATCATCGTCCAAATACTGGAATAACCCGACCCAAGACCAGCACATTATAAGCATGATTCTTCATTATTCTGGAGAGTATACACCAATTATCTGTTTTTTGGTTGAAATATTTGTTGTTTTGGTCACCATTTCAATACAAGCCATATATCTTAGCTGTGTACTTAATGATTCATTTCTAACCAGGTGTACAGATAAAGCCGATTTTCCACTAGGCGATTTTTTTCGCACGAAGCGAAGTTTTTCGCCGCGAAAGATTTAGAGTCAGTGCGCTATTATTTTCCACTACACAAGCAATTGTTTCGATCATTCATTGTCTCATAGCAAAAATGGCGCGAAGGGCTTCCTTCCTGAACTTCCACAATGGCTGCTGCTTTTAATCTGAGATATTTACTCTTATTAAAGGTAGGATTGATAAGCATTTTACTCAATCTTACCTTTATCAAGAGTAAATATCTCAGATTAAAAGCAGCAGCCATGCATTGTGGAAGTTCAGGAAGGAAACCTTTCGCGCCATTTTACTGCGACGAGAATGGGGTGGCCTTGGCCTTGTGAGTTGTTTCTTACCACGTTCTCACGAGAGTTCACGGAATTATGATTGGCTTGCTCCTTTTCCGCGGCTGGAAAGTAGAAACTGTTCGAACTCACTTTTTCGCCGAGAAAAGAGCCAGCGAAAAGTGTGGCGCCAACTGAAACTATACTGCGCATGCCTATACTCGAAAAAATTCGCTTCGCGCGAAATAATTCGTCTAGTGGAAAATCGGCTTAAGGCGTGAATAAACAATTGCCATCCGGAGTTGATTTGATTGGTATTTCTACTTCTGTAGTGAAATATTTAATAATATTCATGGCTACTTTATCAGTGTTCTTAAATACTTATGGATTGATTGTGGTTGGATAAATATGTAGACGGTTATTCGAAAAAAAAATAATTGCCGATTCGCGTGCAGCTACAGTTAAAACTTCGTAATAAACACGTCGAGCAGCCTGTAATAAATAGATTCATCTTTATATTAATTATTATATTCACACCACATCGTATTTTACAATATCAAAAACTGCCGTAAAATATATATAGGCGGGGCGGGGCGAGTCGCCATAATTTTGAAAAAGTTTCAGTCACCTGTAAACACTGTTTTGCCATATTTTACGGGGTTGAACATGTACAGCTTTTATAGTGATAGAACCTTTACTTTCGTAATAATAAGGGGCTACTATGAAAAAAAAATTGGGGGGGGGGGGGTATATCCAGAAAGTGACCATCGAACTTAGTCCAGGTATTGACTTCCTAATCAGGAGTTGCCGGACGGAGAGCATGTCATATTAATCTGTGGAAATTTAATATACATTTATGATTAAATCTTCAACCCGATTCCGAACTTTTCGTTTATCTCATAAATTATTATAGGTTCCATAAAGTCATATTCCTTGTCCGACATTTTCAGGTGCAAACCCTATTTTCCGAAATATTCGGATGGGGGGGGGGGCAACCTATGGAAGAGAGGCGTGCCCACGGTACCATTCGCCGAAGACCGTCAGGTGTAGGTACATCGGCGCCCCTAGGCCCCCCACCCCACTTATTTTTTTTGCTATCTACGGGCCATTTGGAGACCCAAGTAAGATACCAATGTTAGAGAAATTATAAATTAGGTATTCCGATAAGCTTGATATTTGCATGAATAATGTATATTTAATTGTAATTACATGTATCTATTGTCGTTTGTAAAAAGTATGTATAGACATCATAAACTAACAATAATAATAATAATAATCAAATTAAGCCTGAGGCTTGTTTCCAATTTGGCCCTTGGTGTGGTTGTCAAAAAATTGTTTATTATAAAGTCACCAAATTCCAATATTAATCACTGTTTATTTCTATATTTCTATATTTCAAACAATACAGCTCGCAGTACGAGAGTTCTTCAAACACAAATAGTTAATAATATTCAACCGGAGAGTAAACAGCAAATAATTCGAACTGAAAAGATACAAATATTTCAAAATTACAATCAAGAATCGAGTTGGTCTGATTCCTATTTGAAGGGGTTCACAAAATGGAGTTACTTCCCTTTAATTGTAAAATGTTGATCAGCGCCGATTTTCAACTAAACCACGAGGAAATTTATCAAAATGACAATATTCTTACAATAATCCAGATATTTCACATATTATTGATGGACAATATAAAATGACATTTTACTTACACTTATGGTGCTTTTTCTAACATTTCAAACATGTAAAATACTTTTCAATCAAAATAAACAATTTCTAACTGCACATTGTGGGGGTTTTCAACTTTCCAACTCTTTCTTTTCCGAAAAACACAAAAGGCCCTACATATCATGTAGACTCGATTTTCTATGTCATCTTTTGAATCCAAAACTACTTCAATCATAATAAAATAATAATTCAAAAATCTATCGTCACAACATACCGCTCGCCATGAACTATTGGGACAAGAAGGAGATAGTTCATAACACTTTCCAACAACAACACTACGCTACTTTCGAAATTTCAATCAATTCCCTCAAATTTACAAATACAATCCTAGCAAACATACAAATACATATATATAGTTGCATAGCTACAAGAAGCCTATTCAAACAGTATCCAATTTAATTCGGATATTTCAAACATTTCAAACATTTCAAACACTTCAATATTTCAAACGAATATGTCTAAATTTCACAGTCATGTGCTTCTAATAAGCATAGTTTAAGAATGGGTCTTTTTAGAACCGAATTCTTAGTTTTAACTTCAACATTTCGAACTAAATTGTCACTACCAGGGAATACATCAGTTACGCGGCCAAGAAGCCATTGGTTCTTGGGAATATTGTCTTCACACAGTAATACTAAATCGCCTATACGCAAATTACGCTTAGGTTTTAACCATTTGCTACGATTTTGGAGAGTGGGGATATACTCCTTTAGCCACCTATTCCAATAATGATTGGATAATAATTGGCACTGGCGCCATCTTTTCTTGCTAAATTTATCAGTTTCACAAATAATTTCGTGAGGAATATAATCACTGGGTTTCACATTCAAGAAATGGTTCGGAGTTAAAGGGTCGTCGTCATTTTGGCTCAATGGGTTTCGCGTTAAAGGTCTGCTGTTTGCGATCCTTTCAGCTTCAGTCAAAACAGTTGTTAACACTTCTTCGTTGATAGTGTCATTTCCGATAATCGCTTTCAAACTGCGTTTTACACTCTTTACAATTCGTTCCCACACGCCTGACATATGAGCTGCAGTGGGCGTGTGGAAAATCCACTTACAATTGCGCTCAACAAGATATTTTTCTACCTTGCCGGAGTTCAGTTTATGGATGCACTCGCGGATTTCTTTTTCAGCTCCGACAAAGTTACTTCCATTGTCCGAGGAAATCTGTTTAACACGTCCGCGACGATTCATAAATCTCATCAACGCTAATAAGAAATCGTCAGTTTCTAGAGATTTCACAAGTTCCAAATGAATGGCACGAGAGTTCATGCACACAAATAACGCACCCCAGCGTTTTTCTACAACTTTTCTACTACGCCTCACATACATAGGACCGAAGTAATCCAGTCCAGTATAAGTAAAGGGGTTTTCAAACGGGGTTAGTCTATAACTAGGAAGATTCGCCATTTCTTGTACCATAGGAATTGCATTACGTTTCCTACACAATATACAGGCCTGTATCACTTCGCGGATGGCAATTCTTGATTTCAAAATCCAAAACCTTTCTCGGATTAACGAAAGCACTTGCTCGTGTCCACAATGTCCATTTGCTTTATGGAAATGTCGGATAATCGCATTCGTTACATGATGTTTTCGCGGAAGTATCATGGGATGTTTCGCATCATATGATATAGGAGCTTTTGTCAGTCTGCCACTTACACGGATGATGCCATCATTTAATAACGGTTTTAGCCTGACAATGTTACTCGAGCTGCTCACACATTGGTTTGATTTCAAACTTGTCAATTCATTTGGGAAATTCTGAATTTGAACTTCTCGGATGATACACTTGGTTGCAGATTCATAGTCTTCGGTTGTAATTCGTTTTTCGATTTTCGATCTGTTAGTTGGATCTGTTTTCAACCAGTCAATAAATTTTACGATCCAAGCTACATTTCTGACACACGAATTCCAGTTAGAATGTCTGTTTATTAATTGAGAAAGACACGATTCGGGCTCAGAAGAAAACACGTTGATCTCCTTCTTCACTTCTAACATTTCGATCGGAACAATATCAATCTTTGAATCCGGCCATTGATCTTTTGGTTTCCAAAGAAATTGAGGTCCTCTAATCCAACGACTGTCAGAGTTGAATTGTTCAAAAGTTAGTCCTCTGCTTACATCATCAGCAGGGTTCAACTTCCCAGGGCAGTGGTGCCATTGGTCGGGTTCTGTTAATTCACGGATTTCGGTTATTCTATTTCCAACAAAGGTCTGGAAACGACGATTTTCATTATTAATATAGTTCAGAGTTATCATCGAATCAGTCCAGAAATAGGTTCTGTTAATATCGATTTCTATTTCACGGATTAAACTGTTATGTATCCTAGCGGCTAGTACAGCACCCTGTAATTCTAGTCTAGGAATACTGATTGATTTGATGGGTGCATTTCTAGATTTACCTATCACAAAGGAACATTTAATTTCACCATTTGGGTAAACGATTCTCATAAAAGACACACAACCTACGGATATTTCGGAGGCGTCACAAAAATGATGCAGTTCAACAACTGTACCCTGTTCATGTCTGTCTTTGAGGAAATAGCTTCTTTGAACTTTTACGTCCCCCAAGAGTTGGAGGTTACCTTTCCACTTCAACCATTTCGCAAGCAATTCTCCTTCTAACTTTTGATCCCACGACCACTTCTTACGCCAGAGTTCTTGCATGATCTGTTTAGCAGGAATCATTACAGGGGCAGCAATATTGAGAGGGTCAAACACAGAACAAATTGTTGATAACACACCTCTCATTGTGTTTGGTTTGTCTAAATTCATGACTTTGAATCCCAGAGTATCCAATTCAACAGACCACTGAAGCCCGAGTGCTCTGGAATTCGGCAACTGTTCAAAATCTAAATCAAGGGTAGGGTCTGCTCTTAGTTCACTAGGAAAAGTTCCTAAAACATTTCTGTCGTTACTTAGAAATTTCGTCAATTTGAAACCTCCCTTTTTACATATTTCAACAACTTGGTGTCCAATATCAATAGCCGCTTCCGGAGTGGGAAACGATTTCAGAAGATCGTCAACATAAAAGTTATTTTCAATAGTTTTCACAGCTTCGGTGTCAAATTCAATCTCATTGTCTTTCGCGGTTCTCAATAAAGCAGAATTGGCTGAGCAGGGCGAGTCAGCTGCTCCGAAGATGTGAACAGTCATGACGTATTCATCTAGTTGTTTATTAAATCCATGTGTCCACCACAGAAATCTTTGCGAATCTTGATCTTCCTTTCTAACACGTACCTGGTGGAACATACTTTCAACATCGGCGGCAAGGGCTATTTTATCTTGACGGAATCGCAAGAGTACTCCGACTAAGCTGTTAGTTCTATCTGGACCAGTCAATAATTGTTTATTTAATGATGTACCACCGTATTCCGCTGCGGCATCAAATACAATTCTTACTTTACCGGGTTTATTCTCGTTCTTTATTCCAAAATGTGGTAAATAAAACGTTCTCGGGCTTGTCCGCGTCGCCTCCTCGTTAGACAGCTTTCTAGCATACCCCTTTTGAATGTAATCCGACATTGTATTTGTGTAAACGTTACCAAAATCGTCATCCCTTTCGAACCTACGTTTTAAACTTCTCAGACGATTCTCGGCTTGGTGTCGGTTATTTGGTAGAGTCACGTCATCGTTTTTCCATAACAGACCGCTTTCATAGTGTCCATTAATAAACCGGGTTGTCGTGTCTAAAATCATGTTAGCACGCTTATCTTCAATCGATTCAATTTCAAACCGTTCTGGAATATTCAATCTTTTCGAACCAAAGTCATCTATTTTCCAGAACTTTTCAACCAAATTGTGCAAGTCTTTATCAACATGAGTAAAATTGCAGGTAACTGAATTCGGAATTAGAACTCCTCCTAAAGATCCGGTTATCACCCATCCCAAAGGTCCACGTAGTCCTTGTAGTTCACTTCCTGGTTGATCAGATTTTCGAACTTCCAAAATATCATGAAGTTCGGGCATGTCTTTACCTATCAAAATGGTCACCTTCTTGATATCAACGTCTGGAAGATCGAGATCTTTTAAATGTGGATGTAGACTCAAGTTAATATTGTGTGGTAACACTTTCTCGTTTATATTAAATTTATCAGTAATAAGTCCTTCTTTTACTTCAAACACAGCACCCTCATCAGATGCAGATTGGATTCTAAACTTTGCAATTTCAAATTGTTCGGATTTACTTTGGGTAATCGTGCTTACGTTTACCTGGCTTTTTCGACCTCGAATTCCGAGCGGTTTAGATATCTCACAATCTATAATAGTTGCCCTAGAAGCATTGTCAATAAGGCCATATGTGGTCAGAGACTTTCCCTGGGGTCCAAATACTCGCACAGCAACAACATGTAATAGGACAGTCAGAGTTAGATTTTCAATCATTGTTGCATGGCATGCTGAAGTTGTTTTAACGTCGGTTTCGTCAGTGTTTTTATCGTCAGGTGTTTTACCATGTTTATAATCTTCACGCTTGCCCCTTGGATTGTGTAATAATGGATGGTGTTTTCTTTCATTCGAGCAGGGACAATGAATATTAACACGACAGTTGTCACGAAGGTGTCCTGGTAATAAACACGCGTGACACACTTTCGATTCTTTCACTACTTTCCAACGAGTGTCTAAATCTTTCTGTGCGAATTCGCCACATGCAGATAGGTTGTGATTTTGTGAACAAAATGCACATGTTTTATGTGCAGATTTTTGTGAGACATCAGTTGATAATGTAGTTGTACGTTTATTATGGTAATTGCTCGCAAAAGGAATTTTATCTTTTTTATGCTTAATAAAGTTATCACTTGAGTTCAATGGCACAAAGGCTGGGTCATTCTTGATAGCAGCGTGCTTCTTTACAAATTCGCCTAAGTCTCTTAATCGAGGTGTGCTACCCTTACTTCTCAAATTATAACAGAAATCACCCCACTTATTAATGAGATAATTGGGTAAACGAGAAACAACCAATTTTAGATTAGACATGGTACTTGCTTCAGCCTCATAAATACCTATCAAACGTTTGATAGCCGATTCTAAGTTTTCAGAAAATTTCAACAATCCTTTAGTATCAGAGCTGGTCAGTATTGGGACATTCACTAAACCTTTCAAAGTTTCTGCTGCTACTTTTGCAGGGTGTCCATATCTGGCTTCGAGCATAGAAACTATGGCACTATAAGAACAACCCGATGCTCTTTCCATTACCCCAAGAGCTTCACCGTCCAGAAATTTAGGCAAGAATTCAATTCTCTGTTGGTCGGTTAGAAGGCCATCTTCCAGGTGATTTCTGATTCGCTCTCTAAACACAGGGTATTTAGAAGGGTCCCCAGTAAACTTCAATGGTTCCATGCTCTGGAGCATATTTAATTTCAACAAAACGGCCTGAACATTCGCCGGGTTGAACTCAGCAGTCTGACTGAAAGCATCACCAATATTTCGATCATAATATGTAGCAACATTTTGTCTAGGTTGGCGAGTCTCAGGTCTATATTCAGTAGCATTAGCATTCAGTTCTACACAGTTTATTTTAGGTTCAATGGGAGCAGGGGGATGATATACAAATTCTAGTGGGCGTTCATTATTTCTATCATAAGTTATATCGGGGGGTTGAACGGGTGTTGAGGCCCATTGTTGGGTTCTTTTTATTTTTTCACTGGGGGTGGGAGAAGGGAGATTTTCTATTGTATAAGAACGATTTTCAGAACGACTGCCATGAGAAGATGTTGAGTCATTTAGAAAGACTTCCTTCTCGGCTAACTGTTGCTTAAATCTTAATTTCTTTATTTTGATTTGTTTTTTATGCTCTATTTCCATTTCAGCCTGCTGTTTTTCCATTTCAGCTTCATATTCAGCCATTTCTTCAGCTTGTGCGGCCAAAAGTCGTTGAATTTCTAGCTCCTTTTCTTTTCGTGTTGAACTACTCAAACTTCGACAGGTGCTAACGTCGGATTTCACTCCAGCGCCTCTATTTAGTTTATCTTCCATTTCAGCGTGAGTATTCATATTTAGATTTCAAGCATAAGTTTCGAATAATAATGTGGTTGTCAAAAAATTGTTTATTATAAAGTCACCAAATTCCAATATTAATCACTGTTTATTTCTATATTTCTATATTTCAAACAATACAGCTCGCAGTACGAGAGTTCTTCAAACACAAATAGTTAATAATATTCAACCGGAGAGTAAACAGCAAATAATTCGAACTGAAAAGATACAAATATTTCAAAATTACAATCAAGAATCGAGTTGGTCTGATTCCTATTTGAAGGGGTTCACAAAATGGAGTTACTTCCCTTTAATTGTAAAATGTTGATCAGCGCCGATTTTCAACTAAACCACGAGGAAATTTATCAAAATGACAATATTCTTACAATAATCCAGATATTTCACATATTATTGATGGACAATATAAAATGACATTTTACTTACACTTATGGTGCTTTTTCTAACATTTCAAACATGTAAAATACTTTTCAATCAAAATAAACAATTTCTAACTGCACATTGTGGGGGTTTTCAACTTTCCAACTCTTTCTTTTCCGAAAAACACAAAAGGCCCTACATATCATGTAGACTCGATTTTCTATGTCATCTTTTGAATCCAAAACTACTTCAATCATAATAAAATAATAATTCAAAAATCTATCGTCACAACACTTGGCACAGATCGTGCGAATGATTTCGATCATTACTGCAGGAAGAAACCGAAGAACTCAGGGGAAACCTGTCTGATCGGACGGGAGACCGAAAATCCCTCTCACTTACAACGATAAAGTTCTGCCCTGAGCTGGGATCGAACCCTCGGTGCATTGGTGAAAAGCCGCCTCTCCATCGCCACGGTTATCCGACCAGCAAAACTTGGTGAACTAATCGAAAATCATAACGGCAATTAAAGCTGAACTCCGGTTACAAAAATACCGAAATATTTAAATAAAAAAAAAGTTAACACCCCCAAGCCGCCATACTTGTTGCCAACTTGTTAAACAAAGATGGTGGATATGGAGGCTTATGACCTGGAGAGGTTAGTCGATCTCACTTCCAGTTCGTTTCTAGTCAGTCAGGTGTAGACACCAGGCTTTATTCTTATACACGCTTCACTGATTTCTCTATCCCCCCCCCCCCCAACAGTGAGTGACTCGCTGACATTATACCAAATTATTGAAGATTGCAAAATGCCTGATAAGGTAAGCCTGTAAAAAATTATATGAACTGTGTCTACTGCAATATTATAGCCGCCTAAGCTTTACTCTAAAACAAAAGATGCGAAAGATGACTTACTTCAACCTGGAATTTTCAACAAAAACAAATCACCTATTGTCCTCTTTATATTATCATGGACCTTATAATATATAAGGTCCATATTATTATTGCCACGTCTCTTGTGAATATCTTACACATATATGTAAATCACCAAATATGTTATCGCACTATAATGTCCAGTGTAATTATAACTAATATTATGCAATAAACAGATAGTTTAGATTTTCAAATGTCATCATGTTAGATTGTAGTTTGCTCGCGAAAGAGATCAAGGCCAAGGGACATAACTACATTTTTGGGGCGGCAAACAAAACTATGGTGACATGTGAAAATCTTATCTAAACTATCTGGGTAAGTCATATGTTGTATCTTTTGTTTTAGAGTAAATCTTAGGCGGCTATTGCAGTAGACACAGTTTATAAAATTATTTACAGGCTTACCTTATCAGGCATTTTGCAATCTTCAATAAGTTGGTATAATGGTTCACCGGTATAATGTCAGCGAGTCACTCACTGTTGGGGGGAAAATAGAGAAATCAGTGAAGCGTGTATGCGAATGAAGCCTGATGTCTACACCTGACTGACTAGAAACGAACTGGAAGTGAGATCAGCTAACCTCTCCGGGTCATAAGCCTCCATATCCACCATCTTTGTTTCAAAGTTTGCAACAAGTATGGCGGCTTGGGGGCGTTAACTTTTTTTTTATTCAAATATTTCGATATTTTTGTAACCGGAGTTCAGCTTTAACTAACAAAACGGATATACTTTACTACAACAACGTGGGTAAACTGACCTAATCGGTCGCGATCGGTAATCAACAAAAATCGACGATTAAAACTTAGTTATTCCATACATTATAAACGGATTTCACAACCAGAATCCGAGAGTAAGTATTGAAGCACGGACGGAACAGGGCCCAGTTTCTCGAAATTTTACTCAAATTTGGATTTTATCTGAGATGTCATGAAGTATGGCCCTGAACCAATGAACCGTCAGATTTCTTAAAATATTTTAGTTTAAGTTTTCAAGAATGGAGTCTCAAGTATTTATTTAAATGTTAATTTTGTTTTATAGCAGACGGGGAAGGGGTGAAGACATTGATGGTGACAGCGAAGGTGATGATGCTATGGTGATGGTCACACTGGCCGACAGTGAAAACACAGTTTCTGCAAGCATCTAGGATGTTGTGTCTTGAAATATGTTAGACTCAGATGTTCAATGAACGCGATTTATTTGAGACTAGGTTGTCGTGTTTTGAAATTTTCAAATATTGTAGACTTGGATGTTCGAATGTGAGTTTTTTAGACTTGTATGTTACGCCAGTTATTTGAGACTTGGATGTTCTAACTCAAGTTTTTTTTAGACCTAAAGAATTTTATTTTAAACTCAGAGTGGTCAAGTTTTTAATATATATGTATATATATCCAAAATTATTAGCACAACCGCAAAGTTGTACTACTTTGTTTCACGGTAAATGATGAATAGATAAAAAGGTATGCCGACACAAACTGATTTCAACACTGGTTTAATAACATTTTAACATTTTAAAGTACTTTTCGTCCGTCTTGGGACTATTCATAAAATATATATATATACGCGCAGTATTGCTATGAAGAGTTCCCTCCGGTTAAAGGATCTACCAGATTACTCATTCCTTGCAAAACTGATCCGAGAATGTAATTAAAGCTGATGATCGTCATCTGAGGAATTTTGAATCCTTTTCAAACTACGATATTGTGAAATGGCTCAATTCCATTTAGTACTAACAAAGCTAATTTTCCACCAATCAGTAACCTCTACAGATGATGTAAACAACCCATGTGGTACAATCTTCTGAAGATGGCACATTATCTCAGCTTGATATTTTAGTTTGGGGATGCTCGATTCCTGAATTGACGGAATTGCAATCGAGTGACGCGGAATTCAGTCCGGTCACAGTACTGTCAGTCCTGACTGCTGGGGTGGTGTGGGTAGAATTGTGACGTATTCTAATTAACTAATATGTTTCAGCTGTCATGATTGGTTGAGATATTTTTTATGCAGTCGGCACATGCGCTGTACTCCGATTGACGCTATTTTCGGAATTGAGAGAATTCAATCGAGTACGCCCAATGTCTGATGTGTGTTTATTATTCATGATTTAACATGACTTGCGTTATTATGAAGCCAATGTCCATGAAGTAAAATATTATTTATATGTTATTTAATTCCATTTGATACTAAGATGTTCTGTGATTTTGAATTTTTTTTTTTTTTTTTTTTTTTTTAAACAATATTTTATTCAGATACTGAAAAGGATTGAGGAACAGGCACAGGCTATATGACCTCTCTCCTTATTTTGAATTCAGTTAGTTCTGATCTGAAACAATTAATAAACCCTTTGATGTTGGACTTAGTAATACATGTACATAACATGTATTGTGGCATAGATATTGATTATATATGACACCTTATACTGTAGAATCTGTATGAGAAGCCACTATTCGGCGACATCTCCTTGTAAGCGGTCACGATAAAGTATTGATGTTCACTTCGAATGCTCCCAAGCGTAATATTATTATTTAATTTATGTCAGCAAAAACACACCGAGATTTAATTAAGAGGCCACCCCCGTTAAGCGGTCAGTCGTGAAAATTCCCTTGAGTGGCTGCTTAAAGTTACATTATTCAAGATATAGATAAGAACTAGCCATTCTTGCTATATTAGTTCGAAGGTAGGTGATGTAAAATGTATAATTTGAAAATTTCATTCAAATTACTCTATTGCAAGCGAATATATTGGCATTTGAAGATTTGGCAGACTTGTGCAATAATTTCAACCACGGTCCTGGTTGATCGAAGCTAAGACTTGAAGCGTCTGGGTCCGCCATATTTGATTAAACCAGAGTATCACTGAAACGTTTTAATCTGTTTGATATCGGAGCAATCTGATGCCATCCAAAGTTGATTAAGGCCTGGATCAGTTAATTAATGTATAATTAATACTTTAGAAAACATTTAATAATGTGTAATAATCATCACCCCCTCTTGTTACCAGGTATTATGGAGGTGGTAACCATGAGTTGTAACTCTCCCTGGTTGCCAGGTGAGTTGTAACCCCCCCCCCCTCCTTACGAGGTAATAATAATTATGAGTTAAAACTCTTGTAACCAGGGTAACTAAACTGCTGGGTATAATAACGAGTACAGAAAGATTTAGCTATTGTATGTATATATTACAATCATCAGACTAGACTAGTTTTCTTCCTAAAAAATTACGGTTGTGACAAGGAGTAGGGTCGTCTGTCCAACCTCGTGAGTTTTCTCTGAGTCGTCTTGTTTGAATTGAATCCCTGGTTCTATGTGACAAGGAGTAGGGTCGTCTGTCCAACTCCGTGGGTTTTCTTCCTAAAAAATTCATTAGATTAAATAATCTGGTAATTCTAAACTGCGATTCATATGGGAGCACACAAATAACAACACATTTGAACACTTATGGATACTTAATCTGTAATCAACGGTACAAACTACAATTTCAAAGTCAAAACTGAAAGTACGACGCATAAATATGGTTAATTCCATGCGACTTCGCTGCACAGTGTGTACAGTAGATGCGTGTTCATGCCAGACTTGTGAAAAAAATACGTCAAGCCCATTTATGTATGTTTATTTTCAAAATTTTATCTAAGAAATGTCCTGTTTATTTATTCAACCTGCTGTCTTTCTACGAAACTCCCTACACCAACATTAATAACAAACTAATCACTCTGCCACCAAAACTTAATATTGTAAAAAACAGCATACGTTTTAAAGGCTCAAACCTAAGGAATTCTCTGCCGTCTTATTTAAAACTGACCACTAAATTAAATTCTTTTAAGAAACAACTTTTTAAATATCTTAACGTCAACAAATAGAACTAGTCCAATCTACATGTATACATACTTTCATGCCGTTTGCTATTGTTAGCTACCGGAATATATTTTATTATGTGTTATTATTGATGTGTTCATCTTGTGTATTATACATGTAATTTCATTCGGATTATTGCATACTCCTATTCATCCATCTCTTTTATTTAGTTTGCTATCATCTTTTGTATTATATTTTTCACGAAGGGCAGGATGGTAGAAAGGCTTCTATAGCCTAATCCTTTACCCTTCTTAAATAAAGTTGTTATTATTATTATTATTATTATTATACCCAGTCTTCTCAGTAAATCCTGAAATTTCCCACAATTTTCTTAATCTCTGTAACCCATCATTATTCATTGATTTTGTGTTTTCTTTTGATAAGAGAGCTACCAGAAACCCCTTACATATATGTTTTTTTAAATATTAAAATCCAAGTAGTGCACATTTACTGAACACAAAGTGCTAGATGAATAAATCCAGAGTGACTACACAGTAAAAGATATAATCAAAAAGTCTTTACTAATAGTTTGGGGGTTTGGGATGGCCTAGTGGTCTAGTGTGCTGCGCCTCGACCTCTAGCTGGCCGGCCACCTCTGGCTTGCGGCTGTGGTTTAGAGTCCTGGTGTGAGCGTATGTGGCATGGAGATAGGGGCGCCTTCTCAACTTCGTGGGTTTCCTCCCGGCACTCCGGTTTCCTCCCACCGCTAAAGACCCCTACGCGCAAGCGAATTATTAAAATAAAATTAAAAACCATATATTTTAGTCCCGAAATGACCTAATTGTGTTGAGTGGACGTTAAACCCCTTTCTCTCTCTCTCTTACTAATAGAATGAATGAATGAATGAAATGGGGTTTAACGTCCTACGCTTAAGCACCTAATCTGGGCTAATTGAAGACGGGCATACGCCACAGTGTGCAATTTGGGAAATTTTGCCCGGGCAGCGGCGCTACGGCCTACTCTTATATCGAATTCCAACTGCCAAGGGATCTTTTACGTGCACTCCAATTTGTACACGGGACCTCGGTTTTTCGTCCCATCCGAACGACTAGGCAGCTGTCCTTGTCAGGCCCTCCTTCTGCATCACTGACAAGGGGAAATCACGCCGGAAAATCGAGATGAACTTTCTCAGCCAATGCAGGGATCGAACACTCAACCTCCAGGCTAGCGAACCAGAGCCTTATCCACTTAGCCACCGTGATCCCCCTCTTACTAATAGTTTCATGTGCGATGCACACTCCTCAGAAGACAATTATAAAATGAAACGTAACTATGTTTTGTATATTCAAATTTCATTTTATAATTATCTTCTGAAGGGTGTGCATCGCACATGAAACTATTAGTAAAGACTTTTTGATTCTATACCTTTTATTGTATTTTATTAAATATATATGTGACTATGCCTAAGTGTATAGTATGTATGAATGCAGTAAACATCTCATCTACGCCTAACTAATATTCCAATGTACCACGTAGGTCTTTTTAAAATCGGGTATAAAACGGTTACATCGTACTATTAACCGTTAGGTACATCTCTATGCATTTACCGATCGATCGATCAACCATCAACTTCAACTTCAACTTTTGTATTCGCATATAATATGTATTATAGTTTATTTTAAGATAAAGTCTAAATTTGACCTGTTAAAACATCAAAATTGATTAAATGATCCACATAATTGGTAAAATTAGCTTTAAATAATAGATATCCCTACAATTAAATAGTAAACGTACAATGTTTCGTGTCTATGGAAGCAATAAGGTGGGCGTGGTAGCCCTTTACACAGAATATAAGAGTGAAAAACATTTTATTCAAACATGACAAGTTGACATAAAAGTTTAATTTATATTATTGTTTTGTGTGAGTAGCGTCAAGTATGTAAATTGTGTGCACCGATTCACGCAAATGAAATATATTGGGATTCGTTCCTTCTAATTTGGCATAGTTTGTTACCTGCCGACACTTGATGATGTAAGTGACAATAAATTCTAAGTGAAACCGGTGGGGGAACAAACAGTTTTATTTATATATAAAGTACATAAAGGACTGGTATGACATCATTGCGGGCCCGTCCCCCCCCCCCGAAAAAAAACAAATTATCCCCCCCCCCAACAATAATGATTTCTGAAGAGTTTTCTTAGCTGGCCACCTTCAACCCCTCCAAAATATTCCGTAGCCTCCCATAAATTTTATAAGCTGGTTACGGGCCCGTGTCATTCAGCATATAAATGTGATTCGTTTGACAGTGCTAATCAATATTTGAAATTTTAAACTTTTTTAAGGTGGGGGTGGCAGGGCCGGATTAACCATGGGACAACATGGGGCACAGGCCCCAGGGCCCCCCACATTAGGGGGCCCCCACAAAAATTTCAGTTGCGTCCAGCCACCTCCTCTAAAAATGCCATCATTTCATAGCACTCGCATTTATCACCAGGCCTGGATTAACCATGGGGCACAGGCCACAGGGCCCCCCACATTAGGGGCCCCCACAAAAAATCTCAGTTGCGCCCAGCCCCCTCCTCTAGAAATGCCATCATTTCATAGCACTCGCATGGATTAGTCCACTCAAATAACGCCAAAATGCGCTAATTTTGTGGCAGAATATTTTTTTTCTTGGGAAGGGTACTTCTAAATGGCTCCACACAAGTGCCTGAAATGCCAGGAAATCATGTTTCCGGCCTCCAATTTTCGAAAATTTCCAGAAAATTAAGACGCTCCCTCACACAAAATTGACAACCTTTCAATTATAAAATAATATACATGTACACTTAATTATGATAACATAGTGATGCCCCTAAGGCACTGATGAGTCGGTCTGTTTTAATGGCGCCTACACCTGATCCAAACTTTCTTATATCTCTTATGAGGGGGCTATCGGGCGCCACCACAGGCGCGGATCCAAGACACCAGAAGCAAACGCCTTTTCTAAAAAATCTACCGCCATATAAAATACAAAATTGCCACTCCGATATCACCCCAATGGCTGAAAAAACGTGTTTCCTGCGTCGTTATTTTTCAAAATTTTCTAAGGAGGGCCCCAGACAAGGGTGCCTCTCCTATCACCTCTTTCTGGGTCGGCGTCTGACACACCGCGTGACATTAAAGGGTTCGTTTTGGTCGCCCTTATTCACTTGACAGGACCGTGTTGGTCGCCCTATCCACATCGCCAAATGGTGTTTCGGACTATAGTTCTAGTTTAGAGGATAAAGAGTTTCTCATTTTGGTGTGCTTAACATCAAAATGAGAATAGCGCTGCCGAAATTGACATACGGGAGCGACGTTGATTGCAGCTCCAAGTCGGTGTAAAAGCGTTTGTGACAGTCTAATTTTCAAAATTTCGGGGTGGGGTGGGGGTCTGGAAGCCCACGTACACACACGCACCGTTCCGCACTCAGTAACTCGGGCATTATATTGGCGGTCCAAACACTCAGCTGCACCCTCACTTTTACAATCCTACATACGACCCTGCCTCTGACACCCTCGCGGGGCTTCGCGCCTTCGGCGCTCGCGGTCGGTGATCAGGGGCCCCCCACATGTTTCAGGCCCCAGGGCCCCCACCATGGTTAATCCGGCGTTGGGGGGTGGGGGTATTATATTATGTGATTACTATTATTATATTCACTGGGGGGCGGGGTACTATATTATGTGATTACTATTATTATTATATTCACTGTCCTGTTAAACACTTTATACCTCAAGGATCAATAAATATATATATTGAATATTTTATATGGTCACATGTAATTTTAAATTTTTGTCACACTTGAATGCATCTGTAACCTGCCCTGTTAAGTATAAGATACTGTCCAGTGAGTTGGAGATCACTCGTCATCTTACACTGGTGTAAGCTTCTGATTGATTTCAACTTTGAACCCATGACTACCTTCATTCGTGATCAGTTCTACTTATATACTTCGAAGTGTGAGGGTGGATTCATAGTAAAGGTTTTATATTTGAAATCAAATTTGAGTAAATCTGTTGTTTTCTTTCATCAACTTGGTGTGTGCCAGTATTTGTATTGTATCAACCAAAAGATTTAAAACTTAAAACTTAAGTGCAGTTTAAAGGTATGTGTTGCAAAGGAATTTGTAATTTAAACTCGAGATAATTTAATTTATTGTAAACTCTATATTATATTATACATAATTCAACTATTTAAATATACATTATGTAAGATTCATTCAGAACTAGCTATTCTTGCTATAATAGTTCGAAATAGATAATGTTAATTTATTCTAAACTCTATATTATGTTATACATAATTCAACTAATTAAAAATACATTATGTAAGATTCATTCAGATAAAGGGCTAGCTATTCTTGCTATAATAGTTCGAAATAGATAAAGTAAAATGAATAATTTGGACTCCATTTTTACTTTTACTAGAAACATGCACCCCGAGTCCTTTCAAACTATCCCAGCCTGCTATGATTACAGGAAATGGTCATTCTTTCCCAGAACCTACCGCCAGATTTAGCTACTGTTGGGTCTCTTGGGTCATTCAAAACTCAACGGACCAAACCCATCTAAACTGTTGCGCAATCTTTTATTTTCAACCTTCACTGTGCTTTTAACATTCTTGTGCACCATATTGACAGTACCTTCAAGGTGCTGAAGTTGGTCAATTAGATGGAAGAAGAAGTAGAAGTCTCCCTCCTCAATTCTTCGCTTAAATCAAAATATCACAGAACTGAAATCCGATGCCACCGAGAGTTGATTATGGTCCGTGTAAGTTAATTAATGTCTAATTAATAATTTAGAAAACACATTTTATACATTACCCTATTTTTTTACAGATAGATCAAAAGGTACTTCACCAAAGTCCCAGAGTCTCAGACTGGTTCATTAAAAACCTCTTCTTGGGTAAGAATTTATCATTAGATTATACGTATATTGTCGTCGCCATCGTCCGTCCGTCCACAATTGTTTGTGAACACGCTACGGGTCACAATTTTATCTGATTTCAACGAATCTTGAAATATAGGTTGATCGCCATAAGATCTCGGTTTCTTGGCATGTATTGGACTGTAACTTCATGGATTATGGCCCCTGATTGTACGAAAAATCGCGAATAAGGATTGTGAACTCTATAAAGGTCACAATTTTTATCCGATTTAAAAAAAAAGCCGTTTGAATATATCACCGTTACACCCCACGGTTGGTTGAGTTTGGGTTTCGTAAAAATTTAAACTAAACTGACGAACACAATATCCGCCCTACGTTCGCAGATAGCGTCAAAAATATTGTGTAAGGATTGTGGATCCTCTTGGGTCACAATTTTCATCTTAGATTCATGATTATAACACAAATATTCTTGGAGATTTTCGATGTTCGTATATATCGAATCGTAAATTCCTGAATTGTGGCCCCTGATCGTATGAAAAATTACGTTTTTAGCTTGTGCTTCCTCTAGAGTTCAGAAATATTACCCGATTTAAAAAAAAACGTGTGATTATATCTTGATCTTGGTTCCTTTTAATATTCGCTCATATCGGATCGTAACTTCCTGAATTTAAAAAAAAACATTTAAATACATTACCATTCACCATAATGAAAGTTGAATTCTAATTTCGGGAAAATCAAACTGAAACTGCTCGACAAAATTGCAGCTCTTTGTACGAAAATTGTGTAGAAGTGTGTAATACGAAGTTTGTGGACCATCTAGAGGTCACAATTTTTATCAGATTTTGGCCATAACCTGTTAAACGTGGACGTATTCTGCCTGGCAGCCTCTGGTTTAATGATCTGGTTAAAGTTCAAGAAGCTTACATAAGGGTTTGCATCAATTAATATAGAAATCCATGAAATTTACAGCGTTCTGTGACTGTTCCTTCCAGAGTTATGCCCCCTTTGCCGAAAACATGAATCATATTCCAGCGCTCTGGATATCCAAAGACTTCTTGGAGGCGGCAAATTATCTAAGTGCACACCAGAAATATTTAACAAGGGACTCTTTGAATATTTAGGGACTAGCTTTCTTGAAGGCTTGGACAGCAAATACAGAGGGTAGAATTATGATGTTTACAAGATATATTATAGGGTTTGCAATCGAATGGAGAATTGAAGGGGGAAATAAACATAACAAATTTCTATACAAGTTGATTTGATAAATAGGTATTTAGATAAAGTGTTAAAATTATAAATAATAGGTTGCCAGGTAACGAAACATACCCCGCAGCAGCTAAGTCGTCAAAAATGAAAACATTTATAATACACTAAAATTTGCTTACGATTAACAACCCCGCTTGGCTTCAAGCTCTACATTATTCTAACATTTAGCATACAAAACATTTAATATCAATTGCCATAATATTTGGAAATAGTTCAAAATAGATAGGCTCCAAAGTCACTAGAACGGCCACAAGATTTGTCATAGAGGGACAAAGGGCCATAACTCTAACCGTAATTATCGGAAATCATTGAAAACCAATAGTCTCATAACCTTAACACTGTTTATAAATTTAAAGTCAATATTGACTTTAAACTCCAGAACGTCCACACGATTTTCAATACGCCTTTATTTATATGGACGTATCAAGCCGCCGCCCCTGTCCGCCCGTCTACTGTTCGTTTGTTGACACTCTACAGGTGACAATTTTTATCCGATTTTGAGTAAACTTGAAATTTGTTCTATCCCCAAACGTTCTCGATCCCTTTCGATATTGGCATATATCAGACCACAACTTCGTGGATTATATTGTCTGATTGTACAAAAAACACGTACACTCTAGAGGTCAGAATTTGTATCTAATTTTCACGAAACTTGGCCATAACTAGTTGCCCCGACTTCTTAAAAAATGAAAGCGTTTCTGATTCGGGCCTCAGTGATCACAGCCATATCGTTTTATTTCTAAATTTCACTACTCCAAAAACCCACTGCTTTCAAAGAACTGTTTGGTCTTATTCGAAACTAAATGCCACTGATCTTATAAATCATTTTTCTAGTTACAACTGGGACGATCTTTTTGACCTATACCACGATCCTCATACACTTGCAGATAATATATCCAAATCAATTTTGTTCTGAACTTAGGCATTTCATACTAAATAAAACCATTACAATGAGACAAAATGACCCTAAATGGATGAATGGAAAAATCAGACTTTTTATTCGTAAACGAAATAGACACCATAAAAAAGCGAAAAAAGACTAATCTAGAGTTAGATTGGCAAAATTTCAGAAAATCTCGCAACTTTATTATTTCCGAAATAAGAAAATTTAAATCTCTTCACTATTCAAAGATAGACTCTCAAATTAATAATCAACTCCACCAAGCAGCCTTTTTACCATCCTAGTTAATCGTTGTATTTTTCCATATTGCTGGAAATCTGCAAATGTCTTTAAGAAAGGATTTGTCCACAACGGCACAAACTACAGACCAATTTCTCTCCTCAGTTCTGTAGATAAAGTCTTCGAAAGGGTCATTTATAATCCTATTTATAATTTCATCATTCGGCATAAAATCATTACTCCCCATCCATCAGGCTTTCTGTCTAAACATTCAGCTTCCAACCAACTTCTAGAAATGTACAATTATATTTGTAAGGCTCTCGATATTAATAAAGCTTTTGATAGAGTTTGGCACCACGGCTTATCACATAAACTATACAACTATGGTATCCGCCATGACCACTCACATGTATCAGACCATAACTTCATGGATAATGGTCCCTTATTGAACGAAAAATAAGGTTTTTAGCTTGTGGACACTATAGGGATCACAATTTTCATCTGAATTTGATGAAACTCAAAGATCGTGGTTTCCGTCGATATTCGTGCATATCAGATAGTAACTCGCTGAATTACGGTCCCTGCTCGTACAAAAAATCAGGTCACAATTATTATCCAATTAAAAAAAAAAGTTCGAATATATCACCGTTACACCATAATGTCAGTTGAGTTCTGCCCGACAAAATGGCGATTCCTTGTTCGCAAATAGTGTAAATGTATATATAATAAAATAAAACCAAGCACGAACAATCCAAACCGTAAGACGGAATTCAAAGCGAATATATTGGCATTTGAAGATTTGGCAGACTTGTGCAATAATTTCAACCACGGTCCTGGTTGATCGAAGCTAAGACTTGAAGCGTCTGGGTCCGCCATATTTGATTAAACCAGAGTATCACTGAAACGTTTTAATCTGTTTAATATCGGAGCAATCTGATGCCATCCAAAGTTGATTAAGGCCTGGATCAGTTAATTAATGTCTAATTAATACCTTAGAAAACATTTCAGGCCCATAGAAAGACCTGCTATAGGCAGATTTAGCTCTTAACTAATGTAACTTTAATGCAGATTCTACTGTATATGACACTTCTTGACCGCAGTTGGCCATTCTCAGATGTTGTGGTGCCGGTAACAAGAAGGGGGTCGTACTGGAGGGGTTGTACTTGGGTGGCCGGGTAACCAGAACTCTTTAATTCAGTTAACAAAAAATAATCATCACCCCCTCTTGTTACCAGGCATTATGGAGGTGGTAACCATGAGTTGTAACTCTCCCTGGTTGCCAGGTGAGTTGTACCCCCCCCCTCTTTACGAGGTAATAATAATTATGAGTTAAAACTCTTGTAACCAGGGTAACTAAACTCCTGGGTATAAAAACCAGTACAGAAAGATGTAGCTATTGTATGTATGTATTACAAACATCAGACTCGACTAGTTTTCTTCCTAAAAAATTACGGTTGTGACAAGGAGTAGGGTCGTCTTTCCAACCTCGTGAGTTTTCTCTAAGTCGTCTTGTTCGAATTGAATCCCTGATTCTATGTGACAAGGAGTAGGGTCGTCTGTCCAACCCCGTGGGTTTTCTTCCTAAAAAATTCATTAGATTAAATAGTCTGGAATTCTAAATTGCGATTCAAATGGGAACACAGAAATAACAACACATTTGAACACTTATGGATACTTAATCTGTAATCAACGGTACAATTTCAAAGTCAAAACTGAAAGTACGACACATAAATATTGTTAATTCCATGCGACTTCGCTGCACAGCGTGTACAGTAGATGCGTGTTCATGCCAGACTTGTGAAAAAAATACGTCAAGCCCATTTATGTAAGTTTATTTTCAAAATTTTATCTAAGAAATGTCCTGTTTATTTATTCAATCTGCTGTCTTTCTACGAAACTCCCTACACCAACATTAATAACAAACTAATCACTCTGCGACCAAAACTTAATATTGTAAAAACAGCATACGTTTTAAAGGCTCAAACCTATGGAATTCTCTGCCGTCTTATTTAAAACTAACCACTAAATTAAATTCTTTTAAGAAACAACTTTTTAAATATCTTAACGGCAACAAATAGAACTTTCATGCCGTTTGCTATTGTTAGCTACCGGAATATATTTGATTATGTGTTATTATTGATGCGTTCATCTTGTGTATTATACATGTAATTTCATTCGGATTATTGTATACTCCTATTCATCCATCTCTTTTATTTAGTTTGCTATCATCTTTTGTATTATATTTTTCACGAAGGGCAGGATGATAGAAAGGCTTCTATAGCCTAATCCTTTACCCTTCTTAAATACAGTTGTTATTATTATTATTATTATTATTATACCCAGTCTTCTCAGTAAATCCTGAAATTTCCCACAATTTTTCTTCATCTCTGTAACCCACCATTATCCATTGCTTTTGCGTTTTCTTTTGATAAGAGAGCTACCAGAAACCCCTTAGATATATGTTTTATTAAATATTAAAATCCAAGTAGTGCACATTTACTGAACACAAAGTGCTAGATGAATAAATCCAGAGTGACTACACAGTAAAAGATATAATCAAAAAGTCTTTACTAATAGTTGGGGTTTGGGATGGCCTAGTGGTCTAGTGTGCTGCGCTTCGACCTCTAGCTGGCCGGCCACCTCTGGCTTGCGGCTGTGGTTTAGAGTCCTGGTGTGAGCGTATGTGGCATGGAGATAGGGGCGCCTTCTCAACGTCGTGGGTTTCCTCCCGGCACTCCGGTTTCCTCCCACCGCTAAAGACCCCTACGCGCAAGCGAATTATTAAAATAAAATTTAAAACCATATTTTAGTCCCGAAATGACCTAATTGTGTTGAGTGGACGTTAAACCCCTTTCTCTCTCTCTCTTACTAATAGTTTCATGTGCGATGCACACTCCTCAGAAGACAATTATAAAATGAAACGTAACTATGTTTTGTATATTCAAATTTCATTTTATAATTATCTTCTGAAGAGTGTGCATCGCACATGCAACTATTAGTAAAGACTTTTTGATGCTATACCTTTTATTGTATTTTATTAAATATATATTATGTGACTATGCCTAAGTGTATATTATGTATGAATGCTGTCCACAGTGAACATTTGCATGCAGTAAACATCTTATCTACGCCTAACTAATATTCCAATGTACCACGTAGGTCTTTTTAAAATCGGGTATAACACAGTTACACCGTGCTTATTAACCGTTAGGTACATCTCTATGCATTAACCGATCGATCGATCAACTTCAACTTCAACTTTTGTATTCGCATATAATATATATTGTAGTTTATTTTAACATAAAGTCTAAATTTGGCCTATAAAAACATCAGAAATGATTAAATGATCAACATAATTGGTTAAATTAGCTTTAAATAATAGATATCCCTATAATTAAATAGTAAACGTACAATATTTCGTGTCTATGGAAGCAATAATGTGAGCGTGGTAGCCCTTTATACAGAATAAAAGAGTGAAAAACATTTTATTCAAACATGACAAGTTGACATAAAAGTTTACTTTATATTATTGTTTTGCGTGAGTAGCGTCAAGTATGCAAATTGTGTGCACCGATTCACGCAAATGAAATATATTGGGATTCGTTCCTTCTAATTTGGCATAGTTTCTTACCTGTCGACACTTCAATTTACCTGCGCTTGATGATGTAAGTGACAATGAATTCTTTGTGAAACCGGTGTGGAACAAACAGTATTATTTATATTCCAAGTACGTAAATGACTGGTATGACATCATTGCGGGCCCGTACCCCCCCCCCCAAAAAACCCCAAATTAGTCCCCCCCCCCAACAATAATGATTTCTTAAGAGTTTTCTTAGCTGGCCACCTTCAACCCCTCCAAAATATTCCGTAGCCCCCCATAAATTTTATAAGCTGGTTACGGGCCCGTGTCATTCAGCATATAAATGTGATTCGTTCGACAGTGCTTATCAATAAATTGAAATTTTAAACTTTTTTAAGGTGGGGGTGGGGGCGGGGTACTATATTATGTGATTACTATTATTATTATATTCACTGTCCTGTTAAACACTTTATACCTCAAGGATCAATAAATATATATATTGAACATTTTATATGGTCACATGTAATTTTAATTTTTTGTCACACTTGAATGCATCTGTAACCTGCCCGGTTAAGTATAAGATAATGTCCAGTGAGTTGGAGATCACTCGTCATCTTACACTGGTGTAAGCTTTTGATTGATTTCAACTTTGAACCCATGACTACCTTCATTCGTGGTCAGTTCTACTTATATACTTCGAAGTGTGAGGGTGGATTTCATAGTAAAGGTTTTATATTTGAAGTCAAATTTTAGTAAATCTGTTGTTTTCTTTCATCAACTTGGTGTGTGCCAGTATTTGTATTGTATCAACCAAAAGATTTAAAACTTAAAACTTAAGTGCAGTTTAAAGGTATGTGTTGCAAAGGAATTTGTAATTTAAACTCGAGATAATTTAATTTATTCTAAACTCTATATTCTATTATACATAATTCAACTATTTAAAAATACATTATGTAAGATTCATTCAGATACAGGACTAGCTATTCTTGCTATAGTAGTTCGAAATAGATAATGTTAATTTATTCTAAACTCTATATTATATTATACATAATTCAACTATTTAAAAATACATTATGTAAGATTCATTCAGATAAAGGGCTAGCTATTCTTGCTATAATAGTTCGAAATAGATAAAGTAAAATGAATAATTTGGACTCCATTTTTACTTTTACTAGAAACATGCACCCTGAGTCCTTTCAAACTATCCCAGCCTGCTCTGATTACAGGAAGTGGTCATTCTTTCCCAGAACAGTGCGATTTAGATTTAGCTACTGTTGGGTCTCTTGAGTCTTTCAAAACTCAACGGACCAAACCCATCTAAAATGTTGCGCAATCTTTTATTTTCAACCTTCACTGTGCTTTTAACATTCTTGTGCACCATATTGACAGAACTGAAATCCGATGCCACCGAGAGTTGTTTATGGTCTGTGTATGTTAATTAATGTCTAATTAATAATTTAGAAAACACATTTTATACATTACCCTATTTTATTACAGACAGATCATAAGGTACTTCACCAAAGTCCCAGAGTCTCGGGCTGGTTCATTAAAAACCTCTTCTTGGGTAAGAATTTATCATTATTAAGGTTAATTAGATTATACGTATATTGTCCGTCCGTCCACAATTGTTTGTGAACACGCTACGGGTCACAATTTTATCTGATTTCAACGAAACTTTAAATATAGGTTGATCGCCATAAGATCTCGGTTTCTTGGCATGTATCGGACTGTAACTTCATGGATTATGGCCCCTGATTGTACGAAAAATCGCGAATAATAATTTTTATCCGATTTAAAAAAAAAGCCGTTTGAATATATCACCGTTACACCCCACGGTTTACGGTTAAGTTTGGGTTTCGTAAAAATTTAAACTAAACTGACGAACACAATATCCGCCCTACGTTCGCAGATAGCGTCAAATATATTGTGTAAGGATTGTGGATCCTCTTGGGTCACAATTTTCATCTTAGATTCATGATTATAACACAAATATTCTTGGTGCTTTTCGATGTTCGTATATATCGAATCGTAAACTCCTGAATTGTGGCCCCTGATCGTATGAAAAATTACGTTTTTAGCTTGTGCTTCCTCTAGAGTTCAGAAATATTACCCGATTTAAAAAAAAACGTGTGATTATATCTTGATCTTGGTTCCTTTTAATATTCGCTCATATCGGACCGTAACTTCCTGAATTTAAAAAAAACCCATTAAAATACATTACTATTCACCATAATGAAGGTTGGATTCTAATTTCGGGAAAATCAAACTGAAACTGCTCGACAAAATTGCAGCTCTTTAAGTACGAAAATTGTGTAGAAGTGTGTAATACGAAGTTTGTGGACCATCTAGAGGTCACAATTTTTATCAGATTTTGGCCATAACCTGTTAAACGTGGACGTATTCTGCCTGGCAGCCTCTGGTTTAATGATCTGGTTAAAGTTCAAGAAGCTTACATAAGGGTTTGCATCAATTAATATAGAAATCCATGGAATTTACTGCGTTCTGTGACTGTTCCTTCCAGAGTTATGCCCCCTTTGCCGAAAACCTGAATCATATTCCAGCGCTCTGGATATCCAAAGACTTCTTGGAGGCGGCAAATTATCTAAGTGCACACCAAAAATATTTAACAAGGGACTCTTTGAATATTTATGGACTAGCTTTCTTGAAGGCTTAGACAGCAAATACAGAGGGTAGAATTATGATGTTTACAAGATATATTATAGGGTTTGCAATCGAATGGAGAATTGAAGGGGGAAATAAACATAACAAATTTCTATACAAGTTGATTTGATAAATAGGTATTTAGATAAAGTGTTAAAATTATAAATAATAGGTTGCCAGGTAATGAAACATACCCCGCAGCAGCTAAGTCGTCAAAAATGAAAACAATTTATAATACACTAAAATTTGCTTACGATTAACAACCCCGCTTCGCTTCAAGCTCTACATTACTCTTAACATTTAGCATACAAAACATTTAATATCAATTGCCATAATATTTGGAAATAGTTCAAAATAGATAGGCTCCAAAGTCACTAGAACGGCCACAAGATTTGTCATAGAGGGACAAAGGGCCATAACTCTAACAGTAATTATCGGAAAGCATTGAAAACCAAGTCTCATAACCTTAACACTGTTTATAAATTTAAAGTCAATATTGACTTTAAACTCCAGAACGTCCACACGATTTTCAATACGCCTTTATTTATATGGACGTATCAAGCCGCCGCCCCTGTCCGCCCGTCTACTATTCGTTTGTTGACACTCTACAGGTGACAATTTTTATCCGATTTTGAGTAAACTTGAAATTTGTTCTCGATCCCTTTCGATATTGGCATATATCAGACCACAACTTCGTGGATTATATTGTCTGATTGTACAAAAAACACGTATTTAGCTGTGAACACTCTAGAGGTCAGAATTTGTATCTAATTTTCACGAAACTTGGCCATAACTAGTTGCCTCGACTTCTTAAAAAATGAAAGCGTTTCTGATTCGGGCCTCAGTGATCACAGCCATATCGTTTTATTTCTAAATTTCACTACTCCAAAAACCCACTGCTTTCAAAGAACTGTTTGGTCTTATTCGAAACTAAAAAATGCCACTGATCTTATAAATCATTTTTCTAGTTACAACTGGGACGATCTTTTTGACCTATACCACGATCCTCATACACTTGCAGATAATATATCCAAATCAATTTTGTTCTGAACTTAGGCATTTCATACTAAATAAAACCATTACAATGAGACAAAATGACCCTAAATGGATGAATGGAAAAATCAGACTTTTTATTCGTAAACGAAATAGACACCATAAAAAAGCGAAAAAAGACTAATCTAGAGTTAGATTGGCAAAATTTCAGAAAATCTCCGAAATAAGAAAATTTAAATCTCTTCACTATTCAAAGATAGACTCTCAAATTAATAATCAACTCCACCCAGCAGCCTTTTTACCATCCTAGTTAATTGTTGTATTTTTCCATATTGCTGGAAATCTGCAAATGTCTTTAAGAAAGGATTTGTCCACAACGGCACAAACTACAGACCAATTTCTCTCCTCAGTTCTGTAGATAAAGTCTTCGAAAGGGTCATTTATAATCCTATTTATAATTTCATCATTCGGCATAAAATCATTACTCCCCATCCATTAGGCTTTCTGTCTAAACATTCAGCTTCCAACCAACTTCTAGAAATGTACAATTATATTTGTAAGGCTCTCGATATTAATAAAGCTTTTGATAGAGTTTGGCACCACGGCTTATCACATAAACTATACAACTATGGTATCCGCCATGACCACTCACATGTATCAGACCATAACTTCATGGATAATGGTCCCTGATTGAACGAAAAATAAGGTTTTTAGCTTGTGGACACCATAGGGATCACAATTTTCATCTGAATTTGATGAAACTTTAAACATATGTTTATAACTTAAAGATCGTGGTTTCCGTCGATATTCGTGCATATCAGATAGTAACTCGCTGAATTACGGTCCCTGCTCGTACAAAAAATCAGGTCACAATTATTATCCAATTAAAAAAAAATGTTCGAATATATCACCGTTACACCATAATGTCAGTTGAGTTCTGCCTGACAAAATGGCGATTCCTTGTTCGCATATAGTGTAAATGTATATATAATAAAATAAAACCAAGCACGAACAATCCAAACCGTAAGACGGAATTCAAAGTCCTAAAAAACGGTATAGGCAAAATAGTATATTCAAGCAAAATAGTGTAATCAGCAAATGAACTGCTCCCCGTGTACAAAATACACGAGAAACAGTGGTAACAGGTGTCCGGAAGAGTAAGCTTTCATACCAAAGTCGTTAGCAGATTTTGATGAAACTTAAAAATATGTTTATGTCCAAACAATCTCGTTTCCTGTCGCTTTTTGCGCATATCATCAATCACCATTCCACCATAATAATACCACCAGTGATACCGGTGGGACGTTCTTATTCACATAAGACTGAGTAAACACTTCTTCATAGAATGGTGTTAACTTATTTATCCGATTTTAAAAAAATGTTCGAATTCTTTCTCCTCAGGGATTCATTTAAATTATTGAATTTGTAAAAAAAACTTTAGTAAATTCAAATATACTTGCATTACAACAAGGCAAAATACCCCACTATCTTATCAGTGCAGTAAAGGCTAGAATTTTTATCAGATTTTTTTGTAACTTTCAGGAAACTGCTGTTATGACGAAACTTGAAATATCGGTATATCTCCCAAAGATCTCGGCCAAGTATGTAAATGCTCTTAATTTTTATATGCCCATATTTCCATGTGGACGTATAATGTCGTCGCCCCTTGTCTGTCCGTCCACAATTCTTTGTGAACACTCTACAGATCAGAAACTTTATCTGATTTCAATGAAACTTGAAATATAGGTTTACCCGCTAAGATCTAGGTTCCTTTTGATCCTGATTGTACCAAAAATGACGTTTTTAGCTTATAGACGTCACAATTTTTATCCGATTTGGTTTAAACTTGAAATGTATCCCAGCTAACAAAATTTAGTTTTCCGAACGTTTTCAAAACATTATTTTTTCGTTAGTTAACGTTCGCTGTGAATGTTTGTGGCACGTGACCCAGGCAAGTTTTTTTGTCGTGATTTGAACATTAATGCTAATGTTTTCAAAACGTTAATGTTAACGTTTTCAAAACATTAGTTATCGTGGTTATTTCACGTTAGTTGTGAATGTTTGTGGCACGTGACCCAGGCAAGTTTTTTTGTCGTGATTTGAACATTAATGCTAATGTTTTCAAAACGTTAATGTTAACGTTTTGCAAACATTACTTATCATGGTTATTTCACGTTAGTTGTGAATGTTTGTGGCACGTGACCCAGGCAAGTTTTTTTGTCGTGATTTGAACATTAATGCTAATGTTTTCAAAACGTTAATGTTAACGTTTTCAAATAATTAGTTATCGTGGTTATTTCACGTTAGTTGTGAATGTTTGTGGCACGTGACCCAGGCAAGTTTTTTTGTCGTGATTTGAACATTAATGCTAATATTTTCAAAACGTTAATGTTAACGTTTTGCAAACATTACTTATCATGGTTATTTCACGTTAGTTGTGAATGTTTGTGGCACGTGACCCAGGCAAGTTTTTTTTGTCGTGATTTGAACATTAATGCTAATGTTTTCAAAACGTTAAGTGTGGTTTAATGGTCGAGGGCGAGACATTAAGTAATATATTGTAACAACAAGAGGACCGTCAGGTCCGAGTGTTTTTACAATATATTACGCAATGTCTAAGCCAGAGACAATTAAACTACTTAAAATACAGACTCCGCACGTGCGTTTACAGTGAAAAACATTATGCCAGTAGTAATATTGAAATAATGTACTATTGGCAAGTTGCCCGTACATTATTTGACATAATGGTACGCCAACATCAAAGGATGACGTCACATCTGTATTTTAATGTTAACGATTTGCAAACATTACTTATCATGGTTATTTCACGTTAGTTGTGAATGTTTGTGGCACGTGACCCAGGCAAGTTTTTTTGTCGTGATTTGAACATTAATGCTAATGTTTTCAAAACGTTAATGTTAACGTTTTGAAAACATTAGTTATTATGGTTATTTCACGTTAGTTGTGAATGTTTGTGGCACGTGACTCCCCCGTCATATAACGTTACCGATAGCGTCTATAGCAGGTGTCCAGTTCTCCTCCTGAAACGTTCTTTGTAACGGCAATAGCACGTGTTAAATCCCCACCCTAACACGTTACCAATAACGTCTATTGCAGGTGCACGATTCCCCTCCCGGGACGTTCTCTGTAACGTCAATAGCATGTGTTAAAACACCACCCTAATACGTTACCAATAACGTCTATAGTAGGTTTTCAAATCTCCCCCTGAAACGTTCTCTGTAACGTCAATAGCAGGTGCCCGATTCCCCACACTAAAACGTTACCGATAACGTCTATAGCAGGTGCCCGATTCCCCTCCCGAAACGTTCTCTGTAACGTCAATAGCATGTGTTAAAACACCACCCTAATACGTTACCAATAACGTCTATAGTAGGTTTTCAATTCTCCCCCTGAAACGTGATCTGTAACGTCAATAGCAGGTGCCCGATTCCCCACCCTAAAACGTTACCGATAACGTCTATAGCATGTTTTTACTTCTCCCCCTGAAACGTTATCTGTAACGTCGATATCACGTGTTGAATGCCCACCCTATTACGTTATTGATAACGTCTATAGCAGGTTTTCAATTCTCCCTCCGAAACGTTCTCTATAACGTTCTCAATAGTAGGTTTTCAATCCTGTAAAGGTCAGCTTTAACCAGGAAAGAATGCTTTAAAATCCTCTAGAAATATGATGCCAATAAATTCATAAAACATATGAATATAAACCAGAACTTTTTTTAAAATTAAATTTAATAAGTATAATGACAACAATAAATTAAAAAGTATATTCAATATCACAGAAATCATACATCAATATCACAGAAACAGTAAATAATCCTACAGTAACACAGAACCAGTATATAATCATATAGTATCAGTATTATAATCATATATAGTCATAAAGTATTACAGAATCAGTATAATAATAATGACTTTATTTTCTGAGGGTGCATATTTATTCCCTCCTACTCTATAAAACTAGCAAGTATACAGTAATAATATTTACAAAGTGCATATATATCATATTATATAAGCTTATAATAAAGAAATATCAAACTAACAAGAAAAAAAGGGCAAATAAACATACATTCAGAGGACAACAGTAATTAACAAGGGTTCAAAGATTTAACATGCTTTACTAACTCCTTTTTGAAGATAAAACTTGAAGACGCATGTTTCACAGTTTAACGTAGTGAATTCCAAAATACAGAGACCTAATCAGAATGTTTTGTCATTGCCTTTTTCTTACTTTTCGGAATTGCTTATTCAAGTTGAATTCCTGATCTCAGTATTATGGTAGTTTTGGTCAATTTAGAATTTTCACAGAATGTGTTATATAAATATGATGGTAATTTGTCTCTTCGAATTTTGAAGGTGAGCATTCCGTGGTTGTATTGAATGAGTTGGTAGATTGTAAGCCAATTTAGAGATTCAAACAAAGGTGATTGTGAATCAGGTTTTTCATCCAAAATGCTCCTTGCCACATCAGAATCAGTATATTATCAGAGTATTATAGTAATCAGTACATGTATCACAGACCACAGTATTAGCATATATTACAAAATATGAATTATTAAAATCATACAGTATCACAGAAATGGGAATCACAGAATCAGTACATGTAAATTCATGTAAATAATCATAAAGTATCACAGAATCAGTATACATGACACATGTATAATCATAAAGTATCACAGTAATCAGAATCACAGAATCAGTACATGTACATGATCATAATATTACTTTATCGCAGAATCAGCATATGCTCATGTAGTATTAAAGTAATCAGAATCACAAAATCTGTATACAATCATACAGTATCACAGAATCAGTATATAATCCATGCAGTATCAAAGAATCGGTATATAATTTTAACTCATCACTAGTATCATTTGTATATGATCTTTTTAGGTAACTCTCTGTAATTATAAAACAAAATTATGACAAGTTAGCTTTGGCGTGAAATGTCTATACAAATACATGTATGCAGTAAACTTATGAGTGGATGATAGCTGTATAGCACATGCCATGATTGTGTTTGTCCAAAATACACATCAAATATTTTCTGACAGGTTTACAACCATTGTCTCAACTGGCACTGCGTTGAAGAAAGTATTTGCAAAACATGCAAGAATAGATAGCAGTGGACAAATTTTAAAATCTATATTTATAATAATATTTTTGAAATTATTCCTAAATAAAGATTGCATTATATTGCAAATTCAAGAGGTAGACATTATATAATCACAATATTCCAAAATTGTCATCAAAACCGGAAATGGATAATCAATTGCCTAAATAAAGATAAACGCTGTAGATACATCTTTGCTAAGATATTTGCAAATCTATTTAGATCTCATGTAGATAAGATAAATCTTTGGACTTGAGTCTTCCTTAAGTTTTGGACTTATGATTTTCTCTGACCCGATGAAGTGTCACAATTACTGGAATTCAACAGGCTGATGGACTGATTTTCATGGCAACAATATTCTTTCAAATTAAAAATATGATAAACAAGCCAACAGTGAGGCTGCTGTCCCCAGGTGAAAACCCCAAATAAATAAATGACACATCTATTAAGTAATCGCACATTTATTTTTTTTAAAGTATCGAGCAATCAAACTATACACTAAGTTTCATTATTACTCTCTATCAGATAGAATCAAGATTATCTTGTCCAAAAGCATCGACCAATGGAATTGATTAGCTCTGCCTAGATTTAGCTCGAAATGTTACTCATTTAGCTCAGTCAAGATGTTTACTTAATGAACATCTACTGATACATCAAGTTTACACATTCTACCTCAATCAAAAACAGAGCTGTTATGTTACAAAGTCATAAAGTCTCGACCAATCAAATTTCTTATCGCTCCTTACCCTGAGCAGAAAATTTGCACCATCAAACTTAGTCAAGGCAATGAATGATATAATAAATCTATATGCGGTGTTTCATCGCTCTCACTTCATTATAAACAAAGTTATCATGCCCAAAAGCATCAACCATTCAGGTTGCTTATCTTTGCTTACTGTAAGCAGACAATGTTATCATCGAGTTTCATTAAGGAATTCACCTAAAAAACACCTACACCAAGTTTGAACATTCTAGCTCAACTAGAAGGAGAGTTGTTGTGTTCCAAAGTCTTGTCCAATTGCTTATCGCTCTGCTTTCCCAGATAAGAAAATGCTCATAATAGAACTTAAGTCAAGGTATTGATGTTACATAATGAAACTGTACAACAAGTTTTCATCACTCTCATTTTAAAGAACTAAAGTTATCGTGTCCCAAAGCATCAACCAATCAAATCGCTTATCTCTGCTTACCCTAAGCAGAAAATGTTCATCTTCGAACTCCATCAAGGTAATAATACCTAATGAACACCTACATGTACATGTGCACCAAGTTTGAACATTCTAGCTCAACAAAGAGAGTCATTGTGTCCCAGAATCAAGCCTGGAAATAAGGCACCTGTCACTGACAATGTCAGGCACAGATTCAGGCTTTGTCAGGCACCAAACCTCTGGTGCCTGTCATTTTGTCAGGCACTGATTTGTCTTTTCATTGATAATTGATACTATTAATACATGTCTGGCACTAAGTTGAAAATGTCAGGCCCTATTACATTAGTGTCTGACATTTTGTCAGGTACATCTAAAACCGTTATTTCCAGGCCTGCCCAGAATGTGTGACAGACAGACAAACCTATTTTAATAGTCCCCTGCTTTCTTCAAAAGGCAAAGGACAAAAAAAAGTTGCTTACCTCAGTATATTTAATGGTATCCCCAATGGAATCATTGATCTCTTTAATAGTACTGCTCATATGTAATTTTCTACAGGCTTCTAAAAACAAATTTAAGATAAGTTAAACATGTGTTAGGGTGCAAAATGCATGTCAGCACTTCAAAGTATGTATTTTAGTTTTACAATTTGAAATTTCCATTGCTCCACAATACCAATGTCACAGTGTTAAATAAAATACAGAACACATTTTTCAATCATACAAAATACAGCATATATAATAGTTATTTTGCACATTACACTTCTTCATTTTGCATAAAAGAACTTTGCATATTACTAATTATTAGAACATATATCTCACATGTACATGGGATCTACAGCAAAGCTCATTTGCATAAGATTTTAATTTTTGATTAGTCAAGGACAAAATATGTATAGCAAATTGCGCTGCGATTCTGCTGTAGGGCAAATTTTACCTCATAGCACACTGCATGGTGTATGCCCGTTTTCATTAGCCAGTTGAAGCAGAACAGAAGGGTGTTAAACCCCCTATTTCATCTCTTTTTCCGAAACTGAAATTGACCTTGTAGATTTATCAGGTAAATCATTAATCTCTGTCCTAGTCTTGACCTTTTTCGGTATAAAATCAAACATTTTTGATTCGCAGTAACTGCAAATCATTAATATGCCTGTTATTTTGGATATTGACACAAAGATTTATATCCACATTTTTCAACATTTTTGACATGTGTATAATATATCAAATAAATTTTATAAGCAAAACTAAATTCTATGTGTGACTTTCTTTTTTCGAACTACCCAGACTCAATTCATTATACTATATATGGCCACAGGTCATGTTAATTTTCGTCTCTTCGACCAGCTCTAACCATTTCCCCAAATTTTCGTTGGGTAGAACGCTTTTCGCCCAAAAGCATGTATGAGGTTGACCATGAAAAACTTGAGATACACAAGCTCGAAGTTAACATGCAATTTCAAGCCCTACATTTCAACGTAACCAACATCATCACAACTGTTGTATCCTTTCGCCTGAAAATCATGAATATTCACCCAAACCTGGCAGAAAATGTATACAAACCCTTTTTTTCGATTCTACACCAAAAAGTCAACAAAAATCGCCATGCAAAAGGGGGGAAAAAGGGAAAGGGAGAGAGACTAAAAACTAACTTTCGCTCTACATTCGTGGGTGACAGCCCAGGAATATTTGGAGATATGTGTCTAAATAGGGGAAGACGTCAGGTAACAACAAAAAGCCTATTTATTTGCTTCCCATGTGTTCTGGCAACATGCCAGTGAAAGGAAATCAAAATACAAAAAAAACCTGCAAAAATGATGGCCCTTTAAGTATACAACATGCTGCTCTATGTGCAGTAGTGCATCTCTGGTCAGTGGGCCTTTTGTGCTCAAATTTAAAAAAATTCTTATTGGAGGCAGTATTTGAGTTCCGTGAAAAAAATAGACAAGTTGCAAATAAACTACACAGAACACACTCATAATTTGGATAGACAAGTTGCAAATAAACTACACAGAACACACGCATAATTTGGAATTTTTTTTCAAAAAAATATTTTTTTACTGCCATGTCATGAAAAATGTACCAAATTTATATGTAGCATCTTTTAAAATACCAATATTTTTCCTGCAGGAGGGCCTGACAAGGACAGCTGCCTAGTCGTTCGGATGGTACGAAAAACCGAGGTCCCGTGTACACATTGGAGTGCACGTAAAAGATCCCTTGGCAGTTGGAATTTGATATAAGAGTAGGGCCAAATTTCCCTCACAGCACACATGGCGTATCCCCGTCTTCCATTAGCCCAGGTAAGGTGCATAATAGTAGGATGTTAACCCCATTTCATTCATTCATTCCAATAATTTTCCACTTTTTTAAAATATCCAGACTGGCAATAAATATATTTTTAGAACTTGTGGGCAATATGCAAACAGAAAAATTGCAAATCAGTTGCATTGATTGTAATATTAAAGATTTATACTGAAACATGTACCCCTACCCCCTGATCATACCACAGATTGAATCAATCTAATCTTGGTTGCAGAACTAAGTTGCTATGTTTTACCATCCCTGACTAACACCTGTGCATAAAAACTAAAATAGGTGCAATAAATATAAATTATGGTTTAAAATAGGCCTTGGTGAATGGAAAAAATGCAATATTTAGTCCGTGATCACTCCTCTCTAACAAAAGGGTCACAGAATACACATTTTTCACAAATTTGGGGATATTTCAACGTTTCTAACCTAACATCTCAAACCTCAGAGGCATCCTACAAATTTTTATTGCAATCCTTGTGCTGAAACAAAATGTCTGGACCTTTACATCAATTTCCTGATTAAAAGAAGTCAAAAAAGTGGTTATGACAGAATGGACAACAAAAGGGAGGCCTGACAAGGAACAAAATTTGCATGCAACAAACCCCACAAATCCTAGATTTTGATCAAAAAATATTGAACATTAAGCTGACATTTACAGATTCACACCCGTTTTCTACCAGGGTGTGGTCTCATTATTGGCCTGACATGTCTCATGGCTCTAAGTTTGACTTTAAACAAAAAATGTTAGAAATACTTGAAATGTACAAAATAACAATTTCATGGTGCAAAATAACATTCCTAACCGTATTTCAACCACAAACTCTTAATGTCAAAACAAATTAATAAAAAAGGGTGGGGTGGGGCATTGATAGGCTTTTTAAACAAAATGGAGTAAAAAATGTCTTGAAAGACTGGGATATTACTTCTTCATGAAGGAAATGCAAGAATTTAATGTTTTAAAGAAGAAAAAAAATGCTTATTATGGGTAAAATTGTGGCAAAATTGAGCCAACCCCTGTTATGAACGTTTTGTACAAACCCATCTCCTGTACATTATTAACTGAGTGTGACCAAATTTCAGTTTTCTGTAGGAAAGCTGGAGCTATTTCTAAACCTGACAAACTTCTAGATTCCATCTGTAGGTACTATTTCCTTAGTGCCTGTTATTTCCAGGCCTGGTTATATTAGCAATGAAATTAAGGGCATTTTTAGACATTTTGACTCATTTGAGTAGTCATGTAGGCATTAATTTCCACATTGAAGTGTGAGAATCTAGAGATTTTCTGTGAATATTTCTGATTTTTAGACAAAATTAGGTGAAATTACAATACTGTTCACTTTATCTGTGCTTTCTGAGGCTGAGTAAGCCAAAATTGGACATTAAAATATTTTTCTTACTGTTAGAAATTAAATAAAAACTGGAAATTGAGATTTATATTGAAAATATACGTCCACATAAAAATGTGGGCGTATAAAAAAATAGTAAGTAACACAATGCAAGCAGACGAAATTGTTTTCTAAAGATGAAATAAGAATTGGCTTCAGACATAACGAAAAGTCTAAATTCAGAAATGTTAACAGCTACCTGTAGCACTAGCAGTGCTTAAATTCTAAAAAATCTTAAAATGATATCTACAGTAATCATTTGTTATTAATTAAAGTAATCTTGTTAAACATGCATTATTCAAGAGCTAAATCTGCCTAGTGCAGGTCTTTATTTGGGCATGAAATGTTTTCTAAAGTATTAATTAGACAATAGACATTAATTAACTGATCCAGGCCTTAATCAACTTTGGATGGCATCAGATTGCTCCGATATTAAACAGATTAAAACGTTTCAGCGGTAAATCAAATATGGCGCGCCTACACGCTTCGAGTCGTAGCTTTGATCAACTAGGACCGTGGTTGAAATTATTGCACAGGTCGGTCAAATCTTTAAATGCCTATTTCTTCGCTTGCAATAGAGTAATTTGAATGAAATTTTCAAATTATTCATTTTACATCATCTACTTTCGAACTAGTATAGCAAGAATGGCTAGTTCTTATCTATATCTTGAATAATGTAACTTTAATTGTTATTTAGGTGTTTTATGTTGAAACTGCAAAACTGCTAATCAATTTTTAAATTTGCTAATCAAATTTGGCAAAATTGGACTGTTTAATGTGCTGCTAGTGCTAATCATGTCATCCGTAAAAAATTACTGCCAGACCTGCCCGACAACAGCGCTATAAACGGACTATTGAATTGTATTGAATGGATCTTTTACATGCACGCTTATGTGCATGGGACCTCAGGGTTGCGTTTCATCCGAACTATTAGACAGTTTCCATTGTCAGACCCTCCGTCCTGACACTAGGGTGGGGGTATCTATCTATAGATAGTAAACATAGCTGTCTTAATTAGTACAAATTCCAAATACTGTATCATGTTACATATCACTAAAAAGCACATTCATTACTCAAATATTTTAATAATTTTTTGGCACATTTATATTTCATAATAGAACACAGTTTTTATGGGATAGAATCACTAGTTTTATTCTAAAAGCGCAACCTTTTGACAAGTATTATCTTTTTTCATACTTTGAAAAAATGAAATGAAATGGTAAGTTTAACGCCCCCTATTGTTCTGCCATACAATGTGCTATGACTACATGTATGTGGGAATCTGAACAGCAGCGCGACAGCCTACCATATCGAATTCCAACTGCCAAGGGATCTTTAAGCTGCACGCTAATGTACAAACAGGACCTTGGTATTTTGTCACATCCGAAAGATCAGACATCTGTCCTTGTCAGGCCTTCCTATAGTCACCACTAACAAGGTGAAACCACTTCCGAAAATCCTGATGAACTTTCTCCACCAATGCAGGGCATGAACACGCGACCTCCTGGCTAGCGAGCCAGCACTTTACCCACTTAGTCACCGTGGCTCCCTACTTTCATAAGATAAAAAGATTAAAGTTTAAGTGAAGCTGGGAGTGGATGGTTGTGAGGCTTATCGAAGGCTCGGATTACCCATACCGAGAACATGATTTCACAGAAATCATTGTCATCCAACGAATTACATACTGCATGCTACATGTAGCTTGATTTGCCATTATTGCATAGAAAGCTGAATTATTTGATGCCAGTTTGATCTCCGCCTATTGACCTTGTAGAGTGATCACATAAATTATTAATTTCAATCCTAGCCCGGCCTTTTTTTCGTATGCAAATGAGCTTTGCTGTAGATCCTACATGTATATAAAAAGTTCTATTATGCATTTGCAAAAAGCTTTATCATACTGTATTTGGTATTATTGAAAAGTATCTGTATTTAAACACTACAAATTACAATGGTGTGGTATAGTGGAGCAATGGAAATTGAAAATTGGAAAACCCAAAATACGTATTTTGAAGTACTTATGTCTGACAGTGACATACTGTCTGTATGTAATGAATGAATGAATGAAATGGGGTTTAACGTCCGATCCTACTGTTATGCACTTCACCTGGGCTAATTGAATGAAGGGTATACGCCATACAGTGTACTGTGAGGGAAATTTTGCCCAGGCAGCGCAACTACGGCCTACTCTTATATCGAATTCCAACTGCTAAGGGATCGTTTACGTGCACTCCAATGTGTACATGGGACCTTGGTTTTTCGTCCCATCCGAACGACTAGGCAGCTGTCCTTGTCAGGCCCTCCTTCTGCATCACTGACAAGGGGAAATCACGTCGGAAAATCGAGATGAACTTTTAGACCGGGAGCCCAGGGGGTAAACCCAGCTGAAAAGTGTACCAATTTTCTCCTATGTTATCAATGCATGTATATTTGGTATCATCAAAATGTAAGTCTGCCGAGTTTCTGATGGTGGGTGTGGTATTCCACACTTAAAATGCCATGCCCCCCAACTAGTCTAGATTAGCCCAAGAGTGTACCACGTGAAATTCGCGCAGCAGTGTACAATACATCTTCAGGTATCACAAAAACACTCTGACAGACATTTCCAGTGGTGGGTTACACCTGACAGCTATGTAATTACCAGGAATTGTACTGGTTGAGTATATCTTACAAGCGTTACCTAATTTCCAGTCAACAGCTAGGCTAGATTAGCTGAAATCTGTACCACCTAAAACAGCTTTTAAATTGTTCGGTATCACCACAGGAATCAGGAATGACCACTGCCAGACAGTTTGTGTCGTGGGTTACCCCTAACAGACACGCCCAAAGTGTCGCGGACCCCAACTAGAATAGATTAGCCGGTAACTCTTGTCATAGATACTCAACCACTTCAAATGTCTGGTAATTACATATCTCTGTCAGGGTACCCCACCACTAGAAATGTCTGTCAGGGTGTTTTTGGGATACCTGAAGATGTATGGTTCACTGCTGTGCAAAATTCATGTGGTACACTTTTGAGCTAATCTAGACTAGTTAGGGGGCATGGCATTTTGGGCGTGGAATACAATACCCATCACCAGAAAATCGGCAGACTTACATTTTGATGATACCAAATATACATGCTTTGATACTATAACAGAGAAAATTGGTACACTTTTCAGCTAGGTTAACCCCCTTGGCTCCGGCTCTATTTCTCGGCCAATGCAGGGATCAAACACTCGACCTCCAGGCTAGCGAAACAGTGCCTTATCCACTTAGCCACCGTGATCTGTAGTTTGTATAGTTTGAACATATGAAAATAATATTGGCAACATTCTATCGTTTAATCCTTCCATACAATTACCGGTAATCATTAAAACTCAATACAATTCTTCGTATTGTGACCTTAAACGGTGCATATAATTCTAAACGGATTATGACTTTTATTTCTGGCAGTAATTACCACAATTTGTTGAAAATTAGTATGCTTCTTCGTTTGAATGTTTTGTACAGTCAAATAAAATTTTTGAACGCCAGAAGGTTAACAAATTAAAAAAACAAAATTTCGCCTTGGAAGTGATTGTAGTCTCAATATACCAGATCGCATTTGAATACGTGCAATTAGGGCTCACACTGTCTTTCATTCTTTTCTGTAAAAATGGATAATCAGGGCTGGCAACGAATAAATCGATGGCAAGCAGATGACTGCTCACGCAAATATAGGTTTGGGCGAGCACAGTGCGAGCAACTGCTCGCATCTCGTGGCAAGCCCTGCAATTCATAGAGTCATGTCCCTGTATTATAGTATAATGAATTGAGTCTGGGTAGTTCGAGAAGAAAATGTCATACAGAGAATTCAGTTTTCCTTATAAAATTTATTTGATATTTTATAAAGGTTGAAAGTGTGGAGAAATGTTGATAAAAATCTTTGTCACAATATCCAAAATAAAAGGCATATTTATGATTCTCAGTTACGTTAGATTTTAATTTTTGACAAACTATATCGCAAATTAAGCTGCGTCCCGCTGCGATACTGGTTGTCAGCAGCCCTGCTTCTTACTCACATCAATAAATTCAAATGACTATAAGTCGAAAAGACGGTTACAAGCCAAAATACAAGTCGAAAATAAGAAATTATGAAGAAACGAGGGGCGCTATTATCGCTTTGTGTTAATTCTTAATTTCCTATTTTCGACTTACATTTTGGTTTGTATACCGTCTTTGTGGCCTTCTTACCAACATCAATAAATACAAAAATATGACTTAAGTTGAAAGTCAACAAGACGGTATACAAGCCAAAATGCAAGTCATAACTTCTACTTTTGGCTTGTATTATATACTGTCTTGTCACCTTCTTCAATAAAGACGATATACAAGCCAAAATTAGTCCAGCTCTGAACGCAATGTCGAAAGAAAACGACACTCCCGGTCAATTTTTTACCACTAAACGGTTGTGTGTCAGTCCCTGTGAATTTGCCCAACTGGCCAACACTTCTAAATATGGACGTTCACCTATATTTAGATTGTCATGGCGCCTAAAAGGGAACTTTTTAAAGGGACAGTCCTGAATTGAACAGAGTCTAAAAAATTAAAGTCCGAGTACGAATGAAATTTAAACGCCAAAATATAGCAGAATGGTGTATATACCCCGACTCAAAATTTCAGCTCGAATAATATTGAGCGTGAGCGTTAAAACAGCTTATCCAGACACATAACCCTCTTAAGATTACGGGTCAATTCTTTCGTTAGGTGACCCGATAATCAATCCCGTTCATTAAGAGGTCTACACGGTGAATGATCCATGAGCTGTACTTGATAACAAAAAGTAAATTTCACCGGTACGTTATTTTTATAAAAAAAAGTCTGGTTTTATCCAATCACCGCATAATACAGCTTGGGACACCGGACTCTTAATTCCAGATAAAGACTGGCGGGTTTAAAATGTTTGAAAACGTATCACATAATAGTGTTAGTTGCTCGGCCCTAAGGTAGGGGATTTTAAGGGATTTTAACACAAAATTTAGCAGTTTTATTCTCAAAAACATTATCGGGATTGACCCTTTAACAGCCTGTTGTGTCGTTCATACTGGATCTAGCGACTGACACACGACCGTTCAGCAGTAAAAAGGTGCCCAGTAAAATTGACTTAGGTGTAGTTTTCTTTCGACATTGATTCAATTTGACGTTCCCTGGACGAATACCAGACAACTCATCCCAAAGACAACTCATCCCAGACAACTCATCCCAATAAAAGACAATTCATCCCAAGTCAAAAGACAATTCATCCCAAGTCAAAAGACAATTCATCCCAACTTTATTGAGAGAGACTCAGGTTATAAGACAACTCATCCCAACAAATATAAGTGACTTCGAATTCAAGTTACAAATAAATACCACAAATTAATCACTAATATATGAATTTATTACATCAACAATTTTTTAAATTATTATACATTTATGTATGAATTTATTACATTAACAATTTATTAAATATTACACTTTATTATACATTTATGTATGAATTTATTACATCAACAATTTATTAAATATTGCACTGTATTAAATATTCTCTTATATCGAATTCCAACTGCCAAGGTGTCTTTTACGTGCACTCCAATGTGTACACGGGACCTCGGTTTTTCGTCCCATCCGAACGACTAGGCAGCTGTCCTTGTCAGGCCCTCCTTCTGCATCACTGACAAGGGGAAATCACGCCGGAAAATCGAAATGAACTTTCTCGGCCTATGCAGGGATCGAACACTCGACCTCCAGGCTAGCGAACCAGCGCCTTATCCACTTAGCCACCGTGATCCCCGGTAGTTATAGAAACTATATATTATAGGTTTCCATAATGTAACTGTAGTGTCAAGCGACTACAAAACGTCAAAAGTCAACATAAAAATAACTTTTAAAATTAAACTAGTCACTACACTTCAGTTTTACTCGCAATTAATTAATTATTTTAACAATAAATAAATTGTAATCACCGTCTAATACATCGGCCTGTCTTTGTCTTGGATATACATGTAATTAAGGTATTGATAAAATTTGTCCACTACAGACCAGGGCAGGCTACACACTTAACACACTACAGTGACTGATAAAAATGAGCATTCGGTCTGTAGACCGGCGCGTTGAATTACCCAATAACACCCAATAACTCCAAATAACACCCAATAACTCCAAAATAACAACCAATAACTACAAAATGTTGACTTTGGAAACACAAAAAAACAATTCTTCTGTCCTTCTTTGCGTTCCATATTTACAACGACATAGACGCTATCTTTCACTCCCAAAGGAATTCTATCCACGGGTGCAGCATTGGAAAATTCTTTAAACTGTTCCATTGTGGACATCATCTTTCCAGCCTCAAAATAACACCCAATAACTCCAAAATAACAACCAATAACTACAAAATGTTGACTTTGGAAACACAAAAAAACAATTCTTCTGTCCTTCTTTGCGTTCCATATTTACAACGACATAGACGCTATCTTTCACTCCCAAAGGAATTCTATCCACGGGTGCAGCATTGGAAAATTCTTTAAACTGTTCCATTGTGGACATCATCTTTCCAGCCTCAAGTGATGACTTTAGTCTTTTTGGATTTGAGGAGTCTTTTGGAGTCTTAGCTAGGCTACTTTATCTAGGATAAATTTAGTCGATAGCTATGGAGCTCTGATGCTTTAGGTGTTGTCAGTACGAAGACTAATTAACAACCGCCCAAACATATTTATATCAGACTTTTATAATACTTTTGCAGCTGAGATGATTCTTATGGAAGTCATTTGTTAGCTTAATTCTTATTGGATAAATACTGAGAGAGATCCCTTCGTGTGAGAATATACAAATAATTTCCGATTTTAAATTAAATGAATAAGCATAAGGTAATCAAGTAACCTGTTTGTTTGGCAATTAACTTCTTGTCTGTGTGTTGACGGGGACAGAAGATATGAATGGCAATGCTTTATGAGTGAAAAAGACTTCTTATCCGTGTGTTGACAGGGACAAAAAAAAGTGGTTGGCAATATGCTTTAATAGTGGAACTATTATTGCCTATTGTCATTCTTTAGATTAACTTCACTAGACTACATATTGACAAATCACACCCCCAACACATTCGGACAAACATAATAAACTATGATAACATGAGAATACTCTGAGCAGAGACAATTAATTGTCAGCGGTACTAACTTAAATTGGTTTCATTTATGTATTTCAAAAGAAGTTATACGATGACCGGAAATGACAATTGATATAATTTGTAAATATAAATAAATATAGCTTTGTGCGTAGAATGTTCGGCAGTTAATTAGAATTTCTTTACAGACTAATCGTTATGTCGTCGGGTAGCGCATTTTTGCGCTAAATTGTTGGAAGTTAATTTGAATTTCATGAAAAACTATAGCGGGGACATCTGTAATAACGTTTTGTTATTGCAACCGCCTGACGATACCCATGCAGGGGTTGAAATAGTTATTCCACATTTGACGCCCATGTACAATTAAAACGAATTGCAACGAAACCATACATTAATTTCTTGTAAACAAAAATCACATACACGAGTTATCTCCCTTCAGGCGAGTGAGCGTAAAGCATCGATGTTCTTAAATTCAACTAAATTGTTATTTTGTGTTTCCAAAGTCAACAAGTCAACATTTTGTAGTTATTGGTTGTTATTTTGGAGTTATTGGGTGTTATTTGGTGTTATTTTGGAGTTATTGGGTGTTATTGGATGTTATTTTGGAGTTATTGGGTGTTATTGGGCAGTTATTGGGTGTTATTTGGTAATTCGACGCGCCCCTGTAGACTGTACTTGTTGTTGTGTAGTGTCTCAACCTGATCAAACGACATCGCGAGGGATTTACTCGCATAGACCTGGCTCCCAAGCTAGCTTACATGCTTCCCTGGCGAAAGAATAAAACTATCTTTGCTGACATTTTAGTTTAATCACCATTGTGGTGCGGTAAAAGTAAAACACTGTTCAGGCACATTCGCTGTCTTTCAAAATTTAAAATCACTGCTTTAATGGCGGGAAAATAATACAGAACGACTTCCGTTTCACACGAGTAATTCACATTTAAATGATGGACACTATTGAATCACAAATACCTTAAAATAAAAATGTGGATGCCAAGCTACATTGTAAAAATACAAATAATTATTAAAAAAAAGAAAGGTCCATAACTATTATAACAGTCCTATTAAAATAACACCACAGGTAGAACTAGATGTTCATCGGTAACCTTCTGTTTCCGATTAGGCGAAGTGCTGAAAATGAAATGAAATGGGTTTAACGTAATATACTGTTCTGCTCCTAAACTGGGCTCATGAAGGTGGGCATATGCCATACAGTGTGCTATGAGGGAAATTTTGCCCGGGAAGCGGCGCTACGAACTACTCTTATATCGAATTCCAAATGCTAAGGGAGCTTTTACCTGCACGCCAATGTGTACACGGGACCTCGGTTTTTCGTCACATACGAACGACTAGACAGCTGTCCTTGGCAGTGTAGGCTACTAGGATCGAACCATCTCATTTTCATAAGAAGATCACGGTGGCTAAGTGGGTTTAAGACACTGGTTCGCTAGCCTGGGGGTAGGGTGTTCGATCCCTGTATTGGCCGAGAAAGGACAGCTGTCTAGTCCTTCGGATGTTACGAAAAAAACGAGTCCCGGTGTATACATTGGCATGCACGTTATAGATCCCTTGGCCGTTGGAATTTGATATATAGCACACTGTATGGCGGTATGACATTAAACCTCATTTCATTTAGTTTCACACATTTTTTGGCAGATAACATTCCACTGATCTTAATCTGTATACCCACAAATAGCTCACTTCGGTATAATTTTACGATGAAATCGATGAGCCTGAACATTTTTTTTCTTAAACGAAGTTGGGTAATAGAATTAAAAAAATTAAAAAATGTTTGCTTTAAAAAAAAAAATAAAGAAAATAGATCATTTATGGGAAGTTTAGTCAAGTTCAGGGTCGTGAACAGTAAATGACTTTCAAACCATCTGAAATGCTTCAAGGTCCTGGGCCAAGGTCAAATATGTAAAACTGGTTCCGAAATTAAACTTCTTTTTCAAGGGCAATTGTCCACCATTTGGCCTTGACCTAGGACGCTGTCCAGCACATTCAGAAGTAGGCTACGGTAAAAAAAAAAATAACCTTCAATAAATCACCTATATCTCAAAACGCAAAGACCCTTGTATGAACATGTCCCAAATTTCAAGGATAGAGCCATGGTGTTAGTTAAGTGACAAAAAATGAAATTTGTTTTAAATCTTAGTTCAGAACCCTAGTCGACCCCACTCCGATAGCGCCTTTTACTGTACTAACATTTGTCAACTTCCTTTAACCGGAGAGGCGGGTGATTTGAGACAACTATTGTCAGTGTTCCAACACGCCACAAAATAATGGCCACAGATGCAACACCGGGGTACAAAAGCTCAAGAAACCTACGGCGTATTTGGTCAGGTAAATTCAGAAAATTAGGTTCAGAGAAGCCGACTCACCGTCCGACCTTATACCGTAAACATCTCCCGGGGTCTCAAATCACCCGCCTCCCCGTATTAAGGAAGTTGACAAATATTAGTACAGCAAAGGCACTTTCGGAGTGGGGTCGACTAGGGTTCTGAACTAAGATTTAAAACAAATTTCATATTTTGTCTTTCTGTCGCCTAGCAGAAAAACTACCCGTGGGCCTCATTCCGACACACAATGAATTTCAGATTGATACTGATTAGGAATCCAAAGATATAGCGTCTGCACAAACTTGAGTCAAAGTTAAATTTTGGACGTAATGTAAAAATAACGGGGTTGAAACATTAAAATAACATCCAAAATAACATTAGGTTGTTGTTAAAGTACCGGCAAAAGATGTAAAATGGAAGCTATTTTACTAACTTTATTTTTTGGCTTATGTTTCAACATTTTTAGATTAGAAAAACAGAACGTTTAAATACTAAAATCCAATATAACGTCACAAGCAAATTAATATATCAATAATATTCAAAGAATCACAAGTAAAAGTTACGTTAGAAGAACATAGTTTACTGACGTTCACAGGTTGTCTGACCAGGCTTAGGAAATAACTTTAAATCACATGGTTTATTTGACGTTTTTGGAACAACGAATCCGAACGTTTCCATAGTAAAAGTCACTAGAACGACAATATTTAATGGTAAGCAGCATAGTATCAAAAAATAAAACGTAAAAAAACGGGGTTGTAACATTAATCTAATGTTTTAATGCAACGTTTGCCAAAGAACATTAAAATGACATCCAAAGTAACATTAGGTCATTGTTAAATTATAGGAAAAAGATGTAATATGGAAATCGTTGTAGGAACTTTATGGGGGGGGGGGGCTTAATTTCAGTGTTTTTTTAGATTTGAAAAACAACACGTTTTAAAAACTAAAACCCAATATAATCAATATAACGGCACACGCAAATTAATATATTAATAATATTCAAAGAATCATAAGTTACAAACACTACAAAAGTTACGTTAAAATCAGATGGTTCATTTGACGTTCTTGGCACAACAAATCCGAACGTTTCTAAAGTGATTGTCACTAGAACGACATTAATAAAGGTTTAGTAACGTCTCACAGTATCAACGATATAACGTCCAAAAAATCGGAGTTGGGACATTAATCTAATGTTTTAATGCAACGTTTGCTAATGTTGTAAAATGTAGAAAAAAAGTAAAATGGAAATACGTTTTGCGAACTTTATCGGAAGTTTTTTTTTGGTTTTGATCTGATTTCAACGTTTTTAGATTAGGAAAACAGAACGTTTTAAAAACTAAATTCCTATATAATCAATATAGCGTCACAAACAAATATATCAATAACGGTCGAAGAATCATAAATTAAAACGCTACAAAAGTTCCGTTAAAAGAACATAGTTTACGGACGTTTACAGGTTGTCTGACAAAAGCTAAGGAAATAACTTTGAAACATTAATTTAATGTTTTAATGCAACACTTGCTAATGGTGTAAAATGTAAAAAAAGAAGTAAAATGGAAATACGTTTTGCGAACTTTATTGGAATGTTTTATTTTTATTGGATGTCAACGTTTTTAGATTATAAAAATAGAACGTTTTAAAAACTAAATTCCGATATAATCAATATAATGTCACAAACAAACATATTAATAACGTTAAAAATATCATAACCTAAAACGCTAAAAACGTTACGTTAAAAGAACATAGTTACGCTACAAACGTTACATTAAAAGAACATAATTTACTGACATTTACAGGTTGTCGGACAAGGCTTAGGAAATAACGTTGAATAAGGTGGTTCAGTTGACGTTCTAGGAACAACTAATCTGAACGTTTCTGGTGTAAACGTCACTAGAACGATATTAATTAATGTTTTGTAACTTCTCAAATTATCAACGATATAACGTCAAAATAAACGGAGTTGAAACATGAATCTAATGTTTTAATGCAACGCTTGCTTATGATGTAAGAAATTAAAATTAAAAAAAAAAACATATGTTAGTCCCGAAATGACCTAGTTTGCGTCGAGTGGACGTTAAACCCCATTTTTTTCTCTCTTCCTCTCTCTCTTATCAAACTTGGGAAATAACGTTGAATCGGTTGGTTCCGTTGACGTTCTTGGAACAAGTTATCTGAACGTTTCTAAAGCAAACGTCACTAGAACGATATTAATTAATGTTTTACGTCCCACAGTATAGACGATATAACGTCTAAAAAAACGGAGATGAAACATTAATCTAATGTTTTAATGCAACGTTTCCTAGCGTTGAATCAGGTAGTTCAGTAGACGTTCTTAGAACAAGTTCTCTGAACGTTGCTAAAGAAAACGTCACAAGAACGATATTAATTAATGTTTTAAGTCCCACAGTATAAACGATATAACGTCAAATAAAAAACCGGAGATTAAACATTAATCTAATGTTTTAATGCAAGTGAATTCCAATACAATCAAATGCAATATAACCTCACAAACACGTTTAAAGAATCATAAGCTAAAACGATAAACAAGTTACATTAAAAAAAACATTCTTACTGACGTTTACAGGTTGTCTTACCATGCTTTGGAAACAACGAGGATCAAATGGTTCATTTGACGTTCTAATCTGAATGTTCTAAAATAAACTTCAGTAGAAGGATATTAATTAATGCTTAGTAACGTCTCATACTATCAACGACATAATGTTATATAAAACTGAATATAAACATTAATCTAATGTTTTAATGCAACGTTTGCTAATGATGTTAAATGTAAAAGCAGATGTCAAATTAAAATACGTTTTGCGAATTTTACTGAAACGTTTGTTTGCTTTCTTTGGTTTCGTTTCAACGTTTTTACATTAGGAAAACTGGACGTTTTAAAAACTTAATCTCAATACAATGAATGTAATGTCACAAACTACTGACGTTCACAGGTTGTCTGACTAGGCTTTGGAAATAATGTTGAATCAGATGGGTTTTTTTACGTTTTTGGAAAAAACGAATTCGAACGTTTCTAAAGTAAACGTCACTAGAGCGACATTAATTTATGTTTAGTAACGTCCAACAGTATCAAAGATATAACGTCAAAAAAACCAGAGTTAAAACATTAATCTAATGTTTTAATGCAACGTTTGATAATGATGTAAAATGCAAAAAAAAGAAGTAAAATGGAAATACGTTTTGCGAACTTTCTTGGAAGGTTCTTTGGTTTTGATCTGATTTCATCGTTTTTACATTAGGAAAACAGAACGTTTTAAAAACTAAATTCCAATATAATCAAATATAACGTTGGAAACAAACATATTAATAACATTTTAAGAATCATAAGTCAAAACGTTACAAAAGTTACGTTAAAAGAACATAGCTTACTGACGTTTACAGGTTGTCTGATAAAGCTTTGAAAATAACGTCGAATCAGATGGTTTCTTTCACGTTCTTGGAACAATGAATCCGAACGTTTCTAACATAAGCGTCACTAGAACGATATTAATTAAGGTTTAGTAACGTCCAACAGTATCAAAGATATAACTTCAAAAAAATCAGAGTTGAAACATAAATCTAATGTTTTAATGCAACGTTTGATAATGATGTAAAATGTGAAAAACGAAGTAAAATGGAAATACGTTTTGCGAACTTTTTTGGACGGTTCTTTGGTTTTGATCTGATTTCAACGTTTTTACAGAAGGAAAACAGAACGTTTTAAAAACTAAATTCAAATATAATCAATATAACGTCATAGACAAATATATTAATAACGCCCAAAGAATCATAAGTTAAAACGCTACAAAAGTTACGTTAAAAAAACATAGCTTACTGACGTTTACAGGTTGTCTGAGCAGGCTTTGGAAATAACGTTGAATCAGATGGTTCATTTCACGTTCTTGGAACAAAAAATCCGAACGTTTCTAAAATAAACGTCACTAGAACGACATTAATTAAGGTTTAGTAACGTCCAACAGTATCAAAGATATAACGTCCAAAAATCAGAGTTGAAACATCAATCTAATGTTTTAATGCAACGTTTGATAATGATGTAAAATGTTAGAAAAAGAAGTAAAATGGAAATACGCTTTGCGAACTTTACTGGAAGGTTCTTTGGTTTTGATCTGATTTCAACGTTTTTACATTAGGAAAACAGAACGTTTTAAAAACTAAATTCAAATATAATCAATTATAGCGTTACAAACAAATATATTAATAACGTTGAAAGAATCATAAGTCAAAACGTTACAAAAGTTACGTTAAGAGACCATAGCTTACTGACGTTAACAGGTTGTCTGACCAGGCTTTGGAAATAACGTTGAATCAGAAGGTTCATTTCACGTTCTTGGAACAACGAATCCGAACGTTTCTAAAATAAACGTCTCTAGAACGACATTAATAAAGGTTTAGTAACGTCCAACGATATAACGTCCAAAAAACATGTTAAAGCATTAATCTCATGTTTTACTGCAGCGTTTACTAATGACGTAAAATGTAAATACCTTTTGCGAATTTTATCGGAAGGTTTTCTTTGGTTTTGATCTGATTACAACGTTTTTAAATTAGGAAAACAGAACGGTTTAAAAACTAAATTCCAATACAATCAATATAACGTCACAAACAAATATATTAATAACGTTCAAAGAATCAGAAGTTAAAACGCTACAAAAGTTACGTAAAAGGAACATAGCTTACTGACGTTTACAGGTTGTCTGACCAGGCTTTGGAAATAACGTAACAAACAAATGCTTTAATAACGTTCAAAGAATCATACTTTAAACGCCACAAAAGTTACGTTTACAGGTTGTCTGACCAGGCTTAAGAAATAATGTAGAATCAGATGGTTTATTTTACGTTCTTGGAACAACGAATCTGAACGTTTCTAAAGTAAACGTCACTAGAACGATATAATTAATGTTCAGTAACGTCTCACAGTATCAACGATATAACGTCCAAAAAAAACCCCGGAGTTAAAGCATTAATCTAATGTTTTAATGCAGGGTTTGCTAATGATGTAAAATGTACAAAAAAGAAGTAAAATGGAAATACGTTTTGCGACTTTTATCGGAAGGTTTTGTTTGGTTTTGATCTGATTACAACGTTTTTTTACATTAGGAAAACAGAACGTTTTAAAAACTTAATTCCTATATTATCAATATAAGGTCACAAACAAATGTTTTAATAACGTTCAAAGAATCATAAGTTAAAATGCTACAAAAGTTACGTTAAAAGAACAAAGCTTACTGACGTTTACATATTGTATGTTTCTTTTGATCTGATTACAACGTTTTTACATAAGGAGAATAAAACGTTTTAAAAACTTAATTCCAATATTATAAGCAATATAACGTCACAAACAAATGTTTTAATAACGTTCATAGAATCATAAGTTAAAACGCTACAAAGGTTACGTTAAAAGAATATAGCTTACTGACGTTTACAGGTGGTCTGACCAGGCTTTTGAAATAACGTTGAATCGGATGGTTCATTTGACGTTGTTGGAACAACGTCTCCCAACGTTTCAAAAGTAAACGTCACTAGAACTACATTAATAAATGTTAAGTAACGTCTCACAGTATCAACGATATAACGTCCAAAAAATGGAGTTGAAACATAAATCTTATGTTTTAAAATCAACGTTTGCTAATGATGTAAAACGTAAAAAAAAAAGTAAAATGGAAATACGTTTTCCGAACTTTATTGGGAGGTTTTTTGGTTTTGATCTGATTACAACGTTTTTACATAAGGAGAATAAAACGTTTTAAAAACTTAATTCCAATATTATAAGCAATATAACGTCACAAACAAATGTTTTAATAACGTTCATAGAATCATAAGTTAAAACGCTACAAAGGTTACGTTAAAAGAATATAGCTTACTGACGTTTACAGGTGGTCTGACCAGGCTTTTGAAATAACGTTGAATCGGATGGTTCATTTGACGTTGTTGGAACAACGTCTCCCAATGTTTCAAAAGTAAACGTCACTAGAACGACATTAATAAATGTTAAGTAACGTCTCACAGTATCAACGATATAACGTCCAAAAAATGGAGTTGAAACATAAATCTAATGTTTTAAAATCAACGTTTGCTAATGATGTAAAACGTAAAAAAAAAGTAAAATGGAAATACGTTTTCCGAACTTTATTGGGAGGTTTTTTGGTTTTGATCTGATTTCAACGTTTTAACGACTCGAAATCAGAACGTTTTAAAAACTAAATTCCAATATAATCAATTATAACGTCACAAACAAATGTTTTAATAACGTTTAAACAATCATAAGTTAAAATGCTACAAAAGTTACGTTAAAAGAACATAGCTTAATGACGTTTACAGGTGGTCTGGCCGGGCTTTTGAAATAACGTTGAATCAGATGGTTCATTTGACGTTCTTGGAACAACGAATCCGAACGTTTCTAAAGTAAACGTCACTAGAACGACATTAATTAAAGTTTAGTAACGTCTCACACTATCAACGATATAACGTCCAAAAAAAAACCGGAGTTAAAGCATTAATCCAATGTTTTAATGCAGGGTTTGCTAATGATGTAAAATGTAAAAAAAAAGAAGTAAAATGGAAATACGTTTTGCGAACTTTATCGGAAGGTTTTGTTTGGTTTTCATCTGATTACAACATTTTTTACATTAGGAAAACAGAACGCTTTAAAAACTAAATTCCAATAAGCAATATAACGTCACAAACTAATGTTTTAATAACATTCAAAGAATCATAAGTTTAAACGCTTAAAAATTACGTTAAAAGAACATAGCTTACTGACGTTTACAGGTTGTCTGTTTTGTTTTGATCTGATTACAACGTTTTTACATAAGGAAAACAGAACGTTTTCAAAACTAAATTCCAATATAAGCAATATAACGTCACAAACAATTGTTTTAATAACGTTTAAAAAATCATACGTTAACACGCTACAAAAGTTACGTTAAAAAAAAACATTGTTTACTCACGTTTACGGGTTGTCTGACCACGCTTAGGAAATAATGTTGAATCAGATGGTTTATTTTACGTTCTTGGAACAACGAATCCGAACGTTTTTAAAGTAAACGTCACTAGAACGATATAATTAATGTTTGGTAACGTCTCACAGTATCAACGATATAACGTCAAAAAAACCCGGAGTTAAAGCATTAGTCTAATGTTTTAATGCAGGGTTTTCTAATGATGTAAAATGTAAAAAAAAGAAGTAAAATGGAAATATGTTTTGCGAACTTTATCGGAAGGTTTTGTTTGGTTTTGATCCGATTACAAAGTTTTTTTACATTAGGAAAACAGAACGTTTTAAAAACTTAATTCCAATATAATCAATATAACGTCACAAACAAATGTTTTAATAACGTTCAAAGAATCATAAGTTAAAACGCTACAAAAGTTACGTTAAAAGAACAAAGCTTACTGACCTTTACATGTTGTCTGTTTCTTTTGATCTAATTACAACGTTTTTACATAAGGAAAACAGAACGTTTTAAAAACTAAATTCCAATATAAGCAATATAACGTCACAAACAAATGTTTTAATAACGTTCAAAGAATCATAAGTTAAAACGCTACAAAAGTTACGTTAAAAGAACATAGCTTACTGACATTTACAGGTGGTCTGGCCAGGCTTTTAAAATAACGTTGAATCAAAGTTTATTTGACGTTGTTGGAACAACGTCTCCCAACGTTTCAAAAATAAACGTCACTAGAACGACATTAATTAAAGTTAAGTAACGTCTCGCAGTATCAACGATATAACGTCCAAAAAAACCGGAGTTGGAACATCAATCTAATGTTTTAATTCAACGTTTGCTAATGATGTAAAAATGTAAAATGGAAATACGTTTTCCGAACTTTATTGGGAGGTTTTTGGGTTTTGATCTGACTTCAACGTTTTAACGACACGAATAGGAACGTTTAAAAAACTAAATTCCAATATCATCAATTATAACGTCACAAACAAATGTTTTAATAACGTTCAAACAATCATAAGTTAGAATGATACAAAAGTTACGTTAAAAGAGCATAGCTTACTGACGTTTACAGGTGGTCTGGCCAGGCTTTTGAAATAACGTTGAATCAGACGGTTCATTTGACGTTCTTGGAACAACGAATCCGAACGTTTCTAAAGTAAACGTCACTAGAACGAAAGTAATTAAAGTTTAGTAACGTCTCACAGTTTCAACGATATAACGTCAAAAATACCGGAGTTGGAACATCAATCTAACGTTTTAATTCAACGTTTGCTAATGATGTAATATGTTAAAAAACAATTAAAATGGAAATACGTCTTGCGAACTTTATTAGAAGGTTTTTTGGTTTTGATCTGATTTCAACGTTTTAAAAACAGGAAAACAGAACGTTTTAAAAACTAAATTCTAATATAATCAATTATAACGTCACAAACAAATATATTCATAACGTTCAAAGAATCATAAATTAAAACGTTACAAAAGTTACGTTAAAACAACATTGCTTACTGACGTGTACAGGTTGTCTGACCAGGCTTTGGAAAAAAACGTTAAATCGGATTGTTTAATTCACGTTCTTGGAACAACTAATCCGAATGTTTCTAAAGTAAACTTCAATAGAACGATATTAATTAATGTTGAGTAACGTCTCATACTAACAACGATATAACGTTATATAAAACGGAGTATAAACATTTATTTAATGTTTTAATGTAACGTTTAATTGTCTGACCAGGCTTTGGAAAAAACGTTAAATCAGATTGTTCAATTCACGTTCTTGGAACAACTAATCCGAATGTTTCTTAAGTAAACGTCAATAGGACGATATTAATTAATGTTTAGTAACGTCTCATACTAACAACGATATAACGTTATATAAAACGGAGTATAAACATTAATTTAATGTTTTAATGTAACGTTTGCCGATTAAACATTATAAAAACATTCAAATTAACGTTCGGTCAATGTTGAATAAAGGTAAAATTAAAACGTCAAAAGACAACGTTCTGGCGATGTTTCTGGAACCTTTTTAAAAAGTACAGTCTATCTCTGAACCCTTTTTGAACGTTTGGAGAACGTGCGTAAACAAACATTCTGAACGCAACCATATAAGAACCAATTACGAATGTTACCAAAACGTTTTGTGTTTGCGCATGTTAATAACCCACAGATCTCGGTTCGTGTTGATATTGCTGAATTATGGTCCCTGATTGTACGAAGAAAATCCCGTTTATAGATTGTGGACTCTATAAAGCTCATTATTGGTATCCGATTTTTAAAAAAACCCGTTTGGATATATCACTGTTACACCCTAAGGTTGGTTGAGTTCGAATTTCGTAAAATTCGGACCGAAACTGACGGACAAAAACGGTCACCCTTCGTTAGCAAATAATGTCAAAGTACTGTGTATCAGGACTGTGGATCCCCTGGAGGTTACAATGTTCATCTGATTTTGATGAAACCTAAGACGCATGTTTATAACCCACAAATCTTGGCGTCTGTTGATTTTCGTATATATCGAATCGAAACTTCCTGAATTATGACCCCTGATTGTATGAAAAATCTCGGTTTTAGCTTGTGGTCCCTATAGAGGTCTTATTATTACCGGATTTATAAAAACCATGTGAATATATCTTGATCTTGGTTCCTTTTGATATTAGCGCACATCGGATCGTAACTTCCTGAATTATTGCTCTTGATTGAACAAAAAATAATTTTGTTTTCTTTGGAGGGGGGGGGGGGGGGAGATTCTCTAGAGGTCACAATTTTGTCCGATTGTAATTTTTTTAAAACCCGTTTAAATGCATCTCCCCAAAGGGTGAATTCTTATTTTGAGAAAACCGAAATAAAACTGCTCCAAAAAATGGCAGCTCTTTGTACGCAAATTGTGTAGTAATGTGTAATGTTTAATACGAAGGTTATGGACCCTCTAGAGGTCACAATTTTTATGCTTATATGGCCAAATTGCTTGCATCAAGTGTCGGTCCCCATTGTTAATGTAAAGTATATGCCACGTACCATTCTAAGTGATTGATACAGATTTTTCCTTGTTGAAATTGAGAAACATTTCTGTTTTTGCTACAAAAGATAAAATATAATCAGCGCTTTCAAATTACGTACCTAAATTCAAAGGTTCTCGATAATGGGGACCAACAACTAATACACGTGTGTGATATTTCATAGATCCGTCTTCAATTAGCCCAGGTACGGTGCTTAAGCGTAGGACGTTAAACCCCATTTCATTAATTTCATTATTTCATAGATGTAAACATATCAACCTATAGATGTATGTTTATTTTCAAAATTTTATCTAAGAAATGTCTTGTTTATTTATTCAATCTGCTGTCTTTCTACGAAACTCCCTACACCAACATTAATAACAAACTAATCACTCTGCGACCAAAACTTAATATTGTAAAAAAACAGCATACGTTTTAAAGGCTCAAACCTATGGAATTCTCTGCCGTCTTATTTAAAACTGACCACTAAATTAAATTCTTTTAAGAAACAACTTTTTAAATATCTTAACGTCAACAAATAGAACTAGTCCAATCTACATGTATACATACTTTCATGCCGTTTGCTATTGTTAGCTACCGGAATATATTTTATTATGTGTTATTATTGATGCGTTCATCTTGTGTATTATACATGTAATTTCATTCGGATTATTGCATACTCCTATTCATTCATCTCTTTTATTTAGTTTGCTATCATCTTTTGTATTATATTTTTCACGAAGGACAGGATGGTAGAAAGGCTTCTATAGCCTAATCCTTTACCCTTCTTAAATAAAGTTGTTATTATTATTATTATTATTATTATACCCAGTCTTCTCAGTAAATCCTGAAATTTCCCACAATATTATATGCATTAACCGATCGATCGATCAACCATCAACTTCAACTTCAACTTTTGTATTCGCATATAATATGTATTATAGTTTATTTTAAGATAAAATCTAAATTTGGCCTATAAAAACATCAAAATTGATTAAATGATCCACATAATTGGTAAAATTAGCTTTAATTAATAGATATCCCTACAATTAAATAGTAAACGTACAATGTTTCGTGTCTATGGAAGCAATAATATAAGAGTGAAAAACATTTTATTCAAACATGACAAGTTGACATAAAAGTTTAATTTATATTATTGTTTTGTGTGAGTGTGAGTAGAGTCAAGTATGCAAATTGTGTGCACCGATTCACGCAAATGAAATATATTGGGATTAATTCCTTCTAATTTGGCAGTTTGTTACCTGCCGAGACTTCCATATACCTGCGCTTGGTGGTGTAAGTGACAATAAATTCTTTGTGAAACCGGTGGAGAACAAACAGTTTTATTTACATTCCCAGTACGTAAATAACTGATGACATCATTGCGGGCCCGTAACCCCCCCCCCCAAAAAAAAAAAATATAAATCAAATTACACCCCCCCCCCAACAATAATGAACTCTTAAGAGTTTTTTTAGCTGGCCACCTTCAACCCCTCAAAAATATTCTGTACCCCCCCCCCCCCCCCGCCCATAAATTTTATAAGCTGGTTACGGGCCCGTGTCACTCAGCATATAAATGTGATTCGTTCGACAGTGCTTATCAATAAATTGAACTTTTAAACTTGTTTAAGGTGGGGGTGGGGGGTATTATATTATGTGATTACTATTATTATTATATTCACTGTCCTGTTAAACATTTTATACCTCAAGGATCAATAAATATATATATTGAATATTTTATATGGTAACATGTAATTTTAAATTTGTGTCACACTTGAATGCATCTGTAACCTGCCCGGTTAAGTATAAGATACTGTCCAGTGAGTTGGAGATCACTCGTCATCTTACACTGGTGTAAGCTTTTGATTGATTTCAACTTTGAACCCATGACTACCTTCATTTGTTGATCAGTTTGAGGTTGGATTTCATAGTAAAGGTTTTATATTTGAAGTCAAGTTTTAGTAAATCTGTTGTTTTCTTTCATCAACTTGGTGTGTGCCAGTATTTGTATTGTATCAACCAAAAGATTTAAAACTTAAGTGCAGTTTAAAGGTATGTGTTGCAAAGGAATTTGTAATTTAAACTCGAGATAATTTAATTTATTGTAAACTCTATATTATATTATACATAATTCAACTATTTAAAAATACATTATGTAAGATTCATTCAGATACAGGACTAGCTATTCTTGCTATAATAGTTCGAAATAGATAATGTTAATTTATTCTAAACTCTATATTATATTATACATAATTCAACTATTTAAAAATACATTAGGTAAGATTCATTCAGATAAAGGGCTAGCTATTCTTGCTATAATAGTTCGAAATAGATAAAGTAAAATGAATAATTTGGACTCCATTTTTACTTTTACTAGAAACATGCACCCCGAGTCCTTTCAAACTATCCCAGCCTGCTCTGATTACAGGAAGTGGTCATTCTTTCCCAGAACAGTGCGAGATAAGAACAGCCTACCGCCAGATTTAGCTACTGTTGGGTCTCTTGAGTCATTCAAAACTCAACGGACCAAACCCATCTAAACTGTTGCGCAATCTTTTATTTTCAACCTTCACTGTGCTTTTAACATTCTTGTGCACCATATTGACAGTACCTTCAAGGTGTTGAAGTTGGTCAATTAAATGGAAGAAGAAGTAGAAGTCTCCCTCCTCAATTCTTAGCTTAAATCAAAATATCACAGAACTGAAATCCGATGCCACCGAGAGTTGATTATGGTCCGTGTAAGTTAATTAATGTCTAATTAATAATTTAGAAAACACATTTTATACATTACCCTATTTTTTTTACAGATAGATCATAAGGTACTTCACCAAAGTCCCAGAGTCTCAGACTGGTTCATTAAAAACCTCTTCTTGGGTAAGAATTTATCATTATTAAGGTTAATTAGATTATACGTATATTGTCGTCGCCATCGTCCGTTCGTCCACAATTGTTTGTGAACACGCTACGGGTCACAATTTTATCTGATTTCAACGAAACTTGAAATATAGGTTGATCGCCATAAGATCTCGGTTTCTTGGCATGTATCGGACTGTAACTTCATGGATTATGGCCCCTGATTGTACGAAAAATCACAATTTTTATCCAATTTAAAAAAAAAAGTTTGAATATATCACCGTTACACCCCACGGTTGGTTGAGTTTGGGTTTCGTAAAAATTTAAACTAAACTGACGAACACAAAATCCGCCCTACGTTCGCAGATAGCGTCAAAAATATTGTGTACGGATTGTGGATCCTCTTGGGTCACAATTTTCATCTTAGATTCATGATTATGACACAAATATTCTTGGTGCTTTTCGATGTTCGTATATATCGAATCGTAAATTCCTGAATTGTGGCCCCTGATCGTATGAAAAATAACGTTTTTAGCTTGTGCTTCCTCTAGAGTTCAGAAATATTACCCGATTTAAAAAAAAACCGTGTGATTATATCTTGATCTTGGTTCCTTTTAAAGCCCCAATAACACTCTTGTTGTAACTGAATAATATGTCCCAATCTTTAGTCTGGTCATAAAATTGTACTATTTTACAATATTCCAATTATTAAATGATACAAATTTCATCTTAACACACCTAATTTTAAAAATTGAAAAAATTCAACTACATGCCGTAACATGGTTTGAAAAGCCTTACGTAAGCACTTTCAAATGCAACATGGATTTAAACATATTTTCGAAACCTCTGGACAAGTAAGATAGGTTATAATGGATAATTTACACAACAGGGAGGACACTTACACATCTAGTAGTTAGATTTAGGCTAATTATTTTTTTCGGAACCTGTCAAGCCAGCAAGAGTGTTATTGTCCCTTTAATATTCGCTCATATCGGACCGTAACTTCCTGAATTTTACATAAAACCATTTAAATACATTACCATTCACCATAATGAAGGTTGAATTCTAATTTCGGGAAAATCAAACTGAAACTGCTCGACAAAATTCCAGCTCTTTGTACGAAAATTGTGTAGAAGTGTGTTATACGAAGTTTGTGGACCATCTAGATGTCACAATTTTTTTTTAGCTTTTATCAGATTTTGGCCATAACCTGTTAAATGTGGACGTATTCTGCCTGGCAGCCTCTGGTTTAATGATCTGGTTAAAGTTCAAGAAGCTTACATGGGGTTTGCATCAATTAATATAGAAATCCATGGAATTTACAGCGTTCTGTGACTGTTCCTTCCAGAGTTATGCCCCCTTTGCCGAAAACATGAATCATATTCCAGCGCTCTGGATATCCAAAGACTTCTTGGAGGCGGCAAATTATCTAAGTGCACACCAGAAATATTTAACAAGGGACTCTTTGAATATTTAGGGACTAGCTTTCTTGAAGGCTTAGACAGCAAATACAGAGGGTAGAATTATGATGTTTACAAGATATATTATAGGGTTTGCAATCGAATGGAGAATTGAAGGGGGAAATAAACATAACAAATTTCTATACAAGTTGATTTGATAAATAGGTATTTAGATAAAGTGTTAAAATTATAAATAATAGGTTGCCAGGTAACGAAACATACCTCGCAGCAGCTAAGTCGTCAAAAATGAAAACATTTATAATACACTAAAATTTGCTTACGATTAACAACCACGCTTCGCTTCAAGCTCTACATTATTCTAACATTTAGCATACAAAACATTTAATATCAATTGCCATAATATTTGGAAATAGTTCAAAATAGATAAGCTCCATAGTCACTAGAACGGCCACACGATTTGTCATAGAGGGACAAAGGGCCATAACTCTAGCAGTAATTATCGGAAATCATTGAAAATAGTGTCATAACCTTAACACTGTGTATAAATTTAAAGTCAATATTGACTTTAAACTCCAGAACGTCCACACGATTTTCAATACGCCTTTATTTAAATGGACGTATCAAGCCGCCGCCCCTGTCCGTCCGTCTACTATTCGTTTGTTGACACTCTACAGGTGACAATTGTTATCCGATTTTGAGTAAACTTGAAATTTGTTCTATCCCCAAACGATCTCGTACAAAAAACACGTATTTAGCTGTGAACACTCTAGAGGTCAGAATTTGTATCTAATTTTCACGAAACTTGGCCATAACTAGTTGCCCCGACTTCTTAAAAAATGAAAGCGTTTCTGATTCGGGCCTCAGTGATCACAGCCATATCGTTTTATTTCTAAATTTCACTACTCCAAAAACCCACTGCTTTCAAAGAACTGTTTGGTCTTATTCGAAACTAAATGCCACTGATCTTATAAATCATTTTTCTAGTTACAACTGGGACGATCTTTTTGACCTATACCACGATCCTCATACACTTGCAGATAATATATCCAAATCAATTTTGTTCTGAACTTAGGCATTTCATACTAAATAAAACCATTACAATGAGACAAAATGACCCTCAATGGATGAATGGAAAAATCAGACTTTTTATTCGTAAACGAAATAGACACCATAAAAAAGCGAAAAAAAAACTAATCTAGAGTTAGATTGGAAAAATTTCAGAAAATCTCGCAACTTTATTATTTCCGAAATAAGAAAATTTAAATCTCTTCACTATTCAAAGATAGACTCTCAAATTAATAATCAACTCCACCCAGCAGCCTTTTTACCATCCTAGTTAATCGTTGTATTTTTCCATATTGCTGGAAATCTGCAAATGTCTTTAAGAAAGGATTTGTCCACAACGGCACAAACTACAGACCAATTTCTCTCCTCAGTTCTGTAGATAAAGTCTTCGAAAGGGTCATTTATAATCCTATTTATAATTTCATCATTCGGCATAAAATCATTATTCCCCATCCATCAGGCTTTCTGTCTAAACATTTAGCTTCCAACCAACTTCTAGAAATGTACAATTATATTTGTAAGGCTCTTGATATTAATAAAGCTTTTGATAGAGTTTGGCACCACGGCTTTGAAACTTTAAACATATGTTTATAACTCAAAGATCGTGGTTTCCGTCGATATTCGTGCATATCAGATAGTAACTCGCTGAATTACGGTCCCTGCTCGTACAAAAAATCAGGTCACAATTATTATCCAATTAAAAAAAATGTTCGAATATATCACCGTTACTCCATAATGTCAGTTAATGGCGATTCCTTGTTCGCAAATAGTGTAAATGTATATATAATAAAATAAAACCAAGCACGAACAATCCAAACCGTAAGACGGAATTCAAAGTCCTAAAAAACGTTATAGGCAAAATAGTATCACTGAAACGTTTTAATCTGTTTAATATCGGAGAAATCTGATGCCATCCAAAGTTGATTAAGGCCTGGATCAGTTAATTAATGTCTAATTAATACCTTAGAAAACATTTCAGGCCCAAAGAAAGACCTGCTTTAGGCAGATTTAGCTCTTAACTAATGTAACTTTAATACAGATTCTACTGTATATGACACTTCTTGACCGCAGTTGGCCATTCTCAGATGTTGTGGTGCCGGTAACAAGAAGGGGGTCGTACTTGAGGGGTTGTACTTGGGTGGCCGGGTAGAACTCTTTAATTCAGTTAAAAAAATAACCATCACCCCCTCTTGTTACCAGGCATTATAGAGGTGGTAACAATGAGTTGTAACTCTCCCTGGTTGCCAGGTGAGCTGTACCCCCCCCCCCTCATTACCAGTTAATAGTGTAATAATGATCACCCCCTCTTGTTACCAGGTACTATGGAGGTGGTAACCATGAGTTGTAACTCTCCCTGGTTACCAGGTGAGTTGTACCCCCCCTCCCTCCTCCTTACGAGGTAATAATAATTATGAGTTAAAACTCTTGTAACCAGGTTAACTGAACTCCTGGGTATAAAAACCAGTACAGAAAGATGTAGCTATTGTATGTATGTATTACAAACATCAGACTCGACTAGTTTTCTTCCTAAAAAATTACGGTTGTGACAAGGAGTAGGGTCAACCTCGTGAGTTTTCTATGAGTCGTCTTGTTCGAATTGAATCCCTGGTTCTATGTGACAAGGAGTAGGGTCGTCTGTCCAACCCCGTGGGTTTTCTTCCTAAAAAATTCATTAGATTAAATAGTCTGGTAATTCTAAATTGCGATTCAAATGGGAACACACAAATAACAACACATTTGGATACGTAATCTGTAATCAACGGTACAATTTCAAAGTCAAAACTGAAAGTACGACACATAAATATGGTTAATTTCATGCGACTTCGCTGCACAGCGTGTACAGTAGATGCGTGTTCATGCCAGACTTGTGAAAAAAATACGTCAAGCCCATTTATGTATGTTTATTTTCAAAATTTTATCTAAGAAATGTCCTGTTTATTTATTCAATCTGCTGTCTTTCTACGAAACTCCCTACACCAACATTAATAACAAACTAATCACTCTGCGACCAAAACTTAATATTGTAAAAAACAGCATACGTTTTAAAGTCTCAAACCTATGGAATTCTCTGCCGTCTTATTTAAAACTGACCACTAAATTAAATTCTTTTAAGAAACAACTTTTTAAATATCTTAACGTCAACAAATAGAACTAGTCCAATCTACATGTATACATACTTTCATGCCGTTTGCTATTGTTAGCTACCGGAATATATTTTATTATGTGTTATTATTGATGCGTTCATCTTGTGTATTATACATGTAATTTCATTCGGATTATTGCATACTCCTATTCATTCATCTCTTTTATTTAGTTTGCTATCATCTTTTGTATTATATTTTTCACGAAGGACAGGATGGTAGAAAGGCTTCTATAGCCTAATCCTTTACCCTTCTTAAATAAAGTTGTTATTATTATTATTATTATTATTATACCCAGTCTTCTCAGTAAATCCTGAAATTTCCCACAATATTATATGCATTAACCGATCGATCGATCAACCATCAACTTCAACTTCAACTTTTGTATTCGCATATAATATGTATTATAGTTTATTTTAAGATAAAATCTAAATTTGGCCTATAAAAACATCAAAATTGATTAAATGATCCACATAATTGGTAAAATTAGCTTTAAATAATAGATATCCCTACAATTAAATAGTAAACGTACAATGTTTCGTGTCTATGGAAGCAATAATATAAGAGTGAAAAACATTTTATTCAAACATGACAAGTTGACATAAAAGTTTAATTTATATTATTGTTTTGTGTGAGTGTGAGTAGAGTCAAGTATGCAAATTGTGTGCACCGATTCACGCAAATGAAATATATTGGGATTAATTCCTTCTAATTTGGCAGTTTGTTACCTGCCGAGACTTCCATATACCTGCGCTTGGTGGTGTAAGTGACAATAAATTCTTTGTGAAACCGGTGGAGAACAAACAGTTTTATTTACATTCCCAGTACGTAAATAACTGATGACATCATTGCGGGCCCGTAACCCCCCCCCCCCCAAAAAAAAAAAAATATAAATCAAATTACACCCCCCCCCCAACAATAATGAACTCTTAAGAGTTTTTTTAGCTGGCCACCTTCAACCCCTCAAAAATATTCTGTACCCTCCCCCCCCCCCCGCCCATAAATTTTATAAGCTGGTTACGGGCCCGTGTCACTCAGCATATAAATGTGATTCGTTCGACAGTGCTTATCAATAAATTGAACTTTTAAACTTGTTTAAGGTGGGGGTGGGGCTATTATATTATGTGATTACTATTATTATTATATTCACTGTCCTGTTAAACATTTTATACCTCAAGGATCAATAAATATATATATTGAATATTTTATATGGTAACATGTAATTTTAAATTTGTGTCACACTTGAATGCATCTGTAACCTGCCCGGTTAAGTATAAGATACTGTCCAGTGAGTTGGAGATCACTCGTCATCTTACACTGGTGTAAGCTTTTGATTGATTTCAACTTTGAACCCATGACTACCTTCATTTGTTGATCAGTTTGAGGTTGGATTTCATAGTAAAGGTTTTATATTTGAAGTCAAGTTTTAGTAAATCTGTTGTTTTCTTTCATCAACTTGGTGTGTGCCAGTATTTGTATTGTATCAACCAAAAGATTTAAAACTTAAGTGCAGTTTAAAGGTATGTGTTGCAAAGGAATTTGTAATTTAAACTCGAGATAATTTAATTTATTGTAAACTCTATATTATATTATACATAATTCAACTATTTAAAAATACATTATGTAAGATTCATTCAGATACAGGACTAGCTATTCTTGCTATAATAGTTCGAAATAGATAATGTTAATTTATTCTAAACTCTATATTATATTATACATAATTCAACTATTTAAAAATACATTAGGTAAGATTCATTCAGATAAAGGGCTAGCTATTCTTGCTATAATAGTTCGAAATAGATAAAGTAAAATGAATAATTTGGACTCCATTTTTACTTTTACTAGAAACATGCACCCCGAGTCCTTTCAAACTATCCCAGCCTGCTCTGATTACAGGAAGTGGTCATTCTTTCCCAGAACAGTGCGAGATAAGAACAGCCTACCGCCAGATTTAGCTACTGTTGGGTCTCTTGAGTCATTCAAAACTCAACGGACCAAACCCATCTAAACTGTTGCGCAATCTTTTATTTTCAACCTTCACTGTGCTTTTAACATTCTTGTGCACCATATTGACAGTACCTTCAAGGTGTTGAAGTTGGTCAATTAAATGGAAGAAGAAGTAGAAGTCTCCCTCCTCAATTCTTAGCTTAAATCAAAATATCACAGAACTGAAATCCGATGCCACCGAGAGTTGATTATGGTCCGTGTAAGTTAATTAATGTCTAATTAATAATTTAGAAAACACATTTTATACATTACCCTATTTTTTTTACAGATAGATCATAAGGTACTTCACCAAAGTCCCAGAGTCTCAGACTGGTTCATTAAAAACCTCTTCTTGGGTAAGAATTTATCATTATTAAGGTTAATTAGATTATACGTATATTGTCGTCGCCATCGTCCGTTCGTCCACAATTGTTTGTGAACACGCTACGGGTCACAATTTTATCTGATTTCAACGAAACTTGAAATATAGGTTGATCGCCATAAGATCTCGGTTTCTTGGCATGTATCGGACTGTAACTTCATGGATTATGGCCCCTGATTGTACGAAAAATCACAATTTTTATCCAATTTAAAAAAAAAAGTTTGAATATATCACCGTTACACCCCACGGTTGGTTGAGTTTGGGTTTCGTAAAAATTTAAACTAAACTGACGAACACAAAATCCGCCCTACGTTCGCAGATAGCGTCAAAAATATTGTGTACGGATTGTGGATCCTCTTGGGTCACAATTTTCATCTTAGATTCATGATTATGACACAAATATTCTTGGTGCTTTTCGATGTTCGTATATATCGAATCGTAAATTCCTGAATTGTGGCCCCTGATCGTATGAAAAATAACGTTTTTAGCTTGTGCTTCCTCTAGAGTTCAGAAATATTACCCGATTTAAAAAAAAACCGTGTGATTATATCTTGATCTTGGTTCCTTTTAAAGCCCCAATAACACTCTTGTTGTAACTGAATAATATGTCCCAATCTTTAGTCTGGTCATAAAATTGTACTATTTTACAATATTCCAATTATTAAATGATACAAATTTCATCTTAACACACCTAATTTTAAAAATTGAAAAAATTCAACTACATGCCGTAACATGGTTTGAAAAGCCTTACGTAAGCACTTTCAAATGCAACATGGATTTAAACATATTTTCGAAACCTCTGGACAAGTAAGATAGGTTATAATGGATAATTTACACAACAGGGAGGACACTTACACATCTAGTAGTTAGATTTAGGCTAATTATTTTTTTCGGAACCTGTCAAGCCAGCAAGAGTGTTATTGTCCCTTTAATATTCGCTCATATCGGACCGTAACTTCCTGAATTTTACATAAAACCATTTAAATACATTACCATTCACCATAATGAAGGTTGAATTCTAATTTCGGGAAAATCAAACTGAAACTGCTCGACAAAATTCCAGCTCTTTGTACGAAAATTGTGTAGAAGTGTGTTATACGAAGTTTGTGGACCATCTAGATGTCACAATTTTTTTTTAGCTTTTATCAGATTTTGGCCATAACCTGTTAAATGTGGACGTATTCTGCCTGGCAGCCTCTGGTTTAATGATCTGGTTAAAGTTCAAGAAGCTTACATGGGGTTTGCATCAATTAATATAGAAATCCATGGAATTTACAGCGTTCTGTGACTGTTCCTTCCAGAGTTATGCCCCCTTTGCCGAAAACATGAATCATATTCCAGCGCTCTGGATATCCAAAGACTTCTTGGAGGCGGCAAATTATCTAAGTGCACACCAGAAATATTTAACAAGGGACTCTTTGAATATTTAGGGACTAGCTTTCTTGAAGGCTTAGACAGCAAATACAGAGGGTAGAATTATGATGTTTACAAGATATATTATAGGGTTTGCAATCGAATGGAGAATTGAAGGGGGAAATAAACATAACAAATTTCTATACAAGTTGATTTGATAAATAGGTATTTAGATAAAGTGTTAAAATTATAAATAATAGGTTGCCAGGTAACGAAACATACCTCGCAGCAGCTAAGTCGTCAAAAATGAAAACATTTATAATACACTAAAATTTGCTTACGGTTAACAACCACGCTTCGCTTCAAGCTCTACATTATTCTAACATTTAGCATACAAAACATTTAATATCAATTGCCATAATATTTGGAAATAGTTCAAAATAGATAAGCTCCATAGTCACTAGAACGGCCACACGATTTGTCATAGAGGGACAAAGGGCCATAACTCTAGCAGTAATTATCGGAAATCATTGAAAATAGTGTCATAACCTTAACACTGTGTATAAATTTAAAGTCAATATTGACTTTAAACTCCAGAACGTCCACACGATTTTCAATACGCCTTTATTTAAATGGACGTATCAAGCCGCCGCCCCTGTCCGTCCGTCTACTATTCGTTTGTTGACACTCTACAGGTGACAATTGTTATCCGATTTTGAGTAAACTTGAAATTTGTTCTATCCCCAAACGATCTCGTACAAAAAACACGTATTTAGCTGTGAACACTCTAGAGGTCAGAATTTGTATCTAATTTTCACGAAACTTGGCCATAACTAGTTGCCCCGACTTCTTAAAAAATGAAAGCGTTTCTGATTCGGGCCTCAGTGATCACAGCCATATCGTTTTATTTCTAAATTTCACTACTCCAAAAACCCACTGCTTTCAAAGAACTGTTTGGTCTTATTCGAAACTAAATGCCACTGATCTTATAAATCATTTTTCTAGTTACAACTGGGACGATCTTTTTGACCTATACCACGATCCTCATACACTTGCAGATAATATATCCAAATCAATTTTGTTCTGAACTTAGGCATTTCATACTAAATAAAACCATTACAATGAGACAAAATGACCCTCAATGGATGAATGGAAAAATCAGACTTTTTATTCGTAAACGAAATAGACACCATAAAAAAGCGAAAAAAAAACTAATCTAGAGTTAGATTGGAAAAATTTCAGAAAATCTCGCAACTTTATTATTTCCGAAATAAGAAAATTTAAATCTCTTCACTATTCAAAGATAGACTCTCAAATTAATAATCAACTCCACCCAGCAGCCTTTTTACCATCCTAGTTAATCGTTGTATTTTTCCATATTGCTGGAAATCTGCAAATGTCTTTAAGAAAGGATTTGTCCACAACGGCACAAACTACAGACCAATTTCTCTCCTCAGTTCTGTAGATAAAGTCTTCGAAAGGGTCATTTATAATCCTATTTATAATTTCATCATTCGGCATAAAATCATTATTCCCCATCCATCAGGCTTTCTGTCTAAACATTTAGCTTCCAACCAACTTCTAGAAATGTACAATTATATTTGTAAGGCTCTTGATATTAATAAAGCTTTTGATAGAGTTTGGCACCACGGCTTTGAAACTTTAAACATATGTTTATAACTCAAAGATCGTGGTTTCCGTCGATATTCGTGCATATCAGATAGTAACTCGCTGAATTACGGTCCCTGCTCGTACAAAAAATCAGGTCACAATTATTATCCAATTAAAAAAAATGTTCGAATATATCACCGTTACTCCATAATGTCAGTTAATGGCGATTCCTTGTTCGCAAATAGTGTAAATGTATATATAATAAAATAAAACCAAGCACGAACAATCCAAACCGTAAGACGGAATTCAAAGTCCTAAAAAACGTTATAGGCAAAATAGTATCACTGAAACGTTTTAATCTGTTTAATATCGGAGAAATCTGATGCCATCCAAAGTTGATTAAGGCCTGGATCAGTTAATTAATGTCTAATTAATACCTTAGAAAACATTTCAGGCCCAAAGAAAGACCTGCTTTAGGCAGATTTAGCTCTTAACTAATGTAACTTTAATACAGATTCTACTGTATATGACACTTCTTGACCGCAGTTGGCCATTCTCAGATGTTGTGGTGCCGGTAACAAGAAGGGGGTCGTACTTGAGGGGTTGTACTTGGGTGGCCGGGTAGAACTCTTTAATTCAGTTAAAAAAATAACCATCACCCCCTCTTGTTACCAGGCATTATAGAGGTGGTAACAATGAGTTGTAACTCTCCCTGGTTGCCAGGTGAGCTGTACCCCCCCCCCTCATTACCAGTTAATAGTGTAATAATGATCACCCCCTCTTGTTACCAGGTACTATGGAGGTGGTAACCATGAGTTGTAACTCTCCCTGGTTACCAGGTGAGTTGTACCCCCCCTCCCTCCTCCTTACGAGGTAATAATAATTATGAGTTAAAACTCTTGTAACCAGGTTAACTGAACTCCTGGGTATAAAAACCAGTACAGAAAGATGTAGCTATTGTATGTATGTATTACAAACATCAGACTCGACTAGTTTTCTTCCTAAAAAATTACGGTTGTGACAAGGAGTAGGGTCAACCTCGTGAGTTTTCTCTGAGTCGTCTTGTTCGAATTGAATCCCTGGTTCTATGTGACAAGGAGTAGGGTCGTCTGTCCAACCCCGTGGGTTTTCTTCCTAAAAAATTCATTAGATTAAATAGTCTGGTAATTCTAAATTGCGATTCAAATGGGAACACACAAATAACAACACATTTGGATACTTAATCTGTAATCAACGGTACAATTTCAAAGTCAAAACTGAAAGTACGACACATAAATATGGTTAATTTCATGCGACTTCGCTGCACAGCGTGTACAGTAGATGCGTGTTCATGCCAGACTTGTGAAAAAAATACGTCAAGCCCATTTATGTATGTTTATTTTCAAAATTTTATCTAAGAAATGTCCTGTTTATTTATTCAATCTGCTGTCTTTCTACGAAACTCCCTACACCAACATTAATAACAAACTAATCACTCTGCGACCAAAACTTAATATTGTAAAAAACAGCATACGTTTTAAAGTCTCAAACCTATGGAATTCTCTGCCGTCTTATTTAAAACTGACCACTAAATTAACTTCTTTTAAGAAACAACTTTTTAAATATCTTAACGTCAACAAATAGAACTAGTCCAATCTACATGTATACATACTTTCATGCCGTTTGCTATTGTTAGCTACCGGAATATATTTTATTATGTGTTATTATTGATGCGTTCATCTTGTGTATTATACATGTAATTTCATTCGGATTATTGTATACTCCTATTCATCCATCTCTTTTATTTAGTTTGCTATCATCTTTTGTATTATATTTTTCGCGAAGGGCAGGATGGTAGAAATGCTTCTATAGCCTAATCCTTTACCCTTCTTAAATAAAGTTGTTATTATTATTATTATTATTATACCCAGTCTTCTCAATAAATCCTGAAATTTCCCACAATTTTCTTAATCTCTGTAACCCACCATTATCCATTGCTTTTGCGTTTTCTTTTGATAAGAGAGCTACCAGAAACCCCTTAGATATATGTTTTATTAAATATTAAAATCCAAGTAGTGCACATTTACTGAACACAAAGTGCTAGATGAATAAATCCAGAGTGACTACACAGTAAAAGATATAATCAAAAAGTCTTTACTAATAGTTTGGGGGTTTTGGATGGCCCAGTGGTCTAGTGTGCTGCGCTTCGACCTCTAGCTGGCCGGCCACCTCTGGCTTGCGGCTGTGGTTTCGAGTCCTGGTGTGAGCGTATGTGGCATGGAGATAGGGGCGCCTTCTCAACTTCGTGGGTTTCCTCCAGGCACTCCGGTTTCCTCCCACCGCTTAAGACCCCTACGCGCAAGCGAATTATTAAAATAAAATTAAAAACCATGTTTTAGTCCCGAAATGACCTAATTGTGTTGAGTGGACGTTAAACCCCATTTCTCTCTCTCTTACTAATAGTTTCATGTGCGATGCACACTCCTCAGAAGACAATTATAAAATGAAACGTAACTATGTTTTGTATATTCAAATTTCATTTTATAATTATCTTCTGAAGAGTGTGCATCGCACATGAAACTATTAGTAAAGACTTTTTGATTCTATACCTTTTATTGTATTTTTGTAAATAAATATGTGACAATGCCTAAGCAGGCCCGTATTTAGCGGGGGGGCAAGGGGGGCAGCTCCCCCCCCCCCCCCCTGGGAAAAATCGGCGCCCCACCTCGAGAAAGCGGGCGCCCCTTTCCATTGAACACAATACGAGGCCATCGATTTATATGCCCATATCAGTAAGGGCGCCCCATAAAGCATGGTTACAGGGCGCCCAACCAATGTCACTTGGTTTTATAGGAGCGTCATCAATCATGTTGTTATATAAGAGGCGCCCCTCAAATGGTGGGGCGCCTCACAATGAACATCACAACTTGATGGGGCGCCAAAACGGTGCGATCTGTGTGCACCTTATCCCAGAGGACCTTCCATAATGACATGGGGCGCCTTATTATGACAATATATGATTGTTTGGCGGCACATAATGCATAATGCCTTTATCCATTGCGAGGAAAATGTAATGGGCGTCTTTCTATTGGACGCAATACGAAGCCAGCCACTAACGAGTCCATATTCAGTATGGGCGCCCTTTAAAGCCTAGTGACTTTGCTTAGGCGCCTACTACAAGATTGATGGGACCCCTAACCAATGTCACTTCTATTCATGTCGTTATATATGAGGCGCCCCGCCACCTAAATGATGAGGCGCCTCATAATGAATCACACGATTAACACCTGACTTGAGGGGGCGTCTAAAACTGCGAGGTGTGTTACTTATCCCAGAGGGGCGCCAATAATGATATCTTTGGTGGGGCGCATTATAATGACAATGTATGTTTGTGGGTTCGCACATAATAAATAATGTCGAGCGAGAATGGTTGGGCGCTCACGACTTGGTCAATGGGGCGCCCAATACAGCATGATTGGGCGCCCCTTGAAGGGCTTGTGTTATATGCGCCCGTTATACAGCGCACCTCATGGGGAAACAATTCATTTTATCTTGTGTTTATAGACTTGAAGTCGCTTCGTATTGCTCAGCTAGTATCATAGGTCAGCAGGGGCTGTTTATGGTCTGCCACTCGAATTATTAGCGAATCTCACCAGTTATTAATATTTCACTGGCATCCTTCGTATATTAGTGAATTCATTACAAACATTATTCTAGATATTGAACTCGTTCAAGGTACACACTGTACTTGTTGCCGTTTATAGCGCATTAGACAATAGATCTGGCAGGGTTGCGCTCGATCTTTTTCAAAGGTGTCAGATACTGCCGCAAACCTGGGCGCATTGTTTCAAGTCTAGATTCAGCGCGCCCCCTTTTCTGGATTTGAAGCGTCCCTTTCGTAAAAGTATTTTAGATATTATAAAACTTACTTTAGACTAGAACCCAAAGAGTCCTTACCCGTTCTCCGCAGTATTTTAGGGAACTTTTAGAATTCGCGTTTATTTTTCTGCCCAGAATCTGTCGTTAAGTGTAAAGTAGCAGGAATTAAACTTTTTTTTACTGTCAAGTATATAACGCTTCCCGATACATACAGCATTGATATTGTATAACGTGCGAAACTAAACAGTGTGAAGACATGCCCCCGAAAAAGAAGTCGTACAGTGTGGCGTCAGATATCTACTAGTGTTCGGATATTCGAACAAAAATACGATTCGAATATTCGACGGACCTTGAAATTTGTATTCGAATAGTATTCGAATAGTATTCGAATATTTTCAATTTTTTAATATGAATGAATTTAAAGTGGTATATCTTCAATTTATTATAATTTCTAATCAGTTGTGTAGTGCGTGAAATGTCTGTTGACATTTGAACAGTGCACAATATCATATGTTAGCAATTGCCTGTAGATCGTTTACGTAAACTGCCAATTTGTACACAAGACCTCGGCCTTCCACGACATCGCAACAAGTGGACACGGGGAGAGAGAGAAAGAGAGAGATATGGGGTTTAACGTCCGCTCGACACAACTAGGTCATTTCGGGACTAACATATGGTGAAATTTTATCTCAATAATTCCCATTCTGTGGAAACTTAAAAAAGAAGAAAGTGGGTCTAAACGCACACAATAATGTAATATTAAAATACGCATCAACAAATTAAAGTGTATTATCTTTGAAGTAGCTAGGTCTCTAACTCAATATCATCCAAAATCTTCAACTTTGAAAACACGAATTATTTGTCAATTCAAATCAACATCTTATCGGAAAGGATAGGCTTCTGATATCCAATATTTAAGACAAAATAAACATTTAACCTTTGGTACACGAATCGTGTACCATACTGAGGTTCGGCCCCAGTTCTAGCAATAGACTCGGGGAACGAGGCTATACACATTGCACCAAATCAAATGGCGTATGTAGACTGGAATAACCAGACGCTAGAAATTTCAATTCGGTTAAACCATTGAATGTAGATCAGTTTATATACATTCATATGACAGTATTATATGCGTTGCGACCCATTTCTCTCAATTTCTAGGTCCCACATGTTAGGGATTTAACTCCTTTAACATGACATGGTGCGTATTTGAAAAACCGGTATGAAAAGGATTGACGCCGTGATAATACCATGGTAACTAAAGGGGTACGGTGACCAGACTTGGTCCAGATAATTTAGGGCCTTTGTGCGATATTCGCCAAGACAGCCAACTCCAACTCGGCACTAACTGGCTAACCAAAGCAGGTATCCAGCTACTTACCGGATAAGTTCTCTGAAGACATTCAAATTAGAGTTATGTAGGGGTAGTACCCTTACAAGTTGTAGTTAGGAAGTCTAAGTAAGCTTTGAATGTAAATGTGACAAGGAAAGACGCCTTTAATAATATTTGAGGGCAAATAAAAACAAACATGTAGATATTCGAAAATATTCGAATATGGTAATTGCTATTCGAATATTCGAATATTATTTTTGACGAGCGAATATTCGAATATTCGTGCCGAACACTAATATCTACAATGACGGAAAAGCGACTAAACGACCACACACCGACGCCCGAAGAAATCCACTATAAGATAGCCAACTGGAGATTGTAGGAAATGTTCAGGTTAAATTCCCGATGGTGATGAGATTGATTCAAGCCCGCACCAGGAGTGATGATCTTCAAAATTCAAACAAGTCGCACTCTAACCCTATTCAAAACTTTTCCTTTTTCTCATTAATTAATATAGGTACGCTGAAGTCGTAGACCGTCAACTGTAGGTACACCGGCGCCCCCACAAGCCCCATCGGCGCCCCCATCAGCCCTTGCCCCCCTAACATTTTTGGGCTAGATACGGGCCTGCTAAGTGTATATTATGTATGAATGCTGTCCACAGTGAACATTTTCATGCAATAAACATCTTATCTACGCCTAACTAATATTCCAATGTACCACGTAGGTCTTTTTAAAATCGGGTATAACACAGTTACACCGTGCTTATTAACCGTTAGGTACATCTCTATGCATTAACCGATCGATCGATCAACTTCAACTTCAACTTTTGTATTCGCATATAATATGTATTGTATTAAGATAAAGTCTAAATTTGGCCTATAAAAACATCAAAAATGAATAAATGATCCACATAATTGGTTAAATTAGCTTTAAATAATAGATATCCCTATAATTAAATAGTAAACGTACAATGTTTCGTGTCTATGGAAGCAATAATGTGAGCGTGGTAGCCCTTTATACAGAATAAAAGAGTGAAAAACATTTTATTCAAACATGACAAGTTGACATAAAAGTTTATTTATATTATTGTTTTGCGTGAGTAGCGTCAAGTATGCAAATTGTGTGCACCGATTCACGCAAATGAAATATATTGGGATTCGTTCCTTCTAATTTGGCATAGTTTCTTACCTGTCGACACTTCCATTTACCTGCGCTTGATGATGTAAGTGACAATAAATTCTTTGTGAAACCGGTGGGGAAGAAACAGTTTTATTTATATTCCAAGTACGTAAAGGACTGGTATGACATCATTGCGGGCCCGTACCCCCCCCCCCCCGAAAAAAACCCAAATTAGTCCCCCCCCCAACAATAATGATTTCTTAAGAGTTTTCTTAGCTGGCCACCTTCAACCCCTCCAAAATATTCCGTAGCCCCCCACAAATTTTATAAGCTGGTTACGGGCCCGTGTCATTCAGCATATAAATGTGATTCGTTCGACAGTGCTAATCAATAAATTGAAATTTTAAACTTTTTTAAGGTGGGGGTGGGGGCGGGGTACTATATTATGTGATTACTATTATTATTATATTCACTGTCCTGTTAAACACTTTATACCTCAAGGATCAATAAATATATATATTGAATATTTTATATGGTAACATGTAATTTTAAATTTTTGTCACACTTGAATGCATCTGTAACCTGCCCGGTTAAGTATAAGATACTGTCCAGTGAGTTGGAGATCACTCGTCATCTTACAATGGTGTAAGCTTTTGATTGATTTCAACTTTGAACCCATGACTACCTTCATTTGTTGATCAGTTGTAATTATATACTTAGAAGTGTGTGGTTGGATTTCATAGTAAAGGTTTTATATTTGAAGTCAAGTTTTAGTAAATCTGTTGTTTTCTTTCATCAACTTGGTGTGTGCCAGTATTTGTATTGTATCAACCAAAAGATTTAAAACTTAAAACTTAAGTGCAGTTTAAAGGTATGTGTTGCAAAGGAATTTGTAATTTAAACTCGAGATAATTTAATTTATTGTAAACTCTATATTATATTATACATTATGTAAGATTCATTCAGATAAAGGGCTAGCTATTCTTGCTATAATAGTTCGAAATAGATAAAGTAAAATGAATAATTTGGACTCCATTTTTACTTTTACTAGAAACATGCACCCCGAGTCCTTTCAAACTATCCCAGCCTGCTCTGATTACAGGAAGTGGTCATTCTTTCCCAGAACAGTGCGAGATAAGAACAGCCTACCGCCAGATTTAGCTACTGTTGGGTCTCTTGAGTCATTCAAAACTCAACGGACCAAACCCATCTAAACTGTTGCGCAATCTTTTATTTTCAACCTTCACTGTGCTTTTAACATTCTTGTGCACCCTATTGACAGTACCTTCAAGGTGTTGAAGTTGGTCAATTAAATGGAAGAAGAAGTAGAAGTCTCCCTCCTCAATTCTTAGCTTAAATCAAAATATCACAGAACTGAAATCCGATGCCACCGAGAGTTGATTATGGTCCGTGTAAGTTAATTAATGTCTAATTAATAATTTAGAAAACACATTTTATACATTACCCTATTTTTTTTTACAGACAGATCATAAGGTACTTCTCCAGAGTCTCAGACTGGTTCATTAAAAACCTCTTCTTGGGTAAGAATTTATCATTATTAAGGTTAATTAGATTATACGTATATTGTCGTCGCCATCGTCCATCCGTCCACAATTGTTTGTGAACAAGCTACGGGTCACAATTTTATCTGATTTCAACGAAACTAGAAATATAGGTTTATCACCATAAGATCTCGGTTTCTTGGCATGTATCGGACTGTAACTTCATGGATTATGGCCCCTGATTGTACGAAAAATCGCGATTGTGGACTCTATAAAGGTCATAATTTTTATCCGATTTAAAAAAAAAGCCGTTTGAATATATCACCGTTACACCCCACGGTTGGTTGAGTTTGGGTTTCGTAAAAATTTAAACTAAACTGACGAACATGATTATAACACAAATATTCTTGGTGCTTTTCGATGGTCGTATATATCGAGTCGTAAATTCCTGAATTGTGGCCCCTGATCGTATGAAAAATTACGTTTTTAGCTTGTGCTTCCTCTAGAGTTCAGAAATATTACCCGATTTAAAAAAACCGTGTGATTATATCTTGATCTTGGTTCCTTTTAATATTCGCTCATATCGGACCGTAACTTTCTGAATTTAAAAAAAACCCATTTAAATACATTACCATTCACCATAATGAAGGTTGAATTCTAATTTCGGGAAAATCAAACTGAAACTGCTCGACAAAATTGCAGCTCTTTGTACGAAAATTGTGTAGAAGTGTGTAATACGAAGTTTGTGGACCATCTAGAGGTCTCAATTTTTTTTTTATCTTTTATCAGATTTTGGCCATAACCTGTTAAACTTGGACGTATTCTGCCTGGCAGCCTCTGGTTTAATGATCTGGTTAAAGTTCAAGAAGCTTACATGGGGTTCGCATCAATTAATATAAAAATCCATGGCATTTACAGCGTTCTGTGACTGTTCCTTCCAGAGTTATGCCCCCTTTGCCGAAAACATGAATCATATTCCAGCGCTCTGGATATCCAAAGACTTCTAAGTGCACACCAGAAATATTTAACAAGGGACTCTTTGAATATTTAGGGACTAGCTTTCTTGAAGGCTTAGACAGCAAATACAGAGGGTAGAATTATGATGTTTACAAGATATATTATAGGGTTTGCAATCGAATGGAGAATTGAAGGGGGAAATAAACATAACAAATTTCTATACAAGTTGATTTGATAAATAGGTATTTAGATAAAGTGTTAAAATTATAAATAATAGGTTGCCAGGTAACGAAACATACCCCGCAGCAGCTAAGTCGTCAAAAATGAAAAACATTTATAATACACTAAAATTTGCTTACGATTAACAACCCCGCTTGGCTTCAAGCTCTACATTATTCTAACATTTAGTATACAAAACATTTAATATCAATTGCCATAATATTTGGAAATAGTTCAAAATAGATAGGCTCCAAAGTCACTAGAACGGCCACACGATTTGTCATAGAGGGACAAAGGGCCATAACTCTAGCAGTAATTATCGGAAATCATTGAAAACCAATAGTCTCATAACCTTAACACTGTGTATAAATTTAAAGTCAATATTGACTTTCAACTCCAGAACGTCCACACGATTTTCAATACGCCTTTATTTATATGGACGTATCAAGCCGCCGCCCCTGTCCGCCCGTCTACTATTCGTTTGTTGACACTCTACAGGTGACAATTTTTATCCGATTTTGAGTAAACTTGAAATTTGTTCTATCCCCAAACGATCTCGATCCCTTTCGATATTGGCATATATCAGACCACAACTTCGTGGATTATATTGTCTGATTGTACAAAAAACACGTATTTAGCTGTGAACACTCTAGAGGTCAGAATTTGTATCTAATTTTCACGAAACTTGGCCATAACTAGTTGCCCCGACTTCTTAAAAAATGAAAGCGTTTCTGATTCGGGCCTCAGTGATCACAGCCATATCGTTTTATTTCTAAATTTCACTACTCCAAAAACCCACTGCTTTCAAAGAACTGTTTGGTCTTATTCGAAACTAAATGCCACTGATCTTATAAATCATTTTTCTAGTTACAACTGGGACGATCTTTTTGACCTATACCACGATCCTCATACACTTGCAGATAATATATCCAAATCAATTTTGTTCTGAACTTAGGCATTTCATACTAAATAAAACCATTACAATGAGACAAAATGACCATAAATGGATGAATGGAAAAATCAGACTTTTTATTCGTAAACGAAATAGACACCATAAAAAAGCGAAAAAAGACTAATCTAGAGTTAGATTGGCAAAATTTCAGAAAATCTCGCAACTTTATTATTTCCGAAATAAGAAAATTTAAATCTCTTCACTATTCAAAGATAGACTCTCAAATTAATAATCAACTCCACCCAGCAGCCTTTTTACCATCCTAGTTAATCGTTGTATTTTTCCATATTGCTGGAAATCTGCAAATGTCTTTAAGAAAGGATTTGTCCACAACGGCACAAACTACAGACCAATTTCTCTCCTCAGTTCTGTAGATAAAGTCTTCGAAAGGGTCATTTATAATCCTATTTATAATTTCATCATTCGGCATAAAATCATTATTCCCCATCCATCAGGCTTTCTGTCTAAACATTCAGCTTCCAACCAACTTCTAGAAATGTACAATTATATTTGTAAGGCTCTTGATATTAATAAAGCTTTTGATAGAGTTTGGCACCACGGCTTATCACATAAACTATACAACTATGGTATCCGCCATGACCACTCACATGTATCAGACCATAACTTCATGGATAATGGTCCCTGATTGAACGAAAAATAAGGTTTTTAGCTTGTGGACACCATAGGGATCACAATTTTCATCTGAATTTGATGAAACTTTATACATATGTTTATAACTCAAAGATCGTGGTTTCCGTCGATATTCGTGCATATCAGATAGTAACTCGCTGAATTACGGTCCCTGCTCGTACAAAAAATCAGGTCACAATTATTATCCAATTAAAAAAAAATGTTCGAATATATCACCGTTACACCATAATGTCAGTTGAGTTCTGCCTGACAAAATTGCGATTACTTGTTCGCATATAGTGTAAATGTATATATAATAAAATAAAACCAAGCACGAACAATCCAAACCGTAAGACGGAATTCAAAGTCCTAAAAAACGTTATAGGCAAAATAGTATATTCAAGCAAAATAGTGTAATCAGCAAATGAACTGCTCCCCGTGTACAAAATACACGAGAAACAGTGGTAACAGGTGTCCGGAAGAGTAAGCTTTCATACCAAAGTCGTTAGCAGATTTTGATGAAAATTACAAATATGTTTATGTCCAAACAATCTCGTTTCCTGTCGCTATTTGCGCATATCATCAATCACCATTCCACCATAATAATACCACCAGTGATACCGGTGGGACGTTCTTATTCAAATAAGACTGAGTAAACACTTCTTCATAGAATGGTGTTAACTTATTTATCCGACTTTAAAAAAATGTTCGAATTCTTTCTCCTCAGGGATTCATTTAAATTATTGAATTTGTAAAAAAAACTTTAGTAAATTCAAATATACTTGCATTACAACAAGGCAAAATACCCCACTATCTTATCAGTGCAGTAAAGGCTAGAATTTTTATCAGATTTTTTTGTAACTTTCAGGAAACTGCTGTTATGACGAAACTTGAAATATCGGTATATCTCCCAAAGATCTCGGCCAAGTATGTAAATGCTCTTAATTTTTATATGCCCATATTTCCATGTGGACGTATAATGTCGTCGCCCCTTGTCTGTCCGTCCACAATTCTTTGTGAACACTCTACAGATCAGAAACTTTATCTGATTTCAATGAAACTTGAAATATAGGTTTACCCGCTAAGATCTAGGTTCCTTTTGATCCTGATTGTACCAAAAATGACGTTTTTAGCTTGTAGACGTCACAATTTTTATCCGATTTGGTTTAAACTTGAAATGTATATGTTTATAACCCACAGATCTCGGTTCGTGTTGATATTGCTGAATTATGGTCCCTGATTGTACGAAGAAAATCCCGTTTATAGATTGTGGACTCTATAAAGCTCATTATTGGTATCCGATTTTTAAAAAAACCCGTTTGGATATATCACTGTTACACCCTAAGGTTGGTTGAGTTCGAATTTCGTAAAATTCGGACCGAAACTGACGGACAAAAACGGTCACCCTTCGTTAGCAAATAATGTCAAAGTACTGTGTATCAGGATTGTGGATCCCCTGGAGGTTACAATGTTCATCTGATTTTGATGAAACCTAAGACGCATGTTTATAACCCACAAATCTTGGCGTCTGTTGATTTTCGTATATATCGAATCGAAACTTCCTGAATTATGGCCCCTGATTGTATGAAAAATCTCGGTTTTAGCTTGTGGTCCCTATAGAGGTCTTATTATTACCGGATTTATAAAAACCATGTGATATATCTTGATCTTGGTTCCTTTTGATATTAGCGCACATCGGATCGTAACTTCCTGAATTATTGCTCTTGATTGAACAAAAAATAATTTTGTTTTCTTTGGAGGGGGGGGGGGTTCTCTAGAGGTCACAATTTTGTCCGATTGTAATTTTTTTAAAACCCGTTTAAATGCATCTCCCCAAATGGTGAATTCTTATTTTGAGAAAACCGAAATAAAACTGCTCCAAAAAATGGCAGCTCTTTGTACGCAAATTGTGTAGTAATGTGTAATGTTTAATACGAAGGTTATGGACCCTCTAGAGGTCACAATTTTTATGCTTATATGGTCAAATTGCTTGCATCAAGTGTCGGTCCCCATTGTTAATGTAAAGTATATGCCACGTACCATTCTAAGTGATTGATACAGATTTTTCCTTGTTGAAATTGAGAAACATTAATTTCTGTTTTTGCTACAAAAGATAGAATATAATCAGCGCTTTTAAATTACGTACCTAAATTCAAAGGTTCTCGATAATGGGGACCAACAACTAATACACGTGTGTGATATTTCATAGATGTAAACATATCAACCTATAGATGTAAACCTATCAATCGCGGTCCATTGACAGTTGACACACATGTAAGTTTATAATGATATTCTTTGAAGGTATTTCAAATTACCAGTTATTTATTACATGTATTTATTTAATTTCTTAGTCCAACACTAGCTGGGGAAAATCTCCTTTCACGTGTCCAAAATACAATATATTATTAGATATGTGTTGAGTCCTCAATTCATAGATTCATAAATATCAGGTCATGCACACTTGCATTAAGTGTCGGTCCCCATAATCAAGGACTTGATCATTAACAAATACATGTAACGACAAGTACTTCTCAGTTTGTACAGGTGGCCAAATTTTAAACTGCCCTTTTTTTAAGCGATATTATTCATGTGGACAATTTAATTGTAATGGTTTACTTTTTTTCCAGCTGTGATTTGAATGGATGTCAAGCGGCAGTTTATGGTACCAGGAACTTGACTGGGAAATGGAAGTTGAATAGGGAAATTCTAGATAAGCAATAACAAGTTTATGTATGTAATGTACATTTTTTCTAAATATTCATGGATCCGTCTTATAGGTACAGTAAAGAACATTCTGTTGGCAAGTTTGAAACACATCTTAAAATAGGGACCCCTTGAAAATATTGACTTTTAGTTGGGCTTGAGGTGTAAAATTACTTGAGGGACCAAGTTTATCTGTTATGCCTAGGTTAATATGTCATAACTTCAAAAACAAAGATCACACCGAAGATGTTTGTCTCTATCGGGAGAAAACACACCAACGGTCAGCTGGGACGGACAGTTTCTTCATACACATACACAAAATAAACACCTTCTCCTGTCCAAACAGTTTCTTCTACATCCCCAAAACACAAAATAAACAGTTTCTTCACTAGTTATGACATTGTTAATCTAGATTCTTGATGAAATATATTACCGACTTCTGTCTCGCTTCTATGACGTTTTCCGTCGATTCTGGTGTGTACACCAAATTCATTGGTCCTCGACGGGGCCAGTTATCTTTGAAGACTTGCAATTGGTCAACAGTTATCTCTGATAGTTAGTTTACAGTTCTTGTTCGGGAAGTAACTATCACGGTGTTAGATTCATTAAAATTCACATAGCATTTACACATGTTTCATCTTGTAGTTTAAACCGATATCCTCATTTAAAGTCTATCAAATCACTTCTCTATGTAAAGGTGTGTCGAAGACATGTTAGCTCATGTTTCTTTACTGTAACATTTTGATTCAAATATTGATGGGGTTCGTTTGCAATTCGGATTTAACTATTGTTATATACCGCTGAGGAGCTAAGGAGCTAATGGAATGATGGGAGATCTCAAACTTACAGGCTATGGTGTGGAGGAGACCCATAGATTCAAGATGTGGACATGGAAGGGGCCCCTTTCTTTGACACCCTCACGGAGGTAAGAGTGTCTATCTATGTACCACGCTCCCTCGGCGCTGCGAAATGCGTGGTACATGGGATTCCCTCCGAATTCAGTGCCGAGGAGCTAATGGAAGATCTGAAACTTCGCGGCTATGCTATGGTGTGTAGGAAACCCATAGATTTAAGAGAAGGTAGCCAACTTGGCTTTCCGGAACGATACAGAATAATGGATACTGAATAGTGGAAACAGAATGAGGGGTACAGAATGGGTGATACTGAATGGTGGATACAAATTGTCGATCTGTTTGTACTATTTGACTCAAAAGGCGAGTTACAGTTTTTCTCTTGATTTTCGTCTTGGTTAATTTAGATTTTTTGTTGAGTTTTGTTTGTCATTGTACATGTATTAACAGTCGTCGGCCGCCCGACGTGTTTTTTTGTTATTCCAGGACACTGGTCGGTGGTCGCAGAATGGAGGATACAGATGAAGATTAATGGTGAACAGCACGGATGAAGATTAATGGAGGACAGCACGGATGAAGATTGATGTTGGAGAGCACGGATGAAGAGGACGCAAGACAGCATGGTGATCAGTTTGGACCATTTGACTCAAAATGCGAGTTACAATCTTTCTCTTTATTTTCTTCTTGGGGGTATTGCCAGACTGCAGGCTGGCTACTGGACAGTAGAGTTCAGTTTAATTCGGTTGGACGGGGGAGGGATTAGGTTAATTTAGATTTTTGTTGAGTTTTGTTTGTTTGTCATTGTACATGTACTAATAGTCGTCGGCCGCCCGACGTGTTTTTTTTTGTTATTCCAGTTCGGTGGTGGCAGAATGGAGGATACAGATGAAGATTAATGGTGAACAGCACGGATGAAGATTAATGGAGGACAGCACGGATGAAGATTGATGTTGGAGAGCACGGATGAAGAGGACGCAAGACAGCATGGTGATCAGTTTGGACCATTTGACTCAAAAGGCGAGTTACAATCTTTCTCTTTATTTTCTTCTTGGGGGTATTGCCAGACTGCAGGCTGGCTATTGGACAGTAGAGTTCAGTTTAATTCGGTTGGACGGGGGAGGAATTAGGTTAATTTAGATTTTTGTTGAGTTTTGTTTGTTTGTCATTGTACATGTACTAATAGTCGTCGGCCGCCCGACGTGTTTTTTTTGTTATTCCAGTTCGGTGGTCGCAGAATGGAGGATACAGATGAAGATTAATGGTGAACAGCACGGATGAAGATTAATGGAGGACAGCACGGATGAAGATTAATGTTGGAGAGCACGGATGAAGAGGACGCAAGACAGCATGGTGATCAGTTTGGACCATTTGACTCAAAAGGCGAGTAACAATCTTTCTCTTTATTTTCTTCTTGGGGGTATTGCCAGACTGCAGGCTGGCTACTGGACAGTAGAGTTCAGTTTAATTCGGTTGGACGGGGGAGGGATTAGGTTAATTTAGATTTTTGTTGAGTTTTGTTTGTTTGTCATTGTACATGTACTAATAGTCGTCGGCCGCCCGACGTGTTTTTTTTTGTTATTCTAGTTCGGTGGTCGCAGAATGGAGGATACAGATGAAGATTAATGGTGAACAGCACGGATGAAGATTAATGGAGGACAGCACGGATGAAGATTGATGTTGGAGAGCACGGATGAAGAGGACGCAAGACAGCATGGTGATCAGTTTGGACCATTTGACTCAAAAGGCGAGTTACAATCTTTCTCTTTATTTTCTTCTTGGGGGGTATTGCCAGACTGCAGGCTGGCTACTTGACAGTAGAGTTCAGTTTAATTCGGTTGGACGGGGGAGGTATTAGGTTAATTTAGATTTTTGTTGAGTTTTGTTTGTTTGTCATTGTACATGTACTAATAGTCGCCGGCCGCCCGTCGTGGTTTTTTTTGTTATTCCAGTTCGGTGGTGGCAGAATGGAGGATACAGATGAAGATTAATGGTGAACAGCACGGATGAAGATTAATGGAGGACAGCACGGATGAAGATTGATGTTGGAGAGCACGGCTGAAGAGGACGCAAGACAGCATGGTGATCAGTTTGGACCATTTGACTCAAAAGGCGAGTTACAATCTTTCTCTTTATTTTCTTCTTGGGGGTATTGCCAGACTGCAGGCTGGCTACTGGACAGTAGAGTTCAGTTTAATTCGGTTGGACGGGGGAGGGATTAGGTTAATTTAGATTTTTGTTGAGTTTTGTTTGTTTGTCATTGTACATGTACTAATAGTCGTCGGCCGCCCGACGTGTTTTTTTTGTTATTCCAGTTCGGTGGTCGCAGAATGGAGGATACAGATGAAGATTAATGGTGAACAGCACGGATGAAGATTAATGGAGGACAGCACGGATGAAGATTGATGTTGGAGAGCACGAATGAAGAGGACGCAAGACAGCATGGTGATCAGTTTGGACCATTTGACTCAAAAGGCGAGTTACAATCTTTCTCTTTATTTTCTTCTTGGGGGTATTGCCAGACTGCAGGCTGGCTACTGGACAGTAGAGTTCAGTTTAATTCGGTTGGACGGGGGAGGGATTAGGTTAATTTAGATTTTTGTTGAGTTTTGTTTGTTTGTCATTGTACATGTACTAATAGTCGTCGGCCGCCCGACGTGTTTTTTTTGTTATTCCAGTTCGGTGGTGGCAGAATGGAGGATACAGATGAAGATTAATGGTAAACAGCACAGATGAAGATTAATGGAGGACAGCACGGATGAAGATTGATGTTGGAGAGCACGGATGAAGAGGACGCAAGACAGCATGGTGATCAGTTTGGACCATTTGACTCATAAGGCGAGTTACAATCTTTCTCTTTATTTTCTTCTTGGGGGTATTGCCAGACTGCAGGCTGGCTACTGGACAGTAGAGTTCAGTTTAATTCGGTTGGACGGGGGAGGGATTAGGTTAATTTAGATTTTTGTTGAGGTTTGTTTGTCATTGTACATGTACTAATAGTCGTCGGCCGCCCGACGTGTTTTTTTTGTTATTCCAGTTCGGTGGTCGCAGAATGGAGGATACAGATGAAGATTAATGGTGAACAGCACGGATGAAGATTAATGGAGGACAGCACGGATGAAGATTGATGTTGGAGAGCACGGATGAAGAGGACGCAAGACAGCATGGTGATCAGTTTGGACCATTTGACTCAAAAGGCGAGTTACAATCTTTCTCTTTATTTTCATCTTGGGGGTATTGCCAGACTGCAGGCTGGCTACTGGACAGTAGAGTTCAGTTTAATTCGGTTGGACGGGGGAGGGATTAGGTTAATTTAGATTTTTGTTGAGTTTTGTTTGTTTGTCATTGTACATGTACTAATAGTCGTCGGCCGCCCGACGTGTTTTTTTTGTTATTCCAGTTCGGTGGTCGCAGAATGGAGGATACAGATGAAGATTAATGGTGAACAGCACGGATGAAGATTAATGGAGGACAGCACGGATGAAGATTGATGTTGGAGAGCACGGATGAAGAGGACGCAAGACAGCATGGTGATCAGTTTCGACCATTTGACTCAAAAGGCGAGTTACAATCTTTCTCTTTATTTTCTTCTTGGGGGTATTGCCAGACTGCAGGCTGGCTACTGGACAGTAGAGTTCAGTTTAATTCGGTTGGACGGGGGAGGGATTAGGTTAATTTAGATTTTTGTTGAGTTTTGTTTGTTTGTCATTGTACATGTACTAATAGTCGTCGGCCGCCCGACGTGTTTTTTTTGTTATTCCAGTTCGGTGGTCGCAGAATGGAGGATACAGATGAAGATTAATGGTGAACAGCACGGATGAAGATTAATGGAGGACAGCACGGATGAAGATTGATGTTGGAGAGCACGGATGAAGAGGACGCAAGACAGCATGGTGATCAGTTTGGACCATTTGACTCAAAAGGCGAGTTACAATCTTTCTCTTTATTTTCTTCTTGGGGGTATTGCCAGACTGCAGGCTGGCTACTGGACAGTAGAGTTCAGTTTAATTCGGTTGGACGGGGGAGGGATTAGGTTAATTTAGATTTTTGTTGAGTTTTGTTTGTTTGTCATTGTACATGTACTAATAGTCGTCGGCCGCCCGACGTGTTTTTTTTGTTATTCCAGTTCGGTGGTCGCAGAATGGAGGATACAGATGAAGATTAATGGTGAACAGCACGGATGAAGATTAATGGAGGACAGCACGGATGAAGATTGATGTTGGAGAGCACGGATGAAGAGGACGCAAGACAGCATGGTGATCAGTTTCGACCATTTGACTCAAAAGGCGAGTTACAATCTTTCTCTTTATTTTCTTCTTGGGGGTATTGCCAGACTGCAGGCTGGCTACTGGACAGTAGAGTTCAGTTTAATTCGGTTGGACGGGGGAGGGATTAGGTTAATTTAGATTTTTGTTGAGTTTTGTTTGTTTGTCATTGTACATGTACTAATAGTCGTCGGCCGCCCGACGTGTTTTTTTTGTTATTCCAGTTCGGTGGTCGCAGAATGGAGGATACAGATGAAGATTAATGGTGAACAGCACGGATGAAGATTAATGGAGGACAGCACGGATGAAGATTGATGTTGGAGAGCACGGATGAAGAGGACGCAAGACAGCATGGTGATCAGTTTCGACCATTTGACTCAAAAGGCGAGTTACAATCTTTCTCTTTATTTTCTTCTTGGGGGTATTGCCAGACTGCAGGCTGGCTACTGGACAGTAGAGTTCAGTTTAATTCGGTTGGACGGGGGAGGGATTAGGTTAATTTAGATTTTTGTTGAGTTTTGTTTGTTTGTCATTGTACATGTACTAATAGTCGTCGGCCGCCCGACGTGTTTTTTTTGTTATTCCAGTTCGGTGGTCGCAGAATGGAGGATACAGATGAAGATTAATGGTGAACAGCACGGATGAAGATTAATGGAGGACAGCACGGATGAAGATTGATGTTGGAGAGCACGGATGAAGAGGACGCAAGACAGCATGGTGATCAGTTTCGACCATTTGACTCAAAAGGCGAGTTACAATCTTTTTCTTTATTTTCTTCTTGGGGGTATTGCCAGACTGCAGGCTGGCTACTGGACAGTAGAGTTCAGTTTAATTCGGTTGGACGGGGGAGGGATTAGGTTAATTTAGATTTTTGTTGAGTTTTGTTTGTTTGTCATTGTACATGTACTAATAGTCGTCGGCCGCCCGACGTGTTTTTTTTGTTATTCCAGTTCGGTGGTCGCAGAATGGAGGATACAGATGAAGATTAATGGTAAACAGCACGGATGAAGATTAATGGAGGACAGCACGGATGAAGATTGATGTTGGAGAGCACGGATGAAGAGGACGCAAGACAGCATGGTGATCAGTTTGGACCATTTGACTCAAAAGGCGAGTTACAATCTTTCTCTTTATTTTCTTCTTGGGGGTATTGCCAGACTGCAGGCTGGCTACTGGACAGTAGAGTTCAGTTTAATTCGGTTGGACGGGGGAGGGATTAGGTTAATTTAGATTTTTGTTGAGTTTTGTTTGTTTGTCATTTTACATGTACTAATAGTCGTCGGCCGCCCGACGTGTTTTTTTTTGTTATTCCAGTTCGGTGGTCGCAGAATGGAGGATACAGATGAAGATTAATGGTGAACAGCACGGATGAAGATTAATGGAGGACAGCACGGATGAAGATTGATGTTGGAGAGCACGGATGAAGAGGACGCAAGACAGCATGGTGATCAGTTTCGACCATTTGACTCAAAAGGCGAGTTACAATCTTTCTCTTTATTTTCTTCTTGGGGGTATTGCCAGACTGCAGGCTGGCTACTGGACAGTAGAGTTCAGTTTAATTCGGTTGGACGGGGGAGGGATTAGGTTAATTTAGATTTTTGTTGAGTTTTATTTGTTTGTCATTGTACATGTACTAATAGTCGTCGGCCGCCCGACGTGTTTTTTTTTGTTATTCCAGTTCGGTGGTGGCAGAATGGAGGATACAGATGAAGATTAATGGTAAACAGCACGGATGAAGATTAATGGAGGACAGCACGGATGAAGATTGATGTTGGAGAGCACGGATGAAGAGGACGCAAGACAGCATGGTGATCAGTTTCGACCATTTGACTCAAAAGGCGAGTTACAATCTTTCTCTTTATTTTCTTCTTGGGGGTATTGCCAGACTGCAGGCTGGCTACTGGACAGTAGAGTTCAGTTTAATTCGGTTGGACGGGGGAGGGATTAGGTTAATTTAGATTTTTGTTGAGTTTTGTTTGTTTGTTTGTCATTGTACATGTACTAATAGTCGTCGGCCGCCCGACGTGTTTTTTTTGTTATTCCAGTTCGGTGGTGGCAGAATGGAGGATACAGATGAAGATTAATGGTGAACAGCACGGATGAAGATTAATGGAGGACAGCACGGATGAAGATTGATGTTGGAGAGCACGGCTGAAGAGGACGCAAGACAGCATGGTTATCAGTTTGGACCATTGGACTCAAAAGGCGAGTTACAATCTTTCTCTTTATTTTCTTCTTGGGGGTATTGCCAGACTGCAGGCTGGCTACTGGACAGTAGAGTTCAGTTTAATTCGGTTGGACGGGGGAGGGATTAGGTTAATTTAGATTTTTGTTGAGTTTTGTTTGTTTGTCATTGTACATGTACTAATAGTCGTCGGCCGCCCGACGTGTTTTTTTTGTTATTCCAGTTCGGTGGTCGCAGAATGGAGGATACAGATGAAGATTAATGGTGAACAGCACGGATGAAGATTGATGTTGGAGAGCACGGATGAAGAGGACGCAAGACAGCATGGTGATCAGTTTGGACCATTTGACTCAAAAGGCGAGTTACAATCTTTCTCTTTATTTTCTTCTTGGGGGTATTGCCAGACTGCAGGCTGGCTACTGGACAGTAGAGTTCAGTTTAATTCGGTTGGACGGGGGAGGGATTAGGTTAATTTAGATTTTTGTTGAGTTTTGTTTGTTTGTTTGTCATTGTACATGTACTAATAGTCGTCGGCCGCCCGACGTGTTTTTTTTGTTATTCCAGTTCGGTGGTGGCAGAATGGAGGATACAGATGAAGATTAATGGTGAACAGCACGGATGAAGATTAATGGAGGACAGCACGGATGAAGATTGATGTTGGAGAGCACGGCTGAAGAGGATGCAAGACATCATGGTTATCAGTTTGGACCATTGGACTCAAAAGGCGAGTTACAATCTTTCTCTTTATTTTCTTCTTGGGGGTATTGCCAGACTGCAGGCTGGCTACTGGACAGTAGAGTTCAGTTTAATTCGGTTGGACGGGGGAGGGATTAGGTTAATTTAGATTTTTGTTGAGTTTTGTTTGTTTGTCATTGTACATGTACTAATAGTCGTCGGCCGCCCGACGTGTTTTTTTTGTTATTCCAGTTCGGTGGTCGCAGAATGGAGGATACAGATGAAGATTAATGGTGAACAGCACGGATGAAGATTAATGGAGGACAGCACGGATGAAGATTGATGTTGGAGAGCACGGATGAAGAGGACGCAAGACAGCATGGTGATCAGTTTGGACCATTTGACTCAAAAGGCGAGTTACAATCTTTCTCTTTATTTTCTTCTTGGGGGTATTGCCAGACTGCAGGCTGGCTACTGGACAGTAGAGTTCAGTTTAATTCGGTTGGACGGGGGAGGGATTAGGATAATTTAGATTTTTGTTGAGTTTTGTTTGTTTGTCATTGTACATGTACTAATAGTCGTCGGCCGCCCGACGTGTTTTTTTTGTTATTCCAGTTCGGTGGTGGCAGAATGGAGGATACAGATGAAGATTAATGGTAAACAGCACGGATGAAGATTAATGGAGGACAGCACGGATGAAGATTGATGTTGGAGAGCACGGATGAAGAGGACGCAAGACAGCATGGTGATCAGTTTGGACCATTTGACTCAAAAGGCGAGTTACAATCTTTCTCTTTATTTTCTTCTTGGGGGTATTGCCAGACTGCAGGCTGGCTACTGGACAGTAGAGTTCAGTTTAATTCGGTTGGACGGGGGAGGGATTAGGTTAATTTAGATTTTTGTTGAGTTTTGTTTGTTTGTCATTGTACATGTACTAATAGTCGTCGGCCGCCCGACGTGTTTTTTTTGTTATTCCAGTTCGGTGGTCGCAGAATGGAGGATACAGATGAAGATTAATGGTGAACAGCACGGATGAAGATTAATGGAGGACAGCACGGATGAAGATTGATGTTGGAGAGCACAGATGAAGAGGACGCAAGACAGCATGGTGATCAGTTTGGACCATTTGACTCAAAAGGCGAGTTACAATCTTTCTCTTTATTTTCTTCTTGGGGGTATTGCCAGACTGCAGGCTGGCTACTGGACAGTAGAGTTCAGTTTAATTCGGTTGGACGGGGGAGGGATTAGGTTAATTTAGAATTTTGTTGAGTTTTGTTTGTTTGTCATTGTACATGTACTAATAGTCGTCGGCCGCCCGACGTGTTTTTTTTGTTATTCCAGTTCGGTGGTCGCAGAAAGGAGGATACAGATGAAGATTACTAACTCTCTCTCTACTAACTTTACTAACTCTCTCTCTACTAACTCTACTAACTCTCTCTCTACTAACTCTACTCACTCTCTCTCTACTAACTCTACCAACTTTACTAAATCTCTCTCTACTAACTCTACTAACTCTACTAACTCTCTCTCTACTAACTCTACTAACTCTCTCTCTCTCTACTAACTCTACTAACTCTACTAACTCTCTCTCTACTAACTCTACTAACTCTCTCTCTCTCTACTAACTCTACTAACTCTCTCTCTCTCTACTAACTCTACTAACTCTATCTCTACTAACTCTACTAACTCTCTCTCTCTCTACTAACTCTACTAACTCTCTCTCTCCCTACTAACTCTACTAACTCTCTCTCTCTCTACTAACTCTACTAACTCTCTCTCTCTCTCCACTAACTCTACTAACTCTCTCTCTCTCCACTAACTCTACTAACTCTCTCTCTCTCTACTAACTCTACTAACTCTCTCTCTCTCTCTACTAACTCTACTAACTCTCTCTCTCTCTACTAACTCTACTAACTCTCTCTCTCTCTACTAACTCTACTAACTCTCTCTCTCTCTACTAACTCTACTAACTCTACTAACTCTCTCTCTACTAACTCTACTAACTCTCTCTCTACTAACTCTACTAACTCTCTCTCTACTAACTCTACTCACTCTCTCTCTCTACTAACTCTACTAACTCTACCAACTCTCTCTCTACTAACTCTACTAACTCTACTAACTCTCTCTCTACTAACTCTACTAACTCTCTCTCTCTACTAACTCTACTAACTCTACTAACTCTCTCTCTACTAACTCTACTAACTCTCTACTAACTATACTAACTCTCTACTAACTCTTCACTAACTCTACTAACTCTCTACTAACTCTCTACTAACTCTACTAACTCTACTAACTCTACTAACTCTCTACTAACTCTACTAACTATACTAACTCTCTACTAACTCTACTAACTCTCTACTAACTCTACTAACTCTACTAACTCTCTACTAACTCTCTACTAACTCTCTACTAACTATCTACTAACTCTACTAACTCTCTACTAACTCTACTAACTCTCTACTAACTCTACTAACTCTCTACTAACTCTACTAACTCTCTACTAACTCTCTACTAACTCTCTACTAACTCTCTACTAACTCTCTACTAACTCTCTACTAACTCTCTACTAACTCTCTACTAACTCTACTAACTCTCTACTAACTCTCTACTAACTCTCTACTAACTCTCTACTAACTCTCTACTAACTCTCTACTAACTCTCTACTAACTCTCTACTAACTCTCTACTAACTCTCTACTAACTCTCTACTAACTCTCTACTAACTCTCTACTAACTCTACTAACTCTCTACTAACTCTCTACTAACTCTCTACTAACTCTCTACTAACTCTCTACTAACTCTCTACTAACTCTCTACTAACTCTCTACTAACTCTCTACTAACTCTCTACTAACTCTCTACTAACTCTCTACTAACTGTACTAACTCTCTACTAACTCTACTAACTCTCTACTAACTCTCTACTAACTCTACTAACTCTCTACTAACTCTACTAACTCTCTACTAACTCTCTACTAACTCTCTACTAACTCTCTACTAACTCTCTACTAACTCTCTACTAACTCTCTACTAACTCTCTACTAACTCTCTACTTACTAACTCTACTTACTAACTCTACTAACTCTCTACTAACTCTACTAACTCTCTACTAACTCTACTAACTCTCTACTAACTCTGCTAACTCTCTACTAACTCTACTAACTCTCTCTCTACTAACTCTACTAACTCTCTCTCTCTCTACTAACTCTACTAACTCTCTCTCTCTCTACTAACTCTACTAACTCTATCTCTACTAACTCTACTAACTCTCTACTAACTCTCTACTAACTCTCTACTAACTGTCTACTAATTCTACTAACTCTCTACTAACTCTACTAACTGTCTACTAATTCTACTAAATCTACTAACTCTACTAACTCTCTACTAACTCTACTAACTCTACTAACTCAATACTAACTCTCTACGAACTCTCTACTAACTCTCTACTAACTCTCTACTAACTCTCTACTAACTCTACTAACTCTCTACTAACACTACTAACTCTCTACTAACTATACTAACTCTCTAACTCTACTAACTCTCTACTAACTATACTAACTCTCTACTAACTATACTAACTCTCTACTAACTCTACTAACTCTCTACTAACTCTATACTAACTCTATACTAACTCTCTACTAACTCTCTACTAACTCTCTACTAACTCTCTACTAACTCTCTACTAACTCTCTACTAACTCTACTAACTCTCTACTAACTCTCTACTAACTCTCTACTAACTCTACTAACTCTACTAACTCTCTACTATCTCTACTAACTCTCTACTAACTCTCTACTAACTCTCTACTAACTCTCTACTAACTCTCTACTAACTCTCTACTAACTCTCTACTAACTCTCTACTAACTCTACTAACTCTCTACTAACTCTACTAACTCTCTACTAACTCTCTACTAACTCTCTACTAACTCTCTACTAACTCTCTACTAACTCTCTACTAACTCTCTACTAACTCTACTAACTCTAACTCTACTAACTCTACCTCTACTAACTCTACTAACTCTCTACTAACTCTCTACTAACTCTACTAACTCTCTACTAACTCTCTACTAACTCTCTACTAACTCTCTACTAACTCTCTACTAACTCTCTACTAACTCTCTACTAACTCTACTAACTCTCTACTAACTCTACTAACTCTCTACTAACTCTCTACTAACTCTCTACTAACTCTACTAACTCTCTACTAACTCTCTACTAACTCTACTAACTCTCTACTAACTATCTACTAACTCTACTAACTCTACTAACTCTACTAAATCTCTACTAACTATCTACTAACTCTACTAACTCTCTCTCTCTACTAACTCTACTAACTCTCTACTAACTATACTAACTCTCTACTAACTCTTCACTCACTCTACTAACTCTCTACTAACTCTCTACTAACTCTCTACTAACTCTACTAACTCTCTACTAACTCTACTAACTCTCTACTAACTATACTAACTCTCTACTAACTATACTAACTCTCTACTAACTCTACTAACTCTCTACTAACTCTACTAACTCTCTACTAACTCTCTACTAACTCTCTACTAACTCTCTACTAACTCTCTACTAACTCTCTACTAACTCTACTAACTCTACTAACTCTCTACTAACTCTCTACTAACTCTCTACTAACTCTCTACTAACTCTCTACTAACTCTCTACTAACTCTCTACTTACTAACTCTACTAACTCTCTACTAACTCTACTAACTCTACTAGCTCTCTACTAACTCTCTACTAACTCTCTACTAACTCTCTACTAACTCTCTACTTACTAACTCTCTACTAACTCTCTACTAACTCTCTACTAACTCTCTACTAACTCTCTACTAACTCTCTACTAACTCTCTCTCTACTAACTCTCTACTAACTCTCTACTAACTCTCTCTCTACTAACTCTCTACTAACTCTACTAACTCTCTACTAACTCTCTACTAACTCTACTAACTCTCTACTAACTCTACTAACTCTCTACTAACTCTCTACTAACTCTACTAACTCTCTACTAACTCTACTAACTCTCTACTAACTATCTACTAACTCTACTAATTCTACCTCTACTAACTCTACTAACTCTACTAACTCTATACTAACTCTCTACTAACTCTACTAACTCTCTACTAACTCTCTACTAACTCTCTACTAACTCTCTCTCTACTAACTCTCTCTCTACTAACTCTCTACTAACTCTACTAACTCTCTACTAACTCTACTAACTCTCTACTAACTCTCTACTAACTCTCTACTAACTCTCTACTAACTCTCTACTAACTCTCTACTTACTAACTCTACTAACTCTCTACTAACTCTACTAACTCTCTACTAACTCTCTACTAACTCTACTAACTCTCTACTAACTCTCTACTAACTCTCTACTAACTCTCTACTAACTCTTTACTAACTCTCTACTAACTCTCTACTAACTCTACTAACTCTCTACTAACTCTCTACTAACTCTCTACTAACTCTCTACTAACTCTCTACTAACTCTACTAACTCTCTACTAACTCTCTACTAACTCTCTACTAACTCTCTACTAACTCTCTACTAACTCTCTACTAACTATACTAACTCTCTACTAACTATACTAACTCTCTACTAACTCTACTAACTCTCTACTAACTCTACTAACTCTATACTAACTCTATACTAACTCTATACTAACTCTCTACTAACTCTCTACTAACTCTCTACTAACTCTCTACTAACTCTACTAACTCTCTACTAACTCTCTACTAACTCTCTACTAACTCTCTACTAACTCTCTACTAACTCTACTAACTCTACTAACTCTCTACTAACTCTCTACTAACTCTCTACTAACTCTCTACTAACTCTCTACTAACTCTCTACTTACTAACTCTACTAACTCTCTACTAACTCTACTAACTCTCTACTAACTCTACTAACTCTCTACTAACTCTCTACTAACTCTCTACTAACTCTCTACTAACTCTCTACTAACTCTCTACTAACTCTCTACTAACTCTCTACTAACTCTCTACTAACTCTCTACTAACTCTCTACTAACTCTCTACTAACTCTACTAACTCTCTACTAACTCTACTAACTCTCTACTAACTCTCTACTAACTCTCTACTAACTCTCTACTAACTCTACTAACTCTCTACTAACTCTACTAACTCTCTACTAACTCTCTACTAACTCTCTACTAACTCTCTACTAACTCTCTACTAACTCTCTACTAACTCTCTACTAACTCTCTACTTACTAACTCTACTAACTCTCTACTAACTCTACTAACTCTCTACTAACTCTCTACTAACTCTCTACTAACTCTCTACTAACTCTCTACTAATTCTACTAACTCTCTACTAACTCTACTAACTGTCTACTAATTCTACTAAATCTACTAACTCTACTAACTCTCTACTAACTCTACTAACTCTCTACTAACTATACTAACTCTCTACTAACTCTCTACTAACTCTATACTAACTCTCTACTAACTATACTAACTCTCTACTAACTCTACCTCTACTAACTCTACTAACTCTCTACTAACTCTACTAACTCTTTACTAACTCTCTACTAACTCTCTACTAACTCTCTACTAACTCTACTAACTCTACTAACTCTACTAGCTCTCTACTAACTCTCTACTAACTCTCTACTAACTCTCTACTTACTAACTCTCTACTAACTCTCTACTAACTCTCTACTAACTCTCTACTAACTCTCTACTAACTCTACTAACTCTCTACTAACTCTGCTAACTCTCTACTAACTCTACTAACTCTCTCTCTACTAACTCTACTAACTCTCTCTCTCTCTACTAACTCTACTAACTCTACTAACTCTCTCTCTCTCTACTAACTCTACTAACTCTATCTCTACTAACTCTACTAACTCTCTACTAACTCTCTACTAACTCTCTACTAACTCTCTACTAATTCTACTAACTCTCTACTAACTCTACTAACTGTCTACTAATTCTACTAAATCTACTAACTCTACTAACTCTCTACTAACTCTACTAACTCTACTAACTCTCTACTAACTCTCTACTAACTCTCTACTAACTCTCTACTAACTCTCTACTAACTCTCTACTAACTCTCTACTAACTCTCTACTAACTCTACTAACTCTCTACTAACACTACTAACTCTCTACTAACTATACTAACTCTCTAACTCTGCTAACTCTCTACTAACTATACTAACTCTCTACTAACTATACTAACTCTCTACTAACTCTCTACTAACTCTATACTAACTCTATACTAACTCTATACTAACTCTCTACTAACTCTCTACTAACTCTCTACTAACTCTCTACTAACTCTACTAACTCTCTACTAACTCTACTAACTCTCTACTAACTCTCTACTAACTCTACTAACTCTCTACTATCTCTACTAACTCTCTACTAACTCTCTACTAACTCTCTACTAACTCTCTACTAACTCTCTACTAACTCTCTACTAACTCTCTACTAACTCTACTAACTCTCTACTAACTCTACTAACTCTCTACTAACTCTCTACTAACTCTCTACTAACTCTCTACTAACTCTCTACTAACTCTTTACTAACTCTCTACTAACTCTACTAACTCTAACTCTACTAACTCTACCTCTACTAACTCTACTAACTCTCTACTAACTCTCTACTAACTCTACTAACTCTCTCTCTACTAACTCTACTAACTCTCTCTCTACTAACTCTACTAACACTACTAACTCTCTCGCTACTAACTCTACTAACTCTCTACTAACTCTACTAACTCTCTACTAACTCTACTAACTCTCTACTAACTCTACTAACTCTCTACTAACTCTACTAACTCTCTACTAACTCTACTAACTCTACTAACTCTCTACTAACTCTCTACTAACTCTCTACTAACTCTCTACTAACTCTACTTACTCTCTACTAACTCTACTAACTCTCTACTAACTCTCTACTAACTCTCTACTAACTCTACTAACTCTCTACTAACTCTCTACTAACTCTCTACTAACTCTCTACTAACTCTCTACTAACTCTCTACTAACTCTCTACTAACTCTCTACTAACTCTACTAACTCTCTACTAACTCTACTAACTCTCTACTAACTCTCTACTAACTCTCTACTAACTCTACTAACTCTCTACTAACTCTCTACTAACTCTACTAACTCTCTACTAACTCTCTACTAACTCTACTAACTCTACTAACTCTACTAAATCTCTACTAACTATCTACTAACTCTACTAACTCTCTCTCTCTACTAACTCTACTAACTCTCTACTAACTCTCTACTAACTCTACTAACTCTCTACTAACTCTTCACTCACTCTACTAACTCTCTACTAACTCTCTACTAACTCTCTACTAACTCTACTAACTCTACTAACTCTACTAACTCTCTACTAACTCTACTAACTCTCTACTAACTATACTAACTCTCTACTAACTATACTAACTCTCTACTAACTCTACTAACTCTCTACTAACTCTACTAACTCTCTACTAACTCTCTACTAACTCTCTACTAACTCTCTATTAACTCTCTACTAACTCTACTAACTCTACTAACTTTCTACTAACTCTCTACTAACTCTCTACTAACTCTCTACTAACTCTCTACTAACTCTCTACTTACTAACTCTACTAACTCTCTACTAACTCTACTAACTCTCTACTAACTCTACTAACTCTCTACTAACTCTCTACTAACTCTCTACTAACTCTCTACTAACTCTCTACTAACTCTACTAACTCTACTAACTCTCTACTAACTCTCTACTAACTCTCTACTTACTAACTCTACTAACTCTCTACTTACTAACTCTACTAACTCTCTACTAACTCTACTAACTCTACTAACTCTACCTCTACTAACTCTACTAACTCTCTCGCTACTAACTCTACTAACTCTCTACTAACTCTACTAACTCTCTACTAACTCTCTACTAACTCTACTAACTCTCTACTAACTCTCTACTAACTCTACTAACTCTCTACTAACTCTACTAACTCTCTACTAACCCTCTACTAACTCTACTAACTCTCTACTAACTCTACTAACTCTCTACTAACTCTCTACTAACTCTACTAACTCTCTACTAACTCTACTAACTCTCTACTAACTCTACTAACTCTACCTCTACTAACTCTACTAACTCTCTACTAACTCTACTAACTCTTTACTAACTCTCTACTAACTCTCTACTAACTCTACTAACTCTACTAACTCTACTAGCTCTCTACTAACTCTCTACTAACTCTCTACTAACTCTCTACTTACTAACTCTCTACTAACTCTCTACTAACTCTCTACTAACTCTCTACTAACTCTCTACTAACTCTACTAACTCTCTACTAACTCTCTACTAACTCTACTAACTCTCTACTAACTATCTACTAACTCTACTAACTCTACTAACTCTACTAAATCTCTACTAACTATCTACTAACTCTACTAACTCTCTCTCTCTACTAACTCTACTAACTCTCTACTAACTATACTAACTCTCTACTAACTCTTCACTCACTCTACTAACTCTCTACTAAGTCTCTACTAACTCTCTACTAACTCTACTAACTCTACTAACTCTACTAACTCTCTACTAACTCTACTAACTCTCTACTAACTATACTAACTCTCTACTAACTATACTAACTCTCTACTAACTCTACTAACTCTCTACTAACTCTACTAACTCTCTACTAACTCTCTACTAACTCTCTACTAACTCTCTACTAACTCTCTACTAACTCTCTACTAACTCTACTAACTCTACTAACTCTCTACTAACTCTCTACTAACTCTCTACTAACTCTCTACTAACTCTCTACTTACTAACTCTACTAACTCTCTACTAACTCTACTAACTCTCTACTAACTCTACTAACTCTCTACTAACTCTCTACTAACTCTCTACTAACTCTCTACTAACTCTCTACTAACTCTACTAACTCTCTACTTACTAACTCTACTAACTCTCTACTTACTAACTCTACTAACTCTCTACTTACTAACTCTACTAACTCTACTAACTCTACTAACTCTACTAACTCTACCTCTACTAACTCTACTAACTCTCTCGCTACTAACTCTACTAACTCTCTACTAACTCTACTAACTCTCTACTAACTCTACTAACTCTCTACTAACTCTACTAACTCTCTACTAACTCTCTACTAACTCTACTAACTCTCTACTAACTCTACTAACTCTCTACTAACCCTCTACTAACTCTACTAACTCTCTACTAACTCTACTAACTCTCTACTAACTCTCTACTAACTCTACTAACTCTCTACTAACTCTACTAACTCTCTACTAACTCTCTACTAACTCTACTAACTCTACCTCTACTAACTCTACTAACTCTCTACTAACTCTACTAACTCTCTACTAACTCTCTACTAACTCTCTACTAACTCTACTAACTCTACTAACTCTACTAACTCTACTAACTCTACTAGCTCTCTACTAACTCTCTACTAACTCTCTACTAACTCTCTACTTACTAACTCTCTACTAACTCTCTACTAACTCTCTACTAACTCTCTACCAACTCTCTACTAACTCTCTCTCTACTAACTCTCTACTAACTCTCTACTAACTCTCTCTCTACTAACTCTCTACTAACTCTACTAACTCTCTACTAACTCTCTACTAACTCTACTAACTCTCTACTAACTCTACTAACTCTCTACTAACTCTCTACTAACTCTACTAACTCTCTACTAACTCTACTAACTCTCTACTAACTATCTACTAACTCTACTAACTCTACCTCTACTAACTCTACTAACTCTACTAACTCTATACTAACTCTCTACTAACTCTACTAACTCTCTACTAACTCTCTACTAACTCTCTACTAACTCTCTCTCTACTAACTCTCTCTCTACTAACTCTCTACTAACTCTACTAACTCTCTACTAACTCTACTAACTCTCTACTAACTCTCTACTAACTCTCTACTAACTCTCTACTAACTCTCTACTAACTCTCTACTTACTAACTCTACTAACTCTCTACTAACTCTACTAACTCTCTACTAACTCTCTACTAACTCTACTAACTCTCTACTAACTCTCTACTAACTCTCTACTAACTCTCTACTAACTCTGACTCTACTAACTCTCTACTAACTCTCTACTAACTCTCTACTAACTCTCTACTAACTCTCTACTAACTCTCTACTAACTCTACTAACTCTCTACTAACTCTCTACTAACTCTCTACTAACTCTCTACTAACTCTCTACTAACTCTACTAACTCTCTACTAACTCTCTACTAACTCTCTACTAACTCTACTAACTCTCTACTAACTCTACTAACTCTCTACTAACTTTACTAACTCTCTACTAACTCTACTAACTCTACCTCTACTAACTCTACTAACTCTCTACTAACTCTCTACTAACTCTACTAACTCTCTACTAACTCTACTAACTCTCTCTCTACTAACTCTACTAACTCTCTCTCTACTAACTCTACTAACTCTACTAACTCTCTCGCTACTAACTCTACTAACTCTCTACTAACTCTACTAACTCTCTACTAACTCTACTAACTCTCTACTAACTCTACTAACTCTCTACTAACTCTACTAACTCTCTACTAACTCTCTACTAACTCTCTACTAACTCTCTACTAACTCTCTACTAACTCTCTACTAACTCTCTGCTAACTCTCTACTAACTCTCTACTAACTCTCTACTAACTCTCTACTAACTCTCTACTAACTCTCTACTAACTCTCTACTAACTCTCTACTAACTCTCTACTAACTCTCTACTAACTCTACTAACTCTCTACTAACTCTCTACTTACTAACTCTCTACTAACTCTCTACTAACTCTCTACTAACTCTCTACTAACTCTCTACTAACTCTCTACTAACTCTCTACTAACTCTACTAACTCTCTACTAACTCTCTACTAACTCTCTACTAACTCTCTACTAACTCTACTAACTCTCTACTAACTCTCTACTAACTCTCTACTAACTCTCTACTAACTCTTTACTAACTCTCTACTAACTCTCTACTAACTCTCTACTAACTCTACTAACTCTCTACTAACTCTCTACTAACTCTCTACTAACTCTCTACTAACTCTCTACTAACTCTACTAACTCTCTACTAACTCTCTACTAACTCTCTACTAACTCTCTACTAACTCTCTACTAACTCTCTACTAACTATACTAACTCTCTACTAACTATACTAACTCTCTACTAACTCTACTAACTCTCTACTAACTCTATACTAACTCTATACTAACTCTATACTAACTCTATACTAACTCTCTACTAACTCTCTACTAACTCTCTACTAACTCTCTACTAACTCTACTAACTCTCTACTAACTCTCTACTAACTCTCTACTAACTCTCTACTAACTCTCTACTAACTCTACTAACTCTACTAACTCTCTACTAACTCTCTACTAACTCTCTACTAACTCTCTACTAACTCTCTACTAACTCTCTACTTACTAACTCTACTAACTCTCTACTAACTCTACTAACTCTCTACTAACTCTACTAACTCTCTACTAACTCTCTACTAACTCTCTACTAACTCTCTACTAACTCTCTACTAACTCTCTACTAACTCTCTACTAACTCTCTACTAACTCTCTACTAACTCTCTACTAACTCTCTACTAACTCTCTACTAACTCTCTACGAACTCTCTACTAACTCTCTACTAACTCTACTAACTCTCTACTAACTCTACTAACTCTCTACTAACTCTCTACTAACTCTACTAACTCTCTACTAACTCTCTACTAACTCTCTACTAACTCTCTACTAACTCTCTACTAACTCTCTACTAACTCTCTACTTACTAACTCTACTAACTCTCTACTAACTCTACTAACTCTCTACTAACTCTACTAACTCTCTACTAACTCTACTAACTCTCTACTAACTCTGCTAACTCTCTACTAACTCTACTAACTCTCTCTCTACTAACTCTACTAACTCTCTCTCTCTCTACTAACTCTACTAACTCTACTAACTCTCTCTCTCTCTACTAACTCTACTAACTCTATCTCTACTAACTCTACTAACTCTCTACTAACTCTCTACTAACTCTCTACTAACTGTCTACTAATTCTACTAACTCTCTACTAACTCTACTAACTGTCTACTAATTCTACTAAATCTACTAACTCTACTAACTCTCTACTAACTCTACTAACTCTACTAACTCTCTACTAACTCTCTACTAACTCTCTACTAACTCTCTACTAACTCTCTACTAACTCTCTACTAACTCTCTACTAACTCTACTAACTCTCTACTAACACTACTAACTCTCTACTAACTATACTAACTCTCTAACTCTGCTAACTCTCTACTAACTATACTAACTCTCTACTAACTATACTAACTCTCTACTAACTCTCTACTAACTCTATACTAACTCTATACTAACTCTATACTAACTCTCTACTAACTCTCTACTAACTCTCTACTAACTCTCTACTAACTCTCTACTAACTCTCTACTAACTCTACTAACTCTCTACTAACTCTACTAACTCTCTACTAACTCTCTACTAACTCTACTAACTCTCTACTATCTCTACTAACTCTCTACTAACTCTCTACTAACTCTCTACTAACTCTCTACTAACTCTCTACTAACTCTCTACTAACTCTCTACTAACTCTCTACTAACTCTTTACTAACTCTCTACTAACTCTACTAACTCTAACTCTACTAACTCTACCTCTACTAACTCTCTACTAACTCTCTACTAACTCTCTACTAACTCTCTACTAACTCTCTCTCTACTAACTCTACTAACTCTCTCTCTACTAACTCTACTAACTCTAACTCTACTAACTCTACCTCTACTAACTCTACTAACTCTCTACTAACTCTCTACTAACTCTACTAACTCTCTCTCTACTAACTCTACTAACTCTCTCTCTACTAACTCTACTAACACTACTAACTCTCTCGCTACTAACTCTACTAACTCTCTACTAACTCTACTAACTCTCTACTAACTCTACTAACTCTCTACTAACTCTACTAACTCTCTACTAACTCTACTAACTCTCTACTAACTCTACTAACTCTACTAACTCTCTACTAACTCTCTACTAACTCTCTACTAACTCTCTACTAACTCTACTTACTCTCTACTAACTCTACTAACTCTCTACTAACTCTCTACTAACTCTCTACTAACTCTACTAACTCTCTACTAACTCTCTACTAACTCTCTACTAACTCTCTACTAACTCTCTACTAACTCTCTACTAACTCTCTACTAACTCTACTAACTCTCTACTAACTCTACTAACTCTCTACTAACTCTCTACTAACTCTCTACTAACTCTACTAACTCTCTACTAACTCTCTACTAACTCTACTAACTCTCTACTAACTATCTACTAACTCTACTAACTCTACTAACTCTACTAAATCTCTACTAACTATCTACTAACTCTACTAACTCTCTCTCTCTACTAACTCTACTAACTCTCTACTAACTCTCTACTAACTATACTAACTCTCTACTAACTCTTCACTCACTCTACTAACTCTCTACTAACTCTCTACTAACTCTCTACTAACTCTACTAACTCTACTAACTCTACTAACTCTCTACTAACTCTACTAACTCTCTACTAACTATACTAACTCTCTACTAACTATACTAACTCTCTACTAACTATACTAACTCTCTACTAACTCTACTAACTCTCTACTAACTCTACTAACTCTCTACTAACTCTCTACTAACTCTCTACTAACTCTCTACTAACTCTCTACTAACTCTCTACTAACTCTACTAACTCTACTAACTCTCTACTAACTCTCTACTAACTCTCTACTAACTCTCTACTAACTCTCTACTAACTCTCTACTTACTAACTCTACTAACTCTCTACTAACTCTACTAACTCTCTACTAACTCTACTAACTCTCTACTAACTCTCTACTAACTCTCTACTAACTCTCTACTAACTCTCTACTAACTCTACTAACTCTACTAACTCTCTACTAACTCTCTACTAACTCTCTACTTACTAACTCTACTAACTCTCTACTTACTAACTCTACTAACTCTCTACTAACTCTACTAACTCTACTAACTCTACCTCTACTAACTCTACTAACTCTCTCGCTACTAACTCTACTAACTCTCTACTAACTCTACTAACTCTCTACTAACTCTCTACTAACTCTCTACTAACTCTACTAACTCTACTAACTCTACTAACTCTCTACTAACTCTACTAACTCTCTACTAACTATACTAACTCTCTACTAACTATACTAACTCTCTACTAACTCTACTAACTCTCTACTAACTCTACTAACTCTCTACTAACTCTCTACTAACTCTCTACTAACTCTCTACTAACTCTCTACTAACTCTCTACTAACTCTCTACTAACTCTACTAACTCTACTAACTCTCTACTAACTCTCTACTAACTCTCTACTAACTCTCTACTAACTCTCTACTAACTCTCTACTTACTAACTCTACTAACTCTCTACTAACTCTACTAACTCTCTACTAACTCTACTAACTCTCTACTAACTCTCTACTAACTCTCTACTAACTCTCTACTAACTCTCTACTAACTCTACTAACTCTACTAACTCTCTACTAACTCTCTACTAACTCTCTACTTACTAACTCTACTAACTCTCTACTTACTAACTCTACTAACTCTCTACTAACTCTACTAACTCTACTAACTCTACCTCTACTAACTCTCTACTAACTCTCTACTAACTCTACTAACTCTCTACTAACTCTACTAACTCTCTACTAACTCTCTACTAACTCTCTACTAACTCTACTAACTCTCTACTAACTCTCTACTAACTCTACTAACTCTCTACTAACTATCTACTAACTCTACTAACTCTACTAACTCTACTAAATCTCTACTAACTATCTACTAACTCTACTAACTCTCTCTCTCTACTAACTCTACTAACTCTCTACTAACTATACTAACTCTCTACTAACTCTTCACTCACTCTACTAACTCTCTACTAACTCTCTACTAACTCTCTACTAACTCTACTAACTCTACTAACTCTCTACTAACTCTACTAACTCTCTACTAACTATACTAACTCTCTACTAACTATACTAACTCTCTACTAACTCTACTAACTCTCTACTAACTCTACTAACTCTCTACTAACTCTCTACTAACTCTCTACTAACTCTCTACTAACTCTCTACTAACTCTCTACTAACTCTCTACTAACTCTACTAACTCTACTAACTCTCTACTAACTCTCTACTAACTCTCTACTAACTCTCTACTAACTCTCTACTAACTCTCTACTAACTCTCTACTTACTAACTCTACTAACTCTCTACTAACTCTACTAACTCTACTAGCTCTCTACTAACTCTCTACTAACTCTCTACTAACTCTCTACTTACTAACTCTCTACTAACTCTCTACTAACTCTCTACTAACTCTCTACTAACTCTCTACTAACTCTCTCTCTACTAACTCTCTACTAACTCTCTACTAACTCTCTCTCTACTAACTCTCTACTAACTCTACTAACTCTCTACTAACTCTCTACTAACTCTACTAACTCTCTACTAACTCTACTAACTCTCTACTAACTCTCTACTAACTCTACTAACTCTCTACTAACTCTACTAACTCTCTACTAACTATCTACTAACTCTACTAATTCTACCTCTACTAACTCTACTAACTCTACTAACTCTATACTAACTCTCTACTAACTCTACTAACTCTCTACTAACTCTCTACTAACTCTCTCTCTACTAACTCTCTCTCTACTAACTCTCTACTAACTCTACTAACTCTCTACTAACTCTACTAACTCTCTACTAACTCTCTACTAACTCTCTACTAACTCTACTAACTCTCTACTAACTCTCTACTAACTCTCTACTAACTCTCTACTAACTCTTTACTAACTCTCTACTAACTCTCTACTAACTCTACTAACTCTCTACTAACTCTCTACTAACTCTCTACTAACTCTCTACTAACTCTCTACTAACTCTACTAACTCTCTACTAACTCTCTACTAACTCTCTACTAACTCTCTACTAACTCTCTACTAACTCTCTACTAACTATACTAACTCTCTACTAACTATACTAACTCTCTACTAACTCTACTAACTCTCTACTAACTCTACTAACTCTATACTAACTCTATACTAACTCTATACTAACTCTCTACTAACTCTCTACTAACTCTCTACTAACTCTCTACTAACTCTACTAACTCTCTACTAACTCTCTACTAACTCTCTACTAACTCTCTACTAACTCTCTACTAACTCTACTAACTCTACTAACTCTCTACTAACTCTCTACTAACTCTCTACTAACTCTCTACTAACTCTCTACTAACTCTCTACTTACTAACTCTACTAACTCTCTACTAACTCTACTAACTCTCTACTAACTCTACTAACTCTCTACTAACTCTCTACTAACTCTCTACTAACTCTCTACTAACTCTCTACTAACTCTCTACTAACTCTCTACTAACTCTCTACTAACTCTCTACTAACTCTCTACTAACTCTACTAACTCTCTACTAACTCTACTAACTCTCTACTAACTCTCTACTAACTCTACTAACTCTCTACTAACTCTACTAACTCTCTACTAACTCTCTACTAACTCTCTACTAACTCTCTACTAACTCTCTACTAACTCTCTACTAACTCTCTACTAACTCTCTACTAACTCTCTACTTACTAACTCTACTAACTCTCTACTAACTCTACTAACTCTCTACTAACTCTACTAACTCTCTACTAACTCTACTAACTCTCTACTAACTCTGCTAACTCTCTACTAACTCTACTAACTCTCTCTCTACTAACTCTACTAACTCTCTCTCTCTCTACTAACTCTACTAACTCTACTAACTCTCTCTCTCTCTACTAACTCTACTAACTCTATCTCTACTAACTCTACTAACTCTCTACTAACTCTCTACTAACTCTCTACTAACTGTCTACTAATTCTACTAACTCTCTACTAACTCTACTAACTGTCTACTAATTCTACTAAATCTACTAACTCTACTAACTCTCTACTAACTCTACTAACTCTACTAACTCTCTACTAACTCTCTACTAACTCTCTACTAACTCTCTACTAACTCTCTACTAACTCTCTACTAACTCTCTACTAACTCTACTAACTCTCTACTAACACTACTAACTCTCTACTAACTATACTAACTCTCTAACTCTGCTAACTCTCTACTAACTATACTAACTCTCTACTAACTATACTAACTCTCTACTAACTCTCTACTAACTCTATACTAACTCTATACTAACTCTATACTAACTCTCTACTAACTCTCTACTAACTCTCTACTAACTCTCTACTAACTCTCTACTAACTCTCTACTAACTCTACTAACTCTCTACTAACTCTACTAACTCTCTACTAACTCTCTACTAACTCTACTAACTCTCTACTATCTCTACTAACTCTCTACTAACTCTCTACTAACTCTCTACTAACTCTCTACTAACTCTCTACTAACTCTCTACTAACTCTCTACTAACTCTACTAACTCTCTACTAACTCTACTAACTCTCTACTAACTCTCTACTAACTCTCTACTAACTCTCTACTAACTCTCTACTAACTCTCTACTAACTCTCTACTAACTCTTTACTAACTCTCTACTAACTCTACTAACTCTAACTCTACTAACTCTACCTCTACTAACTCTACTAACTCTCTACTAACTCTCTACTAACTCTACTAACTCTCTCTCTACTAACTCTACTAACTCTCTCTCTACTAACTCTACTAACACTACTAACTCTCTCGCTACTAACTCTACTAACTCTCTACTAACTCTACTAACTCTCTACTAACTCTACTAACTCTCTACTAACTCTACTAACTCTCTACTAACTCTCTACTAACTCTACTAACTCTCTACTAACTCTACTAACTCTACTAACTCTCTACTAACTCTCTACTAACTCTCTACTAACTCTCTACTAACTCTACTTACTCTCTACTAACTCTACTAACTCTCTACTAACTCTCTACTAACTCTCTACTAACTCTACTAACTCTCTACTAACTCTCTACTAACTCTCTACTAACTCTCTACTAACTCTCTACTAACTCTCTACTAACTCTCTACTAACTCTCTACTAACTCTACTAACTCTCTACTAACTCTACTAACTCTCTACTAACTCTCTACTAACTCTCTACTAACTCTACTAACTCTCTACTAACTCTCTACTAACTCTACTAACTCTCTACTAACTATCTACTAACTCTACTAACTCTACTAACTCTACTAAATCTCTACTAACTATCTACTAACTCTACTAACTCTCTCTCTCTACTAACTCTACTAACTCTCTACTAACTCTCTACTAACTATACTAACTCTCTACTAACTCTTCACTCACTCTACTAACTCTCTACTAACTCTCTACTAACTCTCTACTAACTCTACTAACTCTACTAACTCTACTAACTCTCTACTAACTCTACTAACTCTCTACTAACTATACTAACTCTCTACTAACTATACTAACTCTCTACTAACTCTACTAACTCTCTACTAACTCTACTAACTCTCTACTAACTCTCTACTAACTCTCTACTAACTCTCTACTAACTCTCTACTAACTCTCTACTAACTCTCTACTAACTCTCTACTAACTCTCTACTAACTCTCTACTAACTCTCTACTAACTCTCTACTAACTCTCTACTTACTAACTCTACTAACTCTCTACTAACTCTACTAACTCTCTACTAACTCTACTAACTCTCTACTAACTCTCTACTAACTCTCTACTAACTCTCTACTAACTCTACTAACTCTACTAACTCTCTACTAACTCTCTACTAACTCTCTACTTACTAACTCTACTAACTCTCTACTTACTAACTCTACTAACTCTCTACTAACTCTACTAACTCTACTAACTCTACCTCTACTAACTCTACTAACTCTCTCGCTACTAACTCTACTAACTCTCTACTAACTCTACTAACTCTCTACTAACTCTCTACTAACTCTCTACTAACTCTCTACTAACTCTACTAACTCTCTACTAACTCTACTAACTCTCTACTAACCCTCTACTAACTCTACTAACTCTCTACTAACTCTACTAACTCTCTACTAACTCTCTACTAACTCTACTAACTCTCTACTAACTCTACTAACTCTCTACTAACTCTACTAACTCTACCTCTACTAACTCTACTAACTCTCTACTAACTCTACTAACTCTTTACTAACTCTCTACTAACTCTCTACTAACTCTACTAACTCTACTAACTCTACTAGCTCTCTACTAACTCTCTACTAACTCTCTACTAACTCTCTACTTACTAACTCTCTACTAACTCTCTACTAACTCTCTACTAACTCTCTACTAACTCTCTACTAACTCTCTACTAACTCTACTAACTCTCTACTAACTCTCTACTAACTCTACTAACTCTCTACTAACTATCTACTAACTCTACTAACTCTACTAACTCTACTAAATCTCTACTAACTATCTACTAACTCTACTAACTCTCTCTCTCTACTAACTCTACTAACTCTCTACTAACTATACTAACTCTCTACTAACTCTTCACTCACTCTACTAACTCTCTACTAAGTCTCTACTAACTCTCTACTAACTCTACTAACTCTCTACTAACTCTACTAACTCTCTACTAACTATACTAACTCTCTACTAACTATACTAACTCTCTACTAACTCTACTAACTCTCTACTAACTCTACTAACTCTCTACTAACTCTCTACTAACTCTCTACTAACTCTCTACTAACTCTCTACTAACTCTCTACTAACTCTACTAACTCTACTAACTCTCTACTAACTCTCTACTAACTCTCTACTAACTCTCTACTAACTCTCTACTTACTAACTCTACTAACTCTCTACTAACTCTACTAACTCTCTACTAACTCTACTAACTCTCTACTAACTCTCTACTAACTCTCTACTAACTCTCTACTAACTCTCTACTAACTCTACTAACTCTCTACTAACTCTCTACTAACTCTCTACTTACTAACTCTACTAACTCTCTACTTACTAACTCTACTAACTCTCTACTAACTCTACTAACTCTACTAACTCTACCTCTACTAACTCTACTAACTCTCTCGCTACTAACTCTACTAACTCTCTACTAACTCTACTAACTCTCTACTAACTCTACTAACTCTCTACTAACTCTACTAACTCTCTACTAACTCTCTACTAACTCTACTAACTCTCTACTAACTCTACTAACTCTCTACTAACCCTCTACTAACTCTACTAACTCTCTACTAACTCTACTAACTCTCTACTAACTCTCTACTAACTCTACTAACTCTCTACTAACTCTACTAACTCTCTACTAACTCTCTACTAACTCTACTAACTCTACCTCTACTAACTCTACTAACTCTCTACTAACTCTACTAACTCTCTACTAACTCTCTACTAACTCTCTACTAACTCTACTAACTCTACTAACTCTACTAACTCTACTAGCTCTCTACTAACTCTCTACTAACTCTCTACTAACTCTCTACTTACTAACTCTCTACTAACTCTCTACTAACTCTCTACTAACTCTCTACCAACTCTCTACTAACTCTCTCTCTACTAACTCTCTACTAACTCTCTACTAACTCTCTCTCTACTAACTCTCTACTAACTCTCTACTAACTCTCTACTAACTCTCTACTAACTCTACTAACTCTCTACTAACTCTACTAACTCTCTACTAACTCTCTACTAACTCTACTAACTCTCTACTAACTCTACTAACTCTCTACTAACTCTCTCTACTAACTCTCTCTCTACTAACTCTCTCTCTACTAACTCTCTACTAACTCTACTAACTCTCTACTAACTCTACTAACTCTCTACTAACTCTCTACTAACTCTCTACTAACTCTCTACTAACTCTCTACTTACTAACTCTACTAACTCTCTACTAACTCTACTAACTCTCTACTAACTCTCTACTAACTCTACTAACTCTCTACTAACTCTCTACTAACTCTCTACTAACTCTCTACTAACTCTGACTCTACTAACTCTCTACTAACTCTCTACTAACTCTCTACTAACTCTCTACTAACTCTCTACTAACTCTCTACTAACTCTACTAACTCTCTACTAACTCTCTACTAACTCTCTACTAACTCTCTACTAACTCTCTACTAACTCTCTACTAACTCTACTAACTCTCTACTAACTCTCTACTAACTCTCTACTAACTCTACTAACTCTCTACTAACTTTACTAACTCTCTACTAACTCTACTAACTCTACCTCTACTAACTCTACTAACTCTCTACTAACTCTCTACTAACTCTACTAACTCTCTACTAACTCTACTAACTCTCTCTCTACTAACTCTACTAACTCTCTCTCTACTAACTCTACTAACTCTACTAACTCTCTCGCTACTAACTCTACTAACTCTCTACTAACTCTACTAACTCTCTACTAACTCTACTAACTCTCTACTAACTCTACTAACTCTCTACTAACTCTCTACTAACTCTCTACTAACTCTCTACTAACTCTCTACTAACTCTCTACTAACTCTCTGCTAACTCTCTGCTAACTCTCTACTAACTCTCTACTAACTCTCTACTAACTCTCTACTAACTCTCTACTAACTCTCTACTAACTCTCTACTAACTCTCTACTAACTCTCTACTAACTCTACTAACTCTCTACTAACTCTCTACTAACTCTCTACTAACTCTCTACTAACTCTCTACTAACTCTACTAACTCTCTACTAACTCTCTACTAACTCTCTACTAACTCTCTACTAACTCTCTACTAACTCTCTACTAACTCTCTACTAACTCTCTACTAACTCTCTACTAACTCTCTACTAACTCTCTACTAACTCTCTACTAACTCTCTACTAACTCTCTACTAACTCTACTAACTCTAACTCTACTAACTCTAACTCTACTAACTCTAACTCTACTAACTCTACTAACTCTACTAACTCTACTAACTCTACTAACTCTACTAACTCTCTCTCTACTAACTCTACTAACTCTCTCTCTACTAACTCTACTAACTCTCTCTCTACTAACTCTACTAACTCTACTAACTCTCTCGCTACTAACTCTACTAACTCTCTACTAACTCTACTAACTCTCTACTAACTCTACTAACTCTCTACTAACTCTACTAACTCTCTCGCTACTAACTCTACTAACTCTCTACTAACTCTACTAACTCTCTACTAACTCTACTAACTCTCTACTAACTCTACTAACTCTCTACTAACTCTACTAACTCTACTAACTCTCTACTAACTCTCTACTAACTCTCTACTAACTCTCTACTAACTCTATACTAACTCTACTAACTCTCTACTAACACTACTAACTCTCTACTAACTATACTAACTCTCTAACTCTACTAACTCTCTACTAACTCTCTACTAACTCTCTACTAACTATACTAACTCTCTACTAACTCTTCACTAACTCTACTAACTCTCTACTAACTCTCTACTAACTCTACTAACTCTACTAACTCTATACTAACTCTATACTAACTCTATACTAACTCTCTACTAACTCTCTACTAACTCTCTACTAACTCTCTACTATCTCTACTAACTCTCTACTAACTCTCTACTAACTCTCTACTAACTCTCTACTAACTCTCTACTAACTATACTAACTCTCTACTAACTCTTCACTAACTCTACTAACTCTCTACTAACTATCTACTAACTCTACTAACTCTACTAACTCTCTACTAACTCTACTAACTATACTAACTCTCTACTAACTCTACTAACTCTCTACTAACTCTACTAACTCTACTAACTCTCTACTAACTCTCTACTAACTCTCTACTAACTATCTACTAACTCTACTAACTCTCTACTAACTCTACTAACTCTCTACTAACTCTACTAACTCTCTACTATCTCTACTAACTCTCTACTAACTCTCTACTAACTCTCTACTAACTCTCTACTAACTCTCTACTAACTCTCTACTAACTCTCTACTAACTCTCTACTAACTCTCTACTAACTCTCTACTAACTCTCTACTAACTCTACTAACTCTCTACTAACTCTCTACTAACTCTCTACTAACTCTCTACTAACTCTCTACTAACTCTCTACTAACTCTCTACTAACTCTCTACTAACTCTCTACTAACTCTCTACTAACTCTCTACTAACTCTCTACTAACTCTCTACTAACTCTCTACTAACTCTCTACTAACTCTCTACTAACTCTACTAACTCTCTACTAACTCTCTACTAACTCTCTACTAACTCTCTACTAACTCTCTACTAACTCTCTACTAACTCTCTACTAACTCTCTACTAACTCTCTACTAACTCTCTACTAACTCTCTACTAACTCTCTACTAACTCTCTCTCTACTAACTCTCTACTAACTCTCTACTAACTCTCTACTAACTCTACTAACTCTCTACTAACTCTCTACTAACTCTCTACTAACTCTCTACTAACTCTCTACTAACTCTCTACTAACTCTCTACTAACTCTCTACTAACTCTCTACTAACTCTCTACTAACTCTCTACTAACTCTACTAACTCTCTACTAACTCTACTAACTCTCTACTAACTCTCTACTAACTCTACTAACTCTCTACTAACTCTACTAACTCTCTACTAACTCTCTACTAACTCTCTACTAACTCTCTACTAACTCTCTACTAACTCTCTACTAACTCTCTACTAACTCTCTACTAACTATCTACTAACTCTCTACTAACTCTACTAACTCTCTACTAACTCTCTACTAACTCTCTACTAACTCTCTACTAACTCTCTACTAACTCTCTACTAACTCTCTACTAACTCTCTACTAACTCTCTACTAACTCTCTACTAACTCTCTACTAACTCTCTACTAACTCTCTACTAACTCTCTACTAACTCTCTACTAACTCTCTACTAACTCTCTACTAACTCTCTACTAACTCTCTACTAACTCTCTACTAACTCTCTACTAACTCTCTACTAACTCTCTACTAACTCTCTACTAACTCTACTAACTCTCTACTAACTCTACTAACTCTCTACTAACTCTCTACTAACTCTACTAACTCTCTACTAACTCTACTAACTCTCTACTAACTCTCTACTAACTCTCTACTAACTCTCTACTAACTCTCTACTAACTCTCTACTAACTCTCTACTAACTCTCTACTAACTCTCTACTAACTCTCTACTAACTCTCTACTAACTCTCTACTTACTAACTCTACTAACTCTACTAACTCTCTACTAACTCTACTAACTCTCTACTAACTCTGCTAACTCTCTACTAACTCTACTAACTCTCTCTCTACTAACTCTACTAACTCTCTCTCTCTCTACTAACTCTACTAACTCTCTCTCTCTCTACTAACTCTACTAACTCTCTCTCTCTCTACTAACTCTACTAACTCTCTACTAACTCTCTACTAACTGTCTACTAATTCTACTAACTCTCTACTAACTCTACTAACTGTCTACTAATTCTACTAAATCTACTAACTCTACTAACTCTCTACTAACTCTACTAACTCTACTAACTCTACTAACTCTCTACTAACTCTCTACTAACTCTCTACTAACTCTCTACTAACTCTCTACTAACTCTCTACTAACTCTACTAACTCTCTACTAACACTACTAACTCTCTACTAACTATACTAACTCTCTAACTCTACTAACTCTCTACTAACTATACTAACTCTCTACTAACTATACTAACTCTCTACTAACTCTACTAACTCTCTACTAACTCTATACTAACTCTATACTAACTCTATACTAACTCTCTACTAACTCTCTACTAACTCTCTACTAACTCTCTACTAACTCTCTACTAACTCTCTACTAACTCTACTAACTCTCTACTAACTCTACTAACTCTCTACTAACTCTCTACTAACTCTACTAACTCTCTACTATCTCTACTAACTCTCTACTAACTCTCTACTAACTCTCTACTAACTCTCTACTAACTCTCTACTAACTCTCTACTAACTCTCTACTAACTCTCTACTAACTCTACTAACTCTCTACTAACTCTCTACTAACTCTCTACTAACTCTCTACTAACTCTCTACTAACTCTCTACTAACTCTCTACTAACTCTACTAACTCTCTACTAACTCTCTACTAACTCTCTACTAACTCTCTACTAACTCTCTACTAACTCTCTACTAACTCTCTACTAACTCTCTACTAACTCTCTACTAACTCTCTACTAACTCTCTACTAACTCTCTACTAACTCTCTACTAACTCTCTACTAACTCTCTACTAACTCTCTACTAACTCTCTACTAACTCTCTACTAACTCTCTACTAACTCTACTAACTCTAACTCTACTAACTCTAACTCTACTAACTCTAACTCTACTAACTCTACCTCTACTAACTCTACTAACTCTACTAACTCTCTCTCTACTAACTCTACTAACTCTCTCTCTACTAACTCTACTAACTCTCTCTCTACTAACTCTACTAACTCTACTAACTCTCTCGCTACTAACTCTACTAACTCTCTACTAACTCTACTAACTCTCTACTAACTCTACTAACTCTCTACTAACTCTACTAACTCTCTCGCTACTAACTCTACTAACTCTCTACTAACTCTACTAACTCTCTACTAACTCTACTAACTCTCTACTAACTCTACTAACTCTCTACTAACTCTACTAACTCTACTAACTCTCTACTAACTCTCTACTAACTCTCTACTAACTCTCTACTAACTCTATACTAACTCTACTAACTCTCTACTAACACTACTAACTCTCTACTAACTATACTAACTCTCTAACTCTACTAACTCTCTACTAACTATACTAACTCTCTACTAACTCTACTAACTCTCTACTAACTCTATACTAACTCTATACTAACTCTATACTAACTCTATACTAACTCTCTACTAACTCTCTACTAACTCTCTACTAACTCTCTACTAACTCTCTACTAACTCTACTAACTCTCTACTATCTCTACTAACTCTCTACTAACTCTCTACTAACTCTCTACTAACTCTCTACTAACTATACTAACTCTCTACTAACTCTTCACTAACTCTACTAACTCTCTACTAACTCTCTACTAACTCTACTAACTCTACTAACTCTACTAACTCTCTACTAACTCTACTAACTATACTAACTCTCTACTAACTCTACTAACTCTCTACTAACTCTACTAACTCTACTAACTCTCTACTAACTCTCTACTAACTCTCTACTAACTATCTACTAACTCTACTAACTCTCTACTAACTCTACTAACTCTCTACTAACTCTACTAACTCTCTACTAACTCTACTAACTCTCTACTAACTCTCTACTAACTCTCTACTAACTCTCTACTAACTCTCTACTAACTCTCTACTAACTCTC